>OY744521.1:35107100-35149600 GCA_963556195.1 Sepiola atlantica | reverse complement strand
ACTGCAATTACGCAAATATTTAACGGAGAAATGTTTGTGTAACTGTTTACTTTATTTTTGACAACTTAAGCGATCCATACATATACTTTTATCATTATAAAGTGTATTTTTATAGAATCACTCCCTTCTACAAACACGCCTTCATTTTTCTTATTTACCTTTTACAATTTAGACATGTTGTTAAAAAAAGTCGGCTTCGAAATCTTTTTAATGACTATTGATAATTGGTATTTCCCATCTTGATTGTTCTATTGATTGTATAATTTTCCATTATGTCACCGCCGACATTCACCTTCAAATAGAAAGTTTCCCGAACTTTCAAAAAATGCATCTGAAAAACACCGAAGGTTACATCGGCCGAGACGTCATGAATATAGCAACCAAAATGAGAATAAAAGTCCCAATAATCAAACTAATTAGAGGAAAAAATACTCCGTTTTTTAGGGGGGGTGGAATTTATTTTTAACGGTCCCACTTTTTTTTTAAGCAAAAATACCCTTTATTTACCCAAATACTAGACTTGTCTGAGCTGGCAATTAAACTCCCCCCCCATATGTGTATGATGCAAGCTCATCCCCTCCGACGTCCTTACATTAACATCGTGGGGTCTGAAAACAATAGGCAGCAAATAATTTAATAGTTCAAAGTTGGAGCCTGGAATTTCGTTAGTTAATTTACTTTCCCCAAAAATGCCGGGGCACGGGTCAAAGTATATAGGGGAAATGTCTCAGAGGAACAAACGTTCATTAGCTCAGCTTTATTATTATAATAGATAGGTGTGTGCGTGTGTAAATTGGTGTCTGAAACGTTCCCTACTTACAATAGCATTTATACCCAAAAAGGGGTCCAACGAATTCGTCATACTTGCCATATGATTGGTATACATTTGTATGCTAATCATGTAGAATACTTGACGGATTGATTTGATTCCTTGTTTTGTTTTTATTTCTCCGACAAAATATACATTTGTATGCAAAATCTGCAATCTTTTTTTTTATAACGCGTCGTACATAGAGACAATGCTTCGTTTTTGTGACGACAACGTCTCCTATAAAAGGTCAATATATTCAAACATATAATCAGAAAATCGAATTTATTGTATTCACCTTCCCACACTTACACATACACTAGCATAGATATATCAGCAAGGGAATAGAGCTCTGATCCAGAAGAGAGATTTGGTCTCATCTAGAAAATGAAACCTGTTAGCAGGCGTATTTATGTATACATGTACACATAAGCGAAGTGGCACGTACAGCCGTGAAGAGCTGTTTCAATTTGTTGCAATGAATATTTGTGCACGCCAGACAGCCATCTTGGATGTGACAAGGTGAAAAAATAATGTCGAATAAACATGAAGAAATGAATATAAATTGGAGAAAGGTAAGGAGAAATGAATAAATAGAGAAAGAATGAGAAATAAGCGAAAAGAAAAACGAAACAAAAGAAATGACGAAAGTAATCATCATATTCGGTTTACCGTCTTATTTATGCTGGCATGTGTTGGAAATCTTTTAGAAATTGACTTCTAAACTTACCTACCTCTGACCACGTCTTTATATATCCCTCTTTCTATCAAGTACATCATTATACTTTCTGGCTATGTTTTCCGTTGCCTTCTCCTACAAACTGACTCTACTACATTTAAGGTGATGTACAGAATTAATATTTTTTCGTCAAATCCTGATGTCTCTCTTTGTATATCTTCGGGCTGAAAATGAAGTTCACATATCTGAAGAAATAATTTAAAAGACAACCATACAATAATTTTAACTCTTGTTATTAACTAAGAAAAGATATTGAACAAACAGCTACAATATTAAGTACATCATTATCAGTTCCGGCTATGTTTTCCTTGGCCTTCTCCTGCAAACTGACCCTACTACATCTACTAACTCAAGAACACTCACACATTATTTTAATGCGACCAAACAAACGGAGTCTTCTATTCTATACTCTCCAAATGTAATCTTCCTCCGATGTCATCAGTTCTAAGCCTGTCTTTTAGACTCACGTTACACATCTATTATATTATTCTGATATCATTTCTCCCCGTACAACAGGTATCCTCAACCCTCACTGACCAGGATTTACTTAAGTATATCATCACACTGTTCATATATGCATGATAGACTCTTGCACTTCGCGACAACGGTCACGTACGGCTGGTTAGTCATGGCAGCAGTTCTCTGAACTTACTGCATCCACTCCTAACTCTTGCTATCAGACCAGTACCAGCACCTGTACCCTAATGATATCACCAAGGTAGCAGAACTTCTGGATAACTTCAACAGCCTCACCATCCGAATATACTTTCTCTACATCTGAGTTCTCATCCGTCTCCATTGTATTACACCTCTTGTATACAAACTGGTGATTATCTCTCAAACAATCTGTACTTCCACTGCACTTGTGTACCCAATGCTTACAAAAAACACAAAAGTTGAGTTGCTTTAACCTCCCTTTTAATAAACTGAGCACTAAGACAGAGATAAATCATAACGGAGAAACGAAAAGTAAAAATTACAGGAATTAATTAGATTAAGAAAGTAGAGGAAAATGGGAAAAAGTAAAAACGACAGAAGAAAGAAAGGTGAGAAAGCAAAAAATGAAGTGAAATAGGGAAAGAAGAAGGAAAGCAAGAATAAATTAAATATAGATGGGGAGATACAAAAAGTAGAAAAGGAATGAAAAACAGAAAAGAAAAAGGAAGAAAGGAAAACCCGGTCAGAAAAACAGAAAGTCTAAAAAGTATAATTAGATGTTGTGAAAAGAAGGATAGAAAGAAAGACAAGAAGAAGAAAATGGATAGAAAAAAAATAGAAAACATAAGGAAATAAAACAAATAAAAAACAAGCAAAATAAATTTAAACATCAGAAGGAGAATAATTCAAGAACAAAACGTCAGCTTTGAAATAAATCAAAATAAAAGTCTCAAAAGAAAGAAAAAATTTGGAGTCAGAAGAAATTTCAGGAATGGGGGAAACCAGAAGTGCCAAGAAAAAAAAAATACGACAACTTTATTAAAGGATCGTAGAAACGAGACTCAATTTGCGAAGCAAGAATTCAAACAGGTTATTCCTTAGCTGACACAATTTTCCTGAATCGGACGTAAATACCGTTTTAACTAAAACCTTCTTCATTAACTTTTTTCTGGAAAAAGGTTACGTTTTGTATGTTCGCCCGACACAGAGAAAAATGGAAATAGGAGTTAAAGAAAAAGGTCGGAGGTTTTTATAAGTTTTAAAGATTTTCCTTGAAAATTATGTTTGCATGATTTGTGTGTTTACTCTTTGCTTTGACCTTTTTATATTTATGTATCTACCTATCTTTTATTGATCTACACATCGTTATATCTATTACTCTTTATTTTATTGTTGTAAAATATCTTTAATAAAAAAAACCCATTGTTTGGGATTCTAAACTTACGAATTTCAAATTACACAATGCTTCTACACTGAAGAACGATTTCTAATTCATAAACGCGTGCCAGCGCAAACATATTTACAAAGACATTTAAAAAATCACTATTGCGCGTTTTTCTAGTGACAATATGTCACGCAAACAAAAAAGAAAATGTTCTTATTTCCTGATGAAGACGTATATCATCGAAACATAGTTGTCTTTTACAATGTACATTTCTGTATAGAAACTGCGTATTTTTGTATTCTAAACTTATATATATATATATATATATATATATATATATATATATATATATATATGAAGCTAGGTTAATCAACATGTGTTTCTCTAAGACTTGTTGCTATATATTTTTATTACTTCAAAGGTTGTGAAATTATTTTTATATGTAAAATTGTGTTTATATTCACGATTGAAGGAAGAACAGATTAGCATAGTTGTACTTAGCGATCACTAAATGGCCGTGGAATTCAATTAAACTATTGTTTGTCAATATCCGCTTACATTAATACGTAGATAAACATTCATAATTACTCACCAATCTTTTTACTTTTAAAGATTTCATATTACAGTTTTAAAACGAAACGATTTGTGTCAATATGTATTTATTTTCCGAGCCACGCCGAGTACATTAAGCTATATATCTATATATTTACGTTTTTTCTTAAAATACAAATTCTCATAGACTTACAAATATAGAGAGGTAACGTACCGCTTTCATTCATTGAAAAAGCATATATATATATATATATATATATATATATATATATATATATATATATAAGCAAGTCAGGTTTTTATATATTCCAATAACCATGTTTTTTTTTAAATATTTCACATTTCCAAAAACATTACATTTCTGTTAGATGTATTTTACGGTCGTTTCTTTTGCCGTGAACAAAACAATATTTTATTTAAATATCGTTTCTGCAATACTACAAAATCATCAGAAAAATCCACAAAGAATAAAAAGTTCTTGAATACAAAAATCTTGAAAAAATCTACACCACACAGTGGGTCATTGTTTGCGAAAACAAAGACAAAACAAGGAAAAGAGCAAACTGACACGTGGTGAATGGTTCGCTAGAACGCCATTATGATTTTTTCAGTTCAAAGCTAGCCCACCCAAACGTTATGTAGACTTTTGTAAATTTTAATTCAGTAATATTCCTTAAAATAGTTGATCAATTCCATCATTTATTAATAAAAATTTGAATTCACTTGACGGTAATTATTTTACTTGCCTAAAGTTGCACCATTCTGTTTACAAATGCATATTTGAAGTCATTTGAATACGAAACTAAGTGCTGAGCTTATCCATTTTAACTTCATCAGTTAGGAACTTGTCAGATATATTTAGCCATCAATTCAAGTATTGTTAAGATTGTTATACTTCGGTGTTTTGGGGTATGGTGGTTAGTATTTATTTATAAACCGTTTAGATCAATTCTAAGATAAGGTTAATTACCCAGATTACTTGACTTAAGTAGTAAGTTTCTATTTGAATGCGTAACTTAAAGCAGAGTTAGTCCCTTTCAAACGTAAATATTCTGGAGCTACATAAACATCATCAAACCTCCGAAAGGAGTCATTATAGATTTATTATTTTCTATTAATTACCTTACTATAAAATATTAGGAGGATTCATAGGTACTTTTAAAGAAAATGTATACTTTAAGTTAATTATGATTATATTTTATACTTAACTCGTGTTGTGAACGAAACATCTCCAAGCATCAATGCCCATATTATCTCCCTACACTAATTGTATGTCGATATCTATATTAGAGTGGGTTATATATATATATATATATATATATATATATATATATATATATATATATATATATTGCATTCTCGGTATAAAAGTCATAAAAGTTTTTGACTTACAACTCACACACATACAAGGTAATAAATACACGCATACATATGTGTATTATTATTTTATGTATCCACATAAAATGTTATAAAGCGATATAATCTTTTATGCATCGATTTTCAGTATTTACTTCAAAAGTGCTCAATATGTAAGTAGAGCTAGGTAGTAAGTATTGAAAATATATTTATGGCAATTAAGCTACATAGAGGCTTCCGTGTTACACCCTTGTAGTGAATCGTCAAGCTAAAATGCACATATATATATATATATATATATATATATAATTCAGATTCCATTGATCATGTCTTTTTTATCAATGAAGAGAGCCATTTTCTTGGCAGCCATTTCGTCATCCCTTCAGACAAAACAAAAACAAGGTATACAAAGAAGATAATTCATCAGCAGAAAATGATAAAGCAGCATCCAAAACAGTTCCAAAACATATCGTTATTATACGTAGAACATTTTCGAAACAAACTTAGTGTTCACATACATAAATAGTGCCATCTTTAATTCAAACGGAGTTAGTCAAAAGTACTCATATCTTTCGCTAGACGTCCCCACAGTAAAAAAATAACTATATAAACCAGATAACGACAAATTAAAAAAATAAATAAAAAAGAAAATATAGGGAAGAAAAATAAAAAGAAAGAAAAAAAATACGAAAAAAAAGATTAATATTTCGGATTAAAAGAACCTCAGTTCAAAATCATGGGAAATAACTTACATCATTTCCCCCAAGTTACTTCCAATTATGACTTTTTATGCCAACTTATTAAAAGTAATTTTATAATTCATTTATTTTTATATAAAAGATTATTTAATAAAGGAATTAAAGATGATAATATACATTTATTTACTAAATACCTCCAACTCATATCTATAAAAAATATACAACCCACAAGTTAATATTATAATCCTCAACACATTGGCTACACATTTATTACAAATTAAAGTTCAAGGCCTTTATTATAGTCTTTGTTTTACCATGACAGTTATTTAATATTCTTTTACTGTATTAATGTTATAATTTCGTTATGGAATTTTTGTAACCTTTTAATTTAAGTTATAATAATTAATAACTCGTAAACAAAATGGATGAACTTTCAACAGAAACGTTTAACAGATTTATTAAAACTGAACACAGAATGAAATAATGAGTTATTTTGCCGCTGTACGCGAGATGAAATATATACAGTTTCAAGACGTCGGTCTGTTTACTTTTCATTCGACAAGACTTCATTTACAAAGGCGATAACTCTAAACTTTCCGAAATGATGCAAGGGAAGTAAATCGTTTTCGTTAGCTGTCCTAACAGAAATTTTAATATTATTTAATATTCTTCCTGTCTATTTCTACAAAAGATTCCTACTTTTAATAAAAATTGAGTATACTATATGATATAATTGTGGATTTTAATTTGGGTCTAAATTTTGAAAAGTACAAATTATGAACGATGCATACAGCTTTGAGGTTTTGTATTTTTGTTAATTGTGTTATCCTTTGACGTTATCATGTGATATGATTCTAAGATACAAAGATTACATTTTTTTATTTACTTAGAAAGTACTTATTTGTTCTATCGATAATTGACCATTTCAATTAGTATCGTCCGTTATTATCTTCTAGTTCTCTAACATATTTCTGTGTTTCCTATGGCCATATTATATAATATAATCTGATATGATGTTTTATTTAAATATTTTTCATCTACAGCCCCGTTTCAATGCATTTTTAACAAATTTTATTTTATTATTATATCCAGATCTTACTGATACTTTGTTATAATATTGTTTCTTGACTGAGCTGTGAAACGCGTGTAAGATATAAAATATGTAAAAAATTGGTAAAAATATAAATATGAATTTTGTTTGTAAAACGATGAGAAAAATGAAGCTAAACTAAAGAAATTGAGAAAAATAAATAAATACAAACTATGGTAATGGATTGATTTTTCTTTTGGTCACTGGAATATAACTAAAAAGTATATATATATATATATATATATATATATATATATATATATATATATATATAGGGATTTACGCGCTACACTACTTTTGGAGCTGCTCCCGCTCCTGCTCCAACCCCCAAAATTGGAGCTGGCATCTCTCACGCTCCCCCATTTTCAAAAAGGAGCCGCCCCTGCTCCAACTCCTATAAAAAGGGAGCGGCTCCTTTTCAGCTCTCCATAATTAAAATGTATCTTCTTTCATAAACGTTCTATTCTGCCAATCAGTGGTTGAAGGATAGAAGTGGGCGTCAAAGGATCTCGTGAATATGGTTGAGATGTCACTTTAACTGTAAGACCGTAAGATAATAATTGACAAAATCTCGTTAATATCTTGAGAGTTATAGGATAACATGTCGGACGAAGTATAGGATTATACGTACATTTTCGTTTCCTGGGGTATAAAATAGAAATAGAAAAATCCCAGAAGTATTTTAAAACAATTTTAATATTCATTACATTAACAACCTATTTTTTCAGGAAAGGAAAATTTTACCTGATATATTCAGATTTGTTTTTAGTAAATAAAGTTTTACTTTTAAACATTATTAGTGATTATTTTCTTTTTAAAGAAAACATTTCTCTGGGAGATGAGAGACAGCCAGGGCAACATTAATCGTCGTACTGTTGTTTAATATTTGTTTGTTTTACAAACGTAACTATATTGTATAATGTATATTATTATTTACAACAGAGAAACGCGCAAGTACTTTCAAACAAATCGATTTATCCATTTTCATTTCAATAGTACAATTTGGGGCGAAAAAACACAATGAAGTGTATTTTTGTAAGATTGAATAAAGAAATATTTCTCATAAGTTGGCCAAAAAATATCAATAAATTGTCAATAAACAATTCAGCGATCTATTTAATGTCTTAAAATTTCATACAAAATATTTGGCCTAGACCTTGGGAGTTGAAAAAATATCGGGTCAAATTTTCCTCCACAGAAAAATTAACTGGATTAAGTTTTCCTAGGTTGGGCAAAAACATTTATTAAAATTAAAAATTTGAATAAAAAAAGGTGAAAACGTCTATATTCGAAATCTCTAACAAAAACGAACTGTGTACAATTTTAATATTCGATAATAGATGTTTTAAGATAAAGAAAGATATCTATGCTACTTTCGGTTCTAAAAAGACAACAAATTAGTCAAAGCTTAATTATTTTCTTTTTCAAATTAAAATGTAAGATATTTTCTTTAATTTAATTAAGTTTAAACATCGGTTTAATTGTAGAATAGGGACCGCTCTTTTCTTTCGCTCATTTCGCTTGGTATTCACCCAAATTTTGGATAAAACTGATTGTCGATCTTAATTATGTTTTTGGTCCTAAAATAAAATTCTCATTTACTTTTTAAAATGTTGAGAATCTAACTTTAATTCGAGGTTTTACTCGCTGGTTTTTATTTGTTTTTCCTTGGACTAAAGATATTTTTTCCTTGGACTAAAGATATTTTTGCTGCTTTAACATTTTATTACACACAAAATAAAAATTTTGAACATTCTATTTACAAAAGCAAGTTTTAACCGAATTTAACGAATTTAAAAGCAAACATGAAAAGGTTAAAACATACTAGTCGTGAATTTAAGAATAACAAAATGTCACCGAAAAGACGACGGGTAAAAATGGTGCATAAAAGTTCAATTTGATATATGCTAAAAAATAAATTAGAATATTTTGTCAGGACAAAATGTACTGTTTCACCCCAAAAATCGATTTTATCGAACATTTGGGTGAATACCGAGCGAAATGGATGAGAAAATCCAACGGCCCCTATAGTATAATTGAACCTAAAATTCTTTATTTAAAAACACGAATTAAAAGAAAAATTGGTTTATTTATTCAATTAACAATATACATCCTTGTCATAAATACAAAAAAAGTTCAAATCTATAAGAAAATAACTTCAAAGACATCTATAGACTCACTGGCGCATTTAAACACATTTAAGAACACTGTCCTATCAAAAATGTAAGACATAGATGTGAAAAAACCCGGAAAAGTTCAGTTTCTGTTTCCATGTGTAACTCTCTCGTTCTTTCTCCCTCTCTCTCCCTTCTTCTCCCTCTTCCTCTCTCTCTCTCTTCCTCTCTCTCTCTTTCTCTCTCTCATATACATTTACCAGAGATATAATTCAGAGTAAACTCTGAGACTTTCTTTTATATTGCTGAATAAAAAAACTAATGTTTAAAAAAAATCAAATAATTTTTAAGCGAGGAGCGCGGAGCGATAAAACCACCGCTCTTTAGTCCCAAATGGAGTTTCTCCCGCTCAACTCCCGCTGAATATAAAATGAGCCCTGCTCTCCTTCGCTCCAGCAAAAAGGAGCGTGCTCCTGGAGCGCGCTCCTTTTTGGAGGGCTCCGTAAAGCCCTGTATATATATATATAAATACTGTATAATTGCAAAGTATCTCCTGAAGATATCAAATGTAACCGATTCTTCAGTCGATATGATAAGAATCAGTTACATTTGGTATTTTTAGTTATAATGTTTGCTATTATTTTGTTTGTTTCCACTACTCTACGGAAAAAAACATAATTGGAAAAAGAATACCAGATGTTCTTACTTCTATCACGCAAGAACTTCTGGTAAAATCTGTCGATGCAATTCCCGAACGACTTGAGAAACCGTTGACAAATGCTGGTGCTCAGGTGAAATTGATAAAAATCCTGATGCTATATGCGTTTCTTATATTCGTTTCTTGTTAAAATGATAATTACGAAATAAATTATAACATTCAATCACTCTACATTTATCACTCTGCTCGTATCTTTCTATTCTCTATGTATCAATCTATCCATGCATATCTTGAAGATACATGCAGAATATCCCATAAGCACTAACGCAAACGAATACGACGCATGCGCACGTGAACTTATCCATTCTTGCACGGCCGCATTCATACGTAATGCCTTGCGGTTTTATTCCGAAACTCTGACTTACGGACCATAACCAATCTTGCACAAGATGGAGTTTTTCGAGGAGAATCGCTTCCAAGAATTTGGGTGCCATCATCGACACCGTAACGTCACTGACGTCAAAGAGGGGAAGTCAGTAACGATGGTGCTGCAGGGACGGCGTTAAGAAGGGGTGGTGCTGGTGAAGCCATGAAACATTACTTTGGCCATCACCCATTTATCCCCATTACTGGATTCCTGGAAAATCCGCTGCCTTCCCCTGGCTGTGGACATGATGACGAGCGTTGGTATTATTCTTGGCAAGCTCTGCATTAATAACCATCAAGGAAGTAAAGGAGACGAATGGGGAGAAGGAATTTAAGGAAGGGGCAGGGAAGGGGACAGAAAACGACAGTGAATAAAAAAAGCAAGAAAAAAAGAAAAAAGAATTACGAAGAGAAGGGTAGAATGCAGAATAAAAAACGAAAGAAAGAAAGTAAGTGGGAAAGAGAAAAAGAAAAATGAAAGAAAGAAAGAGAAGGACGAAGAGAAGGGTAGAATGCAGAATAAAAAACGAAAGAAAGAAAGTAAGTGGGAAAGAGAAAAAGAAAAAAGATAGAAAGAAAGAGAAGGACGAAGAGAAGGGTAGAATGCAGAATAAAAAACGAAAGAAAGAAAGTAAGTAGGAAAGAGAAAAAGAAAAAAAGAAAGAAAGAAAGAGAAGGACGAAGAGAAGGGTAGAATACAGAATAAAAATGAAAGAAAGAAAGTAAGTGGGAAAGAGAAAAAAAAGAAAGAAAGAAAGAAAGAAATGTAGGATGAAGTGAAGAGGATTTAATTAAAAAGGAAAGTAAGGAGTGATACAGGGAAATAGAACAACTAAAGAAAGAGAAGGAAAAACAATAACATGTGAAATTAAACTAAATTAAAAGCTTCAATGGTCGATGGGGATTTATTAGAAGAAAGAAAAAAGATAAAAAAGCAAAGAAGTAAGAAAAACATTGAATACAAAACAACGTTTATATGATTTTATTAGAAAAAGAATGAATAACAATTGAAGAAAATAGGTGAAAAGAAAGAAAGAAAACGGGAGAAAGAAACAGAGAAATAAAATAAAGGAAAGACAAGCGAATAATGGGAAATGGAAAAATAGAAGATAGTATTGAATAAAAAAGATAAAATTAAAGAATGAAGCTTGAAATAAAAGTTAAAACATTAAAAGGCAATAGAGATTTGTTAGAAAAGAAAGATAAAGAAAAGAGGATAAAGAAAAAACACAAGAAGAAATAAAGAAATACAAAATGAACGAAATAGAAAAATATTAAATAGCATGAAAGGTCGAAAGGAATTTATTATTAAAAAAATACAACAAATAAAAGAAAATTAGGTAGAAAGAAAAAAGAATAAAAAGAGAGAGAATGAATAAATTAAAAAGAGAAGGGGTTGATAACAATTAACAGCGGTGAATAATAAAGTAAAAATGGACGATAGAATTAATAAAACATAAAAATAAAATTTAAAACACCAAAAGGGTTATAACAATTTGTAAGAAAGAAGAAAGAAACAGAAAGTAAGACAATTATGAAAGTATGACAAAAAGAAAGATAAAAGAAAGCAAACCTAAAATAAGAAAACAAAAAAAAAGAAAGAAAGACACAAAAGAAAGACACAAAAGAAAGAAAAAAGTAAAACAAATACAAACAAAAATACAAAAACAAAGAATCAACAAAAAAAGTAAAATGAAAGATGAAACAAGGTCGATACGAATTTATTAAACACATAAAAGAAGAAAGAAATGTTTAAATGGATAAAAGGAAATTATTTACAAAGAAAGTAACAAAAGAAGTAAAAGAAGAAATAAAAACAAACCAAATCCATTAGAAATGAGAGAAGTATATGATAAACTGTATAAATTAAATGGAAATATAAATGAAAAAGTTGATAAAAAGAAGGAAATATGAAAACAAAAAAGAGTCACGTAAGAAATAAAGAGTGGAAATTACGAAGATGGGAAGACGAGAAGAGGGTGAACGAAATGGAGAAAACTGTTTTTGTTTGAGTAAAGTGGCGGGAAAGGATCTGGCAAAGAGGGAAAAAAATAAAATTTGGAGAATGAAATGGAAATCAATATGGCGGAAAAATAGAATATGAAGCGAGATTAATGTGAAAAGTAATTGTGAAGAAATATAAAGAAAATGAAAGACGACAAGAATTCACAACGACCGACTAAGAGAAAAAAATATATATTAAAAAAAAAAAAAAAAAAATAACGAAAATGTATATAAAAAGAATTTGAATAAAAAAAGAAAATAATTATTTTGTTTTAAATTAGAAAAAAATCAATAATATAAAAGAACTTATGAAGAATAAAATAAAGTTAGTTTTAAATAAGAAAAGAAATCCGAAAAATCGAACGTACAGTTTATAGAAAATATGCATTTCGGATTGTTTTACGCCTAAAGTTTCTTTTCAGTTCATTGTGGTTTAGACCTCGGCGCGCATGCGTCCAAGTTATAAAAGTCGACACTTCATCTCGCGCATTGTTCGATTTTAGTCGAATGACTCAAATTGTTGGCAAATAGCCAATAGTAAATAAACGAGGAAGGAAAACTGCCAGTAAAATGAACATTAAAATTCAGTCGAAACGGTGTACATTGTATCTTCATGTCAGACGATTATAAGTAGGCTATTATGTAGGTACTTCTACTGATTTTGTTTCCTGTCCAAAAAATCGAAAGACGAATGACGCAAAAAGAAAAGAAAAGAAAAAATCACGGAAAACATAGTAAATGAAAAATTAGAAACCCATTTTAATAGTTTATTGCGTTTTGTTTAAGTATTTTCTTTTCATGTTATGCAGTTGTTTGGTTTTACGGCATGTCAACCATCACTGCGTCATTTTATGCCGATATTATAGATGATTTTTGTATACGATTGATATTTAGATTCATTTGAATTTGCAGAGAGTTTTTGTTATAGATGGCACCTCATCTCAAATGGTCACCCATTTAGTATTGGCCCAGCATCGATTAACTTCGGTGTTTTTTTTACGTATATATAATAGATTAACACATAAAAAGAGCAAATATATATGATGATTACGGTGTCTCTGTCTCACTTTCTGGGGATGTAATTGAAATAAAAGCCCTACATAAAAATAAAACATAACTCTTATGAGATAAAGTTTTATGAGAAATTCGACGTGATATTCGTTTACACAAGGTTTCGAGATCATCCGGGAACTTCCAGGCACAGGAATCAGCCATCGGACATCACCTGGTTAGTACAAATAGTTTTTCTGACAAGTATTCCGATGGGTGGTTTTCTGTTTTACACAGTGCCAGGTCGAACTACCATCTCAATATTATTGAGGCGTTGATTATTAACAATTCTCGACCTAACCTGTGTAGACAAAATATTTTGAAGCATCAGTTGGAGATCTTTAATGATTCAAAGCCACCATAACGTTGAGAGATTTATTTATTTTTGTAGTTTTTTTTCTCAATCGTTTTCTCCAACTGAAACAATTTTTCCTCTCATATCTCATTCGATTTTCTTAGTTTTTAATTTATCATTCTGACGTTTCCTCTTAGAGGGTCCGACGATAAGGCCTTATGGAAAATGTTAGCAATTTTCTTTTTTTTCCACCCGCCCGTTTCATTGATTAAAAAAAATGTTTCCTCTGAAATTTATCGTACAATTTTGTTGTACGCGAAATTTGCTTACACACACACACACACACATATATATATATATATATATATATATATATATATATATATATATATATATATATATATATATATATATATATAAAATATCTCAAAGCCAGTTTACTCTATTCAAATCTAAAGTAAATTTGAGTCTTTTATTTAATTATGTTAGCTTCAACTTTCTGCTAATATATATTTTTAAGTTTAAAATAGAAAGACGTTTTTCAATTGTATTTTGCAATTTTCTATAATATAGTATAGTTTTTGTAATTTAGTTTTCTAAAAAAAACAAAATAAATTTGGACTAGAAAAAACTTTCTCTGTCGCAACAATAACGCAAAATGTCCTCGCAATATCTATAATAAATGTAAACGTACATGTGTCTGGCGCGCTTCGTGGTCTGAATAATACAGAATAGGAGGATAGTGAACGAATAAGAAGATAAATAGAACAAAGAGTAAAACAGAAGGAAGGGGGTAGTCAGTGGAGACGAAAAGAAATGCTGCAAAACGCGAGCCCAAATGTTAATCAAATTAAATTATTTAGTGACGACACACAAATAGAATTTGGCATCACTAATGTCAAATTCAATTTGTGTGTCGTCACTAAATAATTAACCGTATTATTATTGTTATTGTTGTTGTTATTATTACTATTATTATTATTATAATTATCATTATTATTATTTTTATTATTGTAATTGTTTCTGTGCCATTCTTGTTGTAGAAGGGGTAAACTTGTTCACTCATATGGCCTTGAACTCTTAACAACAGATCTGATAACTAATGTAGACAGTGAGAGGGGTTACTAATACTTGGGAATACTGGAGGCGGATAAGATTAAAAACAAGGAAATGAAAAAACCAGGTCACAGCTGAGTACAACAGAAAAGTAAGGGTTATTCTTAAATTACACCTCCACAGTCGAAATACAATCTATGCTATCAATACCAGAGCAGTAGCTATCGATATACTGCCGGTATACTTGACTGTAATGTAGATGAACTAAAATGTTTGGATACCAAAACACAGAAAATGCTTACAATTTAAGGAGTTTTTACAAAGAAAGGAGATGTAGATCGATTGTTTCTACCTAGAAAGGAAGGTGGTCGAAGTCTATTTAGTGTTGAAGATGTTGTGAATATAGAAGAAGGTTGTCTATATAAATATATTTCTGAAAGTAATGAGATTCTTCTTCGTGAAGTGAAAAGAGAGGAAATACTTAGAACTGCGGTGAAAAAGAATCAAAGGTTATAAGAGAGGGTTACAATTATTTGGAAAGAAACTACACAGTGCATTCTTATGGAATTTAGAGATAATGACACTCAGAATTGGTTGGTCAGGGATGAATTAAAAAGATCTACTTAGAGCACTTTATTGACAGCCCATTAACAAGACACTCGCACTAGATCCATCAAACATTACAATGTAATAGTGCATTTTGTATCTGAATGCCCAATTTTGGCACAACATCAGTATAAAAAATAGAGACACGACAAAGTCTCTCAGGTACTAAACTGGAATATATGCAAACTTTATGAATTGGACCACAATAAGAAGTGGTATGTGTTGTGACCCTGTTTAGGGGCCGAAATAAATACACGAAACAAGAGAAGTGGTATATCAGTCCTGCTTGTCAGGGTAGACTGGAGTTGATTCCTATTACGAACAGCCTAAATGCTTCCAGTATTTTATTAGGAATGGACGAGTCCAACTGTTCATCATATAGGTACGGCGCTATAACAGTATGAGCATAAGCCAGAAGTGGTACAGGAGAACAACAATGGCAAAATTCTTTGAGACATGCGCATACAAACTGATAAGGTTCTTGAGCATTCCAAACCCGACTTAATCTTTCTAAACAAAAACAAGAGAACTTGTTTAATCATTGATATAGCCTGCCCTTTCGATACCAGAGTGCACGAGAAATAACACGAATAAATAAATAAATAAATAAATATCCAGATCTTAAATGGGAATTTGTTTGACTATGGAAATGTAAAGAAGTAAAGGTGATTCCCGTTGTAATTGGAACGCTTGGAACCATAACAAAAAGCCACCATACATGGTTTAAATAGATTGACGAGACAATTTCTTTTTCTAATTCTCAAAAAGGCTTGCCTGTTAGGAACAGCGAAAGTGTTATGGTACAGCTTGAGTGTCTGAAATCAAGGGCATTGACTCGGTGTTCAAAAAAAAATAAATGCCAACTAAAAAGTTGAGACTACTATGAAAAAACAACAACAACAACAACAACAATAATAATAATAATAATAATAATAATAATAATAATAATAATAATAATAATAATAATAATAATAATAATAATAATAATAATAATAATAACAAAATATACATATGATTAGAAGCAAAAAAGATAAACAAAAAATAAAAATGAGATTCTACCAGTTTTAGGCGAGTACATACAAGCAAGCTTGAAAATTTTACTGTAAAACTAAGTAAATAAAAAACAATATGTTTAGACTTAAGGGGTCTAATTGTTTCTTTACTGTTGAAAATTTACGCTGGGACATGTTATAAAGAAAGTAATTACGTACTGTTTTATGACGAAATTGACTTTTCACGGTCCCGTATGCTATTCTTTTTGTTACTACTACTAATAATAAAAATAGCAATATTGTAATAAGAATGAATAATAAAGAGATTACAAAGTTCAAATGTCAATCAACAATCAAAACAATATTCGCTTCCTACGTTGAAGTTTAAATGAATATGCTTGACTGGTTTTTCTATGAAGGAAAAAACTTTACACTTTTATGTCAAAACGAACTATATCACTTGGCTTTTTGGCTAGGAACAAAGTGCTGTATCTGTTCTAATGCTGCATTTATTCTATTCTGCTCTCGTTCAATAAAGGATAAATCCTTTGAGATTGAGGCATTTTTTAATTTTTTTGTTCCAATCAAGGGTATCCATTTTGGGGCGAGCTAGATTTTACACGTATTAAAAACCAACCTTGTGTCTAACATTGTCCTCGTGAGGATGCAAGTAAATAAGAACTATATCAAAGCCAAACATAGATCTAACCCAGTAAAACAGTAAATATAGATGTTGTGGACAAAGGGACGAAGCAATAAATTACATAAGTGAGTTCAGAAAATTAAACGAAAAAAGAATAAAAAAACAAACACGACTGTGTTGTAAGGGCAGTTCATTGGGAACTATGCATACTTCCGCATTTTGAACATCAAGACAAAGTGTACAGACAGAATTGGAAAGTAAAAATCATAAAATTATCTGCGACGCGGAAATGCAAAGGAACAAAGTCATCTAAGTAAAGAGACGGCTGTGGTAATAATTAACAAGAAGCAAAGCGTACATTTCGCCGTCTTTCCTAAGAGATATATCACAGTTTGAAAGTTTAATCCACACTACAGACGACACTACCTAAGAATATGTTCTTGGTCTTTTGGCTAAGATCAAAGTGTAGTATATGTTCCGATGGATACTGCACCCCATAGACTGGTATTGTCTTGGCCTTCGGGGCTTGATTCCGCCGGTCTATGGGTCTGTCCTGTGCAGTTCTAGGGGGTCCACCCCCCCAGGCTTCGCCTCCTCTCTTTGGGGAGGAGTAAGTTTATTGTTTATTGCTTACTGCCTGAGGCGTCCCTACCGGGGAATGCCGACAGGGCTGCCCAGGCAATTTTTAATGGCCAGAGTGCTCACCTCTCGGGCGCTGGCTTTTCAACCCCCACTTTCCCGACCCGACCTTGGGTCACATCTTACTTGTGGGAGTAAGATAAAAACTGGCCTTGTGCCTAAATCCTGGAGAGGAGTAAATCCATACTCTTATAGATGAGGCACCATGTTTCCGTGACTTTGCGTCATCAACGTTCGTGCAGGTTACGGAAGCGCCCGAGAGTTGACGATACCAAAACTGCCAAACGATGAACACCGAATAAACAAATTTTTTTTTTTGACACATACGTTGACATTTAACGCATTTTATTTTTTTATTTGTTTCGCGAAAAGAGACCTTTGCTGGCAGAACTCAGTTAGTCCTTCGGGAGATTCAACGAGCTGACAGATTCGTTAATAGTTTCGGCAACTCTCAGGCGCTTCCGAGACCTGCCCGAACGTTGACGACGCGAAGTCACGGAAACATGGTGCGTCATCTATAAGAGTAGCATAAGAATTCATTAACACTTTTACCCGATTATGACTGACGGAACGAGAACAATCTAGCCCCGTGGATTAAATAAAGGGTTCAGTTTTAAATTATGTATAGGGTCCCGAGTTCGACTAAAAGGATCCCAAGTTTGAAAGATGCACTTGGCAGGGGTCGAAGGTTACCGAAATGTTGTAAAACTAACAAGCAAGATGGAAACAGTAGCCCGAAATATGAAAATAATGCAGATATATCGCAGTTTATGAATTTTTTAATGAAATGAAAGTGGAACAAATAGTAGTTGAGACCCAACGGGTCACCGTTAATCGCGTAATATGGAAAAATACTTTAAGATATAAGATTAATATCCGATTTTGTTAAAGATATGAGATGTGATTTTTAAGATGGTCGTTATAAGCACTCACTTGAGGTTGACAAATACTTCAGCTAGTTTCAAGTCTCACACCTGCGGCTCACTGATACCCGAACAAACACGAAATCGCATGCACCCTATGAACGAGCGAGGAAAATCAACGATGTCATACATACGTATTTTCAGTGTGGTTCTCAACCAACCAAGCGGGGGTCAGTTTTGTCAATCGATTAAGTCATTAGCGATTTGAAAGGGACCAAAATCAATCACTGACTAATCAGGCTCTCCCAGGTGATAAGGGTCAGTTGTGCTGGCTAGTGAAGCGTTGAACAATTAGTCACTGGGTCGGGACAGATCACTTGACCAGGCGTTTGTTCGAGGTCTCAATCAGACAGGTAGGCTACCCAAAGGCTGTCGGTAAGAACGGGATGCGGGTTATTCGGAAATCGCAACGTTTAAGAGTCGAGTCAATCTTTACACTCGTCCTCGATGCTTGATAATTGAAGAAATATTTCAGTAGTGAGGGGGGATACTGTTCCAACCCAGAGACGCCCTCAATTTCCCAACCCCGACTTCTGACAACCGCTTCGCGAAATGATTGTCCACTTGTTAATTAGACACGTTCTTTGATATATTACGTATACAAACTTTAAATCTTCAAAATGAAGCCATTAATGACAAATGATTCTTGGGTGCAGGGCTATGAATAGATATTTGCAAATATATTCCTCCTCTGTAGGCAAATATTTAATATTTTTGGTGCAGCAAGCAAAAATACGTGTTTCCTTAAACTTTACATATATATATATATATATATATATATATATATATATATATATATATATATATATATATATATATATATATATATCGCACTGACGAGCTGTGATACAGCGAAACAGTCTGTATGTGGATGACTATATGAAGCTCCCTTTCTTGGGTAGAGCTTATTTGTAAGGATATCGCCAACTGCCATTAGCTTTAAGGAATAGCTCATTGAGTAAAACTCAGTCGAGCTTCCGGCACTTGACAATGTTTACATTGAGATATCACTTACATTTAGTCAGTGTCGTATGATAGCGCAGGGGTAGAGGCGCCGACTGTCAGCTCGACGGTTGAGTTTCAATCCAGACTTGAAGCACTAGCTGGTCTAGCCCCACCGAAAAGCTGTGATACAGCGAAAGAGTACTATGTGGATGACTATATATATATATATATATATATATATATATATATAAAATTGAACGACCAACTCATATTTTATATATATATATATATATATATATATATATATATATATAATAAACAATATGATGCAAAATTCTAATGACCATTTCCTTATTCACTTTTCAAAAGATCCATGTAACACCACGGTCCGTTTCGTACACACATGTACAAACAAAATATAGAGATATATATTATGGACTTTTCATACATGCAACTCTTCAGAAGTTTAAAGATCGTGTCCAGAAACATCAGAAAATAAAGAAAAAAAACAACACTTGCATTGAAATAGAATGCATGAGATACAGTTCCAACGAGGATCTTTTACTTTGAAAGTTTGACTATTAATTAAAAAAAATATATATATGTACGTATTTTATTCATTAAATGTTTTTATATTCATATGAATATATATATATATATATATATATATATATATATATATATATATATATATATAATAATGGTAATAATCCAGGTGAAAAATATCCACAGGGTGGTAATCCAGAGAATTTTAACCGGGTTTATAAAAAGTGCTCAATATCAAAATAGAGCTTTATATATGATAATTTTATTTACACAGACATGTACAAAATCCGCGACACTGGCATGTCGATGCTATCGATCAACAGTTACTATAAACTGAGATCTCATCAGGCAGAGTTAGAATCCGATCTTAACCTCAGATCATTCTCTCCAAATATGATTCATTCTCTCCAAATATGATCTGAGGTTAAGATCGGATTCTAACTCTGCCTGATGAGATCTCAGTTTATAGTAACTGTTGATCGATAGCATCGACATGCCAGTGTCGCGGATTTTGTACATGTCTGTGTAAATAAAATTATCATATATATATATATATAGAGAGAGAGAGAGATAGAAGAAAAAAGAGTGATAAATATTCGACGATTGTCCAAATTTATTTCAAATTTCAATTGTTCAATGCAAGGTTGTCAGTAATAAACTAGTGTTTATTTTTCTTTCCTTAAGCCAAGGCTTTTCAAAGATCGAAATCTTATCATCAGAGGAGAAATACAGATGGATAAGTTGGCTTTCGAAAAAACCAAAGTTCAAATATTTGAAAAATATGAGAATTATTATTAAAAGTTATTTAAATAATTTTTGTCAAAAAACGTATTGAATGAAAAGAAAAATTCCGTGAAAAAACTAGCAATTATATATATATATATATATATATATATATATATATATATATATATATATATATATATATATATAAATGAGAAAAAAATTTACTTAAAGAACCAAAACAATTCAAGAGAATTCCGATGAGATCAAATAATACACAATTTATTTGTTGACAAATCAGATCTCATGAATCTCCCATTATATATTTAGAGGTAGAAGATAAACATAAGCTGAATGGGTAACAGGTTATGTTACACAGAGCTCTCGTATTATAATTCAGTCGATTATAACATTTCTGACATATTTGATTCAAATTTTAAATATTATAATCAAGCTCCGAAAACCAACGCTTAACAATGTTTTATCCATATGTAGGTTACGTGTAGCCATACGTACATTAAAAAAAAACTTATCATTTTTCACATCACCATATAGACTTTATACATTACGTTTCAGATAACATACAGTGGATATATCCGGAGAAAGTTCGAGAACAAAACGATGTCCAGATAGAGAGGAAATTTCTTTTTTCAAACGCTAGAATTATGTGCCGTACGGGCCCAAATTCTAGTATATATTATCTAGTATCTAGTATATATTATCTAGTATCAAGTATATATTATCTAGTATCAAGTATATATTATCTAGTATCTAGTATATATTATCTAGTATCAAGTATATATTATCTAGTATCAAGTATATATTATCTAGTATCAAGTATATATTATCTAGTATCTAGTATATATTATCTAGTATCAAGTATGTATTATCTAGTATCAAGTATATATTATCTAGTATCTAGTATATATTATATAGTATCAAGTATATATTATCTAGTATCTAGTATATATTATCTAGTATCAAGTATATATTATCTAGTATCTAGTATATATTATCTAGTATCAAGTATATATTATCTAGTATCAAGTATATATTATCTAGTATCTAGTATATATTATCTAGTATCAAGTATATATTATCTAGTATCAAGTATATATTATCTAGTATCAAGTATATATTATCTAGTATCAAGTATATATTATCTAGTATATATTATCTAGTATTAAGTATATATTATCTAGTATCTAGTATATATTATCTAGTATCAAGTATATATTATCTAGTATCAAGTATATATTATCTAGTATCAAGTATATATTATCTAGTATCAAGTATATATTATCTAGTATCAAGTATATATTATCTAGTATCAAGTATATATTATCTAGTATCTAGTATATATTATCTAGTATCAAGTATATATTATCTAGTATCAAGTATATATTGTCTAGTATCAAGTATATATAATCTAGTATCAAGTATATATTATCTAGTATCTAGTATATATTATCTAGTATCAAGTATATATTATCTAGTATCTAGTATATATTATCTAGTATCTAGTATATATTATCTAGTATCAAGTATATATTATCTAGTATCAAGTATATATTATCTAGTATCTAGTATATATTATCTAGTATCAAGTATATATTATCTAGTATCAAGTATATATTATCTAGTATCAAGTATATATTATCTAGTATCAAGTATATATTATCTAGTATCAAGTATATATTATCTAGTATCTAGTATATATTATCTAGTATCAAGTATATATTATCTAGTATCAAGTATATATTATCTAGTATCAAGTATATATTATCTAGTATCTAGTATATATTATCTAGTATCTAGTATATATTATCTAGTATCTAGTATATATTATCTAGTATCAAGTATATATTATCTAGTATCTAGTATATATTATCTAGTATCTAGTATATATTATCTAGTATCAAGTATATATTATCTAGTATCAAGTATATATTAAATAGTTTTAAATACCAATACGTAGTTTAAGCAAAATACATTGTTTTGAGCTATTAAAATAATTTCCAACGCTACTGATGTTTATCCATTAATTTTTTATTATCGCTTATGTTTTCATTCATGTTTTGAAACATAACATGAATCATAAATCTATGACGTCATGCTAAAGGTATATACTTATTTTGTTAAGATAATGTGTTAAGCTCAAAGTCAAAATAGGTTAGTTAGTAGAACGTGAGACTGAATATCTCCAGGTATCGGTTTCGATTTCCGGTCATGGTATCCGCTTGATTCGTTAGTAATTTATTATTTACTATTAATGCTATATTTTCCATGTCTAAATGTAGTTAAGTTTACCTCTCTTGTATTCAGAGCTCTACGTAATAGTGAAGATGTTGTCTGGAGTTAATTTGAACGGTTCAAATGAAAATATGTTATGATGATCTACCTTATTGCGTCACTACATGGACTACTCCCGACACTATGGATATTGAAAGTTGTAGTAACAGATAGGATGGCTATAACCAATCCAGCAATAGTCTCTGGTAACACATTTTTTGTACGTTTTTGTAAATACAGACTCTCGTTGTCTTATTTTGTCAAAAATATCAAAGATAAATAAATAATCGTGAAACTGCAATGTAATTATTTGGAAATTCTATTCTAAATTTAAGATATGAACAGCTTATATTTCTTTTATAAGTATTTTTTTTAAGAAATTAAGTTTCGTTTATGATAAAAGAAATCGTCTAAAAACTGATTTGAGTTACTCTTCTATACATAATACAAACTTGGTCTTTTGACCAAGATCAAAGTGTAGTATCTGTTCCGATGGATACTGCACCCCATAGACTGGTATTGTCTTGGCCTTCGGGACTTGATTCCGCCGGTCTATGTGTTTGTCCTGCGCAGTTCTAGGAGGTCCACCCTCTCAGGCTTTGCCTCTCTTCTTTGGGGAGGAGTAAGTTTATTGCTTACTGCCTGAGGCGCCCCTACCGGTGAATGCCGACGGGGCTGCCCAGGCAATTTTTAATAGCCAGAGTGCTCACCTTCTCGGGCGCTGGCTTTTCAAGTCCCACTTTCCCGGCCCGACCTTGGGTCACATCTTACCTTGTGGGGGTAAGATAAAACTGGCCTTGTGCCTAACCTCCTGGAGAGGAGGTAAATACATACTCTTCTTTACATTATTTATTAAAGTGTTTGTGATTTTCATGTGATTTGAATGTGATGTTTTGTTTATCGTCATTGTTGAAAGATGTTTCATTTGATACCTCCATATGGGTATTATATTTTTTTCTAAATCGTAATTTGGAAACTCTATTTGCTGATGAGGAAAATCATGAAAGTGTTTGATGCAATAGTAATAATAAAATGAGTTTTTGAAGCGTGCGTACATATGGATAAACATTGTTACGTGTTTATTTTGCTACACACACATATATGAATTACCTACTAGACAACATGCTTGAGTGTATTCGGCCTCTCTGTACAGGGGTTTGTCAGGACAACATGACATAAGGATACTTACCCCTACAAGTAAACCCTGAACAAATGTTAAAAATAACATATTATTCCACTCCAAAATAAGATCATCACGACCCCTCTATACA
This sequence comes from Sepiola atlantica, assembly GCA_963556195.1. NCBI lineage: Eukaryota > Metazoa > Mollusca > Cephalopoda > Sepiida > Sepiolidae > Sepiola > Sepiola atlantica. The sequence goes on along the minus strand of OY744521.1, from coordinate 35,125,352 downwards.
CTGACTCATACGGGAAATTGTGCACCTTCTCCAAGTATTGTTAGCTTAAGTAACAGCAATTAACTGGATACTCTACCTGATTAAATGAATTATTGTTCTGGAATCTGGTATGACTAAAAAACAACAAGAAAGATATATTATAACACAGTTAACTGATCAATTGGGGAGAATAAATTTAATGTTCTTAACTTGTTTACTAACTCAACATTTGCGAGCTAAGGGAGAACTTTAATGGAATATTCGTGTATCTGTGTATCTCATATATAGATCAAGTGTTAGTCCCACGAGTGTTCCCCTTGATTTATGATAATTTCGACTGAAGTAAAATGAAACAAAATAATATATATATATATATATTTATATATATATATGAATAAAGATCGGAATAAAATGATCCGACATAATAGAGAATGTTCCATATTTCATATATATACACATATATACACATATATATATATATATATATATATATATATATATATATATATATATAAAGATAACCGTCGCAGGACACGTAAAATAATTCCCCGTACGGAACAGTTGGTACCAGTTTATGTCCCCTTACGAAGATTAAAATTGAGATATGATTATAGCAACCTTATTCCAATTCTAATAAAAATCCATTACATGACTTTGATTCTAGAAAAATTCTAACATGCAAAGCTATAGCTTAGAGGGTCTTAAAAAACGTTTTATTCAGGTATTTTTGCTTTATTTGTGTCTCCTGACTTTTGATCAAATTCCCTGCAAACGTAAAATATTTGATCTTTCAAATTGGAGGTTTTGTCCATATTATGCCCCCTAAACGCCCTTTAAAATACGATAAAGAAACTTAAATTTGTGGAATATTTATTAATTAATTTTTAATGCCTATTGTTAAAATTTCACAAAAAACGGATTTAACTACTTTGCATAAAACTAAAGTAAAGAAATAGAATTCAACTTTTTTGAATAAAACTAAAGTAAAGAAATAGAATTAAACTCTTTGGAATAAAACTAAAGTAAAGAAATAGAATTCAACTCTTTGGAATAAAACTAAAGTAAAGAAATAGAATTCAACTCTTTGGAATAAAACTAAAGTAAAGAAATAGAATTCAACTCTTTTGAATAAAACTAAAGTAAAGAAATAGAATTAAATTCTTTGGAATAAAACTAAAGTAAAGAAATAGAATTCAACTCTTTGGAATAAAACTAAAGTAAAGAAATAGAATTACACTTTTTTGAATAAAACTAAAGTAAAGAAATAGAATTCAACTCTTTGGAATAAAACTAAAGTAAAGAAATAGAATTCAACTCTTTTGAATAAAACTAAAGTAAAGAAATAGAATTCGACTCTTTTGAATAAAACTAAAGTAAAGAAATAGAATTAAACTCTTTTGAATAAAACTAAATTAAAGAAATAGAATTACACTCTTTTGAATAAAACTAAATTAAAGAAATAGAATTACACTCTTTTGAATAAAACTAAAGTAAAGAAATAGAATTCAACTCTTTGGAATAAAACTAAAGTAAAGAAATAGAATTAAACTCTTTGGAATAAAACTAAAGTAAAGAAATAGAATTCAACTCTTTGGAATAAAACTAAAGTAAAGAAATAGAATTAAACTCTTTAGAATAAAACTAAAGTAAAGAAATAGAATTAAACTCTTAGGAATAAAACTAAAGTAAAGAAATAGAATTCAACTCTTTGGAATAAAACTAAAGTAAAGAAATAGAATTCAACTCTTTGGAATAAAACTAAAGTAAAGAAATAGAATTACACTTTTTTGAATAAAACTAAAGTAAAGAAATAGAATTACACTTTTTTGAATAAAACTAAAGTAAAGAAATAGAATTACACTTTTTTGAATAAAACTAAAGTAAAGAAATAGAATTCAACTCTTTTGAATAAAACTAAAGTAAAGTAATAGAATTAAACTCTTTTGAATAAAACTAAATTAAAGAAATAGAATTACACTCTTTTGAATAAAACTAAAGTAAAGAAATAGAATTCAACTCTTTTGAATAAAACTAAAGTAAAGAAATAGAATTCAACTCTTTTGAATAAAACTAAAGTAAAGAAATAGAATTCAACTCTTTGGAATAAAACTAGATCAAACTGAATACGGCTCCAATTACAACCATGTACGTCTTGCAACTGTATTAATAAAAAAAACATGATGATCAGTTTATTAGATTAGGAGTAATTATTGTACATACAAATATATCAACTTATACATGTACATAAACATATACATTTATTCAATGTAAATAGACCTATAATAATTTAAAACCGTAAAATGTCCACAAACACTTTATTTCTAATGCTTATATAACAAAAAAAACTGAAGTCTATTCTACTTACACCCATATACCGACCACTTTGCATACAAACACACAGAGCGAACACACATACAAAATATTGCTATGGGCTGTCCAATTTATTTTCTAACTATAAAAATCTCATCAACAAATACAAAAACATTAGAACTACTCCAACTACACAAGACGACATCTATACGATACCATGTAACGAATGCAACAAGTACTACATTGGTGAAACGCAATAATTCTTTAACAAAAAGATTTACAAGCATAATAGTGCAAAAGATTTGGTTGGCGTAAAACCGCATTCGTTTCGCATATCCTTGAGTATAATCATAGGTTTGATTTACTAAGTTCGCGTTAATCAAATACGCGCATAACACCCAAACAGATTGCACATTCAAACAATAATAGCAAGCAACGACCTGTAAATTTTAATTTTATCCTGTCCTCGCCCAAAACATAATAATCGAAAATTTTATATCCATTAACAATGATAAAAATGCCTTTTAGTTATCTTTTATTTCATCCCAACTAAATCTCTTTCACAAACCTTTCATCCTCTTATTTTTACTTTCAACAGCAGCCTACATTTTATTCGCTTCTATCCTAGCTTACTGACATTCTTTCTATTTTTCATACTAAATTTAATCGATGACTTCTACCTGCCAATCCTTCCATCAATCTTTTATTTTTGACTTTTTGTCCTACTTCGACTAATCTCTATAACAACCATGGTCTGCCTATCCTTCCATCCACCCCTTATTTTTTTTGTTCTCAATTACTTCGATTCTTTTCTATTACCATTATAATCTGTATATTCTTCCATCCATTTCTCACTTAGGTTTTTCTGCATATATGCTTACCTTCTACCGTTAAAAGTGTCTTGTCTTTCTTCGCCGTATCTGTTGCTAAGGTTGCTAGAAAAATAATTGGATCATTCTCCGCCTCAGAAGGTACTAGACTCCTTATGCAATCTGCAACCTATATAAGGGTCGGATACGTCTTAAGATGAAGTACTGTTCCCGCTGAATACACTCTTTCTTGTCTTGACGGAATTCGAAATAAAATTTGCAGTCGAATGAAAGATGATCTCTTTTCTTCTCTAAAAACTCATTGTCACGAAAGAGATGTTCTTAGTTTTTTTATGGATATCGCTCGAGACAAGTGAAGTATTGAAGTATTTTTTCTTTTAACTCCTTACACCAAGTGGCTTCATGCTTTGTCTCGAGCGATATCCATAAAAAAACTAAGAACATCTCTTTCGTGATAATGAGTTTGTAGAGAAGAAAAGAGATCATCTTTCATTGGACTGCGAATTCGATTTCGAATTTCGTCAAGGCAAGAAAGAGTGTATTCAGCGGGAACAGTACTCCATCTTAAGACGTATCCGACCCTTATATAGGTTGCAGATTGCATAAGGAGTCTAGTACTTTCTGAGGCGGAGAATGATCCAATTATTTTTCTAGCAACCTTAGCAACAGATTTGATATAAGATTAGGAGTGAAAGTCTGTCCTAGGAGCTCATGATGACACTATTATACATAATAAGCAGTTTATCATCAAATATAAGTGTATTTACAATCTGTATAACACTTTAAATCCGAAGAGTGCAATAGGAGTTGTTTTACGAATGGGTCATCACTTATTAAGGCCCGTGGGCCACTGGAGGATAAGGGTTTAAGATATCGTTAGTTGGACAATGATCGCCTCCACAAGACGACCGGAAACAATAGGTAGGATGGTAAGAACATTACTTAAGGGGAATTGATTTTCCAAGAGGACGGCCCAACAAGTGTTTCTTCACATTAGACGTGAAGAAGACCATGCTGTAGTCGGTTGGGAAGAAGACTCGTGGTATCTTGTTCCATAGGCGAGATGTTCTAGGTAAGAAACTTTGTTCATGGAAGTTTCGTTTTTTTTCAGTAAGGAGAAAAAGAAAGGAAAGAGAAAGGAAAGAGAAAGAGAAAGAGAAAGAGAAAGAGAAAGAGGAAGAAAAGTTCTTTGCTGTGGTTGTAGCTAGACGTGTTCTGCTGTGAAATGTTTTACAGGGTGTACCATGTATTAGAGCTCAGTCGAGCACCTACCATGAATATAACGATACAGTGGAGATAATCCAGCAACATTTCTTCTGTGAGTAAGAGACGTGAAGAAAACATCTCCCATTCTAGATCCAAATGTCCAATAACCGTTATCTCAAGTCCAAAAAACTCAGTCTATAATCAAGTTAACAAAAAGCAAAATAGTAATGCACCTTGCTCACAATCCGATAACACTTACCTGGTGGATTACCATTACATATTTATTTACTACTAAGTTATCGCTTATCAAGGCCAAAAGCCATTTGAGAATAAGGTTTAATGAAATGAATTGATCGTCAGTTGAATAAATATTATGAGAGCATTGTAAAATATGAATAGAATAGAGAACATTTGATTATCTAAGAGAGCTCTTTGTGCCTGATACTATACAAGCCCTTTGATATATCAAGAGCTATTGCCTTAGAAAAAGAGATTTACAGATTTTAAGCTATATTACAATCAATACGCCAGAAGTTTATCTTACAGGACGAAATCCATATTGCTTGTCATTAAGTAGATTGCATTTGCTGCGGTGATTTACAACTTCTTGATTTATCACAGATTCAAACAACTTATTAATGAGGCACAGAAGAATGATATGTTTGTATTGAGATCCAGAAGACTTATTATAACCAGTATCTTTTAATACTAAACAGACTGACGAAATTGTTCAGGGAGATGGAAAGCAGTTCTTATTTTAGCAACTGTTAAACATGAGCAAGTTACCGCAGCAGATACTTAAGCATAATGAATGGATTTTTACAAACTGTTTGATTTGGTGGCATCGAGCTTCTTGATAAATCATATAAAAACTGTGCAACGGAAAAGCATCTTAAAGGGATGCGTGTATGCATATAAAAGTCGTACTAAAAAGTGAGTATTGTTATATATATATATATATATATATATATATATATATATATATATATATATATATATATAGCATGAGAATTATGGGAAGGGAAAACAAAAAAAGATAGGCTTATTGATTATATGAATGATTGGAGCTGTCAACACAAGTGAAAAAATATTGGAGAAGATCGAAAGGTATTAATGGTGGAATTTATACTAATAACACGGATTAGAATTACTCTTAGGTTTGTTGGCATACTAAACCGTAGGAGAAAACCTTGGATTATCTTGGAGTCTCAAGTCATCTCTTGCATTCCCCTCCTCTGTCTGTCTGTCTGTCTGTCTGTCTGTCTGTCTGTCTGTCTGTCTCTCTCTCTCTCTCTCTCTTATTCAGTCTCTCATATATATATATATATATATATATATATATATATATATATATATAGTGTGCAGGTTCGAATGATTTCGATAAGAATCTGAGTAAGAGAGCTCAATGTACATTTAAACAGAGCATGAATACATTTCACAGGGGGGAAAGCTAGACACACATTCGGGTTGTGCACATTATAACTTATTTCTACCTAGATCGGTCTCATCAGATGTATAACCAACCGCATTCATGTTCTAAATGCGGTTGGTTATACATCTGATATATATATATATCACATCACTTAATCAGTCCAGATCCTAACTAATAAGACAACGACTTTTATGCAAGATTCAACTTTATTCATCACACTTTCCTTCGAGGGTGATATACTAATTCTAACGCTTTTCTAATAATTCGATACATTTTCTGTAGAACAGTTTGTTTTTGAGTCCCAGAATACGCTTCAGTTCCGATATAACTTCTTCATTTGAGCCAAATCTCTTTCCCGAGAGCATTCCCTTAAGGTCTGCATACAAGTAGTCGCTGGAGTCGTCCAGATCGGGAAATAGGGTGTGTCCGAAAGAAATTCGATATGCAACGTTGCGAACGACTGTTAACAGGGTGCATTGTCTTGGTGAAAAAGTACTGTTTTTTTCTTTATTTGTGACCGTTTTTGTCGATAACTGCATTTAAACTCGTCGTTAATGCTATATAATATTCGCTATTGATGGTCTTTCTTTTCTAAAAATAATCGTTTAACCAAATATGTTTCGCATTTCAAAATCTCACCTTCAACGGTCTACTCAGCTGACTGAATTCGGTGTGAAGTGGTGGATCCAAGTTTTATCCTTTATCACATATTCGCGCAAAAACTCCTTTTTTTTGCTTTATTGATGTATTGAAACAGTTGCAAACAACGCTCTAAATTGTCGACGCGTTATTGTTTTTGATCGACTGTGAACAAACGCGGCACTCACATAGAACACAGCTTTCTCGTTGACAAATGTTCATGCCCCATGGTGAATACACTGCCTTATGTGATAGTCTACTCCTTTGCTATTTCACCTAACTTCAATTTACGATCGGCTAAAACTAGTTTGTGGACTATTTTGGATGTTTCTCGGGACAACTGCCGAATATTGGTAACCTGAGCGTTCAGCATTATTTGTGTATGTACGACCGCGTTTAAAGTCAGCATATCACCCCTTAATCGTTGTCTACAACAGAGCAGAGTTCGATAAATAATTATCAAGTTATTACTTTGCTTGAACAGTATTTTTCCCTATCAGAAAGCAATGCTTTATCAATACACGAAATTCAGATGTTTTTCCTTTTTTTATTTCTAACATTAGCTTAAACTTAAAAGAATATAACTTAAAAAACTAATAATCCAACTGAGCTCAAATTCTGACACATGCGATTTTAAGGTTAGTACTATATGAAAATCATATGGATTTATATTACTGGTGGCATCTGAATGTTAGTGTCTTGACTTATTGAGTGATGTTTTAGTGGCATTTGTCGATTTTCAAACTCAACCCAAACCCATGATTTTAGGATCATAATAATTTAAATGAGACAATTCCCACTTTTAGAATCTATAAATGAAATACATTTTTTCTTTTTTATTCATCAATTACTTTATATTTAATATTAAAATCTGTAAATTAAATTTACGATTCAATAAAATAGTGTAACATTTAAAGCAAAATAAACTAATCTTATCAGTTTTCACTACTTTAATTAACAGACAACACAAGTTCATTGTTTCACTTTTGACCATACATACATACATACCTAACATTAATCCAACATTTGTGTTTTCATTTTCACGTTACGTATTCTTCTTTTCTATTGGAGAAGTATTTTATGTTATACGTTTTTTCTTTATATTTACCTATTATAACCGTCCATTCTCTCTCTCTCTATTTATTATAAAAAATCGTGTTTACATTTTCGCCTACTTAACCAAACGCTGCACGCAACATTACCTTCGAGACAATACACATTAAAAAGATAGGTACATTTTTCTGTTCATATTTGATTTAAATCAGCATTCGTCGATTTATTTAAGTATATTTTTATTATCATGGTTATACGTCGGTTACGAATAACGTTCCTTTGTTTAATTTACGACAGTTCAAAAGGCTTCGAAATCAATTTTGAACACAGACCGACGTAACATTATTTCATACAAAACATTATTCAAATTTATTTCATAACTTTTTAAATACTTTCTTCGACGCTTAAACTGCTACTGATATTCCAAAAAATATTAATTTCTATTTTTCTAAATAGAATTACCTTGTGTTTTCTCTTCTCGGTCAGTGAAGCAGAAATCTTCATATATTTAACTATTTGTCAATTTTAGAAGATATCCTTCTGGACTGTGACAATTGTTTTTCCCAGGAGATGGATTTTCAAAATATTAAACATAACTATTGTATAGCTCTCTACCCGTGGAGAGGCAACGAAATAACAATAACATAGTCAAGGGTAAAAGTGCAGATTAGTTAACAGTCGAGTAATCGAAAAGAAAATATCGGCATATATTTAAATCAAAGCCAGAGTTAGACAAACAGTCGATTTTCAATGTTGGTAAATTCAATCTCTCACAAAAGGGCCCTCCGGATTGAGATAAAAATTGACTCAATCTAGATGTATTTTTCCTTCACTGTCCTTAGAAACCTTCACGCATATTCTTGGGTCATATTTACTTGGGGCAGTGGTTTTTACTTTTTCGAATAAACCGCTACTTACAATTATAGAGGGGCAGGGGGCAGACCCAAAACATAGAGAAATATATTTTGTTTGATTGAAAACATCGATAAATCCTACTTTAATCACCTAAATTAAGAGCTGTTTTCAAATGCATTTTGACAAATTAATACTTATATTTGTTTAATTTAATTTATATCTATCCTGAGCAACGCTGAGTCACGGGTCCTGCTAGTAAAATAATATAGAAAAAAAGAGACATAGAAAATATATATAAAAATAAGAAAAGCTTAAATGTTAGGTATCATATAAGCAAATAAATAAGAGAAAGGAAACCTTACAATACAAATTTAAAAACCCAATATATAGTCTAAAAAATATTTGAGTAATTTATAAACGAATATATTTATATATTTATATATATTTTATTTACTTATATTTTTTCATTTATTAATTTTCTAACGAATGTTAAGTCTGCAATATTTTGGATTTAGTTAGTTTGTCTGGGAATTTAAACTGCATTTTACATTTTTTTTTTAATGACTCAAAGCTTCTTTAGACTATATATATTTTTTTTTTTCCTCCCAATATGTCTACCCTACATGTATCTGTACTTGCATGACATTTGTCTCTATTTTATTCATCCTGATGAAGTCTTATAAATAAAGACGAAACGTTGATGTACACATAAAAAACATCCATTTTTTGGTTTTCCTTTTTCATTTTCCCATCACGTCGGATTACCTTCATCCTTCTCTTCCCATATATATATATAGTCTCGGAAGTTTCTCAACCATTAAAACTATATAAAAAAAAACAAAAAAACAACAAAAAAAACAACTTATAGTCTCAAGTCTTCCAGTGGAAAATCACTCATGTAAGTCAATTTATTTTTTACAGTTATTATATTAGTTAGTTTCTAACACTATTTTAAGGGATCATCAGTTGTTTACCATGAAAAACTGTTTCGGGAATTTAAAAACAAGACAGTATTTAATTTCATGGCTTCCCAGCAGAGTTGATCAGACCCCACTTCCCTTAAAAGACAAAAACATAAACGTTCCTTATACTAAATCTACGTTTTGTTCCATATAAATGTTTTGCTAACTTATATTAGTTATTTAAAACATCAAAAAAAAAAAAAAAAAAAAAATGTTTACCTGCGCTGTTCGTCTGTCTAATAAAATTTATCCGTTACTCACAAAAATGTTGTTGCATTTTAAAGTGTTTGGACGAATCCATGACACTATTATTTAAGTGATTAATGTATTATTTTTAGTTTTATATTATAAATATAAAAAACATCAACACATCAAAAAATAAAAGATAAATAAATAAATATGTATATACATATATATATATATATATATATATATATATATATATATATATTACATACACACATACATATATATACCTTTAGTTCCTTCTTTTCTCCCTCGTCCTACTTTGTTGTCCATCTCCCCGTTGCAAATAAATATTAATCTTCCTTGTTCACTATAGTTTTACTAATCTGCGTTCACAACTGTCGACTTTTTTCTTTTCTCATTGTTTCAAATCTGCGTCTGTAAGTTAACCGTTAATTTGTTCTCTTTTTCTTCTTCTTATTTACCAACTCCCGGTGTTTAAAAATCAGCGTTCATAGTTATGAACGGTTTTCTTCTTCTTCTTCTTCTTCTTCTTCTTCTTTTTTAACATTTCTTTCTTTCTTTCTACTGTATTTTTATTGTTTTTCTTATTATAATTAGCAGATGTGTTATATATACGTTTATTCATATTATATAATTTCTATTTATATATACTATGATTTGTTCTATCAGTTTATTTTGATTAATTTGATAAGATTTAAAAGCATCAGGATGGCGAGTAATTGCCTTATTTAATTGTCCAAATATTTTATTTTGATCGCCACCTTGGTTAATCATTCTTATTATTAGATCAGAAATTGGGGGCATGAAATCTACTAATTTTAAGGTAACACGAGCAATTCTCAGAAATTCAGACATAATACTCCCGTAAAATATATACACAGGGCTAGTACTATTTTTATATGGCATTCGCACGATACGAAAAGGGAATGAATTTCTTTTATCAAACAGTTTATAGATAAATATTTTATCTTCAATTTTTATATCCAAATCAAGAAAAGTAGCTTGTGTTCCCTTATGTTCACAGTTTAATTTTAACTCTTTAGGATATATTAAATGTTTAGTATTTGCAAACTCTTCGCTATCATTAATGCAAACAAGGTCGTCAATATATCGCCTACATCCATGATAACTATACGCTCTAGATATATCATTTTTTATTAGTGATGACATATATATATATTCCAGTCTATGTAAATATAGATCTGCCCAAAATGGAGACGGGTCCAAACCCATTGGAATACCTATTGTTTGGAGCAATAATTTATTCCCTATTTGAAAGTAACTCTCTTTTATAAGGTGACTTATAAGCATTATTAGACCAGTTTTGGATACACTCGTCTTACCATTTTTATTTTTACACCAAAAGGCTTTAGATTTTGCAAAGTCTATGTATTTACCTTTTCCTCCTGCAAAAGCTAAATCTACAGTATTACCTAATTCTTTAATAAGTTCTTTATGGGGTATTTTTGTATATAATGTACTAAAATCGTATGTCGAGATTGATTTAGCCTGTTTACGAGAATTAATACGATCTAATTTTTCTTTTACTAGATCGGAATTATTTACCACCCAAAATAGGTTTATATTACTATAGAATTTACTTTTTTTATGGAAATTATTTATTTGGTTTATAATTAATTTAAAGATTTTAGACACAGCCTTACTTAAGGGTTTAGTGATGCACATTTTTGAGGCAACAATGAAACGGGCGCCAACTGGTGTTTTATGCATTTTAGGTATCCAATACATAGATGGAAGTTTTTTGTATTTTTCTTCTAATTTTAATCCTAATTTTTCACAAATAACAGTATTGTTTATAATAATGTTATCGCTTTTATTATTACTTAATTTATAAGTATCTGAAACTTCACCTATTATTCCTACTTCTAGCAATAAGCGTTGTATATAATACTTTTTACAGATAAAAGCTATGTTATTTGTCGCCTTATCAATAGGAACTATTACAAACCTATTTTGAAGCATTTCAAGCTCCGTCGTTATTTGTGGATTTCTAAGGAGGGGATTCGTTCTTTTAGGGTGTTTAAATTCTTTTAAACGTTCTACTTTTTTATTTACGAATCTAAGTACATTATTTTTCCATGCGTCAAATGTAGAGTGTAATAGTTTATGTTTTTTAGACATGGATGCAGTGAAATTATCTAACGCTTTATTTATTTCCTTAACACATTTCGCATAATTTAAACATTTAGGTTCTCTATAGTTTGGGCCTTTACTTAAGAGTTTTCTTAATTTAGAATTTTTAACTATCGCTAGATTACCGGTAATTATATGCCCTATGTCAGTATTACATAAAGGGGAGGATTCACATTCACATGATGGTATATACATTTCATCATTATCATTAATATTTAAATTCTCTACAGTTTGTTTATAGTTAAAAACCTTATTCCGGATAGTTTGCCCTAGTTTATATGTTACTATTGGTTTCTGTTCCTCTTTTTTAAGTTCATTGGGCAGTGACTGAATGATTTCTGGATTATTAAATATTTTAGGCAGATTTATATCATCAAATCCTTTATTTTCATATAGGACTACACAAACATTTCGAGGTTTATTTTTTATACCCTCAGCAGGTGGCTTGTATAATTTTGTATCGATTATATCCATGATATACTCATACCATTGAGGAAGTTCTTCTATCCTATATATCATATCCGGGTTTAATAATATCTTAGATGCTATGTCTTTTAATACCTTTTTCTTGGTTTTATTAAGAAGTTTTCTAATGTAATTAAAAGACTCGGAAATATTATTCATGATAATCTCTTTAGTTTTCTTAAAAAATTCTTCGCATGAAACGGCAGATTCTCTATTGTTCCTATTTACATGTGTTCTATCTCTAGTACCGTAGCGAGGCAAAGCTGGATACAATCGCCCTACATTTTCTGATTCGTCTTGTAAATTATCTTTTTTTATTTTTACATTTAGACCATATGGATAAATTACTCGCATTTTCTTAATTATTTCATCTTCTTTATTTAGACGCATTTTAAGTGTATTATTATCTACCTTACCAGAACTATCATATCCATTATCTGTAAATTTTTCAATAATCTGTATTGAAAAAGACGATTTTCCACAGGTTTTTTCTTTAAAGTGGTTTACTACATGGACACAGCCTTTATTACTAGTTCTATGCAAATTCATCCGTCTATTTAAAGGTAGTACTGTTTCGCTTACATATTGTAAATTACAATTTTTACAAGATAATAAGTAAACTAAATTTTGTGACCTACACGACAAATCTTCCCCCGAATGATTTAGGACTGGATAGATTCTTTTAGTTACATTAGATTGATATTCTTTAGATGTTATTAGAATATCACAAGTTTTGCATAACGAAGCTCCACAGGGAGCAATGTTAAAATTATTATCGGTCGGACAAGTCCCATTTGCCATTTCGAAAGAAGGAGCTCCTACTTCAGTGTCTCTAATGACAACGGCTTTACCCTGTCGAAATCTGCCCGACCTCCTTGGGGGATTAGCCCTAGGGGAACTCACTAGTTCTGAGGGCTGCCCAGACTTAGCTTGCAATCTCGTTTTAGTAACAATAGTTAATACTATTATTTTTATACATTATGTTTTATCAGGATGAAAACTTAAGCACCTTTGGTGCCAGAAAGGTATATATATATATATATATATATATATATATATATATATATATATATATATATATATATATATATATAACAATTAAATTATTTATATCTACAGACAAGCGTGTTTCGCCCTTTGAAGACTTATCAGTTGGGATTTATAACTCATCTGCCGACCGCCTGGTTCGAACCTATGCCCCTAAATCTAGTAACTCAACATCTATAACCAAACAGCTAACAGATCAGCTGTGCGAATAAGACGTGCAAATGTGCTGTGACCCGTTGAGTCACAATCACTATCACTATTATTCTACTTTTAAGACATTCTTTTGCGTAATTAAAACGTCTCTTTACTTCTATATTATCCTCATCATTATTATTAATATTGCTATTATTATATTATTAGTTATTCACTGGAAGTGTTCACACAAGTCATTATCAGTGACTGGATTTACGCCGGTCTATCGGTTGTTCGTCCTGGGCAGTTCTAGGAGGTGCACCCTCCTAGGCTTTGCCTTCTCACCCTTTGAGAAGGGGTTAATTTATTGCTAATCGCCTGAGGCGCCCCTACCGTGGAATGCCGACGGGGCTGCCCAGGCAATTTTTAAACAGCCAGAGTGCTCAAATTCTCGAGCGCTGGTTTTTTACCACTTTCCCGACCTTGTGTCACATCTTGCCTTGTGGGAGGAAGATAAATAGAATCAGTGACTGCTCACTTGCAAAAACCAGTGATGTTCCCCTGGAGTCCAAGTGCCAACAAGTCTCCTCAGACTTTTAGCACTTTCTACCTCCTTCAATAACCGTTGCAAATTATTTGGCGGTATTGCAACAGCCGTTTACCAATCGATTTCCCATTAGCAACGACCGTTTGTCGTCTCTGAAATTTGAGTAACAATAAACCTCCCCAATGTTCCAGTACTCTCGCACCTTCCAATAGAGGTCGGATTGGTTCTTTCCCTCCTTAGTCATTCCTTCTTCCTTGACCTTTGACTGGTGCCACCACATGTGTGTTTTTGCTTGCATTTATCTGGAGTTGGTAAGCGATTGTTGGTTACGTAGGTTGGTTTCCGCATTCAAGGAATTTCCTTAATATTTCGTCTGTTTTAATCATTTCCGTTATATATATATATTATTATAGTATTATTTCTGCTCACTAGGTGTTATCACACAAGTCATCGTCGGTGATTGCTCACCAACAACAACCAGTTGTGTTCCCTGGAGTCTGAGTGACAACAAGCCTCCCCAGATTTCTAGTACTCTCCACCTCTTTTCGATCACCACTGCAAATGATCTTGCGGTATCGCAACAGCCGTCTACCATTGATTTCTCGCTGGCAACGACCATTGGGTTCCCCTGGGATTTGGGTGTCAATAAGCCTTGGGAGGTCTAATTATTATTATTATTATTATTATTATTATTATTATTATTATTATTATTATTATTATTATTATTATATAGAGATATTATTATTCTTTATTATTCTTATATAGAAGTAAAGAGACTTATTTTTCCATCTAATATACATACATGTTGTATATACAGGCATACGTATGTAAAATATATAGCAACGCTGACAATAGAGAGTCATTCTTTGTCTAATTGCTGACAAAAACATTAATACATATTAGAGAGCCGATGAATCAATATAAAGTGAGAGGGTCTAGAAAAATAGATTGATAGAAGATTGGTGACTTTCTCAGTTAATTATATATTACGGCTAATTAGCACAATTATAACAAACTTTTTAAAACATAACTCAATCCCAGAACTAAAGTGTATTTTACCATGTAGTTTGTGTTATTGAAGTATATAGGAAAAAAGTCTTGGAGAAACAAACGTTGATTAACTACCATTAGTAGTAGTAGTAGTAGTAGTAGTAGTAGTAGTAGTAGTAGTAGTAGTAGTAGTAGTAGTAGTAGTAGTATAATAATAATAATAATAATAATAATAATAATAATAATAATAATAATAATAATAATAATAATAATAATAATAAATGTGCGTGTGTGTCTGTCTCTGTGGGAGAGAGGGAGGAATACAAAGAAAACCATTGTTTAAAAGTTATCACAATTATATAAACTCCCACAGAATCAAACCAACTTACAGGTACGGATAATATCTATATAAACTTATACATTGAGTAATAACTAGCGATTAAAGTTGCACACACACACACGCGCATCATATATCTACCGCCTCTCTACGTCCGACTGATCACAGAGTCTTTGATCATTTCACAGTTGAATGCTTCACGAAGACAACCATAGAATTTGTGCAAAACTTCAACAATAAACGCCAGAAAGGCCGGCAGACATCAACCACAGTATAAAACATTCCAAATATACATTTCACTTTTATGTCCGACCATATATATATATATATATATATGTGTGTGTGTGTGTGTGTGTGGGTGTGTGTGGGTGTGGGTGTGTGTGTGCGCACGCGCGTGTGTGTGTGTGTGTGTGTATGTGTGTGTATGTATGTTCGCTTATATGTCTACGAAAATTAGTACAGATATATGCATACAAATACATGTAAATGAACGTGTAAATACACGTACATAATATATAAAAACATATATATATATATATATATATATATATATATATATATATATATATATATATATATATATATATACATATACATATTACTGTTTATTATATATATATATCGACTTCTAATATATAAAGGGAAGTCAGTCGAATTCTCGGATTTCGATCGCTATAGAATTATATCTGACGAATCGATATTTGATTTTGCCTAGCCAGTGAATTTTCTTAAGATTTTTTTTAATATCGTAAAATTATATTTAATATAAGTAAAAAAAATGTATGACTTTAATGCATCAGAGGAAAGAATTCAATTTTTATAATTAAATATCAGAGCCAAAAGCCACTCGAGGATAAAGATTAATGGGATGGATAGATTATCAGTTGAGAAATAAAAGAGAATTGAACATGATAAATGGAACAAATTTTAATTCCTTATGACGTCGATTTAGGGCGAGTGTTTTTTTACTTTAGATTTAAAGACGACCATGTAATAGCTAGCAGGGAAACAATCCCGTGGTAACTTATTCCACAGATGGGAAGTTTTTGGAAAAAAACTCTGTTCATGAAAATACCTTTGAGAGGATTGGAAATGATGGCTTAAATGATCAGAATTTGATTATTCGTACTCTTATAAAAAAACGCACCGCGTTTCCGTGACTTCGCGTCGTCAACGTTCGGGTAGGTCTCGGAAGCGCCCGAGAGTTGTTGACAAGACGATGAATTGAAAATTGGCAGACGATAAATTCAGATGAAAAAAATAAAAATATAAATGTATATATATTATAAATATGTAAAAACTACTGGTGTAGTAGTTATTTGCAGCTGCGGTTAAAAGACGAGTTCTTGCTGTGAATGCCTTACAAGGAGGAACCAGGGATCGGATCTCAGTCGAGTACCTTCCATGTTTCAGCATTAGAACTTTAAAACTTTATAGCCTTACTCGTATAGTTATTCATACATGTCAAACTATTATTCTAATTTTCCATTTTTATATGATTATGCTATAAATATTTATATTTTTTATTTTTTTATACAAATGAGTCACCATTTACTAAGTTTAAAAACCACTCGAGATTAGGATTAATTAGATTGTCAGTTGGATAATGAAAAATACTGTAAAAGTCTTGAAAACGAAAAAGGAAATTGACAACATTTGATTACCTAAGAGGATGACACGACTAATATTGAAGACTTAAAGATGACCATGTTGTATTTTGCAGGGAAGCAGTCACGTAAAAATATGTTCCGCAGATAGGAGGTTCATGGAAAGAAGCTGTTCATGGACATTTCTTTAGGTCTTAAGTAGACACAGAAAGAAAGGAAATATTTTTTTTCAATGGTGTTAATAAAACGAGTCCTTGTGAATGCGTTACAGGGAAGATACTTCAATTGTATGCAATAAAATTTCAATTTATTTTTTTCTTTCAAATTGAAAGAAAATTCCATACGTTTTCGGACATCCTCTTGGAAACGAGAAGAATAGTATTTTTTACTGGTGAATCACAACTTATCAAGACCAAAAGCAACTCGATGAGAAATGTTAATGGGCTGGATAGATTGTCATTTAAATGATGAAGAATATTATGAGAGGATCGAAAACGATGAATGGAATAACAAAATTTGTTTAATTGAGAAGGCGATTTATAACAATCATTTGTTGACATTGGATTTGAAGACCCCCATGTTGTGGTCTGCAGGGAAGAAATCTCGTAGTAACGTTTTCTACAAACATTTTTTCACTCCCACTTCTATACCTTGCCTATTATTCGTATACTTAAGCCGACTTAAACTTTATAAAATTCATTCTGTGAAAAATACACATAACGGGGCAAAATATATATGATAGTGTGGGCAGAATAGCAGTCTAGACAGGAAAAATGTAAGATAAATAAAAGAATGACGATTTTGAATTTGCCTTGATAATTAGTTACTGAATTCAAAAAGCAAATAGATGCACAACTGATGTAAGACAGATGAGATTTGTTCAACTTGATCTTCATTCCAAATCAATGAAAATAATTGCTGTTTTAGATTAGAATTAATGTTGGAATTAGAATTACTCTTCGGGTTAGAATTAGTATTGATCATAGAATCTTAGATTAGAATTAATCTTCACAAAATTCTCTTTTCGCAATAGCTTAAAATTCTGTTGTTCCATTTTTAGAAATCAGTTTTAAAAATGTTTTGCGTAAGCAGCCATGCTTTTTTACTTCCATCAAGGAGGTTATATTTTCGGTCGTATTTGTTTGTTTGTTTGTTTGTTTGTTTGTGTGTTTGTGTGCAGTCTAGCGTCCACGTCGTTTGACAAGTCGTCACCAAACTTGGTCAAAATATCTGTCATGATCTATCTTAAAACTGATTCAATTTTATCAAAGGTCAAAGTTACAAAAGGGGTAAAAGGGCATATTTAAGGTACTTTTTATCGTAGAAACTCGCTGATTGGTCTATTCATGTAGTCAATGAAGTTCAAAATCTAATATAATCTTTATATTTACATTAAACCTTGAGAAGTTCGGTCATGATTATTTTTTTTACGAATTTCAACTTACGATTATTTTTTTTCAAATCTGATGTATGCATCTTATTGTTATTGATAAAAGT
>OY744521.1:35049600-35104600 GCA_963556195.1 Sepiola atlantica | reverse complement strand
GATTTTAATTTGCAAAATAAAATATCTTTATTCATACAATTGTTTCTGCCCATTCCAAAACACGCATTTTTTTCTTGACAATTTATAAATTCAAGATATGTTTTGAAAAGGCTTCCTCGGTGAACATTTATCTCCAATCAACTTAAAAAAAGTGAGAAAATCCGAAATCAAAACCTGAAAAATGTTATCTATCTTTATTTATCTTTTTCAAAATGTAAAATACCAAAAATTATTTCGGGCTGCATCTTTTCATAAAACTTGGGACAAAATGGTTCGGGTGGTTAAAGGAGGACATGAAACAATGAAAATCGAAAAGAAGGAGCAAAGGAAAAAGATGAAAATGTGACGTGGATTAGAAGCATTTTCTTTATTTATTTCTTCTGTGAGTGTGCGTATTCGGCTGTTGAGAGAACTAATCGCGAATTCTCATGAAAGAAGACAACATCGGCGTGTTTCAGTACCTTTTGAAGTTGTGTGATTTTCATTTGGAGATATTTTGAATTCTAGTAATATGAACACTATTGAGCTCTTAACCCACTTTTTGTGCGAATTTAAAAGAATGTATATATATATATATATATATATATATATATATATATATATATATATATATATATATATATAATCTAGGAAAAACATCCACAGGGTAGTAATCCAAAGAATTTTAACCGGGTTTATAAAAAGTTCTCAATTTTAAATAGAGCTTTTATATATGATTATTTTTATTTACACAGACATGTACAAAATCTGCGACACTGGCATGTCGATGTTATCGATCAACAGCTATTATAAACTTAGATCTCATCAGGCAGAGTTAGAATCCGATCTTAACCGTAGATCATATTTGGAAAGAATGAAATCGAGAAAAAGAAAAGAAATTCAAAATTTAAATTTTAGAAAGTCACGTGGTTTGCACCCTTTAAGAATCAAAATCAAAACCAAAAAATAAGAAAAGTGATAAAATAAAAAAAGAAATATATATATATATATATATATATATATATATATATATATATATGTATTACTATTTCACATAAAATTTTATAAGGAGATATATTTTTTTATTTGTCAGGCTTCAGTATTTACTTCAACAGTGCTCGATACGTAAGTAGAGCTAGGTAGTAAGTTATGAAAATATATTTATTGCAATTAAGCTACATTTTAGCCTGAAGATTCCCATCATCATCATCATCATCATCATCATCATCAGGGTCTTTTTTGTCAATTCTGGTGGAGGAACCCCTCCCTGGTTCCTTTCCACCTTGTTTTATCCCTGGCTAGACATGTCCAAGTAGGACCTAGTTGAATATCGAGGTCGTCTCTCCACCGGGTTGTTGGCCTTCCTCTAGGTCTTTTGCATTTCCTCTGGGGTCCATTCTGTCGCTTTATAGCTGGAAATACATATCAGCCCGTATGTTTCCGATTGTAATTTACGGAACAAACCGGAAATGGCCGAAGCCGTTTTTATTGTGTAAAACCGGCAAAATAAGTGTAGAAAGGCCGACGATGCTAAAGCATGCGACTGCAAAACCAAAATCAATAACACAACGTATATTGTTGTAGAGTATGTGGGACTTCTTTTTCAGAAAAGGCGCCTTTAAAAATCCACATGAGAATAAACAATTGAGAGAAACCACATTATTGTTAAATAGGTGGTAAATATTCTTCACAACACGAAAAAGTAAGTAAAAAAAACATAATGTGTATTTATTTCTATATAAATAGATACTTTTACTTCCGCTTGCGTCTTTGATGTTTTTAACATCCGGCGTCATTTTATTAATGTTTAAAGAAAAAAAAGAAAAAGTCAACGTTGATGTTTTTTCTTTAGATCATCAGAAATGACTCGCGTCATTTTTGTCAACTTCTCTATATCATTCATTCCTGTTCGATTGAAATATAAATAGCATTAGAAAGACTTATATTAGAAACTAAATAGCAAGAAAGACCAACTCCGCCGTCTGAAATGAATCCGGTAAAAAATGATCCACTTCAAATAAAAAGTCAATGGTTGTTTTTTTTCTTTAGGTTATAAGAAATTATAATAATAGTTTTTATATGAAAAATCAAATTACTAACGTAATTCTATAATTTATATGAATATCAGCGCGAACACTGGGGAAGCGTGATTTTATATGTGATTGTTGACGTACACTAGTCAGTCTATATAAGAACTACATGTCAGAGAATCGATAATCTCCAAGCAGACTATAGACAAATAAAGACCACTCATTCCATTTAAGATTTGCCTGCAGTCAGAGTCATCTAATGTTATTGTTTAATGGTACACGTTTCCATTTTCTTTTTCGTTTCTTTTTGTCGTATGCGCTTGCGTTTTTGATTTTGTTTTGTTAAAAAAAAATGTTTTTTGAATTTCCAGCTTCAGCTTAATTTCATTAACGCCGCTAAAATTACGATCTGTTGTAAAGGGGATTTAATTCGGATTTTTGTATTTATTTTTTATTTATTTTTATTTTTATTTTTTTATTTATTTATTTATTTATTCTGTATCTCGTTGTAATCATATTTTTTTATCAGTTTCACTATTTGTATAATAGATGAATCCGGTTATTTCATTCCCGCCATCCGATTTGTTAATTGCTATCAATGGATTCATAGATTTGCAGATGAAGATACAACCGTGAAAAAGAAGTGGCCCATTATTATATTAAACTAGCTCAACTTACCCGGCGTTGCCTTGGAAGATGTTTACTGTCATTTTTATTTATGCATGCTTTCTATTAATTTACTAGCAAGACCCGTTGCCAGGCGTTACCCGAGTTGAATATAAAAGAATAATTTAAACCTAACAAAATATCCGAAAAAAAAAAAATTTCCCAAAAAATATTTTTTATTTTTTTCTTACAATAAAATGAAGTGCGGAAACTATATTTAATATGTTAGGATACATTTTTTCTGAACCCCGAAGTTTTTGTGGTGCTTTTTACGAATAGGTATCAAGAAATTTGCAGTCGTGACGTAAGCAGTTCCGACTTTCAAGAGAAAACCGAATCAAGTTCCGATGCTTCTACACAATATGAACCGAACTCAACCGACTTTGCAAACTAAAACTGAGTTACGGGTTAGGTTATGGCTAGATTGGGGTTAGATTAGGGTAAAAAAAATAAAAAATAAAAAACAGTTTAGTTCGTATTGTGTATATTGTTCGGTGAAGTCGATTATCGTCACTTTTACTTAGCCAAACACGAGTATTTCCCATCATCGTCGATTTTTTTTGTTAAGTGGTCGCTAATTTCATAATGTTTAACCCCCTTCCCCACCAAAAGTCTAAAAGATCGAAAATTTAAACAGAAAATATAATATGGATGAGTAAAAACAAAATTCACCCACTACAAATTTCCCGTCCCCAAATTTAGCTGAGCAGCTTAAGTCAAAAATGATGAAGAATCGTGCATTTTGGTAAGCAAGCATGAAACTTGGCACGATTGCTCACAATGGTCTACTCTTCCGAAAAAACTTTTGGGCCACTCAAAAAATCCAAGATGGCCGCCATTTTTCAAGATGGCCGCCACGGATGGTAAAATTTATCATTTTGTGAACTAAATGCTTCATTTTTGACCGATTTCCACATATTATATATCAATTTATATGTTTCTGATGTCAACAAAGCCATTTCTGACGACAAAATAAAGATTTAACACCATTTGAGTGTAATAAAGGCTATATTTTACACACTTATGTCAGTTTATCCCGCATTTTTCTCTTCTTGTTCTTGTGTTTTCATCAGGATTCACACGTTCAACACTCGCAATTGCAGCTGCATAAATTTGTACATGGAAGGCCGAATTTATAGCATTTGCATCTTCCAAAGCATTGTGTCTTGCATCCGCATTTTGTTAGTTCCTTGCAGCTTTCTGCAACTGGCGGAAGTGTTGTCCAAAATATCTTCCATGTATTGCCGTGCTTCTTCCACCCCCACTCGCCAGGACTATCAATTTCCATGTGACAGCATGTTGCTTGACTCCAAATGCACCCTGCTTGATATGTTGCACGCTTTGTGTGTTCAGTTAAAGCTGCTTTAGTTGGAGGTATGGAGTCATAGGGTCTCTGTTTACGAGCAAACATGTCCAATCTTACAGCATCTATTTCTGTGAGGGAGGTAGATCTGTCATACATTGTGATGACAAACTGGTCAATAACTGCTTGGTCCTCACTTGTTATGACTGGTGGATGACTGCTCAGCTTGACAAATACGTCCGTCACGTCAGGTAAAACATTCCATGTCTGAAATGCTGTCTTTTTAGCTTTATATCGAAAGGCTGACACATTGTCACAACCAGTAAAGGCATGGAAAAAGGACAAGCCTTTAACTTTTTCAGGGCCAAGTACGCTGATGACTTCATGTACTGGAATAAACCTTGTGTCATTTCCTTGACCAAATTCAATGAACATTGCCTCCAGGCCCAACTCTTTCAAGACTGGAAATACAGTGATGGCAATGACAAGGACATCTGTGTCATTAGCTTTCAGCAGTACTGTTTTGTAACCATGATTAACTGCATGTTTTGCGTGTACAAACATCCTTGTGTCTGATTCCTCATGGTTGCAAGGTGCTAGTCCTTCAAAACTGATATTCTGATTGCTAACAACATCTGCAACTCTGGTGATTACCACGAGATTTTCATGATCCTGTGCTAGTGAAGTGATTCTATCAGCCAGAAACTTGAAGAGAGCTGTTTTATTGTCATCATCCCTCAAGAAATTTCGCCAGTTGGGAGGGAGCTTGCCGTTGTGGGTTACCCGACGCTTTGCACCTTGTCCACGTTTTGTCCGTGTTTCAGCTTTCAAACTTGTTGGTAAGTAAACATCAAAAACAATGTCAGTCCTCTCGTATGCTGAACTGAATTTCAGTACCTTTGGAAAAAAATCAAGTTGTGCATACTCTTCGAAGGTTTTTGATTTGCAGGGTGGTATTGTGTTTACCAATGCTGAATCATCGATGATGATGACTGACACATGTGGAACTGAATCTGGACATGTAACTTTGGACTGAAGAAGCAATGCAAGTTGAGACTTTGTACCACTGTAGAGGTTTCCATTTACACTCAACGATGCAGGAAAGGACTGGTTCTCATGTTTAAAGAATTCCATCAGGTCACACTCCCTGGATTGGCAAGATATGAATAGTTTAGAGAATAGGCGACAGTCATCTTTCAAACTTTTATGTTTGGCATCAGTCACTGCTGCTTCTTGTGTCTGGTCAAAGAAGTCTATGTTGTTCCTTTTGATTTTGGAATAGAAAGCAGCCCGGTTTTCTCCCTCTAAGGTCTTCATGAACTCTTTAAAGCGAGTCCTGCCATTCCCATAGTGCATGCGAACAGCTTCAGCTGCGGTTTCCGATGCTATAATCTTTGTATCCAGAGTGAGTAGATCGGATGATTCTTCTTGAAATGGATTGCCCATTTCATTGATGACAGCCGTGAGCTTTGTTACTTTGCCATAGAAAGCTTTCTGGGATTGACTTGTTTGTTCTCTGTGTTTCATGTTTTCAGTAACATCCTTGTTCGATGACAGTGCTTCATATTCTTCAGTAAGTTCTGTAGGGCACACAACACCCTCTTCAGTGTACCTGTCAACAACGGCATCACCCAATTGAGCAGATATTTCAAGCACCCTGTCATATGAAATGCTTAGTCCATGGTCATGTAACAGTTCCACAAGTCCTCGTTTTCGTGTTTTCCCATACAAAGATAGGCCCATAAAGATGGGAAAGGGAGTCTCACGATTGTGTGAATGTCTGAATGTGGATGAATTGCTTTTGTGACTGTAGCAGTTGTACTGCAGGAGCTGAGCTACAGCCAAGTTTGTCTTTGATGAACCTAATTCCAGTTGCGACTTGATATCGACGCCGTGCTCCACCATACAAACAAATTGTTGTAGTGATTGAGGAATAGAATTTCCCACTGAGTCTGCACGGAATCTACCATTAAATTTCCATTCATGAGCAAGCATGTGTCTTCGCAAAATACTAGCAGCTTTATTGAGTATAACAGCATCAGAAAATTCTGAAGCTTTTGACAAGATTGACCCTGTATCCTCTGTAAAGGACAAGATAACATCTCTCCCACTCTTGTGAGCTTCAAGTGCTGGTATATCTGACAAAAGCTTCTCTTTCAGTCTTGTTGAGTGAACATATGAGGCAAGTTCATGCAGTTCCAACTGTTCAAGTCGTTGCTTATACAGTGTGATGAGATCTGCAAGTTTAAACACAACTGGTGCATCACTGTTCGTATTAGTTTCAACTATATAAGCAAGAAGCTCTGAATATACCAATGGATGGATTCCTTTTTTCTGAGAATCTTCATTTTCCTGTTTTTGTAGAGCAGCAAGGTGACATCCTTCCCTGTTGTAAAGAGTTGTTAAACAATCTTTATGATACTTCAACTCTTGTGCAATGGCATCACCAGCACTCAATCGGGCAAGAATTTTACATTCACCTAGAGTTGTGGCACATTCATTGAGCCTACTGCTGAGCCCCATTGTCATGACTTCACGTCTTTGTCCATCATCTAGAAATTCTTTGTCGCAGATGAAACATTGTTCTGGCTTTAAACTCACTCTTCGAGTCTTTGAACAACTCTTGTCAGTATGTTCCTGAGCGTCAGATGCCCTTTTCCTGGCCCGATCAAGTTTGGTATTTTTGAACAAAGCACGGCAACTCTGATGGTACTGAGCATTGTTTTGCCGCAATGTATCTTCAATACCATCACCTTCATCGAGCCTAGCAGGATTAATAATCATGGGCATCTGACAGAGTTCTTGAAAAAGAGGAATATTTGTAGCCAGCATTGAATATCCATCTGATTTACTGCGACCTGGAATGGGACTACTGAGATCCTCTCCGGTTTTATCTGTCTGACATAGGGAACATTTGCTCCAATCAGTTTTCACATTTGACGTCTTCTCAATAGACATTCTGTAAATGTTATAGGCTTCAGGCCGAGGGTTTATCCTTTTACCACCTATAACCACAGTTACCGAATATATTTTGACACATTCAGATATGGGATACAACTAAGTTCAGAAAGGTAGGTTCCCTACACCTAGCCCGATCGTTCATCCAGTATCATTTAAGTCCCGTGCGATCTGTACACCATCCAGGTAACTATAGCCCCGTTACCTTTGGCTCGGCTCTCCCGCGCTAGCATATCCTGTCAATTCAGGTGCGGCTATCTAACAGACTGAACATTATTTTGTCCATGGGGCTTATTAGACAGCATTTGGGACACTGAAACATGAACAGTGTGTCCGTAATCAGTTGATACTGGACCCCATGCTGAGTTTCACAGCAGTGATGTCACCGTTATGCCCTGGTTGTGTCATGACAATCACTCTCTTACATATGACATATTATAAGAATGAGCTGAAAGGATTAATTTTTATAACTAATACATTCAGCTCACTTGGGGAATTGAATATCAAGTCAATGATTCGGTTTAATGGCAATAAAAGGCAAAAATTGACAATATTTGCTTAAATTCATCTCATATATGTACCTTTGTGGATTGTAGGACTCATTTATCGGTTATTTTTGTGTCATTTACTGCTTTCGCATCCCCTAAAACATATAATTTGACTCAAAAATTGTGAAAATCGGTTAGATA
The DNA here is from genome assembly GCA_963556195.1 of Sepiola atlantica. Lineage (NCBI taxonomy): Eukaryota > Metazoa > Mollusca > Cephalopoda > Sepiida > Sepiolidae > Sepiola > Sepiola atlantica. The sequence goes on along the minus strand of OY744521.1, from coordinate 35,096,975 downwards.
CTTTGTAAACTAGCAATATTGGATTTCAGAATGGCGGCCATCTTGAAAATGGCGGCCATCTTGGATGTTTTGAGTGGCCCAAAAGTTTTTTCGGAAGAGTAGACCATTGTGAGCAATCGTGCCAAGTTTCATGCTTGCTTACCAAAATGAACGATTTTTCCTTAATCTGCTCAGCTAATTGAGAAACCAGTCGATTTACCGCTAACTGGGCAGTAAGTGGGTCTTCATTATTCGTTATATATATATATACGAATGTGATCCGCCACCATAAAATTTTTATTTTTGTTATTTTCTTTTTTACTGATATTTGTTCAGTCTGTTTACATGTAATCGCCCCCAGAAAGTAGAATTTAGAATTTTTGAGGGTGTGATTTACCGTAAATTTCTTTAAATTAATGTTATTCCTATTTGAGTCACGTAAATTATTGACAGTGATTGTTTTTGTTATTTTTTATTCATAAATGATGCTCTAATATTTATTTTTTAAGTTTAAAAAATTATTTTATATTTTGTGAGGACCCAGAGATTACGAGTTTCTTATATTTAAAAAAAACAATATTTATATCTGTTTTTTTTAAGAGAAAGTTATTTACGAATAGTTTAGTAGTAAGGCTTATACGCCATTTTGAACATAATTTTAAGTGTTTTGTAATCTATTCCAGCATTCTGAAGAATGATTAAAAGTATTATAAATAGCCAGATTGTACTGCTAAAATAAGACCATTCCGATATTTCCTAATTCTTTGAATACATTAAAGAGGCTAAAATATAAGCGAAAGTGGGGGGAGCGTTTCTTGTTTATTTTAAAGCTCTGATGTGGTATGTAAGAAAATAGTATGAGTTAAAAAAATGAAATGATAAACTATGACTAAATAATTATTATATTTATTAAAGAAAATAACACGGTGAATGTGGGTGGAATGGTGGGACTTAATGATAGGAGAGTGAAACTCTTTGCTACTTTCTTTGCGGGAGTACGTATTTGAGAGATGCAGTTTATTCGGAATAAATGTAATCATTTGTAAACGGGGACAAAATGTACGCATAGTTTCGTGAAATACGCTTTATTAAGTGCTGTTGGTGTTGAGTTGAAAAGATTTTCATATGAGATGTTCGGTTATTTTCCTATTGTGCCTGAAGTGACACGGGAAAATCCACTTCACTTTATTAATATAGAGATAAATAGCCAGAAGAATACTCATCCCAGGACGATTGAAACTAATTCTCCAAACAGAACAGTTTTGCACCACTTTTATGTCCTCTTACGGGGATTAAAATAAACATATAATGCAAGTAAATCTTATATCTAGAATCCTTATTCCAATTTTAATCAAAATCCATTGCATGACTTTGATCCTAGAAAATGTCCAAAATTTAAGGATTTTTCTTAAGGGATCTTAATAAAATGAAATTTCGAGAATCTTGCTTAATTAGTGCTGGATGCCTATGAACAAAATTTAATGCAAATCTGAAATATTTGAATTTTTAAATAGAAGGTTGTTCCTATATTATACCTCCTAAAAACCTTTAAAATACTCCAAAGAAAATTAAATTTTGGGAATATTTATTAACTGATATCTAATAGCTATTGCTGAAATTTCAAAATAATTGGAGGTATCTAAATTTTCATGAAGGACCCACACACCCTCGTAAACCTCTTTGCATGAAACTAAATCATAGCAAATATATCCCACATTATCATCTCTTAAGCCTAGCAGCTGTGGTTCAAAATTCGTAATGATTGATTAATTAGTTTAGGAGTCAATCCTACCAATAGAAATATATAAACATATACCACAAAACTTTACTTTATATAAATAAAGATATATACCTGTTGTGCTGCCGGTGCGTCAGCGGTATATAGTCACACCGATTAGTCTTAACGAAAACGAAACATGCATGTGTATGGATATAACTTTTTAACAATAATATTAGTTCTCTTAAGGGGCGAGCACTCTGATGAGAAAGATAAAGTTTTTGTCTCTGAAATATGCCATATTATGTTCCTTTTAAATTGAATGCTTTTAGAATGTCGTAAAAATAAACATGATATATTTTATTCTCATAAACGTAGTTGTCTCAGTGACCGTGTCAGTTTTAGCCGTTGGGTCTTAACAATCAGTGCTGACTGGGTCCCATATTTGTGTTGTGTGGCCGGAGCGTCAGCTGTACATATCAATACATCCATACTAATGAGTTTTAACGAAAACAAAGAATGCATGACTGTCGATATATATATATATATATATATATATATATATATATATATATATATATATACGATGTATTTCTATGTAATTATTTTTATAGGTGATTGCAGTGTTAGTTGTTATTAGCTTACTTATTATTTCAATTGTTTCACTTCCTAAGTGATTAAGATGCAGAAACTGCACTATAGTTGCCCTAAACTTATAGGACGTATTTTTTGTACATTAATATATATATATAATTTTTATTTAATACGCACATACAAGTATATATATATATATACATATATATACATATATATATATATATGTATATATATATATATATATATATATATATATATATATATATATATATATATGATTCATATACATATATATACATATATATATATATATGTATATATATATATATATATATATATATATATATATATATATATATATATATATATATGATTCAATATAAGAGACAACTCATGTCTAGATATCCTTTGGTAGATCTCTTCAATAGTCCGAATATAGGATCTTAGTTTCGGAGGGGAGTTGGTTGATGAATTTGCCATAGTTTGGATTTGTCTCCCAAGTACTTTCGGACCCATCTGAGTCCATCTTTGGGGAATGAGGTTAATCAGGTATAGAGCGAAGACCTTCTATAAATACTAACCCATGGTGTATACTTGATTTACCTCATTCCTCTGGAGATGGACCCAGATGGGTCCGAAAGTACTTGGGAGACAAATCCAAACTATGGCAAATTCATCAGCCAATTCCCCTCCGAAACTAAGATCGTAATTCGGACTATTGAAAGGATATCTTGACCGGAGTTGTCTCTTATATTCAACAAAATATATCTGCAAGAGAAGATGCTGCCTATATATATATATATATATATATATATATATGTGTGTGTGTGTGTGTGTGTGTGTTTGTGTGTGTTTGTGTGTGTGTGTGTGCGTGTGTGTGTGAATGTATGTTCATGTAATTGTTTTTTATAGCGATTGTAGCATTTGTTGCTTTTTGTATACTACTATTTCGATTGCTTCACTTTCTGAGTGACAAACATGCAGAAGATGGCATTATTAGTCGCGCTTAACTTCATAAGACGTATTTTTTGTTAATATATATTTTCATTCAATTTTACGTACATAAATGTAATCAATAAAAACAATTACATCAGAATACACTCAAATATTTAGATGATTAAAATTGTACATATTTCCAGGCAAGGCGTCTGGGTCCAAGGGTAAAACGCCAGAGTATATACATCAATATCGAAGGTTCGATTTTTGTCTAAGTTAATCATACAGATGACGGCTGTGGGCTGAAAACACGTGTGCGTGGATTACTTTTATGTACGTATAAAATTAATAATATATATATATATATATATATATATATATATATATATATATATATATATATATATAAAATATGTTTTCCACATTAGAAGGCATTTTTTTAATGAAATACAATTTGTTTAAGAAATCTATAAGATGCGAAGAATACATATATATATATATATATATATATATATATATATATATATATATATATATATATATACACATATAATGGAGTTTATGTATCTGTCTGTCTGTCTGTCGTCGAAACTCCATCAGAGTAATATTACTATTTAATTAGTCCGCCAGCTTCTTTATATACTACTACAAGAACCGCCGTAAACACTATGCGCATTTCTCAATTTACATAATTAATTGCTTTTGAACTTCTAATAGTAAGTATTCGCAAATATACACTCATGATTGTTTTCTTCAGATTTCCACATGTATTTTCGCTATTTTGCTCGCTAATGATCTTACTTATAAATTATAATTATTTCTTTTATTATTATTATATATATATATATATATATATATAGTGTGTGGATTTCAATTTTGTGTAGAGAATCTGAATAACAGAGCTCAATGTAATTCAAACAGAGCAAAACAGAATTATAAAAAGAAAAACTATACACACATAAAGGTTGTACACATAATAACTTATTTCGACCCCTTTAATTAGGTCTCCTCAGATGTATGGACAACCACGTCAAAAAAAAACAAATAATGAGAGAAATTGCTCGTCTTAAAAAGATAAAGATAAATTCACTTTTGTGATTGGTCTATGTAAAAAGGGGGTAAATGTTAAAATAATAAAATAATCGAGGAGGGGTGACAGAAGTAAGATTAATTTTTTAATATATGCAGAAATATAAAAAAAAAAAAAAAAATATTAAAAAAATTCTTTTTTGCTATTTAAACAAATAAATCATCTCATTTAAAATTTCGAATGTGAGCTTTATGGGTAAAAATATATGATGAAATATTCGAGCGTTCACGATTAAAAACTACGTTTAATTATTTACGATTAAAAATTAGAAGACGAAAATGTAGGACGAAGATTTCGGTTTAGATTAGAACATTAAAAATTTAAGTTATATAGCGTCAAGATTCGGGATGATTTACACTATGGAATTAAAGTTTAGCGACAATTTAAAAACGGTTTATTTACAAAATTGGTAAAGATTCTGGCGTTCACGATTAATTATTTATGATTAGAAATAAAAAAGACGAAAATTCAGGACGAAGATTTCGATTTATATAGGAAATTATAAGAAAACTTAATTGGTTATAACGTCAATACGGAATTAAAGTTTGGCGACATTTAAGCACGATTAATTTACAAACTTGAGTTCTACTAAAAAAAAAAAAAAAAAAAAAAAAAAAAATTTACTAATTTGTTAACATTTACCTTTACAGTTATAACTTTTATTGTAACTATACTTTAAAAGAATTGTTATTTTCAAAGAACTTTAAAACGTGCTGTTGATTTTAAACCTGTGCCTGTGTCTACATTTAGCCATCAGTTCGTCTCGTCTATTTAAAATGTTCTTGTCTTCATATTTTAGTATTCTGATTTTTTCCTCCAGGCACAAATTGCATCTATGTCTAAATCCTTTAGGAGTGTTCGAATGACATAGTATGGACCACGAAATAGTTGGCGTTAAGTTGTTATTTTTTAAAAGCCACCAGTGTTTGGCTAATTCCGTCTTATTAGTGACGTTCGGGTTTAAAAATGAGTGTTTGTGTACGTAGAATCGTTGTTTCCAACTCCCGGCGGATATTCCTATGTATACTTTTTTATTGTTAGTGTTTTCTTTAGGATAAATCGTAGCCTTATATACAACGCTTTCGACGTTACAGTTACCTTTAAGGGGGCAGTTATTTTTAATTTGACAATTACATTTTTTTCCTCTTTTTTAGTTTTCTTACTCGGTGTGCTCAATATTTTTTTGTTATGTGTATTAATAATGTTCTCCATATTTTTGGTGCAAGAATAACTAATTTTCACCGTTTTCCTATTGAAAATTTTACTTAAAGGATTAGTCGTTTTAAAATGTTTATCTATTAGGTTTAAAAATATTTTCCCGATATTAAGACTAGAAAGTTGGCAATATGGTGGGTTGAACCAAATAATTTTGCGTCCCCTGTTTTTGGGTTTATTTTTCTTTATATTTTCCGTATATATTAGTTTTTCGTTGTACCCACTATTACTTAATGCGTTATCGTATATGTGTTTGCTAGACTCAAAGATATTTTTATTTGATGAGAGTTTGTTAATTCTGGTGTTAATAGTTGTAGGTATTTGTTTTATAATACATTTGGGGTGATTGGATTTAGTGTTAATGTATAATGGGGTATGATTATCTTTATGGAAAGGTTGAAAAGCTCACATTCGAAATTTTAAATGAGATGATTTATTTGTTTAAATAGCAAAAAAGAATTTTTTTTTTTTTTTTTTTTTTTTTATATTTCTGCATATATTAAAAAATTAATCTTACTTCTGTCACCCCTCCTCGATTATTTTATTATTTTAACATTTACCCCCTTTTTACATAGACCAATCACAAAAGTGAATTTATCTTTATCTTTTTAAGACGAGCAATTTCTCTCATTATTTTTTTTTTTTTTTGACGTGGTTGTCCATACATCTGAGGAGACCTAATTAAAGGGGTCGAAATAAGTTATTATGTGTACAACCTTAATGTGTGTATAGTTTTTCTTTTTATAATTCTGTTTTGCTCTGTTTGAATTACATTGAGCTCTGTTATTCAGATTCTCTACACAAAATTGAAATCCACACACTATATCGGCTCCCCACTAATTGTGAGTTGAGCTCTCTCAGGAATTTGAATTCGGAATACATTTTACATCATTACTTGGACCAATAATGGAGAAATTTACGCCGGCTTATTCGTTAAAGAACATTCCCTTTCCTAGTCTACATAACTTTACTTTCTCCTTAACGGAGAAAATAACGGATCTTATTACCAGGATCAGATGGAAGGCCTATTTCTTCTTAAAAGCGGAATCTACTAAGGAACAATATGAAATGTATAATTTCAGAACCCTTAACCCAGCTAAACCTATAGAAGCGCTTAAACAATTTGAAGCTGATTTATTCAATATAGTGAAAAAGATTAAATTCAAAAAACATTCTAATGACTTCCAGTCGGAACTCGCACACGACATCAAAAACATAAAAAAATCTAACAAAGTTTGGGTCAAAGCCGACAAATCTACCAATATATATAAAATATGTCCCTTAGAATATAAAAAGCTAATTATAGATAAAATCTCTAATACTTATAAAAAAGACATTTTAGACACAGAGGCTACAATTAACAAGGAAACTAGAGAATTTACCTCAAAATTGAGAATTGATGACAGAGTAGGAAGATTAGATATGAAAAATGCTTACATCCTTATAAAGGACCATAAAAAGAACTTCCAAAATAATAAGCAATCCAGACTTATCAATACAACTAAAACAGAATTGGGACATGTATCCAAAAAGATACTACAGAACATAATCAACGAGACTCTAACAGCGACACAGTTCAATCTATGGAAAGATTCTGCTGACACAATTAAATGGTTTAGGGAAATAGAACATAAAAAAGAGCCTCTTTTATCCAATTCGATATAATAGAGTTTTACCCTTCCATTTCGAAGGAATTGCTAATTAATAGCATAAACTATGCCAAAAATTTCGTTGACATTTCAGACGAACAAATCAACATTATTTTGGCCTGTCGGAGGTCCATTTTGGCAAACGATGGGGATAATTGGATTAAAAAAGATAGTACAGACTTTGATGTCCCGATGGGGGCCTTTGATTCAGCTCAAATAGCAGATTTGGTGGGAATATATATAATATATATAATCAGTCGAATTGTTACCCCCAACCAAATTGGCCTATATAGAGATGACGGACTGATCATCGTACCTAATAGCAACGGTCCTCTAATATCTAGGATGCATAAAAAACTAAATAAGGCTTTTAAATATTTAGGTTTGAGGATTGAAGTGACCCCCAATTGCAACGAGGTAAATTTTTTAGACATTACGCTAAACTTAAACGAGGGAACTTTTCAACCTTTCCATAAAGATAATCATACCCCATTATACATTAACACTAAATCCAATCACCCCAAATGTATTATAAAACAAATTCCTACAACTATTAACACCAGAATTAACAAACTCTCATCAAATAAAAATATCTTTGAGTCTAGCAAACACATATACGATAACGCATTAAGTAATAGTGGGTACAACGAAAAACTAATATATACGGAAAATATAAAGAAAAATAAACCCAAAAACAGGGGACGCAAAATTATTTGGTTCAACCCACCATATTGCCAACTTTCTAGTCTTAATATCTGGAGAATATTTTTAAACCTAATAGATAAACATTTTAAAACGACTAATCCTTTAAGTAAAATTTTCAATAGGAAAACGGTGAAAATTAGTTATTCTTGCACCAAAAATATGGAGAACATTATTAATACACATAACAAAAAAATATTGAGCACACCGAGTAAGAAAACTAAAAAAGAGGGAAAAAAATGTAATTGTCAAATTAAAAATAACTGCCCCCTTAAAGGTAACTGTAACGTCGAAAGCGTTGTATATAAGGCTACGATTTATCCTAAAGAAAACACTAACAATAAAAAAGTATACATAGGAATATCCGCCGGGAGTTGGAAACAACGATTCTACGTACACAAACACTCATTTTTAAACCCGAACGTCACTAATAAGACGGAATTAGCCAAACACTGGTGGCTTTTAAAAAATAACAACTTAACGCCAACTATTTCGTGGTCCATACTATGTCATTCGAACACTCCTAAAGGATTTAGACATAGATGCAATTTGTGCCTGGAGGAAAAAATCAGAATGCTAAAATATGAAGACAAGAACATTTTAAATAGACGAGACGAACTGATGGCTAAATGTAGACACAGGCACAGGTTTAAAATCAACAGCACGTTTTAAAGTTCTTTGAAAATAACAATTCTTTTAAAGTATAGTTACAATAAAAGTTATAACTGTAAAGGTAAATGTTAACAAATTAGTAAATTTTTTTTTTTTTTTTTTTTTTTTTAGTAGAACTCTAGTTTGTAAATTAATCGTGCTTAAATGTCGCCAAACTTTAATTCCGTATTGACGTTATAACCAATTAAGTTTTCTTATAATTTCCTATATAAATCGAAATCTTCGTCCTGAATTTTCGTCTTTTTTATTTCTAATCATAAATAATTAATCGTGAACGCCAGAATCTTTACCAATTTTGTAAATAAACCGTTTTTAAATTGTCGCTAAACTTTAATTCCATAGTGTAAATCATCCCGAATCTTGACGCTATATAACTTAAATTTTTAATGTTCTAATCTAAACCGAAATCTTCGTCCTACATTTTCGTCTTCTAATTTTTAATCGTAAATAATTAAACGTAGTTTTTAATCGTGAACGCTCGAATATTTCATCATATATTTTTACCCATAAAGCTCACATTCGAAATTTTAAATGAGATGATTTATTTGTTTAAATAGCAAAAAAGAATTTTTTTTATATATTTTTTTTTTTTTTTTTTTTTTTTTTTATATTTCTGCATATATTAAAAAATTAATCTTACTTCTGTCACCCCTCCTCGATTATTTTATTATTTTAACATTTACCCCCTTTTTACATAGACCAATCACAAAAGTCAATTATCTTTATCTTTTTAAGACGAGCAATTTCTCTCATTATTTGTTTTTTTTTTACGTGGTTGTCCATACATCTGAGGAGACCTAATTAAAGGGGTCGAAATAAGTTATTATGTGTACAACCTTAATGTGTGTATAGTTTTTCTTTTTATAATTCTATATATATATATATATATATATATATATATATATATATATATATATATATACATGAAATGCGTTACGTAGTTAATATAATTTTGACAAAACTGATTAAACAGCCAGGGTTTATCCATTGAATTGCTTCCCTCCCTCCGTTAATTTAGTATGGACGCAAGACGGCGCGTTTGTAAATAAAACGCTGGCATTCACCGTGCTACTTTTTATTAAAACGTTCTGAGTTTGTTTATTTTCTTTAGTTTGTTTATTAGCCATTATGTTTTAAAACACAAATTCACTGAATCAAATTGTTTAAAATAATAATTGATTTAAAAATTACTATTTAAAAACACACACACACATTATAACGAATTTAGTTCAGGTAAACTTTTTCTTTCCAAGAATTAAAATCTATTCGTGTTTACTGTATTTGATTTTTTAATACTTTCATATCCAATATTATCATTTTTTTCACGACCTCAACTGAATTCATAATTACACCTTATACGTTATTAAGCTTTCATTTATAAACTGTTTTTATTACAAACTGTTTTTATTATTCCATGTTTTATTTATCAAAAAAAAAGATGTGATTTTTTTCTTTAGTGTCAACAAAAAACTAACACATTGTACTGGAAAACTATACAACTGATTTTAGAATCAAATTGTTTAATTGAAAAAAGGTCATTAAACAAACACACACACACACAAACACACACACATCGTGTTCACTGTATTTGATTTTTGGGTGCTTTTTCACTTTAGGACCCGCGCTAACTTTGACCCCGTCGTTAGGGTTAGAGTCATGGTCAAAGTGGAGGTTGAGGTTAGTTTTTTTTCCTTTTTAATTAAAAATATTTATATGTATGGGGGTGAGGATTTAAAAAAATTGGGGGAAGGCGGTCAAAACTTTTTTTTCTTTTCTTAACTAAAAATATTTCTATGTATGGGGGAGGGTAAAATAGAAATAATGAGGTAGGGTGCAAAAAATTATTTTCTTTTTAAACTAAAAATATTTCTATTTATGGGGGAGGGTAAAACAAAAATCGGGGAAGGGTCGAATTTCTTTTTTTCTTTATTTTCAACTAAAAATATTCTTGGACATTAACAAAGAAAATCAACCCAAGAAATATAACTGGGGCTCCATCAGTTTACGCGTGAGCGTTCATTTCTGACGCGGCAGCCTAGCAAAAATATGCGACCGGAAGGAGCGTATATTTTCTAGTATATATAATAAACCAAATATTTCAAGCGGGGCCGCTCTTTTTCAATGAAAACAAGAATCCGACATTGTTATATTTTTTTTATTATTTACCACGCCAGCCGCACGGGAGAGATTCCCAAACGGCGACACTCTCCCCAATAGGATATATATATATATATATATATATATATATATATATATATATATATATATATATATATATATATATATAAATGAAGTAAAAAAATTACGGCATATTAATTTACATATGTTCCAAAAATTCATCACGAAAACAGATTGGTGTACAATCGTTTCTGAGACGATATGGGTTTTTATTGTTATCAATTTATTTAATCAGCAATATAGACACTAACTTGGAAGCTAGAACATAGCATCAAGACTAGGGTATAGTTCACTCTCAGGTTAACAGAAAATTCGATGGAATGAAGGAGAATTGGGATATAATAATTGCAATCCACTTCTAACGGTGACCAAATCAATGAAATCAAACATACAAAGTGGCACAAAAAGTAAAAGAAAGACTGTCAGGGTACAGGAATAGAAAAAACTCACATCAATAGAAAAGTGAAATTGTTATACAATCAGAAAATAACATTTCAAAGTAGAATCATTTACAGTGAAAAAATAAAGAATAGCTAAATTCGCTATTAATTGAAAATGAAAGAAATTCTTTTAATAGAACACTTACAAGGAAGATTATCAAAAGCATAGCTTAATAAACATTTAAAATATTAAAAATCAAAGAATTTTAAAAAATACAAAAACAACAGTAATATAAATTGAAATTTTACAAACACATTAAGTAAAAGAAAGATTCAATGATGATTATGAAGTAATAAATGTAATAATAATAATAAAATAATTAAAATGATAATAATAATATTAGTTATAATGTAAACAAAATAAGAAGAATAATTAAATGAAATAAAAGAATAAAATGATAAAATGAAATAAAATAAAATTGAAAATTAATTGTAAGAAATTTAAGAATAATCTATAAGTTTACCAATTCAAAGTAAATTTAAATAAAATAATATTTATAATTGAAATAAAAAGATATATATAATTTAAGAAATAATTATCGTAAGCATATGTTCCCAAACCAGTTCTAACCCAATTTAGGTAAAATAAACATTATATAAAGAATATCATACGAAAATATAATACCTAAAATTAAGAAATTTAAACAAATGTACAAATTAGAAATTAAAATTTGAAAAAGAAAATGACTATTGACGTATAGGCAAACCTTAAAACAAACAAATGGTACAAAATATAATGCCAACAGACGATGCGATACATATTTATATAGACCCCATAGTGCGTTTAACAAACATGTATTTAGATATAGATTTACATACTCGAATATAACCACATATGAGTAGGCATATTTTCACATATACATATATAACCAAGACACATATACACATATATACACACATATATATATATACGTATATATGTGTGTATATACACACACATACATGCATATATACACACACACTAAAAAATGTAGGACAAATCAATACAGATATGGACAGATGTTATATATATATATATACATATATATATGTATTAGTATTTCATGTATCCACATAAAATTTTATAAGGATATATAATTTTTTATGTATCAGTTTTTAGTATTTACTTCAACAGTGCTCGATACGTAAGTAGAGCTAGGTAGTAAGCTATGAAAATATATTTATGGCAATTAAGCTACACAGAGGCTCCCGCGTTTCATCCCCGGGGAAAATCTTCAGGCTAAAATGCATGGAGTTATTTTTGCCGGGTATTTTTATATACACGGCTAGCTAGTTATCCAATCAGATTTATGTTGTTCTCTCAGCCAATATTTTCATAGCTTACTATATATATAGTTCAATAAAGGCCAAGTAAATTTCAGTAACTGAAAAACTTCGAGTAACGAGAGAGGGTGAAATATTAATACCCAAGGTATAAGTCTGGCATGAACAATTTCTAATAGTAAAGTCTTAGTTAGCATAGTAGAAGTGAAAGTTATTAGATCTACACTTTGGAGGATCATTTAAAGTCATCAGAGAAAGAAAGGTATCACCTCATAATCTCCATACAGTCCTCAAATTAAATCAATATGCACGCAGGTAAATCCATCTTAGGCTGGCGGTATGAATTACAAAAAATACAGAAACCGTCAAATAGGGGAGATAACTGTTAGGGACTAAAATATTGGCATTTAGAGATAGTTCAGGGGAAATAAGTCATACACCTTAACCAGTCTGGTGGAAAAAAACAACACGTGTATTCGCAGCAAAAGAATTTTTCCACCAGACCCATTTTGTCGTCGATTCGAAAAGATGTTCTTCCCTCCCACCATAATAAATTTATTATTTATTTATTTATTTATTTATTTAAATGTAGTTGCAGTTCTCACTATGTTGGGCGGACATCGCAGAGATTGAACATCCGGGTCAGACTACAGGTGGCCACAAAAATTCGTCAAGCAAATGACTTACCAACGGATGTTTTGCATAATACGTATGGTTCTTCCATCGCCGAACATCTCATAAATAACCGTTCCTGTGCCTCAAAACTCATTATTGACTTATTCCCAATTCTCAGTAAGTCACGCTCTCCCTTTGATCTGAAGATTGTAGAAACAATTTACATTAAGTCTTTGAGACGTTCTCTTTGTAAACAAAAAGAACATCTTCTCGGACTTAATGTAGTTTCTATTTGATTCAATTTTTTTTTATCCTTCCCCTCGCTATAATACCCATGGCATATTTTTTCTCTCCTTATCTTAACCTTGGTCTACCTCTGTTAAGCGAGGTTCGAAACCAGTCAGTGTGCCCTTTCATTCTCTTATCTTTTTATTTCCTTATGTTAATAAATAAATATGGTTTATATATAGCAATACGCCATACTGGACTTGATGTTCTAATTCTTGGAAAAATTGTAATGTTTAATTCATTGAATGTATATATATATATATATATATATATATGTGTGTGTGTGTGTGGGTGTGGGTGTGTGTGTGTCTTTTTTATTTTGATTTTGATTCATTTGCTGGGGACGGGGCATTCTTCCAAATGCCATACGATCACCCGCTATTAACAGACTCCAACCGAGAGCTCTTTTCAGGATTCTGGCTGTTCCCTTGAGTGTAGTTGTTTGGATTGCTCTTGCACTTGGTTCACCAGGTATACTTGCTAAATACTTTTTCAAGTTCTTCTTTATGAGTCCAGTGGCTCCTATGATAACTGGAATGATGGAGATCTCTTTGAAGTTCCAGTTTCTTTTCATATCATACATTAGACCCTGATATTTTGTTGTGTGTATGTGTGTGTGTGTATCTAGGCAGCATTTTCTCTTACATGCAAGTATTGTTTAATATAAGAGACAAGTCATGTCTAGATATCCTTTGGTAGATCCTTTCAATAGTCCGAATAGCGATCTTAGTTTCGGAGGGGAATTGGCTGATGAATGGATTTGTCTCCCAAGTACTTTCGAACACATATCGGTCCATCTTCGGGGGAATGAGGTTATATACACTCTTTCACTTATATATCGTTGAATAATTATATTATAGTATTAGGAGTTGTTTGCGCGTATCTGGGAAAGTGAATTCATTTGTTTTCTTCTAATTTCATATATATGCGTTAAGCTAGTTTATTTGTGCCACTGTCAGCTGAATGTATTAGAACGGAAATCGGAGTTACTTAGAAGGTTCAACGGGACACCAATTATTTTAGTTTAGACAAGCTTTTTACGCATTGCATTGCGCAATTATTTTCATAAACGTTTATCTTCGCAATAATTTGCTTGAGACAATCTATTAATTTTGATTAGTTCAGTCTGACATTCCCGTTATATATATATATATATATATATATATATATATATATATATATATATATATATATATATATATATATATATATAATTTATTTATTCATCTGCTTACGAATTCAAATTACCCAACGCTTGCATCGAGTAAAAAAATCTCTAATTTATTTTATGGGCGCCAACGCGATACTCCTGATAGAATTTTTTTTTTTTGAATCACCGTTGTAAGACCATGCGAATTTACTAGTGACACAATGCTACGAAGAAGCAAGAAAAAAATGGAAAAAAACACGAACTGTTTCTAATCCTGCGTTGTTTTGGCTTCTAAAACTTACACACACACACACACACACACACACACATATATATATATATATATATATATATATATATATATATATATATATATATATATATATATATGTATTAAAATAAATATTAAAATAATTAATAAATATTTATTTATAAATATTATTTATATATATATATATATATATATATATATATATATTTGTGTGTGTGTGTGTCGAATCTAAAACCACGCAGGATTAGAAACAGTTATATATATATATTTAGTAATATATGCTATATCAATTAATATATTTTAAATGCTTTTTTTTATCGATATTAACAACTAAAGAAACGACAGACTTTTTTCCTCAGGGGTCTTTGTTTTTAATGACTACAGATCGAAACATCGTAATGTCAGTGTCGCGTTTGTACATATCTGTACGAATAAAAATAAAAGATATTAGCATATATATATATATATATATATATATATATATATATATGTGTGTGTGTGTGTGTGTGTGTGGTGTGGGTGTAATTACCGAGAAAAGGGTAAAACACATACGTATGTGGATAAGAATTTTTTTTTTAAATATTTATCATGATACTTACCGTGGGATCGGCCCTTTAAGAGAATTAAAAATATGCTGCCAATTATCGCGTAATGCGACTTGATTATTGAATACTGGTATGACAGCCTACTAAAATATGTCTGCTTGTATAGACATAAATAGACTTTGATTTTCTCCATGGCTGTTATGTTGGCAGCATTGGTAGATGTCCAGACTTAAAGGTTAAAGGTTACTTGGGTCCTGGCTTCGAATCATGCGACCGGTGGAACAGTCATCCTCCACACTTCTAATTCCCGAAAAAAGATGAAACACATGTGTGTAAGAATTTTTTTTATGTATTATAGTATTGTATACATATATATGTGCAACTAAGGGTATATGGGTATTTGAATCTTTAAGAGACCTAATCTGTGAGTCCAAGGTTGTACGGTTCATAAAATCTATATTTCCGAATGTGTATTTGTGTCTCGAGATTCTATTCTTGATCGGTCCTGCTGCGGAGCCTAAATATACAACCTCATTAGTAAGGGGTGTAGTAATATGAGCAGGGTTAGCGGCATATATCTGGGAGTTGTTCTCATGTGGACCTATGTCCCTATCCGCAGTTTGAAAGTTGGTATTGTCATTAGGTAGAGGAGTTCCCTGTGTAACCGTTCATTTATAGATGACGCTCTCATGTCTGAATGGGCCATTCAAAGGCACATATTAGGGGCATTACAGTAACACTCCTAGGCTGGATTAGAGGGGATATTCGATTCTTGAACGCTGCTGATTTTTGTGGCATTTGAGCCTATTATTTGCTGGACCGAGTTATGGACAGTAGACTAGGATATTTAAGTGGTGCTCTTATTGAAAATATTGCTATATCTATTCGTGGCTCTGAAGTTGCTTTCCAATATTTTTAAAGAAGGCCTTAGGTATATTCGTTAGGACATTCTTGCTATATGGCCAATAGAACCATACGCAGGCTGTCCGTTTATTTTTCTTATGTCTATTATATTTGCTTGATTTTGGTTAACTAAAGTATTGGTCTGGCTATTTGCTCCTACATTACGATCATCACTGTTATGAGAGGATTCATTAATGCGTCTATATTGGTGGGGCATAACCATATTGTAGATGATTATATTTGATCTTAGTCCATCATGGTTTATTCTTTCTATCATTCCCATTAACTTGCTCTGAGGTATTGATGTATTTGAAGCCTTAGTTATCGCCGTATTGTAATATTGGGAGATTTCATCAAAAATCTACTTATTGGATAACATTCTCGATATCTTATTGGATACATTAGGTATTATCGACTTGACGATTGATCTATGGTGGTTAGATTCCTTATGGGCATAGTAAAGGGTTTGATTTAGTTTATGGAATCGTTCGTACGTGTCTTCTAGAAAATTAACAACTTTGTTTATGTCAACCGTTACTTTTAGACTGTAGTTCTTGAAATGATCATGAAGCTCCTTTCTAGCCATATCATATCTTCTATCAGTTGACCTAGTTGCAAAAAAGGGCATCGTCCCTATATAATCCGCCCTCTAACTCAATCATGATCTCAAAGTGTATATGCATCTCATTCAGCAAGCACAAACCAACCAAACCTGTAACCTGTACCGAGTCCGTAGATCACATTAAAATAATAAAATTGTCAAGGTATATTTCCTTGTTCTGAACCTATTGTAAAAATCGATTTGTCAAACGCCATTTATCATTTTTTTTTGTTTCGTTTCAGTACGCTGGCGATTCCTTTTCGGTATAGACTTTTTTTTAATTTTAAAAGTCAGCTCATCTGGATGAAACCGCGGTACGATTCTGAAATATATAACATATAGTTTTCAAATAAATTATTTATATCAGCTCTCACTCTTCTGCGATCGAGCACTTTATTGATTTCTTTTCAATATAACTTGACACACTATATATAGAGAGAGAGACAGAACAGTTTTGCATTGCTTTTATGTTCTTTTACTAAGATTAAAATCAAGATATAAGTATACTAAACCTTAGGTCTAGAATCCTTATTTCAATTTTGATCAAAATCCATTGCATTATTTTAGTTCTAGAAAATGTCTAAATTTTAAGGCTTAAAAGGTCGTAAGAAATTTAAATTATGAGAATCTGACTAAATTGGTGTATTTGAATTTTCTAATTGGAGGTTGTGTACCTATTATTCCACGTAAAATCTTTTTAAATTACTTCAAAGAAACTGAAATTAGTGGAATATTCATTAATTTATGTCGAATACTTATTGATAAAATTTCACAAAAATCGAAGGTATCTGAATTTTCACGCTTGTTTAGTAACATTAACCGCGAAAATAATAGCTTCAACATAAAAGCCGCTTACTACATCACATACGGTATACTGTTGAAAATAAATATAGATTTTATTACTAATGAAACAAGAAGACATGTTTGTAATATCGTAAACAATGATTTGCCACAAAGTGATGGGTAATTTGTACGATTTAAATTTTTTTGGCTCTTTATTCAAGTAGTCCAAACGACGTCCACGTTACGCGGTCCCTCTTCTGCGTCAAAGGTGTGTATCATGTACGAGTCTCATTTTTCACTTCGTTGTATTATTTGCTTATTTCCAGCCCCGCGATTAAATAATTGCTTCTTTGTTATCCGCGCAAACAATAGTTTCAACAAAATAGCAGCTTACTGTATATAAATATATATATATGTATATACATATATATAAATATATATATATATATATATATATATATATATATATATATATATATATATATATATATATATATATATATATATATAAAGTTAAAGTGGAAAAAACTCAAACAAACCTTTTTAAGCCTCTACAGTATAATTTATTTCGCCTAATGTTTCATTTAGGCGATCTAATATATAAGCTAGATGAACATTAAAATGTTAACTAACGACGCCATGGCTATAAATAAAAGTAGGATTAACGGCATGCTAACTCCCGATACTCGACTGAATAGCAAAAGGGGGAATAACATGTCACTAGACATTAGATCAGATACTGAATGGCTCCTACTACTACCTCGTTTAACTTACCAATCCCTGTTTGAATGGTAAATAGTCCCCCCCACTCGAGATTACCAATAGGTGTAAACGTCTCAATTTCTCAGTACACAAGTGATAAGCGAGCCGTACGCATCTGAATTATAGTGCATATGCTTTAAAATGCTGGGTGCTTTTCTTCTTTATTAACTTAATTCCTGCTGAGCTCTTCTACTTAAGATATCCAACCAAGAACACGTCATCCTTCACATATTTAGAATACTATATATATATATATATATATATATATATATATATATATATATATATATACTAGCTGTACCCGGCCACGCGTTGCTGTGGCTGTTAGTTGAAATGAAGAGGTGGCCTTTTGGAGTTCATTTTGATCCAGTTCCTTAAGTTGCCATTTAATATGAATAGTTTAATTTTCCAATACTTGTGGATACACAATATTCTTAGTGGTTCCCGTTTCAGTGTAGATGAAGAGATTGTCCGGTTTTTAATGGTTCTGGTGGATCTGCCAGTTGAGGTAGTTTAATTTTCCCTGCGGCACAACACAATCCTTTAGTTTCTCCCTTAAATTTCAGAGCTTTGCAATAGGGACACACTTCAGTTATAGTGCCTATGTGAACATGGTGGCTTAAACTATAATCCTCATGAGGGTTGTAATGAAATGCTAGGCGATCCCAATCCATGGATTGTTGAGCATGGAGCCTTGTTTGATGCCGATCTGCTAGTCTCAGCCTCTCGCGTTCGTTACGTTGTGAACGAAGCAGATCTGAAGATGCCTGACGGGATTGTTGCACCCGCAACCGTTCCTCTTCAAGTCTGGCTGCACGTCGCTGTGCTGATTCATTCGCACGTACTTGAATCATCATTTGTCTAGCTTGTTGGTCTGCAGATGCCAGTTGTTCATGAGTTTGATTTGTAAGTAATCGACGCCTTGTTTCTGCATGGCGAGTATGACGACCTAAGTTTGATCTTCGGGGGGGGGGGGCATGTTTACCTGTATAAATGTAACAGTAGGAATGAATAATTGTATAAAGGTAAATGGATTTAAAAAAACAATCAATTATAACCCGCTTCAGGGTTGTCGAAGAAATGCAAGTATGTTTTTTTTAATAGATGAAACATGTTAAAAGTAAGAAAATGCGGAAGAAGGCAGGTTTAAAAAACAACGAAGTAGATACGAAATGAAATTAAAGCACGTCTGTTAAGTATTAAATCGTACCTGAAGGATGGTTAAAGTCTAAAAAATGAGTAAATGCGAAATGAAATTAAAGCAAGTGGGTTATGTATTAAATCCTACCTGTAAAAATGAAACAGTAGGAATGAATAATTTTATAAAGATAACTGGTTTTAAAATAAACAATCAATTATAACGCGCGAGTAAGGGTTGTGTAAGAAATGCAAGTAGTATTTTTTTTTTTAGAGATGAAGCATGATTAAATGGAAGAAAATGAGTAAGGAAGCAGGTTTTAAAAACATCGAAGTAGAGAGGAAATGAAATTAACGCACGTTTGTTAGGTAAGTATTAGTGTAAACGTTTGTTTAGGGAAACAAACAACGAATAAGGAAAACACTTTTTACGTATGAAGTAGATATGTGACAGCGGGAGGGGGAAGGTCAATCCGGAAGTGAAGTTGGACATGCAGGTTCGCAGAAACGGATTGTAAGCCGGAAGTGCAACTTAGTAGGAACGAATTGTAATAAAAAGTGTTTTCTAATGTGTGAAGTAAAAATTATGTTAATAACATAAAAACATAGCTCGGATGTAAGGATTTGCTATAAAAAAAATTCAGTGGTATAGTGGAAGTATATTTCCATGGGAAACGAACAAACCAATTTTACATTTTTATATATATAGATTTAAGGCGATTACATGTAAACAGCTTGAAAAAAATATCCGCAAAAAAAAATATTAGACCTTAGGGTACTTATCCAGATTAGGACCCAAGCTAACCCTAACCGACGCCAAGTCGATTTTAGCTTGGGTCCTAATCTGGATAAGTACCGACTTTAGAGTAGGGCATCACTTTCCTGTATCAATTTAACGTAAAATGATCACACTTTTCAGACCAGTTTGTGGTAAGAAGGGACATATGACCAATTTTCTTTTTTAATTTATGAAAAAAAAAATATATATATATATATTTCAAATCGTAAACTGCTTCGACCATTTTTGGGATTGCCTCGGGATTCTCCGTAAAAGTATTGAAATACTCTGGATGCTCATTCTTTATAAGAAACCCCTTTTGTTATAAAAACTGATTAATAAATTAAAACAAAAATAAACAAAAAACGCAGACAAAAAAAATGTTTAACAATTTTGTGTTTATTTTTAATAAAATATTTAACTTCACACAAAACAAAATAACATTCGTGTTTACTGTTTGGTGCTAGAAAAATATTTAATTCAGCCGACGAAAAAGAAAAAAATAATAATTTCCCATTTGCCACCGAAATGTCAAAAAATCCATAACAGCTGTAAGTTACAGCCTGTAACTGTAGTAAACACACAAACAGAAAAGAAATTCCGTTTCGTTTTTATCAAGAAACATTACAATCTCATTACAATCATAAAAAGGGTGTACTATATTATATACTCATTCACGTGATGAGCAGGTTGAGATTGCGCAACACTTGCTTAACTGTAGACAGACACCCTTACAGGGGGTATCCATTGTCTTTCGAGACTGAAGAGGTCTTTATTACATATTTCATTATTTCTTGTGCGGTGAAGGAAAAAAAAGACAAATATTAACAACCAAAAACGAATTAACACATTTTTAACAAACAAATTGACATTCACACAACTTCTTGTTTTTTTTGTTTTGTTGTTTAAAATAAAGATCGTCTCTCGAAGTTAGATTATTTAAAAATAAACAAAAAACGCAGACCAAAAAAATGTTTAACAATTTTGTGTTTATTTTTAATAAAATATTTAACTTCACACAAAACAAAATAACATCTGTGTTTACTGTTTGGTGCTAGAAAAATATTTAATTCAGCCGACGAAAAAGAAAAAAATAATAATAACACTTTTTACGTACGAAGTAGATACGTGACAGCGGGAGGAAGAAGGTCAATCCGGAAGTGAAGTTGGACATGCAGGTTCGCAGAAACGGATTGTAAACCGGAAGTGCAACTTAGTAGGAACGAATTGTAATAAAAAGTGTTTTTTTATGTGTTAAGTAAAAATTGTTAATAACATAAAAACATAGCTCGGATGTAAGGAATTGCTATAAAAAAAATTCAGTGGTAATGGTATAGTGGAAGTATATTTCCATGGGAAACGAACAAACCAACTTTACATTTTTATATATATAGATAGATATATATATATATATATATATATATATATATATATATATATATATATATATATATATATATATATATATTAATTTTATACGTACATAGAAGTAATCCATTGACACGTGCTTCTGTCTCACAGCCGTCATCAGCATGGCTAACTTAGACAAAGATCGAATTTTCGATATAGTCTAGCGTCTTACCAATAGACTACGAGGTCCTGTCTAGAAATATGTACAATTTTTTATCACCTGCATATTTAATGTATTTTTTATGTAATTGTTTTTATTGGTGATTGCAGCGTTCGTTGAGTGAAACAATCGAAATAGTAGTAGTAAGCAAAAACGACAAACGCTGCAATAATAGGCTACAATCAGAAGCAATTACAGGCTGCTCATCAGAAACCACAAGAAAAAGATTTATATGAATGTTAGATCATGCAAAAAGTCCAATGATAAAATGGGAAACACTCAGCACTTACACGTAAGCTCTTCCCCGGTTAATCGGATGACAAAGTCCAGATCAAGCCGCTATTTTGATTTCACGGTACGGAGCTAAGCTTTTAGATAATCATCAGAAAACAATAACAAAGACAAAAAACAATATAACTTGAAACGGTGAGTAGTTTTATATAGTTTGAAATTAAGTTTGATAATTATCATTATTATTATCATCATTATTATTATTATTATTATTATTATTATTATTATTATTATTATTATTATTATTATCATTATCATTATTATTATTATTATTATTATTATTATTATTATCATTATTATTATTATTTGTACTCACTAGGAGTTCTCACACAAATCATCGCCAGTGATTGCTCACCGACAACAACCAGTAGTATTTCCTGGAGTCTGAGTGACAACAAGCCTCCCCAGATTTCCAGTATTATTCACCTCTTTTCGATAACCACCGCAAATAACCTTGCGATATCGCAACAGCCTCTTACTATTAATTTCACGCTGGTAAGAACCATTGGTCTATTTTGGGATTTGGGTGACAATAAGCCTCCCCAAGGTTCCAGCATTCTCTGTACTCTTCCAGTGGAAGTCTGGTAAGTGCTGTCCCTCCTCGGTCTTTTCGTCCTCCTCGACCCTCTAACAATTTTTTTGTTTGATGTCGGCCTAGGCCGGCACCATTTTTTAAAATATTATATTATACTATATTATATTATATTATATTATACTATATTATATTATATTATATTATACTATATAATATTATATTATATATTTTGGGGGAGGATGGGTGGGAAGGGAAGGGGAAGAGCTTATAGTGTTTCTTGTTATTTCTGTTCATTAGTTAATTTTTGTGTGGTGTTTGCCGAGGCCGGTGTAATTTATTGGGGGGAGGGAGATTATGAAGTGATGTTTCTTGCAGTTTCTGTTCCTTGGTTTGTGATGTGGTGCTCTTCCTGTGGTGTTGTTTTCTTTCTGTTGCAAATTCTATGTGACTGGTTACCCTTAGTAGTTTATACGGGCTGGTTTCCGCATTCAAGGATTTTCCTTAAGATTGCAGCTTTTTTTTATCATTGCCGTCCTTTGTATGGTTTCGATGGCCCCTTTGATTCCAATTTCTCCCGGTCTTTTCTCCAGGTTTTTTGGGATTGTTCCTAGTGATGATTTTTATTATTATTTACTCATTAGGAGTTATCACACTGGTCATCATCAGTGATCGTCCACTGCCGACAACCTGTGGTATTCCCTGGAGTCCGAGTGACAACAAGTCTCCTCAGGCCTCCAGTATGCTCCACCTCTTTTCTTCATCACCGCTGATGACCTTGCGGTAATCGCAACAGCCACCTACCAACGATTTCCCGCTGATAAGGGCCATTGGTCCCCTCTGGGGCCCGAGTGGCAACAAGCCTTCCCAAGGTCCCAGAGCTGTCCGCGCTCTTCCAGTGGAGGTCTGGTTTGCGCTTTCCCTCCTCGACCCTCTGTCCATAATTTTCGTGGCGTCAGCCTATGCTTGCACCTCTCTCGGGCGGTTGTATTTTCCCCGGTTCTGTTGTTTTGTGCTTCCATGTGTTTGTTCTCCATTCGTTGCTTATGTGGGTTGGTTTCCGCATTCGAGGACATTTCTCAGGATTGTAGCTGTTTTGATCATTACTGTCCTTTGTATGGTCTCAGTTATCCCTTTGATTCCTATTTCTCCTAGTCTTTTCTCCATGTTTTTGGGGACTGTTCCTAGTGCTCCTATGATTATTGGTGTTATACTGACTTTCTTCATGTTCTATTATTATTATTATTATTATTATTATTATTATTATTATTATTTGTGAGATAATTGCGGAAAACAAATCCGAATATGCGGTTCATGGTGTTGAATTACACGGTTCTAGCATTCGTCTTATATGCGTAAGGAGATTTTAATTAGCCGAGTATTCATATCGGCACATTCTGATGTTATCTAGATTACAATGATTTGTTTTTTAATTATACAAACTCTTGTAAAATTATATAATGTCATTAGAAGATATAGTTTATCTTTATTTAAAATTAATTAAAATTAATTACTATTAATTAAATCAGATACGTAGCAGAAATAAATATTAAAAGTAAAAACGAGTTTGAAATAAACACCCTACGGTAACTCTATGTTTATAAGGCTAGAAGACTAATTTCCAACTTATTTGCCAAGAAATACTGCAAATCGACCGATTTCTGGGGTAATAATAGCAAAACTCCTATGGTTTTCTATTAACCTCCTCAAAACAACTTTCTTGATGTTATCAAAGTTAAAGTTATGCTAGTCTCTATAAAATACAACGTTAACTTCCTAACCATATACGGTTATCCTATACTGTGGCAAAGTTCGCTTTGGCCGAAGGGGTATATCTTGGGACCGGCATGAATGTGGCACCATGGCTTTGGACGGCTGGGCGATCTTTGCCGGACTTTATGTGACGACGGGACGATGTGTGACAACATGTGCACGTATGTGCAATGTCTCATCTTGTTATGACCAGTGAGCAATCATCGTCTGACGATAGTCACTGTCGT
Source organism: Sepiola atlantica (assembly GCA_963556195.1). Lineage (NCBI taxonomy): Eukaryota > Metazoa > Mollusca > Cephalopoda > Sepiida > Sepiolidae > Sepiola > Sepiola atlantica. The sequence goes on along the minus strand of OY744521.1, from coordinate 35,072,311 downwards.
CTGCTTCTGGAACTGGCTAGCCGGCTGTTTGGTCAGGACCATTGTGCTGCAAATCAAACATTATGTAATAATGGAACAAACCATTTTACTTTTTATATAAAAATATGATTTATTATATTTTGAAAAGAAACATCTCAGAGCGCGCGACAAACGCGTCTTCCTCGTTCGGATTTCAAACCAGTCTCTAAATTTTCAATCTCTTTTCTAGAAAGAGAGAGAGAGAGAGAGAGAGAAGGGGGAAAAGTGAGAGAGAAGGAGAGAGAGACAGACGGATAGAGAATGAGAAAGAGAGAGAGAGGGAATACAGCCGTCATCAGTTTTTCAACAAATCTCGGTGACAGGTTTTCTTTGACCTCTTGAACTTGGATGGTGTCTCCAGCATTGTTTATATTTTAGCTGCCATCGGATTACACCGAATACCCCGATCAGTGAGCTGACATTTTTTGTGCAGCGAATTCACTTTATTTGCAACTCAAGTCTGGCGCAAAGGTTACAAATATAACGGGAAGCACTTAGCTCCCCAAAAGATTACGCATTGTGCCACAATACAATTCCTATCGATAAGTTTTATTGTATTATTAATTTATTTACTTAAGTTAAGGGATAAAAAAATGTCCCGGTCAGAAAATACTAGATAGTGTACTAATTAATGTCTCCACTATAATATATGATTATATAGTTTATGTTTTCGAGGTTCCTAGATAATTTTTGTAGAAGAGTATACCTCGGGCATTTAGGGGTGTAAATTGTAATGATTTTACCTATGTTGCATACCCCTACTTAGGGTCTCGGCTTTTCTAGTTTTGTATACTCGTCCCGGAACGGACCGAGGCAGTTCTCGTTTAAACACTCGTCATTTTTTAACACCAAAAATCATATAGTTTACATACCTTTAAATTTCTCGTACCCTCTCTTCTTTCCTCGTCGCGTGGATGGGGCATGTCGTCTAGTGGTTGAATTCTTTCTTCTTTCTTTCTGCCGAAATTTCGCCGCCACAACAAAAACTCCATGATCGGATCGGAAGACAAACAATCCTTTAAATTTAATTTATGTTTTATTTCCGGCGTTAGTTATCTATCGGCTTGGAGATATTCACTAACGTCGAGAGAGAGAGAGCAAACTGCTGCTTTATCGTAGTTACTTATCAATTAAGTCTTAACCATTCGTGGAGGGTGTGAAAGAGATCTTTCGCCTGTATTTTCTTAGGGAAATATTTCCCTTAACTAAGTTGCTGTCTACATGATAAAAATCACGTCTGATAGGTTTGCCTCCCAAAACCCAGACTGCTAAAACTCGCTTCTCACGAAGAACGAGTGACGTCACGGATCTCTCTGCTTCCCACGCAAAGGCTTGTGACGTCACAGAGCCTCTCGCAGGTGCACATTGACCCTTGAGGTCTCGTCACGTGACGACCCTGTCACGTCTGTGATCTCTGACTGTGAGAACAGCCCTTATTCTGCACTCGATTGCACGGGTCCACCCGCGCTAATTAGTGCAAGTCAAACCAACGATTTCCAATAGATACGTCCATTCCCATAGGGCCATTATCCAACACCTATGCTAATTTCAGACAATATTTCTGATGCGGCGGAATTTATGTCGTTAAGGTCCACCCTGTCAGCTATTTTATAATTTTATGGAGTTCTTTCATAATCTAATTGTTGTAAGTTTCGAAGTTCATGCTATATGTGTGCATAATTTTACATGCACGTACTATTATATTAAGGTCATTTTTTATAAGCTGCATTAATATTGTCAATAATAGGATTCATGTAGAGATTTTTCCTTTTGATTCTTATGTTTTTACCATGTAACCCATGTCGTGTTCAAGAACATCCACAGCTGGAATGGAATGCTGATTTTTCTGAGATTTGATCTTGTAGAACTTTGAGTCCGATATATTAGGAGTGTTAGTATCTATGCTTGAAATGTAGTCTGAAGGGTTCATGTTTTGTGTTGTCCGGCTTTCTTTTGACTGTTATTCTCTTCATTCATGACGATGATATAAAACCTTCCAACGAATTATTCTTATGAATGAGTTGAATCATGTCCATTGTTAATGATTTGTGATCAGTAATAGCTATGTTCTTAGGTGAGAAAGTTATTTCTTCGTTGGTGAACCTATTGAACGATTTGGTTGAAAATCAGCTGAAAGCGTGGAGCAGAAAAGTATGTATGGATTTCTATACACAATTTTTTTTTTCGATATATATCCTTTAATAAGACATCCAACTTATTCAAACTACAAGCTCGATGAAAATTAAGTTACTAATTTCAGAAAATATTGGGTTTTTAGATAAATTCCAATGACCAAAATACAGTAGTTAATAATAATATTTATTTTGCAATGATATAATTGTCAATGGTAGTACAATCGTTTTGTAACGTGCAAGATGCTATAATCAGAACAAATTACACGCTGCTCATCAGAAACCTCAAGAAAAACATTTTAAAGAATTTTAAATCATGCAAAAAGTTCAAAGATAAAATGGAAAATAAATATGTATATATGTATGTATGAGAAAGGAAGGATGAGGGTAATCCGACGTAATGAGAAATGAAAAAGGAAAAACCAAAGGATGTTTTTTTATGTATTCATCAACGTTTCGTCTTTATTTGTAAGACTTCCTCAGGATGATAATTTTAAGAAAAATGTCATGCAAGTACATGAAAATATTCGGTTGACATGAGGGGTTAATAAGAAGAAGTAGTGGCCACTACTGGGAGCGCAGGACCGAGGTCCGGGCTGAGAGAAGTCAGTGGCAGGGAATGAAATCAATGTGGATGAGGAAGTCTTACAAATAAAGACGAAACGTTGATGAATACATAAAAAAAACATATTTTGGTCTTTCCTTTTTCATTTCTCATACGTATGTATGTATGTAAGTATGTATGTGTGTATGTATGTATGTATGTATGTATGTATGTATTATGTGTGTGTGTGGTGTAGTGTGTGTGTGCGGGTAAATAGATTAAATAATTTGTTAAAGTTATTGGCACTTCCTTCTCTATCTATGGACATCTTTAGTTTTATGCTGTTCTCTATGTCTATCAGGTAATCTATCTGTATATGCGTGTGTGTTCGTATGCGGATGTATGTGCGTGTACGTGTGTACACGTGCACAACTCCTAAACTCCTACCTTTGGGCCAACCCCGCTTGAGTCCAGTCTGAAAGATCCGTTATTGGTAATACAAAGTGTGAGTGACAACGCCAAAGCGAAGATGGCCAAAGGGAAGGGAGAGACGGCTCGTGTTTGGCCATCACTCGTGCAGGCCCTTAACTGCATGTGACGATAATCCGAAAGATGTCCTCCAGCTCACGTATCCTGTCTGCGATCTCCCAGTGTCACGTGTCCACTTACGTGACTAAACTTCGAGCTTGCCGTTATTACAGAAAATAAACAATAATAAATAAATAAAACATGGTGAATAAAAGAAATGCACAAATGTAGAAAATAATTTTAGAAAAAATAGTTTACGATAAAGAAAAAACGTGAAAAATTTTTCGAAAATTAATGGGAGAAGAAGAAGAAGAAGAAGAAGAAGAAGAAGAAGAAGAAGAAGAAGAAGAAGAAGGTAAATGACCAGGATGAATCTGAAAAAAAATAACAAAAATATGATGAGGGTGAAGTAGGCTGAAGAAAAGAGAAGAAAGAGAAACACGTTAAAATCAAAAGTAAGTAGAAGAAGAAAGAACAAAAAGGAACAAGAAAATATACAAAGAAAAAGAGATAAGAAATAGAAGATTAGGAAACGAAGAATGGGGTGTAGAGGGAGAGGATTGAAAAAATGAATAAAGTGGAGGAAGGGGAAAGGAGGTAGCAATAACGGGGGTAATAAGGAGGAGGAAAAGAACAATAAGAGAAAGAAGGAGGAACTGTGTTAATGAGAAGGTAGGGGGTATATTGAAGAAGAAGAAGAAGAAGAAGAAGAAGAAGAAGAAGAAGAAGAAGAAGAAGAGGAACAAAATAACGAAGAAGAAGAGGAAGAAAATAACGAAGAAGAGGAAGAAGATAACGAAGAAGAAGATAACGAAGAAGAGGAAGAAGATAACGAAGAAGAAGATAACGAAGAAGAAGAAGAAGAAGAAGAAGAAGAAGAAGAAGAAGAACAACAACAACAACAACGAGAAAAACAAGAATAAGAACAAAGAGGAAAGAATAGGATCGTGGAGAGGAAGAGGGGAATACAATGAGGATGAAAATAAGATGGGGGAAGAAGAAGAAAAAGAAGAAGACGGAGATAAATTACCATGATGAAACTGAGAAACAAAAAAATAAAAATGTATAAATCAATAAATAATTGAATAAATAAAACGCGAAAAAAGTGAAATAATTTTTTTTAAATCTTTCCTAAAATAAGCAAACAGTTTGTTTTATAAAAAAAAGATGGAGTTTTACTGACAAAACGCTTTGCCCAAACAAACAAAGAATGATAGTATTGTTTCGAAAGCGAACAGGGTTTCAAGATGGCCGATGAGTGACGCAGAATTATGATAATGTTAAAATTGTTGGGCGAAAGCAAATAAAATGAAGCTAATTAATTTATCTTTTTTGTTTTTTTGTTTTATTTTCTTTAATAAAATTCCCAACAGTTCGGATTATCATCAAATATTTCCTTTCTTTTTTTCGAAATAAAAAATACGACAGCGTCAACAATTGTAACGGCAAACATGCTGTGATTTATCTGCGAGTGAATTTGAATTTCCGGCCAATCAATAGAGACGCGGGGGGGGGGGGGCTACTTAGCGTTGACTTCTGGGTAAATCATCTCGTACGCTGATACTTACGTTTGATCCACGCATGACACTGGACTACGTGAACATGTGATAGACAAATCTAAGATTGATATACATACTAGGCATACGACTGACCCGTTGGGTCGCAATCACTATCACTATATATTCTACTTTGAGTAACATAGTTTACAATATATCTTGCATCACTAAAAATGATATTTCTTTATTTCTAAATTCCCCTTATTATTTACATATTAGGAGTTTTCACACAAGTCATTAGAAGTGATACAAATCTCCTGGGCTGTCCTCAGCTCCTCGCCTCAAATAATTTTGCGTTATTGCAACTGTCGTTTACTATTGATTCTTCGCTTGCACCGACCGTTGTTTTTATCTAGAATTTGAGTAGCAAGGTTAATTGCATGGATTTACATTTTAGGATTGTTTTTATAGCTAACACGTGCCCACTCTAGTTTCTAACACAACAGAGTTCTTGGTTTTATAATTCGCACACTACCTATGTATTTCCTTTAACCAATTAGTATCACTTCATATATTGTGGAAAAATTATAATTCTAAAATAAATCTAAGATGTCTCCTTTCGTATTTTTTTCAGACCAGATATAACAATAACATTACAAAAAGAACAGAAAATACGGAAAATATGAAACACCGATTCAATAAATAAAAATAATAAAATAAATTAATTAAAAAATAAACAAACATGTTAAGTCGATAAAAACATATTTGAATCACCTCTTTCAGCTCCATATCGAACAATTAATCCGATACATAACTTTATTCCAAAAAACGACAACGAATAAGCACACTAGTTTCACATGCCCAAACGGTAAACTATGCAGCCACCCCTTTCGTATTTTTTCAGGTATAATAATAACATTAAAAAAGAACAGATAATTAAATAAATAAATAAATAAAACTTGCTAACAGATAAATAAATAATAAATAAAACTTCCTAAAAAATGAAGGCCCCCTTGAGCCCTAGTTAATCGCTTACCACACCGGTTTTTTTTTCGGGGACACCCTTAGAGATGCACCGTTTTTTCTGTCATTGCTGACGCCATTCCATGTCAGGCGTGCCTACAATCCTTTCAGCTTGCCGATGATTCCACTGGGCACGAGGATTTACTAAAAATGTCTAAATCTGCCCTTTTGGATGAAACCGCGGTACATTGCTGAAATATGTAATATAAAGTATCTAAATAAATTATACATATATATATATAGAGAGAGAGAGAGAGAGAGAGAGAGAGAGAAAGAGAGAGAGAGAGAGAGAGAGAGAGAGAAGAGAAGAGAAGACCAGCAGTGGACGGAGAGAAGAGAGCACATACGGCACAGGGCTGTGGCAGAATGGGATTGAACAGTCACCGCAGACGCGTCGACTCGGCAATGGACTAATCTTAGACGCAGAACTCTATTGTCTCCTGAGACAGACGGATGCCAATATACATATATATATATATATATATATATATATATATATATATATATATATATATATATATATATATATATATGCGCGCCTTTCGAACGTCTGAAATAACCACTACCCTACACTGATGAGAGTAAAAAGCTGCAAACGACCTCGTCTGTATTTAAATATAATTTAGAATTTATTTATAAATATTATTATTAATGACCCTTTAAGAAAATTACGGTTCAACACAGTTAGGAGATATTTTTAAAAAGACATTCACTTAGCTACAAAGCAAGACTCCGAGTAAGTTTGTTGAGTTCTCTAGTATGTCTTGATGATTACGCTGTTATAGGAATAAATATAATTTAAATTCTCCATATCACGTGTTAATTTCGTATGGTCGTGAGGATAGCGTGAAAGCGTGTGGAGCTAAAGATGAGTCTGGCAAAAGATGGCTCTGTGAACAGGGTTCGCGCCTTACAACCGCCTGAAATTATCACTTCCTACACCGATGAGAGTATAAAGCTCGAAACGACGTCGCAGTAAATATAATTGTAAGTATATATATATATATATATATATATATATATATATATATATATATATATATATATAAATCAAAGAACGGATAAAAGTAATTCCAGAACAGAAATGTTTTGCACCAATTGTATGTTCCCTTACAAAATATCAAATCAAGAAATAATGATACAAAACGTGATATCTAGAATCCATATCAAATGTTGAAATCCATTACATAATTTTGATTCTAGAAAATGTCTCAAATTTGAAGCTTAAGTGTAAGGGGTCTTAAGAAGAAATTGAAATTCAGCCAGTCTTGTTTAACTGATGTATAATGATTATAGATACACATTCAATGCGAATCTGAGATATTTTAATGTTTAAATCAAAGGGTGTTTCAATATTATGTCCCTCTAAATCTCCTTTAAAATACTCAAAGAAAACTGAAAGTTGGGTAATATTCTGTAATTGATGTCTAATAACTAGTGGTAAATTTTCACAAAAAATCGACGGTATCTAAATGTTTGTGACGAGCTTTCACCATCCTTTTCTTTCCTTTGCATGAAACTAAATTTCAGTAAATATAGTCGACATTACATTAAATTACATTGTAGCTGCCTTCTAAAATTGACAATGATCGGTTAATTAGTTTAAGAGTGAATCCTGTACATATAAATATATAAAGAAATCTAACTTCATATAAACTAGCAAATATATGCTCCCTCCGGTCGCATATTTTTGCTAGGCTGTGAGTATGATATAATTATGAAAGCAGTACATACAATACGTAGTTAAAGCAAAATAAATTGTTCTAGACTATTAAAATAATTTCCAACACGATTGATAATGTTTAACTAGTCATTTATTTATTTGTTATTATGGCTTATGTTTTTAATTAATGTTTTTAAACATAACATAAATCATAAATATGTGTTACCTCACGCCAAAGTTATAATTATTTTGTTAATACTTCAGTATAAGAAAGTCCAAGTAGGTCAGTTGATAGAATCCCAGGCTGAAAATCTCAAGGTATCGTTTTCGATTTTCGGTCATGACATCCGCTTTATTTGTTAGGAATGTATTATTTACTATTTCCATATTATTCAGTTCTAAAAGTAGTTAAGATCTCTGGTATTTCGAAATCAGACAAATTCCATAATTTATTTATTACATTAAAAAATATTGTGACTGGCGGTAAGACGGACAAAATTTCTATTTATATAAGGTAGAGATATGGTCAATCCACAAATATCACAGTTTTCAGTGTGGTCAGAAGCAGCCAAGCGCTTCCATCGTGATTAGAAAACGATTACGTAATTACTGAGCTATCAGCCACCGCCATCTGTAAGGAAAATGTATAAGTGCTTATTAGCAATTATTAAGCTACCTGGGTGGGGGATTTTATACGATGTGAGTGCAAGTTATATTACTTACCAGAGAGCTTAACTGGCTATATAAAACTTTTTGCGTTTCACTCTCAGGTGATCATCAGGCTTACAATACATCTTGCATCACTAAAAATAATATATCTCTTTATTTCTAAATTCCCCTTATTATTTACATACTAGGAGTTTTCACACAAGTCATTAGGAAGTGATTGCCCACTGACACAAATCTCCTGAGGTGTCCTCAGCTCCTCGCCTCAAATCATTTTGCATTATTGCAGCTGTCGTTTACTATTGATTCTTCGCTTGCACCGACCGTTGTTTTTATCTGGAATTGGAGTAGCAAGGTTAATTGCATGGATTTACATTTTAGTATTGTTTTTATGGCTGACCCGTGCCCACTCTAGTTTCTAACCCAACAGAGTTCTTGGTTTTATAACTCGCACACTACCTATGTATTTCCTTTTATCAATTAATATCACTTCATATATTGTGGAAAAATTATGATTCTAAAATAAATCTAAGATGTTGATAGTTAACAGTAAATATATGATTAAACAAAATTTCTTAATTGTTTTCACGTCAGAGTAAAGTCATATATATTTTAATTAACGCTTACAAGTGAGAAACACAAAAATACTTTTCGAACAAAAGAAGTGATACCCATTGATTGAAATAAATAGGTAGTAAGGGGGTAATTAAACCAATGATTTGATTGCTTAGAAGCTAGAGTATACATAAAACCTTTTGCGTTTCACTCTCGGGCGATCATCAGGCTGATGATCTCTGATGACTGGAATTCAAAAATGCTGTAAAGCCAACCAGAATTTTTTTTTTAATAACTGTTAAGCTCTACTTCTGTATTGATCACTGTCGAAATAAATACAAAAAATACGCACAATATGTGGCAATATAATTATATAATACTAGTGAACCCCCGTCTACTTTCAACCATGCTTTTTACATTAATCTTTATAATTCACTGTTAACAATAATATTCCGTTTGAAATTTTAAAAAAATGTCTGTCAGTATCAATACTATTAAAAATGACTCTTTCTTCTTCCGTAAAAATAAGTGTCATTGTCAGCTAAATATTCTTTAAATAAATAAAACATACATGGCTCTTTCTTTATTTATTTAAAATTGTAGCAATTTAATTATTTATAGAACACTAAATATTCCATGTCCGTAAAAATGATTGTCAGCTAAATATTCTTCAAATCAATAAAACTAAGATCAATTTTTGAAATGCATTTATTCAAAATTGTTTTGTTTTATAGTCGATGGGACGACATTATTTGATTTTGGAACAATTCATTTTAAATGGGTAAGGTCGGATATTTTTTACCTTAACAATATCAGATTAATCACTATTTTTGCTGATCGGACGATTTCACTTTTTTAAGTGTGTGAAAGGTGATAACGTACGTACGACCACAAAATACTGTAGCGTATAATTATACAGATAATGTAACAATATAGTATACTATGAATGTGCTGTGTTTGTCTGTCTGTCCGTGTAACATAACGACAGCTTTTATTCGAATAGAAAAGTGACACCTAGAGATGACCTCAGTAAAACGGAAGTCAGCGGGATCATGTGACACCGGAGTAGGGATAATTTTCTTTTTTTCCTGGCGACACTTCAAGCAAAGCGAACGCGTTCAAACCACCGCCAAAATGGGGGGGGGGCACATTGACGCTAAATGTAACGAGACAACCTTATATATTTGTCTGTCTCTCTTAAGCGCGTACGGAAGTAACCTGTCATTTTCAAGCAATGTTTTTTTCTCTCCCTGAGTGCTCTGTGACTTTTCTTAAAAACCTTCTTAAAAACTAAACATCGGCGTCCGAGTGATTGTATCCACAGAAGATCAAGAACCGGTTTTCCTAACGACGACACGGATGTATAATGGTTTATACACGCCTCGATAAATGAAAACTTAACACCTGTCTGTTTGTACGGCGTTTCAATTAAAAACAAAGCCCTATATAAATATGAGAGATATTTCTCGTGTAAAATTTTACGAGAAATCTGATGGTGGTATTGATTTTGTCTGACTATGACACCATGATGGTTCCAAACAACGACTGATAATATCAAGTTTTGTTTATAAGCACTTTGAGATCTCATCTCGTATGCACAACATGGGAAATATGAAGAGTTGGGTTGATATATGAAAACAAGACAGTATTGAACTGTTATTTTTAATATATCTATATAAATGTCAATGTCTGTGTGTGTTTCCTATGGAAAGAAATGTTAAATAATATACATTGTTTATTCACTGATGAGTCACTACTTATCAAGGCCCGAGAGCCACTCGAGGATAAGGGTTACAGAGATTGTCAGTTGGACAATGATCGCCACCAAGAGTGAACCAGAAACAATCAGTGGAATAGAAAGAAGATTACTTAAGAGGAATTGATTGTCCAAGAGGACGGCGCAACAAGTATTTGTTTACATTAGACTTGAAGAAGGCTATTCTATAGTCAGTTGGGAAGCAGACACGTGGTTTCTAGTTCCACATAGGCAATGATTTAGGAAAGAAAATTTGTTCATGGAAGTTCTGTTTGGTTTTTGGTAAAGAGAGGGAAAAGGGAAATTTCTTTGATGTGGTTGTAGCTAGACGAGTTCTCGCTGTGAATGTTTTACAGGGGACACCAGGGATTGGAGCGCAGTCGAGCACCTACCATGACATGACAATAGAGTAGAGAGAGACTAGCAACATCTCTTCAGTGTGAAAGGGGCTGTAGAGATGAGAAGAGACCACCATCCACCAGATTGCGAAGTCGGTTTTGTACTCTGTCAAGTCAAAGAAAGAGTGCTCTGCGCAGCACCTCCCCAGATGTGGCAGTAGTACTCCAGCTAAGGACGTATCTCGCTTATACAGGTAGAGGATTGCGTTAGGAGTGAGGTGCTTTCTGGAGCGGTAGAATGATCGAACATATTTTCCTGCATTCTTAGCTCTTTTCAGGTCTGGAGTGAAAGTCAGTAATAGAAACTTATCAAACAACCACTTCCTCGAGGAGAGATCCATTCATTTTGACTGCGCAGAAGTGATGATCCGAGCATCGGTTGTGAAAAGAGAGAAGTTTGGTTTTAGAGGCGTTAAAAGTAACAAGCCACTTTTCCCCCATTGCACCACATGCTCCATGTCGGGAGAGAGAGAGAGAGGGGGGGGAGTCAGCAATATTTTGATCATCAATACTCTTCAAAGTGCTGCCATAGATAGTTGTGTCGTCTGCATAGATGCCGACGAATGATCTCAGAATATGATTTGGGAGATCATTTATGAAGATCAGGAAGAGGGTTGAGCCTAAAATTGATCCTTAAGGCACGCCGGCATTTATTCTATGTGCTTCGGATGTTGTCCGTCGACATCTACTTTTGTAGACATATCGGAGAGAAAAGATTTGATTGTTGGGGAGACATTTCCAGATATCCCCTAGCTTGATGAGCAACCCGTTGTGTCAAACTCTATCGAAGGATTTTGATATATCAAGAGCTATCGCTCTAGAAATGAACCCCCCGTCAAGTACAAACCATTCAAAACCCTGAAGAGTTACTGCCCTTACACCGCCCGGATGATATCTCTATTTTATTTCCTTTTGGATTGATTTAAAGTCCTTTAATCAAGGATTTAAACACGAATTTAATTAGTGTTGTTCCTTTTAACCTCTTTAATCCTTAAACCCATTTCCTCTCCTTAATTCCTTTAGAAGAAACATCTTCAAACCCCAAAACAGTAACGGCCAAATGTACGATACTCATAATATTGGCTCACTGGATTTATATAGAAATATTTTTTTTATTTTTTTATATATCTCTTTAAATCTTCTCCGGTTTAAATCTAAACTGTAATTTTTCACCCTTCCCCTTTTTTTCAAACCTTATTAAACCTTCCTTGCACGAAATTTAAACAAACATACATAACACTAAGCAAATAACGCATCAAAACGAGAGTGACACGTGACTTCAAATTTCCGAAACAGATTACAACAGAAGCTGAAGAGAGCCGGATGGCTAAGTCCTTCTATGCTTGAAACCGACGGTGCAAATGTTGTACTAATTTTGTACCGAAATAAATAAATATTACGCACTTAATGTTTAATTTTTGACTTTAATTCTCAATTAATCGAGCACTCTGCTATGGTTTTTTCCTGCTATATTACAAAGAATTTATATATATATATATATATATATATATATATATATATATATATATATATATATATATATATATATATATATATATTATTCTATGTATACACATATAATATTATCAGGTGATATGATATATTGTGTATAGATTTTCAGTATTAGTTAAAGTATGAAAATATATTTATGGCAATTAAACAACACAGAGGCGTCCGCGTTTTATCCCTGACGATTTACTGCGGGGAAGCAAATGTGTGGCTTAATTGACATATATATATATATATATATATATATATATATATATATATATATATATATATATATATATATGAGCGAGTTTAAAACATAAAATTAAATTTCAGACAATATAGATGGAATAATGGATTAAAGTAGAAAAATGATAGGTTATCAGCTGACGATAATCGGGATTAACCTCCTGCTTTGAAACCGACGGTACTGATGTTACATTGAATTTCTGTATTTTTATATATATATATATATATATATATATACGGTAAGATGTAGAGTTGTTAGAGAGATAGAAAAAACGAAATATTTTTGTATGATCGATTGAAATAATTTTTTTTACTGGAAAATCTCACTTCCCAGAAAATGGAAACTGCCTTTGTACCTGACGAGGCAAATTGGGATCAAGGACGCTGTGTTTTTTTTTCTCTTGAAAACGTTTTAGACGATTGAGAATCTCCTCCCTAAATCGAACAATCAAAGTGAACACCGACAATAAATATTTCCCGTTAGAAACGAAGAATGTTAAGTCGCATTATTAAAAGAATAAATAAAAGCTAAAAAAAGTGAAAAAAATAAAAAAAGGAATTAAATAAATAAGAGTGTTGGTTTGAGTAGCAAAACATGAAAGGGTGAAAATGCGAAAGATAGAAAGCTTATATAACTACTCTCAAATTTCACGAATGCAATTTTAGCATTCAATAAATAAAGAAAATGATCGCACCTGATCAGGGCTTTTCAACTTGGGTATCGTGACACTTTGCTGTATTGCAAATATGAGAATCGCGAGTTTACATTAGAATAACAAAACTGACATACACAGACATAATCACTATTTATATAAAGTCAGGTATGTGCATATGCTTATATAGTTGTATATACAGGATTCATTTCTCAAATAATAACCCTATCATTATGAATTTTGGAACACAGCTTCTAGGAAGAAGACTATATTTAGTTTAATTTAGTTTCATGCAAAGAGGTATAAAATGCGTGGAAGCTTCTCGTGTAATTTTAACAATAGGCAATAGGCATCAACTAATAAATATTACCCAAAGTTCAGTTTCTCTTAAGTATTTTAAAGGGGTTTAGGGGTTGGAATTATATGGGTTCTCTAATTGAAAAATTAAAATAATTCAAATTTTTATTAAATTTGATTCATGGTTATTAGACACTAATAAAGCAAGATTCTTTGGGGTATCTTTCAGAATGATCAGTACACTGAAAACGCCCCAAAAAACAAATATACAACAAATAAAAGTAACTGTCGTCGATAAAAGTTAATTTAAAACTGACCTGTGATATTTGTTTGTATTTTTAAACCGTTCCAACTGCTATTTAGTAAAAATCAATAGTTTTATCACGCGAACTTGCAAAAAAAAAAAAAAATGGCGCTTGCTCGTAAGACGCCATATTGTCTAAAAAAACGAGTAAAAAATGAACAAGAAATTTTTTTTACATCTAATAAAACCCCATTTATAGTACGTAAAAATACAAACAAATATCATAGGTAAGTAGACAAATATCTCTTCTCGACGTAGGTTAAACTCACTTGTTGCATATTTATTTTTATAACCCCGTTCTCGTTAGTTTTTTGGACCCCGTCCGCGACTGTACTGATCATTCTGAAAGATACCCATTCTTTGAATTTCAATGTTTTTCTTCAGCCCCCTGAAGCTAACGCCTTTAATTTTAGACATTTTCTATAATCAAAAACATAAATTGATTTTGATCAAGATTTGAATACCGATTCTAGACACAAAGTTAAGGATCATTATATCTAGATTTTAAACTTCGAAAAAAGACATAAAAGTGGTGCAAAACTGTTTTCTTCGGGGAATTAATACATATATTTTTTTTATTATATCTATATAATAATAAAACTATTGCGTATTGTCTTGTTTGCATATTGAATGTTTTAGATTTGTGTAAGGACGGACGAATGGGACGAGAAGTTGTCAGAGTATAGGAATAGTATAAGTAGTAATTGGTGTTATCTTTTTTTTAACGTAGTTCACCCCAAACAAGGCAGGCCGCCACTGTAGACGTGAGCGGCTACTGAGAAGAAAGAAAAGGGGAGAAGGTTGGGGGCTCAACCTAAACTGGGATCTGCGCAGTGAGATGTCTGTTTACATTAATTTTAAATTTCTGCATGTCAGTATTGTCGGAGAAACAGGTGGCAGGGAGGGAGTTCCAGAGGCCAGCAGCACGAGGAAAGAAGCTATTTGAGTAGAAAGCTCTCCGGCATCTGGGGACCTCTACAGTGAATGGATGGGATTTAGTTGTAGTTATGAAGAGACTAGTGGGAGTAGTGGTAATAGTAGCAGAAGCGCACGAGGAGAGTAATCAAATGGTGTAAATAAATAAACAACGTAAATAAAAAAGAAAATGAGAACCTGTAAAATTAGAGAACATTATCAAAATGAGCATATATTATTGATGGCTTTTTTGGTGTGTATTTCAAAAACAAGACAATTCGAGAAGAATGACAAAAAAACACTGGACATAATATTATTTATTTTACGAAATATGAACTGGAAAACAATAAAATGAGCAAGAATGTGTCATTGATCGTCATGAGTCGAAAAGGGAAAGCTTGTTTTTCTTCTTAAATTTCACGCAAATTTAGTATTTGATAAGGCAAAGCAGAATCGCCTTTGGTCAATCCTTTAAAACTCATATGTCGTTACATCCTACCTACTAGACACCATCCTCAAGTGTCTTCGGTCTCTCTGTACAAGGGTTTGTCAGGACGACCTGACATGAGGATACTTACTCCTACAAGTAAACCCTGACCAAATATTCAAAATAACATAGTATTCGAAGCCCAAATAAGATCCCCTTGGCATTAGCTCATACGAGGAATAGGGAACCTTCTCTAAGTAATGTTACTTCAAGTCACAACACTTAGCTGGATACTCCACCAGACCAGATGAATTCTGATCCTGGAATCCGGTAAGACCAAGAGAAAGATATACTATAACATAATCAACTGGTCAATTGGGGAGAGGAAAATTAATGTTCTTAACTTCTTTACTAACTCAACGTTTGAGAGATAAAAGAGAAATTTAATAGAATATTCGAATATCTATGTATCTCCCCTTGATTTCTGAGAACTTCAACTGAAGTAAAATGAAAAACAAAATACAATGGACGCGCAGAGCGTCTTATAAAGATGGGTAAGCGCGTCTAAAACGCTATTTAAAAGTTAAGTGTGACATACGTAACAGACCGACCGAAGATAAGAACATGTTATAGATAAAATATATGTACAAGCTTAGAAAGTTTTTATTCATGGCAATTCTGTAAAATTTGAATGGCAATTTTAGGATTACACATCCGTATACTAATTTCATTATAGTTACCAGAGAAACTTTGCCAAGTTTAAACCAAGGAATCATTTTTCAATGGTGTCTCGTGATTTTAAATTCCAGCCACAAAATTGAAAGAAACATACATTTTTGACTAATGAGTCGCAACTTATGAAGGCCAAAAGCCACTCGAGGATAGAGGTTAACGAGTTCAATGATGATAAATCTTATGAATGGGCCGAAAACGATGAATGAAAGTAACCAAATGTGATTACTTATGATGATGGTTTATGACAAATATTTGTGAACTAGATTTGAATACGATGACATTGTACTCTGCAAGAAATCAATCACATGGTAATGTGTATACCTGGTATGTATCTTAAAAAGAATAGTCCAAGAAACTTGAGAAAAGACATTTAGCATATTTTTTCTTTAGGAGATTTTTACTGGAAAACAAATCAATTGAAGAAAATTTAATTGACACACACACACACACACACACACACACACACACACATATATATTTATTGTCTCTAAGTTCACAAATATAAAATCGATATTGGATTAAATAAACACTATAGGCTTCGTTGGCGGGATACCTTCATGTGATCTGCAAGATGACCCGAAAATCGGGTTATTACTACAAAAAACTGGTGGTCAAAAAACTAAAAGAAAATCAAAGATGATGCGAACGTCTGTTATTCAAGTAACATGTTTTTTATTCTTTTTTATAGAAAATCATTCCTACCTTAATTTTAACAA
The DNA here is from genome assembly GCA_963556195.1 of Sepiola atlantica. NCBI lineage: Eukaryota > Metazoa > Mollusca > Cephalopoda > Sepiida > Sepiolidae > Sepiola > Sepiola atlantica. The sequence goes on along the minus strand of OY744521.1, from coordinate 35,055,748 downwards.
GTTAGACTGAGAAAGCTTAGTGTAATAATACCGTAGCTGTAATATGTATAGATATACGTAGCCAAAATATTTATATAAATGAAAATATATATATATATATACAATAATATTTTTTATAAATAAATATTAAATATTTAAATACCTAGAGACATCGATGTTTCATGCTAACGCAATCTTCAGTCTAGGAACTAATTCCCAACGGTCGGCGGGCGCGAACCCCGAACACAAATCACCATTGATTCGCAGGTCATTGTCAACTAGTTAGTAAATAGAGAAGAACTTTAACTGTAAATAGCGGAATTCGGCGACTACTTACCAAGCAGATAAGAGTGATCTACGAAACGTCGGACCATGCATATAGCTATTTGTACTGCTTGTTCCGTGGTCGGGTTTTGAGAGATGTTATAGTCGGTTCGCTCTGAAGAGTCGCGGTACGACGAAACACGTGTCAGCGGATAACTATTATATATATATATATATATATATATATATATATATATATATATATATATCCCTAACAATAGGGCGAAATTATGTAAACAAACGGAGAATAATCTCTACACGGATTAGGAAAGGCAAATGTATTAGTAGCTGCAACACAGAGAGTTATTGTTAAAAACAACAACAATTATTAAATCATACTTATAAAACGATAAAAAAATAATCACGTATTTCATAGCGTAATAGTAGAGCATTCGACCACGGTTTCCGTGGTCAGGTTTCGAGACCTGTCATAGTCGATTCGCTCTGATGAGTCGCAGTACGACGAAACACGTGTCAGCGGATAACTATTTTATCTATCTATCTATCTATATATATATCTAAATATATATATATATATATATATATATATATATATATATATATATATATATACTAGACCACCCGTGACCCGTTGGGTCAGTTTGTTATATTAGCTATGGAATTCATGTATGAGCGTGACACTTGTGGCATAAAGAAAATAGTTTTTTTACATAACAGAAGCATTTCTATGAAAGTATATTAAAATGAAAAAAGAATATAGATAGATTTCTATGAGTCGTTCTGTTTATTATAATTGTTTTTTTTTTAATTACAGTTACTGAATTATAAGTGTTGGTTAGGGCGATTTGAGAAAGGAAGGGGGTACAGCAGGCTTTCTCGCGTACGTAACGAAAACAGAGGGAGTAGGAGTGGTGAAATCTATGAGAGGGAAAGTGGGAGGTGGTTTCGTTCACCGACCGCTAGTATGGCTGATATTAATAATGAGTGTTGTTTTTTTGTTTGTTTGTTTTTGTTTTTTAAAAGGGAGGAGTTTTTTTTGAAACTGCGACAGACTTTACGAAGTCCTCCCGTTGAATGTTTTTAGCCGTGAAGAAAACAAATAAACTATTTGATGAAATTAAATGAAATTGTTTAAAAATTTCCAGAATGAAAAATTTCATGCGTTCGTTAATCATAATAGAGAATAACGGAATTGGAATAACAGATTGAAGACGATGCTATTTACGCATGCGCAACCGGATGTTGAAAACCGGAAAGCTGAAAGCTGATTGCAAACATACAAGAACAATAGACTTTTAGTATTATATAGATATATATAAAATAAAACGGGTCGTTCATTTCAAAAGCATTGCTGAGTTTGTATTATAAATTGAAAATAGAAGTCATTATCAATGCAAGATAAATTTTTTTTACTTTAATTAATTTATTTATTTTTTACTTTAATCTTATTAATTTCGGAATAAAATTCCATCATCAGAGTTGACCAGTATTGTGTCATTTTTTTTCATCAAAAACAAAAATAAAAATATAAAAATAAAAATAAAAATAGATGAAAAAAATGACACAATACTGGTCAACTCTGATGATGGAATTTTATTCCGAAATTAATAAGATTAAAGTAAAAAATAAATTAATTAATTAATTAATCTTGCATTGATAATGGCTTCTATTTTCAATTTATAATATATATATATATATATATATATATATATATATATATATATATATTAATGAAAGGGAGAGATAACGACCGAAGGAGAATGGTGGATAAGAAAGCCATTGCCTCGTTCTCTTTTTCATCGTTTTTATTCCACCTACGCATTTCATGTTCTTATCGGTGGGGAATATTGTGAAGCCGTGGCCGAGGTGTATACTCTTCTAGTCTTCTTGCTTTTCTCTTTCCTACTATTTATATTCCGACCATTTCGGACAATAACGCTTCCCACTTCTTTCCTACTCTCTCTCTCTCTCTCTCTCTCTCTCTCACTCTCTCTCTCTCTCTCTCTCTCTCTCTCTCTCTCTCTCACCCTGCTTAGCTATCTTTACCAATCTGAAAGGCGGCGATGCCTGGCCAAAATCCCCGACAATACTCCCCCCCACCACCATTCTACCCTCACTCCTTAGAAAAGAACTACTTTGAAGTGACATGGCTTCTCTTCTCCTCGTCTGGCATGTTCTTCGAATACGTGTAAAAACTGATGGATGTGCCTATTTACAGACGCGCACCCTGGAATTCGCGGCGGGGCCGGAATCTTTCAATAGTATTCATCATCTTGTCTCTGGCTTTTATTTTTCGTGATAAACCGACCGACCAACCACGTTACCACCGGTTCGTAAACCTTCGGCCATTCATCACCCGCACGACTCTTCTTCTTCTTCTTCTTCTTCTTCTTTTTCCTCTTTCACTTCTTCTTCGTTCACCTGCCATTTCCTCTATTATTCCTCATCCTTCTTCCTCTCCTCCCTCTTCCTCATCTACTTATTCTTTTTCCACCTGCCATTTCCCCATTTTATCCGCATCACTTTTATCCTCATTCTTATTCTTTTTTAACTCTACTTTCTTTCTTGTTCTTTCCCCCCCCCCCCTTATCCTACCTCCAATTTTTTGTTATTAGTATTTATCGTGTACTACTTTTTCTCCCCCCCCCTTCCTCCTCCTTCAACTGTTCTACCTTCTCTTTATTTTCTTCCTTTTTTTCTCTCATTCTTGTCTTTGGATTTTAGTTTTCATGATAGAAGCTCTGACTGACCGACTGACCACATTACTTCCTGTCTGTAAGCCATTCGATCATTCATCTCTTGTACGACTCTCCTCATTCCACGGCTCTCCTTTGTCTCTCGTCCTTCCCCTCCATACATTCCGTCTCTATTTCTCTGTCTCTCTATCTTTCTTTCTCTTTCTCTTTCTCTTTCTGTCTTTCTCTCTTTCTCTTTCTCTTTCTCTTTCTGTCTTTCTCTCTTTCTCTTTCTCTTTCTCTCTTTTTCTCTCTCTCTCTTTCTCTCTCATGAACTCCTTTCTATTGGTCCTCTTTTTCTATTCATCATTTTTGTCATACTTTACTTGCTTTTCTTTTTCTTCTTTTTATCAACTCGTTCTTCTTGTCTGTCCTCTTTTCCTCCTACTCTCATATATTTTGTCTTTTTTTCTTTCTTTTTGCGCTTCTTCTTCTATTCTTCTTTATGATATTCTTCTGTTTCTCTTCTTCTCTTTCTTCTTTTCCCTTTCTTCTGCTTTTTCTCTTCTTCTCTTTCTTCTTTTTCTCTTCTTCTTTTTCTCCCTCTTCCTTCTCCTTCTTCTTTCTTTTTATCCACTCGTTCTTCTTGTCTATCCTCTTTTCCTCATACTTCTCTCATATTCCTTCGTTTTATTGTTTTCTTTTTCCTGGGGTTCTTCTTCTTCTCTTCCTTAGAGTGTTCTTTTTTTCTCTTCTCTCTCTATTTCTACTTTTCCCACTTTTCTTCTTCCATTTTTTATACAACTCTTTCTTCTTTTTCTTCTTCTTTGTCTTCTTCTTTTTCTTCTTCTTTGTCTTCTTCTTCTTCTGTTACATTCTTCTTTTTCTTCTTCTCTTTCTTCTTCTTTTTCTTCTTCTTTTTCTTCTTCTTCTTCTTCCTTTTCTTCTTCTTCTTTTACTTCTTCTTCTTCTTTTTCTTTTTCTTTTTCCTCTTCCTTTTCTTCTTCTTCTTTTTCTTCTTCTACTTTTTCTTCTTTTTCTTCTTCTTCTTCTTCTTCTTCTTTTTCTTCTTTTTCTTCTTCTCTTTCTTCGTCTTCTTCTTCTTCTTCTTCTTCTTCTTTATCTTCTTATTCTTTTTCTTTTTCTTCTTCTTCTTTGTCTTCTTCTTCTTCTGCTACCTTCTTCTTTTTCTTCTTCTCTTTCTTCTTCTTCTTCTTCTTTTTCTTCTTCTTTTTCTTCTTCTTCTTTTTCTTCTTCTTCTTTTTCTTCTTTTTCTTCTTCTTCTTTTACTTCTTCTTTTTCTTCTTCTTCTCTTTCTTCTTCTTCTCTTTCTTCTTCTTTTACTTCTTCTTCTTTTTCTTCTTTTTCTTTTTCTTCTTCTTCTTTGTCTTATTCTTCTGCTACCTTCTTCTTTTTCTTCTTCTTTTTTTTCTTCTTCTCTGTCTTCTTCTTCTTCTTTTTCTTCTTCTTCTTCTTTTTCTTCTGCTCTTTCTTCTTCTTCGTCTTCTTCTTCTTTTTCTTCTTTTTCTTTTTTTTCATCTTTTTCTTTTTCTTCTTCTTCTTCGTCTTCTTCTTCTTCTTCTGCTACCTTCTTCTTTTTCTTCTTCTCTTTCTTCTTCTTCTTCTTCTTCTTTTTCTTCTTCTTCTTTTTCTTCTTTTTCTTCTTCCTCTTCTTTTTCTTCTTCTTTTTCTTCTCCTTCTTTTTCTTCTTCTTTTTCTTCTTCTCTTTCTTCTTCTTCTTCTTCTTCTTCTTCTTCTTCTTCTTCTTTATCTTCTTATTCTTTTTCTTTTTCTTCTTTGTCTTCTTCTTTTTCTTCTGCTACCTTCTTCTTTTTCTTCTTCTCTTTCTTCTTCTTCTTCTTCTTCTTTTTCTTCTTCTTTTTCTTCTTCTTTTTCTTATTTTTCTTCTTCTTCTTTTACTTCTTCTTTTTCTTCTTCTTCTCTTTCTTCTTTTACTTCTTCTTCTTCTTCTCCTTTATCTTCTGTTCCTTCTTCTTTGTCTTCTTCTTCTGCTACCTTCTTCTTTTTCTTCTTCTCTTTCTTCTTCTTCTTCTTCTTCTTCTTCTTTTTCTTTTTTTTCTTTTTCTTCATCTTTTTCTTCTTCTTCTTTGTCTTCTTCTTCTGCTACTTTCTTCTTTTTCTTTTTCTCTTCTTCTTTTTTTCTTCTTCATTTTTTCTTCTTCTTTTTCTTCTTCTTCTTCTTCTTCTTCTTCTTTTTCCTTCTTCTTTTTCTTCTTTTTTTTTCTTCTTCTTCTTCTTCTTCTTCTTCTTCTTTGTCTTCTTCTTATCATTCTTTGTCTTCTACTTCTTTTCTTCTTCTTCTCCTTTTTCTTCTTCTTCTTTGTCTTCTTCTTATCATTTTTTGTCTTCTTCTTCTTCTTTTCTTCTATTTCTTCTTCTTCTATTTCTTCTTTTTCTTCTTTGTTTTCTTCTTATTCTCTTCTTCTTCTTCTTTTACTTCTTTTTCTTGTTTTTCTTCTGCTTATTATTATTATTATTTCTCCTTTCTTCGTTCTTCTTCGTCTTTTCTAATTTCGTTTCTCTCCTTTCTTATTTTTTCTCTTCTTCTTCCCTCTATTCTTTTTTCCTCCTTTTTCTTCTCTCTGCTTTTTTCTAGTTTTCCAACGGTATACCAAACTTTTCGCTTGTCACGCCTTATCTCATCATTTTTTCTTACTTCCTTGTTTGATTTCCTTATCCCTGCCATCTTAGTTTTACTATTCTTTTATTCTTCTCTCTGCCTTTCTTTCCTTCACGTCTATCCTCCCTCTCTTTCTCTTTCTCTTTCTCCGTCTCTCTCTCTCTCCTACTTAAATTTATTTGTCCTTTATTTTACGGATTTCGACTAACTTTAGGTTTATTCTAAAAGAATTGTAAACATGCATACGCTTTCCTCAAATACGAAAACAATTAATTTTTGAAGAGACAGCGTAACGTAATTCAGTTCAAATCACACATAAAGGTGATCACATAAGTAATGATCACAGAGTATTATTGGGCCGTTTGATATAATAGTTCAAGTGCTTACTAATGGGCTGGAAGACCGGGGTTCAATCCTCGGTCGAGTCATAGCAAAGACTCAAAAAATGGTAATTGATGCCCCCTTGCAAAACACTCAGCATTATGAGGTGAAAAATTAAGGGTAAGTGGAGTAACCCTGGGAAAGGAGTGGCGCCCCCCTCTACACTTCGATGTAACCAATAAAAAAT
>OY744521.1:35037100-35039600 GCA_963556195.1 Sepiola atlantica | reverse complement strand
AACAAATGTGTCTATGATCATCTATATTATAATAATACTCTAAATATAAGTGCTTTTATATTTGGTAAATGTTCTTTTCGGTGATTTGTTTCCCGATCTAAGAAGTTTAATTAGTGTGATTTCCCCTCATCTGATCGGCTCGGTTGATATGAAAATTGAATTAGATTAGTAATTATTAGTATGCGTTTGAGGTTGAATAATCTCTCGGATTCCACGGTTATATTTTAGTCAAATCTGCATTTAAGTACTTTTTTTCCGAAATTCATTAGAACAATATATATATATATATATATATATATATATATATATATATATATATATATATATATATATATATATATATATATATATATAAAGATAGAAGAAATAAGAGTGATAAACATGTTCGAATGTCCAAATTTATTTCAAATTTCGATTGTTCAATGCAAGGTGTATTCTGTAATAAACCAGTGTTTATTATTCTTTCCTTAAGCCAAGGCTTTTCAAAGATCGAAATCTTTTTTTTTTCGTCTTCTCAAAAATCTCCTCAACGGACACTTTTTCAACGGACAATTACAATCTGGACAAACCACATATCCTTTTTACACGAATATTTTTCACCCCATTTTTAATATTTTTAATATTTTTCAAATATTTGAACTTTGGCTTTTTCTACAGCCAACTTATCTATCTGTATTTCTCCTCTGATGATAAGATTTCGATCTTTGAAAAGCCTTGGTTTAAGGAAAGAATAATAAACACTGGTTTATTACAGAATACACCTTGCATTGAACAATCGAAATTTGAAATAAATTTGGAAAGTCGAACATGTTTATAACTCTTATTTCTTCTATCTTTATAATTGCTCTATCTCGTATATTGAGCTTAACCTTTTCACTATAGGTCCTATTTACTAAAAGTTTACTTTGGTTTATATATATATATATATATATATATATATATATATATATATATATATATATATATATATATATGTTTTCTTTGTTATTTCTACACACATATTTTAAAGCTTAAAATTATTTACTCTTTAGATTATCTTCATAAGAAATTAAGCATTGTTTATTGAAATATAATATTTGATAGAACTTTTTTATAAACTACCACTATATACCTACTTTGAAGATTAGATCCGTCTTTTTTTAACAATATAAACATTTGATTTCGAATTTAATTACCATAAAAATGAAACAAACAAAGAAAATAGGGTTTCTGGAGTTTGTGCGTGTAATAAATTGATAAAGTATATTTTTGCGTTAAGGACTATTAAATATATTCTGAAATATATGTACACATATGTTAATGTATATTTGGAGCATGATTACAAAATATTTATCATGTCATAATTTTTGTATTTTACTGGGTTATATATATATATATATATATATATATATATATATATATATATATATATATATATATATATATATATACAGGGTGATTCATAAGTCACTTAGCTATTTATTTTTTGAAATACTAAAGTTAAAAAATACGGTAATACAAAACAGAAAGTGTATTCAACAAATTCATTCATGGGAGTTTAACATTAGAGCAAATTTTCAAAATTCCCACTTTCGTTCTGCATGCATAGCTCTATTCTTTTTTGCAAGAACTTTACGACTCTTTGTAGCATATTTGATTGATTAATTTTAACAAACTCGGCAGTGATTTTTGATTTGAGGTCGTCATTGCCTTTCAACAAGTGTGGGAGATTCATCAAATTTGGCCATATGAATAACAATAAAAATTCGCTCTTCAATTGTTAATGACATACTGCCTGAAAAAAAGCACATATGATGATTTACACAAATTTAAATAAATAAAATAAATATCTATAGAAACAAATATATAAACGTACAAATTTAAAATAACAAATAGCAGTAATTAGAGAGTAAGATAACAGTTATCAAAAGTTCATAGTATGTTTGTGCTTCATATGGTAATCATTTTAAATAGCTAAGTGACTTATGAATCACCCTGTATATATATATATATATGTATATATATATATATATATATATACTAGAAGAATACCCGTCCTAGGAAGAGTAAAACTTCCCATAACAAAACAGTATTGCACCACTTTTATGTCCCCTTACGAAGATTAAAATCAGGATACATCACCTTATGACTAGAATCCTTATTCTAAGTTTGATCAAAATCTATTACATGATTTTCATTCTAGAAAATGTCTACAGATGAAACTCAAATTCACAGAATCTTGTTTTGTTCGTATCTAATAACTATTGATGAAATTTAATGCAAATTTTAAATATTTGAATTTTCAAAAAAGATATTCTGATCTATATGATGCCCCTAAAACCCCTTTAAAATACTCAAGAGAAACGAACATTTAAGAAATATTTATTAATTGATGTCTAATACTTATTGCTAAAATTGTATACAAATCGGAGGTGGCTGAACTTTCACGGAAGATTTCCACCCCATTTTGCCCTTTTTGCATGAATTAAAATATATATAGCCAATATGTGGACATCCTAAG
>OY744521.1:35029600-35032100 GCA_963556195.1 Sepiola atlantica | reverse complement strand
AGAAATCTGGGGAGGCTTGTTGTCACTCAGACTCCAGGAAATACCACTGGTTGTTGTCGGTGAGCAATCACTGACGGTTATCTGTGTGAGAACTTTTCGTGAGTACAAATAATAATAATGATAATTTGGTATAAAAAGTATTTGGACTCTACAATTAAGAATATCAATTATGATGCACACTAAACGAATATACACAGTTCATACATAAACTCTTTCACTAGCAAAACAGACACACTAATATACGCACATCTTTATGCCTATCTCATTTAAACACACGTATACGACCATGTCGCCAGCCGAAATGAACATGTTATCTCAATTTATCTTTACAAACAAACATCTCTCTTTCAACAGAACGTTCTCGGACTCCTTTGAAGCTCGCAATCTTTACTCAACTTTATTTTTGGTTGCCACAAAAGATGTGTGTACTATTTTCGTCTATTTCAAATGCAATATACAAGGTAGCGGATAGATAATTGAATACATTGATATACTTCACCAAAACAAAGAATAAACGCTCCTCTATCTATCCAAGTGCGATCTCTTCAACATTGGGACCCGAACAACTCAACATTCCGACAACTTCGTACATTCTTCTTCACACCACTGCAATAATGGCAAACCATGATTACAAGAGCCACTCAGCCTTCCTTCGATTCTACCCAACCTAAATACACCCGGAAATATTTCTTTTTACACTCAACAAATACATTAAATCCACGTGTGCATTTTTCTACAAGATTTGCGAGGCCTGTCTAAAACGTATCCGACCTTAGGACAGAAAAAATATTTTAAATACGTGACAGGGTTGGGACCCTAATCCCCGTCAAAGTAGGATCCTTGTGATTGCACACACTTAGCCCACCGATCCATCCACTGCCGGAAAAATCTTTGGAAGTCTTCTTTCGGAATGGTGTTCACCTCCGCCGTCGCGTTCCGCATTATCTCTTGTTTCGCACCCTCTCAACAACAGCGGCATTTCCAAACAGTTTGAGGCCTTCCAGAACGCTAGTCACTTTCCGCTGATGTGTGGCCATTTTTGAATCGGTTGAACCACTCCTTAATTTGTGTTACACATCGCATCTTCTCCAGACACCTGCTGAATCTAACGCCACGGCGGAGATGAACACCATTCCATAAAAAAGACTTCGAGAGACGTTTCCGGCAGTGGATAGATCGGTGGATCAAGTGTGTGCAAGCACAAGGGGCCTACTTTACCGGAGAGTAGGGTCCCAACCCCGTCACGTATTTGGTCTAAGGTCGGATACTTTTTAGACATGCCTCGTATACAACAAGCAATGTTTTAAGCATTCAGCTAAACAAAAAAAAAGTGATTTCCGGATGTAAACAAATACAATATACAAAAAAAAAAATCTGACTTTAAAAACAACATAACCTTCGGGTACCGACATGATGTCATTCTTTTAACGCACATGAGCAAAAGAAATGAATAAATAAACAAGAAAAATTCGTCAATGTGACGTCATTGTCTTTAATCTACGTGGGCAAAAATAAACAAAAAATCCCTCACATGACGTTATTATTTTTTTGTGAACACGTAAACGAAAAAAAAATATATATATAGATAAAACGCTGAACAGGATAGATAGTTCAAAATGTCAACACGTTAAAGCAAAATTGAAACAAAGGCTACGAAATAGAATACACTCAGTTCGCCATTATTTTTCAACAAATCAAAATCAATAAAAAAACGAATACTTCGACGCTTGAACAAACAGTTCAATTATGGAATCAAATCTGAATTATCGTCGTGCAAAACAGAAAATCTGCACTGCAAAAACAAGCACTGAAAAGCACGATGATTCACAATACAATTCGAATTGTTACCACATTGTCAACAGCACAATATCAGATGCATCAAATCGACTCGAGAAATCAACATATTATCAACAACACAATATCAACTCGTCAATTCGACAACAAACTTTTCTACCAGACAAAACAACGAAAAAAATTCGAATTGCAAAATTCCGTCAATCGACGAAGATTATAAAAAAATACAAATTTACAAACATCGTCTACTCGAAAAGCTACGAAAAACACATTTGAATTTCAAATACGGACAACTAGACCCCACAAAAATTTACATTTCTTCAACAAACGACGCACAAATTAGAATTTCAAAATCCGTCAGAAGATATCGACACATCATTTCAGAAGAAAAGTTATAAAACCTTTTCGATTTCTCTGCGAAAATCAATCCCGAAAAGGGAATATTGTTCGAAGCAGCAGCGCAAGTAAATGTTTCTTTACGTATAGACTCTTGATTAGACAATAGCTCAAATCACCTACGACAAATCACAGTGCCAGAAATATAGTGTCGACATCTCGCGCGTACTATAAAAACTCAAACACACAGCTTTCTCTCTTTCTTTTCCTTTCAAAGATGATACACGTGCGTACAACATATTCTGACCAGGACTTTTGGGCCGAACGGTCCTCGGCAAATAGCACACACATGACCAGAGACTTACACGAA
>OY744521.1:34994600-35027100 GCA_963556195.1 Sepiola atlantica | reverse complement strand
GAGCTTTCTACTCCCGCCATGTTCTGCGAATAGTGAATTAATAAAGGATATATGACAAAAAAATGTTCGCGGGACCCGTTTTTTGCTGTTTTTTGTCACCTATTATTACTTTTTGCACAACATTCTGCATAAAAATGTTCCTTCTACTAAAATATACCATCAAACAATATTCAAGTCCAATTCTAACACATATTAAAATAATTTGAACAATTTAATAATCGACTCAGTTTCCGTGTATTGGTTTAATACTACAAAAACGATACATTAACTAATGTAGCTGCCGATAAAATAATTATTATCTATCGTTAAGTTTCTCGGACAATCTGATTCTTTTTTCTATTATTTTTCATTAAAATTTCAGTCGAAAATCAATTATCTAAATTTAATTTAATCAGTACATTGGTGGAAATTAATTGTAAATTACTTATTAATTAGGTTAATTTCTTTTCCGACACACTATTATTTAAGTTATCTCGCTATTTGGCGTAATAGTTCAATTCTCGTATGAGTCATACCAAAGACTCAGAAAATGGTACTCCTTACTAAACACTAAGGTGGTGATCAAACGTAATTAGAACAATCCATACAAAGGAGTGGTACTTTCCCCTAGATCCCGGTGTAGTAGCCAATGACCAGGAAGCCTTCGGGTCGACCTCGACTATGTTCGATCGATTTACTTTAATGTAATCTCGACAAATCCAAAAGGGGCATGTTTTAATTATTAGATTAGTGAAATATAAAACTGTTACTATTTCGCGCGAAATATCAAACGTAATGTTGACAAAGCACCAAACGCAGAGGCAATAAAGGTGGTCGTCATTCGCAATATTATGCTGTAGTAAATCATACTCAAACAATACTAGCGTTATTTGCATGGAAGGGTAGAAGTATGCCGCCATTAACGGAAAATGGGATTTTTTAATTAATAGCTTGCCAGTCATGCGCAGTGCGCTCACGCCCTTGACCTACTTTTATAAGTCCCGGATAGATATGGGTCGAGTTAGGGTTAAACTGTACAAACTACAGAATAAAACGCCACTGTGAAACGCATCGCGGAATGGTGGCCAGCTACCTGTGTGAGTTTATGTGCAGTCAAAAGGAAACGATCTTTTTTATGCAAATACTCAATGATATGAATTGATTCCATTCTCTTGAGTAAGTAATGAAACGTTTTTTTTTAATAGAACCCGCATTTTGTTTAATACACCTCGTGTATTTTAAGATGGGCTGATATCAAACGTGATGCTCATAAAAGTAAACAAATATATTTTCATAAAAAAATTCAATCAAATAAAAATAAAAGAGGCGTAAAACTAACCTCAGTTTACTGATAATGATGTTGAGTTTGCGTTTAATAGAAACGTGAGTTTTGCAAATATATATATATATATATATATATATATATATATATATATATATATATATAATTAACAAAAATTTAAATTATTATCCACATACTTATATGTTTCATCCTTTTTGGGAATCGTCAGTGTGGGGATAACTGTTCTGTTGGTCGCACAGTTCGAACCCCAGACACGAGTGACCTTTAAACTCAACTCAACATACATTTTACCTTCTTTTGTAAATCCTGTCTATACATGCATCGGGTTAGGTTGTACAAAATGAAAGATAAATGCTACTGCAGAACGAATCGCGGAATGGTGGACAACTATCCGTGTGAGTTTATGTGGAGGTAGAAATAATAAGAGAGAAACGATCTTTTTTATGTAATTGTAATGAAACGTTTCTTTACTGCAAACCGCGTTTTGCCCGTTGGATGGTGGGATATTTTGATATTCTACAAAAGATCCGAAAACAGTAGGAGAACGAATGAGTGAAAAAAGACGAGGATATAATATTGAGAGTATATGTATTTGTGTGAGTGAATGTTTGTAGGTAACACCGGCGCAGACACACAACAAAATGGGCGTCTCTCTTCTGTTTCATTTGTTGGTTTAATTAACTGAATTTATTCTAGAGTTTTTGTTTTCTGCGAAATTTTAAAGGCCGTCTCCCCCCCCCCCCGCTCACTACATTGCCAACCTCGAAATGTTCATCATTCTTTTACGTTGTTCTCGCATTCATTTGCTCGATAGGCACACAACAGCAACAGTTATTGCCCTTACTCTACACACAGGAAAAAACAATAAAAGGATATTCTTAAGATGCATCCATTCAGACTACGTCCATTCATGCGTCCATTCATGCTATTTCAAACTTAAACGTGACGGACAAACTAGGACATTATTTTAAATGTAAATCTGACAAACCAAGGAAACTTCTATTTAAAGTTCATGCATAACAGACCAACGATAATGCTATTTCAAACTTAAACGTGACAGACCAACGAAAACATTATTTCAAATTTAAACCTGACAGACCAACGAAAAGTGTATTTAAAGCTCATGCACGACAGACAAATAGAATGTTATTTCAAACTTCAGCGTGACAGACAAACGAAAGCATCATTTGACATTTAAGCCTGTCAGACCAGTGAAAATACTGTTTAAAACTTAAACGTGACAGACCGATGAAAATTATATTTCAATCTTAAGAGTGACATTTTGGGGCGCATCTCAAATAAAACTCGCAAATTCAATTTGTGAATTTATTGATGAGAATTCTTTCAAATTTGATAAATCAACCGACAATCGATGAGCAAAAACTCTCAGAGAGAAGCGCGAACGTATCTAAAAAAGCGCGGGAAAGTATATACACGCTTTCGTACACGAATATAGACGTCGCAGTCAGTACCAAAAAAAAACAAAGTTTTCAAGTCAGAGAGAGAGAGAGAGTCAGTTTGTCCCCCTCGAGTAGAACGGAAGAAGAAACAATCGAAATTGCTCCGAATTACTCGTCGCTCCCTCTGCCAGGCCCACTCGTCACATGCTCGCGCCCACCGCCCATCTACTGATAGGAAAGGACGTCCTCTGACCCACACAAGTTAATTTCGATTCTTTCTTTGCTTTCGGAAGCGGCTCGTGACCTCCAACCCGCAGCCGCGGTCTCCAGCCTTAGCCAATGATTGAGAAAGTTTGTTTCGTAAGAGCGTGCTGACATCCGGGGCACCGAGCCAATTATAACGGGTCTCTCGCGCGAGGAAAGCATCTCGTCACAGCTCCGGGCTGTTATGAAGTTAGGGAGGAGGGAGGAGGGGGGGGTCGAGATTTTTTTTTAGATAGGTGTGTTGTTTGCGGATTTTCTTTTTGCTCGGTACGCACCTCTTCTTCTGGGTCCTCTTCGTCCCTACTTCCGCTCGTAGACAAAAGACCGGCAAATATGAAATGCCGTACAGCCCAAGGATATCGGCAATATTATGTTTAAATAAAACATGACTTTTTACTTACTACAAACAAAGGTTCTTCTGTTATTCGTGTTCTTCTTTACTAGTTTAAGTGACGCTCGTATTGCATGCGTGCATTTCTTATAGTATATTCAATTGTCCAACTTTTTTTTCTTTTCGTATCAATTAGCGTGTTAAGTTTTTTTAACTTGCTTTATTCTGTTGTTCGCATTGATTTCCCGTTTCCATTTTTAGAATCAGGTACTCACAGGAAGGTCTACGTAAAGGTTGCCAAAATACATAGTCAAAGTTGTGATATGGATCCAACAGGGTTCGAACAGAGCACGCTGAGTCCGGGTCATCGGTCTACGCCGGTATCCACAAGCCCCTTTAAGAAATTAAAGTTGAGCACTCTCGGGGATGTAAAAATTAGACTGTCAAAAAAGCTCTAATGTAAAGTTCCGAATACGTTCGACGAACACTCTCGACTAATCTTCTATCTGTGCCCGCTTCTAGGTACATATAGATCTTAATTTCCCTTAATTATGTGACAGTTTCCGTTGGCCGAGTGGATATGGCAGCTGCTTGCAGATTATAGGCTAACTCTGTAGAACCGGGTTCGCGTCTCCCGACCGTCTGAAATTATTACTACACTAATAATAGCAATCTGACGCTAGCGTCTGTAGGTAATAATTTATATATATATATATATATATGTATATATATATATTATATATATGATGTAATATTTATATATATATATATATATATATATATATATATATTTATATATATATATATATATATATATATATATATATATATAAAGAAGTAAAGGGTGAGAATAAAGATTGTATAATATGCAATATCTATTAAGCCATCAGTTGTTCAAAAAAAAAATGACAAGAAAATGAACCCTTATTATCAAATATTTATATGCTTGCATTATCTCGTATATCGAGCATCACTACTTTATGATAGGTTCTACTTTAAAGGCATACATCATATTTTTATTGATCTATTCTTTATATATATATATATATATATATATATATGATTATTTTTATTTTTTTATTTTATATATATATATATATATATATATATATATATATATATATATATACATGATTATTTTTATTTACACAGACATGTACAAAATCTGCGACACTGGCATGTCGATGTTATCGATCAACAGCTATTATAAACTGAGATCTCATCAGGAAGAGTTAGAATCCGATCTTACCCCTAGATCATATTTGTGAAAGAACCAAGATTTTGTACATGTCTGTGTAAATAAAAATAATCATATATAACAGCTCTATTTGATATTGAGCACTTTTTATAAACCCGGTTGAAATTCTTTGGATTACTACACTGTGGATGTTTTACCTGGATTATTATATATATATATATATATATATATATATATATATATATATATATATATATATATGTACTAAAAGAATTCCTGTCTCTGAACAAGGCAGTTTTCACCATTTTTATGTCCCCGTGCGGAGATTAAAATCAAGATATAATGATACTAAACCTTATGTCTAGAATTCTTATTCTAATTTAAATAAAACTCCAATACATGATTATGATTCTCGAATATGTCTAAATGTTATCAAGAAATTTGAGGAATATTGAATAATTTATGTCTAATTTCTATTATTCAAATTTCACAAGAATCAGAAGTATCTGAATTTTAGGAAGGGCTTACATACCCTTTTTACCTTTTTTACATCAAACTAAATCCAACCAAAATATAGCCAACATTTGGACGCCTTCCATATAGCAGCTATGTTCCAAAATTCATGATAATCGGGTTATTAGTTTAGAAGTAAATCTAATATATAAACATATAAATATACAAAACTTCATAAAGTTAAAGATAGATATAGATATATATATTACCTATAAGGTTTATTCCATAACTTACTATATATATATATATATATATATATATATATAAATATATATATATATATATATATATATATAGTAAGTAATGAATATATATATTTATATCAATTAAGCTACACAGATACGTCTTAAAAAGAGATATAAAAAATAACAATTCCCTAAACGCACTATTCTCTCATGCATTACAACATGATCATTTTTTTAACTTTAAACAAGTTGGACTCATAAACTTTAATTCAAATAAATTCCGGGCGAAGATTTCTTGAACAAGCACGCATCATAAACTCTAACACAATTAAACAACGTAACGGCTTTTACAATTTATCTTCTTTTAATCAGCAAACTTATACTTACCGAACAGAACTCGGATTTAGATCCAGGTTAGCTATTTTACACTACATTCCCAACAAAAATGTGTACATCATCATCATCATCATCATCATCATCATCATCATCATCATCATCATCATCATCATCATCATCATCATCATCATCATCATAATAATAATAATAATAATAATAATAATAATAATAATAATAATAATGATGATGAAATTTCACAAAAAAATACATTGTTATTGCTACGGAAGGGATACGTAAAAGAGTACCAGCAGTGACATCAGCTCACAGCAACCCGATTAGAATGTACTAAAGAATAGAAAGAACAACAAAACAATCGGACCCGACACAGACAAAACACTTCTGGAGCAAGATATGGAAAAATATTCAAAAACACAGCTAAACTGTCAAATGACTGAAAAATATGAAAAATGAATTACTGGAAATTGAAGAAGGAACAACAACAGAATTTAATTAAGAAACCATTAATACAACTCCAAGGAATATTGCAAACTGGAAAGCACCAGACCCCGATGGAATACATGCATACTGGTTGAAAAACTTCACGACCCTACATGAAAGGCTAGCGCAGAAGCTGAGAGAATGTATCCACAAAACAGACGTACCAGGGTAGATAAGCAAAGGAAGAGTAACGCTAACACAAAAAGACGCAAAAAAGGGAACGATCCCAAACAACTACAGACAAATAACCTGTTTAGCAACAATATGGAAAATCCTAACAGCACAACTGAGAGAACAAATCTACCACTCCCTTAATAATCGTAGACTGCTTCTCAAGGAACAAAAAGGATGCTGGAAAGGGAAAAGGTGGATGCATGATCTGCTATACATAGATCGAAAGATCCTGAAGAAGATAACAAGCAGAAAAAAAAACACATATGGATTGACTACAAAAACTTTTACGACAGAATCCGTCAAGCATGGATAATTGAATGCTAAAAAGTATACAAGATACGCGACAGGATTATTAATCTTATTAAGAAAACAATGGAAACATGGAGACTAAAACTGACAACACCTGACTGAGATAAAAACACAGAGAGGAATTTTCTAAGGAGACTCCCTATTACGACTTCTGTTTATCATAACCATAATGCTACTCAACTTCATACCCAGAAAATGTGATGTCGAATACAAGTTTACAGACACATAATTGAGAATAAACCATCTCATGTACATGGACGACCAGAAACTATTTGCAAAAAGCAAAACGGAACTGGAAAGGCTGATAAATACAACCAGAATCTTCAGCCAGGACATCCAAATGGAATTCGAAATGGAAAGGTGTTCACTGCTAGAGACGAAAAGTGGAAAACTGGAGACGACAGAGGGCATGGAATTGCCCAACCCAGATGAGATGAGGGTGCTAGGCGAACAGGAGAAAACACCATTAAATCTACAGAAATAAAAGAGAAGATTGGAAAGGAATATTTGCGAAGGACAATAAAACTCTTAGAAACAGAATTATATAGCGGAAATCTAGTAAAAAGAAATAAACACCTGGGTAGTGTCACAAATAAGATAATCTATACCATTAATAGACTGGACTAAAGAAGAACTTATGCACCTTGATCAGAGGACTCAAAATTAATTATCATACACCACGTACTACACACAAAAGACAATACGGACAGACTCTACATGAAAAGAAACACAAAAAAGAGCTGGAAAAGTACATAACCCAGACCGAAACCAGAAACTAAAAGACAATAAAAGAGAAGTGGAAAGAAAAACAACTACATGGACACTTCATAAGACTCACAAGAGACGAAACCAACAAAAATATTGGGCATGGCTAAGAAAAGGATACTTGAACAGGGAAACAGAATCTTTACTGACGGTTGTACAGAACAATGCGATTGGGGCAAACTACATTGAAGCTAAATAAATAAAACCTAGGAAAACAGTAAATGCAGACTGTGTGGACAAAGCAACGAAACAGTAAATCATATAAGTGAATGCAGCCAAAAAGAATACAAAACTAGACATGACTGTGTGAGGAAAGCAGTAACACTGAGAACTGTGCAAATGATTGCATTTCAAAGATGCAGACAAATAAAACAAACATAACCCAGAGACTACTGGAAAACAAAAAACACAAACCATTCTGGGATATGGATGTACAAACAGATAAACTCATCCAAGCAAGGAGACAGGGTGTCATAATCATCGACCAGAAGGTAAAACCCTGCCAAATCGTAGACTTCGCCGTTCCAGCAGGCCACAGAGTGAAGATCAAAGAGACGGGAAAACGAAGCAAGTACACGGAACTTGCCAGAGAACTGAAAGGGGTGTGCAGCATAAAGAAAGACAATATAATACCAATAATCGTAGGAGCACTAGGAACAGTCCCAAAACACCTGGAGAGAAGACTGGGAGAAATTGGAATCAAAGTGATCACTGAGACCATACAAAGGACGGCAATGATCAAAACAGCTGCAATCTTATGGTAAATCCTCGAATGCAGAAACCAACCGGCATAAGCTACGAATGGTAACCAGTCATATTGAAGTTACAATAGGAAGATAAAAAGCACAGAAAAGGACATCACCGCAAGAACCAAGGAACAGAAACTGCTAGAAATATCATAAGCTGCTCCAACCCCATCCAAAAAATGATAGCGCCGAAATCGGCTGACAACACACAAGCTAGTTGTAGAGACGTCCATTGGGAGAGTGCGGAGAGTGCTGGAACCTTGGCGAGGCTTACTCTCACTCAAATCCCAGGAGAGATCAATAGTCGTTTCCAGCGAGAAATCAATGGTAGACGGCTGTTGCGGTGGTGATCGAAAAGAGGTGCAAAGTACTGGAAATCGAGGGAGGCTTGTTACTACTCAGACCCTAGAGAACACTACCGGTTGTTTTCGGTGAGCAATCACTGACAATAACTTGTGTGATAACTCCTAATAATAATAATAATAATAATAATAATAATAATAATAATAATAATAATAATAATAATAATAATAATAATAATAATAATAATAATAATAATAATAATAATAATAAATAAATAAATAAATAAATAAATAAAAAATAAACCCCTACAAAACAACCACTTATTTTATTTCATGAACGCATCACACATTTAAATTCTAACGGCTATGGTTCGTTCAAAAAAAGAACAAAAACATTCTTTTCACGTCATAATTGCACAATATTTTTCGATTTCTAACGACTGTTTCGTTTAAAAATAAAAGTTCATTCAATTTCATAAACGCATCATACATTTTGAATTCTTAAAGCCATGGTCTGTTCAGAAAAGAATTCTTTTCACGCTACATAAAGTTTGGTGAGTTTAACTTTTATTTTGTGGAAGTTATTCAAATTCAAGTTATTCAAATTTAAAGATAGGACCCTTATTTTGGCCCACCCTGTATAAACCAGAAAACTCTCATCTATCCGGTACCGCCTTGATTATACCATAACACACATCATTCTACACTCGTGACCATAGGATCAAACTTTGAGTAATGTATTAAAGCTATATGCTTTTTATTACTCATATTTAAAAGGCACCAAACCAGCGCAACAACATCGACCGGACTCTATTTCACTTTAAACTATCGTCTTTAACAACTTGATACATTTTCGGACTCTACAGTTGATCTCACCCCTCGCAGTTGATACCAACAAAATGAAAAAAAAGAATAAGTCACGCTTCTGAGAAAGATGTATTTATCGAAAGTCTTAGTAAAAAAAATCAATAAATAAATGATTTTATCACTTAAAATTGCACTATGTTTTGTTCTTTTCTTTTCAAATTTCAATATAAATATTCAGGCACGTGGTGTTTCAAATATGTTATCAATTTCATGCTATATATGTATATATATATAAAATGAAATTTAAATACTGTTTACAGATCAACAGAAAAGTCGCCATTTCTTTTATATATATATAAAAGAAATGGCGACTTTTCTGTTTAATCCTACGTCATAATAACACAATTATTCAAAGACCAGGATTCTATAATATTTCTACATCTTCTGCCAGATCGATTCTAATCGAAATGAACCTAAATCAATATGATAACAGATAACTTCTACAACTTTGAGTCCGTCTTCCTCCTCCTCCCCCTCCTCCTCCTTATTTGTTTAATTTCTTGCTGTCATTCATTTTAAATTACTACTAATCTTCCTTCCCCACTTTAATAACTTACAGCGTTTCCGATCGGCGTTTATATGCTGACTGCTGATTTGTTTCTTTCTTTCTTTTTCTTTTTAACATTTCTTTCTTTCTTTCTCCTTTCTACTGTTTACTACACGTGACTATTTTTTTCCAAATTGCGTTCTTTGTATAAATTTGAAAACTCTTCTGTTTTTAATTAAAGTTCTGCTACCAACTGATGATGATTGTATTTTAACAATTGAAATATTTTGGTAGAACTATACAATATGTGTTTTTGAGTTTATTTTTGCTAGTTGTTGATTTGCTTATCCTTTATTCCATTTTTATTTTTACATATATATATATATATATATATATATATATATATATATATATGTATATGTATATATATATATATGAAAAATGGCTACGTTTCTGTTGACCTGTAAACAGTATATAGATGCGTTAATAGAGCAAAGATTAACATTTGTGTTTAGTCATCAAGACCCGCCATACCACGTAAATGTTATTATATAAAAACAAAGATTCAAACAATTTTTTATAGATAACATTTAATCCGGTTTATATTTACTTTTTCGTACTGATAAAAAGAGGAAGTAGATGATATTATCCCCACATAAAATGTAATCTCGCCGTTACTCTTCATAACAAGGAAATTTTTCCAATTAAACACCATGCTTTTCTCCGTAGTAAATGGAATTACTAATATCAATTTTAAAATTATTTTTAAATAATTCCAAAATGGTAAAAATTATATATTATTTTATTTATTTTAATAAATAATATGATACTTTCAATGTAATTTTAAAAAATTGAACAATTATTTCGATAAATATTCAATTCGAACTTATTATCAACGACTCTTCGGAGATCAGTTTGGGTGAGTATTTAAAATATTTATTTTAAATGATTGTTACATTAGATTTTTTAAAAGACAAAAATCATTTCTTTGTCATTTTCTTTAAAATTATTATTAGATTTATTTAAACCATCATGATTCGAAATCAAGCCAGCTGGTCGCTGATAGAAGGAAATTAATATATTATTTTCTGAAAATATTTAATATTTCTGAAATCATAATTGAGCGTTTTGCTAATTCGTTTTCATTGTTTTCTGTTTGATTGTTTTTACTTTATGTCACCTTAAAATACTTATTCTATTTAGAATTCGTTTTTTAAATTTTAAATAGTAATGTAAATTCGATATTAAATTTGAGACGTTGAGTAGTAAACACAGAGATTTGTTGCTATAACCTAATTCTATACAATTATTCGATTCGTAGTTTTATAAAATGATACGTTCTCTTAAACAATATATGCACTATTACATTAAAGATAAATATCTTTATTTTGTTACTCGGGGTCATAAAAACACAAAATAGAAGATAACATGACTGTGTAACATCTTTATATTCAAACTTCTATTTCTCTCCCTCTCTCTATAGCCGTCTCTTTATCTTTCTACTTTTCTCTTCCCTGGTCGCCCCATTTCACCGCTACTTTCTCCCTTTGCCTTTTGCGAAAGCTGTCACTTCCTTACCATTCCTCTTCCGTTGCCCAGGGTAAAAGTATGACATATGTCTATAAAAAGTACCACTCCTGTCTGGGCTTTCTATATAGGTACCTATCTCCGCCCCGGTGCGCATACTATATACGTACCTATCGCCGCCCCGGTGCGCATACTATATACGTAACTATCTCTGCTCCGGTGCGCATACTATATACGTACCTATCGCTGCCTTGGTGCGCATACTATATACGTACCTATCGCCGCCCCGGTGCGCATACTATATACGTAACTATCGCCGCCCTGGTGCGCATGCTATAGACGTACCTATCGCTGCCCCGATGCGCATACTATATACGTACCTATCGCCGCCTTAGTGCGCATACTATATACGTAACTATCGCCGCCCCGGTGCGCATACTATATACGTAACTATCGCCGCCCTGGTGCGCATGCTATAGACGTACCTATCGCTGCCCCGATGCGCATACTATATACGTACCTATCGCCGCCTTAGTGCGCATACTATATACGTAACTATCGACGCCCTGGTGCGCATGCTATAGACGTACCTATCGCTGCCCCGATGCGCATACTATATACGTACCTATCGCCGCCCCGGTGCGCATACTATATACGTAACTATCGCCGCCCTGGTGCGCATGCTATAGACGTACCTATCGCTGCCTCGATGCGCATACTATATACGTACCTATCGCCGCCCCGGTGCGCATACTATATACGTAACTATCGCCGCCCTGGTGCGCATGCTATAGACGTACCTATCGCTGCCCCGATGCGCATACTATATACGTACCTATCGCCGCCTTAGTGCGCATACTATATACGTACCTATCGCCGTCCCGGTGCGCATACTATATACGTACCTATCGCTGCCTTGGTGCGCATACTATATACGTACCTATCTCTGCTCCGGTGCGCATACTATATACGTACCTATCGCCGTCCCGGTGCGCATACTATATACGTACCTATCGCCGCCCTGGTGCGCATGCTATAGACGTACCTATCGCTGCCCCGATGCGCATACTATATACGTACCTATCGCTGCCTTAGTGCGCATACTATATACGTAACTATCACCGCCCCGGTGCGCATACTATATACGTAACTATCGCCGCCCTGGTGCGCATGCTATATACGTACCTATCGCCGCCCCGGTGCGCATACTATATACGTAACTATCGCCGCCCTGGTGCGCATACTATATACGTACCTATCGCCGCCTTAGTGCGCATACTATATACGTACCTATCGCCGTCCCGGTGCGCATACTATATACGTACCTATCGCTGCCTTGGTGCGCATACTATATACGTACCTATCTCTGCTCCGGTGCGCATACTATATACGTACCTATCGCCGTCCCGGTGCGCATACTATATACGTACCTATCGCCACCTTGGTGCGTATACTATATACGTACCTATCGCTTCACCCGTGCGCATACTATATACGTACCTATCGCTGCCCCGGTGTGCATATTATATAAGTACCTATCGCTGTCTTGGTGCGCATACTATATACGTACCTATCGCTGCCCCGGTGCGCATATTATATAAGTACCTATGGCTGCTTTGGTGCGCATACTATATACGTACCTATCGCCGCCCCGGTGCGCATACTATATACGTACCTATCGCTGCCCCGGTGCGCATACTATATACGTACCTATCGCTTCCCCGGTGCGCATACTATATACGTACCTATCGCTGCCCCGGTGAGCATATTATATAAGTACCAACGCTGCCTCGGTGCGCATACTATATACGTACCCATCGCTGCCCCGGTGCGTATATTATATAAGTACCTATCGCTGCCTTGGTGCGCATACTATATACGTACCTATCGCCGCCCCGGTGCGTATACTATATACGTACTTATCGCCGCCCTGGTGCGCATGCTATAGACGTACCTATCGTGGCCCCGGTGCACATATTATATACATACCTATCGCCGCCCCGGTGCGCATACTATATACGTTGCAATGTAATTTTAAAACTATGGATACATTAATCATAGACGCAGATTATTTGCGTAGAAAGTTGTAATAATTTGTACAATAATAAATGTTAAATTGAATGATCTGATTGTAAAGAAATAACAAATATTTTTGCTTTTGGATATGAAAAATAATGAAATAAATATTTATTTTGTTGATTTTCGAAGCGAAAGAAAACCAATTTAATTACGAAAAACATTTTTATCTACTAAAAAATAAGAGACAACATTCGGATATTGAAGAGAATTTGGAAGAGTTTTAACTGTCCAATAGAAGGTCGATTCTTGCTTGTAGATTATCAGACAATTTTCATGTATTAAAAGTGTGAAAGTTTGGGAAGCTACTTATACTCAATAGTTTTGTCGAAATAAAAACAAAATTAGTTTAACAGAATTATTTTTAGTTAAGTAACAATTTAGTTCCATTAATATTTTAATGACACAACGATAGCGGAATAATTAAATTTAACAGTCAAACACGACTTTAAAATATTTTGGTAAAAATAACACATACTTTAACCCTTCAGAGCAAATAACTTATCCGATAGTGGTTTAGGCGAGATCTTTCATTTTCTCTACCAAGTGTCAACAAGGCTGAAGATAGCCGGGAAGTTAACACCTTCTGAGTTTGAAACCGATGTTGTACTAATTTTCTGTTCCAAATGATATATATATATATATATATATATATAGATAGATAGATAGATAGATAAATATATATATATATATAATATTTGTTATTGTTTATTATCTATGTACGTATACGTTTCGTCCCTTTTCAATCGAAACTCATCAGCAGAGAGATATGACTATTCACTACCGGTCGTACGATTCGAAACCCTGGAGTACAAGTATTTTTTAACTTAAATCCGTTTTCGTTAACCGCGCGGCCAATATTTGAATAGCCGATAAACAATGATATATATATATATATATATATATATATATATATATATATATATATATATATATATATATATATATATATATATATATATATATATATATATATATATATATATATATATATATATATATATATAAAGGTGAATGAGGGAAGAGAGATAAAGATGTACGAAGGGCAAATCTATTTCAACTTCGAGTGTTCATTACAAGGTGTACTCGATAAAAACATGTTTATTTTTCTTTCATTAAGGCAAAGATTTTCAAAGATTAAAATCTCATCATAATTGAAAAGCCTTGGCTTAAGGAAAGAAAAATAAACATGTTTTTATCGAGTACACCTTGCATTGAACAATCGAAGTTGAAATAGATTTGTAATTCGCACATCTTTATCAATCTTCCTTTATTTAACTTCATAATTGCTCTATCTCGCATATAGAGCTTAAATCATTTCACTATAGGTTGTATCCTCTAAAAGTATACTTTAAGTTTCATAATTAATATATATATATATATATATATATATATATATATATATATAAAGAGGTGTACTAAAAGCGAACTTTTAGGAAAGGTAAAACCCTATTGTGAAGAGTATACAGCTCAATATCCAGGATAGAGCATTTCATTTTTTCAAATTTTAAATCTTGGCCATTGCCAACTTATCTATCCCAGCGACTTCCTCTGATGATAAGATTTTGATCTTTGAAAAGCCTGGCTTAAGGAAAATATAACTTGAATAAATTGCCCTTTTGCGGAATATACCTTGCTTTGAACTTTTGAATTGAATTTTGATTTGGCTTTTGCTTTCTCTAATTCCTTTCCACTCTCCTTCATCTATATATATATATATATATACAGGTTTCATAATCTGTAAGATTCATTAGTATGGCTAGACGTAGCAGGATGTGAAACCGTCTGGGGCTCTACCAACCGCTAGCGGCAGTGGAAAAAAATGGTCTCGCATTTTAAATGAAGCCATACATTTATTTATATTTTACGATGATGATAACCGTAGTACTCAATTCGTTTTACGGAAGCGTTTTGCTTTAACGCTAAATGTAAAAACCATCATTTGTTCTAACCAAGATCTCCGTCCGTAGAGGAGCGTATATATATATATATATATATATATATATATATATATATATATATATATATATATATATATATATATATATATATATATATGTATATATATATATATATATTGAATTTCGTTTTCTTTTTCTTTCTGTTTTTTCTTCCAACTTCCTTTTTTACAAATATGACCTAATGGAAGGATCAGATTATTATTCTGCCTGATAAGTTCTCTACTTTAACAGCTGTCGATATATAACATGGATATACCAGTGTCACAGATTATGTACATGTATGTATAAATAAAAATAATCATATATATATATTGAGAGATAGATAGATAGATAGATAGATAGATAGATACTCGCAGACAGACTGTTTCGTTGTATTACAGCTCTTCACTGTGGCTATAAGGGCAACTTAAAATTTTAAGCCGACTGCGTTGTTAAAATTCAAAGTCTCATGTCACGCGCCACGTCATCGGAATTTGCTACGAGAGGAAGGTAATAGCCATATATGTTTTACTGTACTATATATATATATATATATATATATATAAAATACACACACACACACACACACATATATATATATATATATATATATATATATATATATATATATATACACAGAGATATAGATAGATAGATAGATAGATAGATAGATAGATAGATAGATAGATAATTATTTTCTACCCATAACAGAAAATGCGACACATTTTGCCATACATATAAGATATAAGTATTTGTCTCCGTTAAACACTCGTATGATCACACACACACACAACTATATATATATATATATATATATATATATATATATATATATATATATATATATATATATATATATATATATATTTATATATATATATATATATATGAAGTCAATACTGAAAATTGATACATAAATAATTATATCTCCTTATAAAATTGTATGTGGATACATGAAATAGTAATATATATATTTATATATATATATATATATATATATATATATATATATATATATATATATATATATATATATATATATATATATACATTACCACTCTCGCACACATAAATATACACACCTACACTCGTACGAATATATATATATATATATATATAAATATATATATATATATATATTAATATTTTGACATAAGTAATATTTGTAGATGTACACTGTACAAAATCATAAATCGATTTGTAAAATTGATTATAGATTGTAAGCAGTGATTCGTCAGGTAATGTCTCTAGAAGGTGGAAGATAATTCAATTTTGCCACTCGAATTTAGTTAGATAAATATAATAATGTCCACCGCCCGGCCGTGTGCAGCGCGCTTCTTATGCCCAAACACAATCCGACCAGTCGAGATACATTTTGGCTAATCGTTACGCTAAAAACTCTTATTGCTTGTTTTCGATTTCAAAACCTTGTTAGAAAGGCGGCGTTCGTCTTGGGCGAATCGGACGTCAATGCAATCTCTACACTCGCCGCGACGACCATTTCATTCTGTCCATGAAAAATCTGATAGTGAACTTTCGTTCGCTCTCGCGGCATCTCGTGAGAGTAGATGAGGCACAAAACTATTTTTCCACCAATCGTAGCTAGATGATTTTTTGTTATTCATTTTCGCAAATATCCAGCACATTATCGAGACAAATTTGAAAGGAAAATGTGTTTAATAATCGCTAATATAAATACAGAACGACTGTTGATGGCTTCAGACCAAAAACTGTTTAAGCGCGACTGGCAAAGTGAGATTAAAAATAATCAGTTTACGAAGCGTTTGCGTCTTAAATAAAGCACTGGAGTAAATTTTGTGGACATAGTATTCAATAAAAAGATAAATATTTTAAATACTAGCTGTTCCTACCCGGCATTACCCGGGAATTTAGTCAATGTCTTTTCAATAATTCAATAGCAAAGCCAAACAAATCGAATCAATTACAATTGCTTATTTTTTAGTTTGTAAATAAATTATTTGTTGTAAATATGGTATTTATTTCACGAAGTGATTCATTAGGATGGTTAACTTGTTTTTTTTAAGAAACCGAAACGCATTCTAGTTGATTTTATTCTTATCAGAATTTTTTACATGAAGATTAATAATTTGTATTATTTGTATTATTTGGAAGTTATTCTCACAATGGCTCGGCCGATGTAACCTCCGACCTTCTTCAGATACATCTTGTCGTACTCTGGAATATGTACCGAATTCCCGAGATCAACATAAAGATTCTCGAGTACGAAAAGACGCACCTGAAATAAGTCAGATGTTACATCGGCCGAAACGTTGTGAGAATTACATTCAATATGAGAAAAGTAGTCCGAATAATCCAAATAATATAAAGGCTAATTTGTTCTCTAAGGAACCGAAATGCATTCAACTGGAATTAATTTTATCATTAAAGATTTGTTTGTTAACAAATTATTTATTCTAAATATGATTTTTATTTAACGAAATAATTGATTCGGAAATAGTTATACTTCTATGGATTAAATCCAACTCCGATTGCTTTGTCAATTTTTTTCTATCAATTTAAATTGCTAAATTATGGTTTAATAATATTAAAACAATTGACATGTTGCAAGCGTGTGGGTGACAAAGAAAGAAAACAGAAGAACTTTATGAAAATAAAAGCCATTCTTTATGTCGACCTACGGGGACCGATTATTCGACTCAAGCAGATTATCTGGATGGCGGTTTCTCACGTTGACAGTTGTTATTCCAACTGTGTAGACGACAGGCAATAGCAATTCGTTTCGTCTTCTCTTCTCTCTCGTTGTAGACGTTTTCTTCTTTTTTAATGACGTCATTAATAAAGAATAGCACAAAATCATTTGAGGTTTAAAAATCAATTTGAGGTTTTAATTTTTCTTTGCAGTATGCATGCATAAGCCCATAATACCCTTTAACCCATCCGCCATGGAAAGAGGTAGTAGGTACCTGAACAAGATTCAGTAGAAAGAGTAAAATAACTTATCTGTTTATTAGCCACGTCACACAAACAACTTTCTATCTGTGACGTAACTGTCTAGATAAGTAGCTCTAATTCGACTTTTAATGCAAAATTCCGATTCCTACTTGATTTTTACACATCCACATATGAGTATTGCTACATTTATTCGTTACAATAGTACGGGTTGAATAACTTTCCGGTGTGTCTCTATTTACGAAGTTAGCTATTAGGTCGATTTTTAATGCAGCAAAACTCTAGCTCCTCAAAAGGGGGCATACTGGATTGGGACAAAAGTATTTCTTTTTTTCTCTCTTGACTAAATGTATTATGGATTATTAACGACTTTGTCGCCGGAGGTCTTGACGTTCAAATTAAATAAAGATACCGCGAGTGTTTTTCTAGTGTTATGGTATCTACGGACTACATGAACTCCAACGCTTCATTATACATGCCGGGAGAAAATGCCTCTCGGTGTTGGAACTACCCTAGTCTAATACCGGCAGCCAGACAGACGTTCAACAACTATCTTTATATGCTTTATTTAATGCTTTATTAATAATCTTTGTGTCACTTACTCTGAAGTTTGTGTCTTCTTTCTGGACCACTTACAGGTCCATAACACTGGCGACGAGAATGAGATTAAAGGACTGTTATTTGAGAACTTTAAAAAGGACGAATGTGGAGAAACCAACGGCGAAACTACCCGACAACCTACAAAGTTCTAAAAACGGCGGGCCAAGAGAAAAAAATCCCGTAAGTTCGATTATTTTACTCAAAGTGGATTCCCTCTTTTTTGTTTTACGGAGAAAGAAACCTCTTTCTCGCAAAGAAAGAATAAAGTCAGTAATTTCATTATTTCTATTCCAGCACTGTGTTAAGTTTTAGCAAGAAATGAATGCACTATTTTACCCTCCAAAAGAGAAAATAATTACTACCGCCGAAATTATATACCTTATTTTTACTATTGACTAAAAACTAACCGTAAAAGCTACTGCTAAGTGAAAAACTTACTAAAAATAGTGATTTTTGTCGACAAAATAGTCTTTTACAACTAATATTATGTTAGTGTGATATAAAAGAAAAGATTTCGAAAATCCATAGTCTATAAAGACACATTTAAACATGGAAATTCCAAATGCAACAACTAAAAAACGAAGAAAGATTTCAAAAACGTCTACTGGAACAACAACAAACCGAAGAAAGACTACTGGAACAAAACCAAAAAATCGAATAATTACAACAATGTCGAATACGGATAAAAATACCAAGAACGAACATGCGTTTTCTCAAAATGCCGTTTGAAGTGCACTTGACAATTTCACTTATTCCCCAGGTGAGGATAAAACCTTCGCTTCATATTTAAGAAGGTATGAAGATCTATACAAAATAGATTGTAAAAATTGGGCTGACTCTAAAAAAGTTCGCCTACTATTCTGAAAATTAGGGACGACCGAACATAGCAAATTCATAGGCTATATTTTACCTGGGACAAAAACAACGACTTGACTTTTTCTGAAGCTGTTACACTTTTAACACAATTATTTAGCCCTAAAACTTCCTTGGTCCACAAAGAGTGCAAGTTCATTAACTTAATCAGCAAAGACGTTCGCGTCAATCATTAATAAACACTGTGACGATTTCAAGAACTTAGCGCGAATATCTTTAAATACATAATATTTGTGCAAGGACTTGTATCATCCAAAGACGCAGAAATCAGACGTAGAGTCCTAAACGAGTTAGATGGTGAGCCAAATTCAACATTACAGAAATAAGCCGAAGACTGCCAGAGATTTGTAAGTGTTAAACAAGATTGTAACGATATTGAAGAGTCCAGCATTGCTCACTTAAGTAAGATACATCAGAAATCACATTTCAGCTCTCCTTCAAAAGCAAGTCAAACCAAAAAGGGAGATTATTCACACGCTCCTACAAAAACAAGCCACCCCAATAAAAAACAGGAAAAATAATCGCCTAGCCTCTGTTTCCGTTGTGGATACCTTCATTGGGTTATGCATTGCCCATACCGTTTTAAAACATGTCTAAATTGTAATTAAGTAGGACAGAAGAATTCATATTGTAAACGAATAAAGAAAATAAAAGGCTGGTCCAATCTACAAAAACAAATGAACAAGAGGCCATAAATATAAAACAGTACGTATAGGTAAGAATTCTGAATAAAAATGTGAAGTTTCAACTAGACTCTGGTTCAGACGTGTCGATAATAAACCTGCATACATGGAAAAGGTTGGTTAACGTACCATGCTAAAAGCCAACAAAATAGCAAGAACGGTGATAGGCGAAAAAATTAAATTGAGAGTGAAATTATTACCAACGTTACATTAAACGAAACTATTAAAAAATTGAAAATGTTCGTACACCAACAATTTATTTGGCACAGATTGGATGTAAAAGTTCAATCTATTGGATTTGCCAATCTACACTATTTTGCCAGAAAATAGAAAATCTGACAGCCGAGTCAAAAAACTAAAGAGATTATTGAAAATAACTTTCCCGAAGTTTTTTTTTTCTAACGGTCTAGGTCGATGTAAAAAGATGTCAGAAAAATGTGAATTGAAAAAGAACATTCAACCTGTATTTAAAAAGCAGGTATGTGTCTTTCGCCTCGTTAGAAAAAATAAACGAAGAATTATACAGATTAGTAAGGACCGGTATTTTATCTAAAGTGGTGTATTGCCAATGGACTGCATTTACTGTCTATGTAAAAAAAATCTAACGAAATCCGCGTGTGTGCCGATTTTTCGGCAGGAATAAATGAAGCACTCAATTACTACCATTATCCACTTTCAAACCAAGAAGAATTTTTTACAAAACTAAATGTTGGTAAATTCTTCTCAAAAATCCATTTTAGCGATCCAAATACCCGTTGAAGAAGAAAGTTCAAAATTACTATGTATAAACAGGCGTCGCGGATTATACAAGATTGAAAGGCTTGCTTTCAGGGTCAATTTTGCGCCAGCAGCTTTCCAGCAAGTTCTAGATACTCTGCTGGGCGAACTTGATTTCACAATCGCATATCTAGACGATATGTTAATAAATAGTAAAAGTATGGAACAACACCGGGAATACGTTCAAAAGTATTTTCACAAATCCAGGACTATGGCTTCAAAATAAAAGAAGAAAATGCTTTTTCTTCATAGACATGGACATATCATAGATAAAGACGGCAGAAGGTCGGATCCAGAGAGGGCTACTGCAATTAGGGGCATGCCGGCTCTTGAAAACATCACATTCCTACAGAGTTTCCTTGGACTGGGAAATTATTACCAAACATTTATCTTAAAAAGGTATAACCTCTGTGCTCCGCTGAACAAACTTTTAAGAAAAGATAAGGTCCGGGAATGGACACCCGAATGCCAGGAGGCATTCAATAAAACTATTAAAGTTCTAACGTCGCATTTATTCTTCACACACGATAACCCCAACCTAGAAATCATAGCGACGCAAGCTCGTGCGGAATAAGAGCACACATCCTTCATAAAATGCCAGACGGAACTAACAAGCTCATCGCTCATGCATCGAGGACGCTGAAAAACATTACTCCCAATCTGTACAGTCACCAAATTCCACCGTCCCATACACGGAATATTTTTTACGCTGCAAACTGATCACAAACTTATCACAAACCGTTGTTCACAATTTTCGGTTCAAAAATAGGTCTGCGGAGATGAGGTGGGGGGCAATCCTACTAAACTACAATTTTAAAATTGGAATACCTACAATCGAAAAAATATGTCACGCTGATTCATTATTAAGACTGGTTCCGAGACATAGAGAGCCACTGGAGAATTTCGTAGGTTTTTACCCTACGAACTCATGGAAAAATAAATAAAAAAATTCTCTGCAACACAATAAGAGAACTCCCTCTGACCCTACATGAAATAAACGACGAAGCCATCGATGATAAATTCATTAACATAACAAAAACAAAAAATTACAGAAAAAGAGCCGTGAGAAAAGCTTGCGGCACTCCTACGGAAAAGGCCCTGCAGCAGTTCTTACAGGTATACAGAATCATGCCAAATGTTAACACACCTTCCTCATTATCTCCTACAGAAATAATGTTTGCGCGTAAAATAAGATCCGTTTTCGACAAATTACTGCCAAAAACAAACCAAACAAGGACGAACCTCTATTGTACCAAAAGAAAAACATTGTATCCCTGAGGAAAATATAGTTTTAAATGATTTTAGAAATAATAAACCTTTCTGGGAACTTAGTACAATAGAAAAAAGAATTAGAAATATCATGTACATAATCCAAGGTCCTCAGTTATCTAATAAAAACACCTGAATCAAATTAGGAAACGACTGTCGGATGACACCGGCAGAACTCCACAGGAAGAAGAAGTTATGGATACGATATACGACACTTTCGCCGTACAAATACTCAAAGAATCCCAATAACAGCGACAGTTTAAAAGGAAACGGAAGTCTCCAGATCTTATCATTATCAATCCGAAAAGGAAACGATACGAAGGTACTGTTTGGGAGGAGGGTATTTTGTTACCTAACTTACAAACTACATAAACTCTTCTGCTTCACTATAAAGACCGGGAGCACATGCCTCTCGGTGTTGAAACTACCCTAGTCTAATATTGGCAGTCAGACAGACGTTCAACCACTCTCGTTATATGTTGTATTTATACTTTCTTCAATACACTATGTTTCGCTTAATCTCGAGTTCGTGTCTTCTTTCCGGGCACCTTACAGATTTACAACATCTAGCATCACTAATTGGGTAGGCTGATTCGTCATTTACAATTGATGTCTCTCTCTCTCTTTCTCTTTCTCTTTCTCTCTCTCTCTCTCTCTCTCTCTATCTATGTATCTATCTATCTCTCCATATATATATATATATATATATATATATATATATATATATATATATATATATATATATATATATATCTTCCTTGACCCCGTTCAATAGACAGCACTCGCATATAAAATTGATTGCCATACATCTCGTGATTTCTGTTACTCATTCTAAAAATCAAATGTTCCTTCCACAACCCACAAGACATAAAATTAATATTTTTTTATTGGTCCTTCAAAACCTGACAAGATTCATCAATATTTCGCATCGTGGAATTTTCATAGACATGAAAACAATCGCTACTTTAAGTTTCATCAACATAATCTATACGGCATAGTCACGTTGACACACCGGTTCTCGTTAGATCACCGAAGTTAAGCGAGGTTGAGCCTGGTCAGTACCAGATAGATGACCATTTGGGAATACCGGGCGCTCTATACGTGTACAGGTGTGGTGATGATACGTATGCATATCGGGTCATTAGAAAAAAACATGATAGTGTCACAGTACCACCTCTGGAGCGCGGAAGTTGTCAACGTTTCACCTACGCCTACTGGTATACGATGACTCAAGTAAGTCAAAAGATAATATCCACATTATTGGCATCCTAAAAGCCCGTTCTGTTCCGATGGATACTGCATCCTATAGACCGGTATTGTCTGGGCCTTCGGGTCTTGATTTACGCCGGTCTATTGGTCGTCTGTCCTGTGCAGTTCTAGGAGGTGCACCCTCCCAGGCTTTGCCTTCTCACCCTTTGAGAAGGGGTTAGTTTATTGCTAATCGCCTGAGGCGCCCCTACCGGGAATGCCGACGGAGCTGCCCAGGCGATTTTTAATGGCAGAAGTGCTCAAATTCTCGAGCGCTGTTTTTTTTTCGAATCCCACTTTCCCGGCCTTGTGTCTCATCTTACCTTGTGGGAGGAAGATAAATAACTCCTAAAAGCCCGTTGATTTTCACATCATTTTATTTTTTTTATTTCTACTTGACGAAAAACGTCGTCATTACTGACTGAATAATACCCTACAGGAAATTATTTAATTCATGAACATTACATTTTATAGCTACGGATGGCCAAAATGACATCTATCTCCATCCTTCCTGAAGACTAAACCAGATTCATAATACAAAACAGGCAGTGACAGTTAGAGTATAGACGTAGATTGTTAAATGTAGATTTGAATAAATGACGTTAAGATTGAAGAGCAGATAAACAGAGGAAAGCAGTAAGTTCGAAAATGGAGATAGCACGAACGAACAGAAAACCATCGCGGAAAGGAATGAGTAAACAAGACTAGGATGGATCGTTGATGGTATATTGTAATTGTTGCTTTAGAATTAATAACCTGGCTAGTGTTGAGGAGAGCTGGAGAAACGTAAAGGATTATAGCTTATGAGGGTCTTCCGTAACTAAAGTATGATTTCATAAACAAATGCTTGTAAGGAAGGTATACTTGTGATAGGCAATGAAAATGAAAATATTCGTTTTTTAACCAAAAACATGAATAATCTTGATTGAAAGAAATCAACCAAAAATCAGATAATTATCCGATTATCGTAATTTCCAGGATTTATTGATTAATAAATAAATGATAATATGAATTATGTATTTTTAAAATAAAATCTATGGATTTTGAGCTCACTTAAATTATTATAACCGTCTTCATTGTAAGGGCAAACTACGTTTATTTTATACCCATCGTCGAAACTGAATGACCACTTTTACAAAGAGATAACGCTCTGAATGTACGAATGAAAAAAAGATATTTAATTATGTTTTTTACATTTGGAATTAAATGGTAAATTAATTAAACTGACATGAAAAAATCTTCTTTTTTTTGGGCATCTTTTACGAGACTCAGCAGAGTAAAAACGCTAAAAAAACAAATATACAACAAATAAAAGTAACTGTCGTCGATAAAAGTTAATTTAAAACTGTCCTGTGATATTTGTTTGTATTTTTAAACCGTTCCAACTTCTATTTATTAGAAATCAATAGTTTTGTAACACGAAGTTGCAAATACAAAATGGCGCTTGCTCATAAGGAACTGAGTAGAAGACGCCATCTTGTCTAGAAAAAAGTACTAGTTAAAAATGAACAAGAATTTTTTTTTTACATCTAATAAAAACCCATTTATAGCACGTAAAAATACAAACAAATATCATAGGTAAGTAGACAAATATCTCTTCTCGACGTAGGTTAAACTCACTTGTTGCATATTTATTTTTATAACCCGTTCTCGTTAGTTTTTTGGACCCCGTTCGCGCCTCTGCTGAGCGTCGTAACATATACCCTTTTTTTTTTTTTAATATAATAAATACTTCGTATTATCATTCACTAATTGAAAAATACTGAAAATGTTATCAAGACAAAATACTTCTCTGAGGTTTAGTGGATTTTTTTTTTCAATCATGGTTCTGTATTTTTATTTCAAAACAAATTACTTTCACTTTTATTACTCGTCCCTAAGACATACTAGCTACTAAATTAACCCGCTATTAACTATTGCAAAAATTCAGACAAGCCTCAGTTATGCTTATTCACATTACATTCGTTGGACAAAATTTGTTGCCATTTTGTATGGAAATAAGTTTCTTCAAACCTTGTTAGAAATATTTTCCTTTAGTTTCAAATGTCTTGTCTCTGTTGAAACAACTAGTGTAATGGTACGATCTCCAGAGTATTTCATCTTGTAAACGTATTTCTCTGGTAATTGTAGAATTAACCTACAGATAATAGGCCAGACTGTTGCAATCGAAACACGGTACATACATTTCTTTCGACCAGATTGCAGATGTTAGTAAAAATAAATAATAATTCAGATGAAACGAAAATCGTCATTTGTCTTTCGCACAATACGTTTAAGTTTACTGAGTCTCCTCTCTCTCTCTTTCTCTCTCCCCCCCCCCCCTCTCTCTCTCTCTCTATATATATATATATATATATATATATATATATATATAGTCTCGGAAGTATCTCAACCATTAACAATATATAAGGAAGAAAAAAACAACAAATATAACCTTAAGTCCGAAGTCGTTCAATGGAAAATCACTCATGTAAGTCAATTTAATTTTTACAGTTATTATATTAGTTGGCTTCTAACATTATTTAAGGGAGCATCAGTTGTTTACCATGAAAAACTGTTTCGGGAATTTAAAAACAAAACGGTATTTAATTTCATGGCTTCCCAGCAGAGTTGATCAGACCCCACTTATATATATATATATATATATATATATATATATATATATATATATATATATATATATATATATATATATATATATATATATATTAGTACTTCATGTATCCACATAAAATATTATAAGGAGATATAATTTTTTATGTGTCAGTTTTCAGTATTTACTTCAACAGTGCTCGATACGTAAGTAGAGCTAGGTAGTAAGCAATGAAAATATGTATGGCAATCAAGCTACACAGAGGCTCCCGTGTTTCATCCCCGGGGGAATCGTCAGGCTAAATGCATGGAGTTATTTTTGTCAGGTGTTTTTATATACATGGCTTGCTAGTTAACCAATCAGATTCTTTGTTGTTCCCTCAGCCAATCGTTGGGCTTCCCTCGAACAAAGGCATTGTATGTGACGCTCCTATTTTTGTTAACAATGGATTTTCCTATATCCTGTTTCCTTTGTTTTGTCAATACAGTGGGCGAATTTATTTTAACACGTGCTTTCTTGTATTTCTATTTTAGGTTTTAAATTTTAACTAATTCAGTTTTTTTATTTATTTATTTATTTATTTTTAATTATTTATTTATTTTATTTATTATATATCATCCTAAGGTAAATTTATTTCTGTGTAAACAGCTGTTTGTTATTTCACTTCTAGAGTTTAATAGGTTTCGGGGATCTTTAAAATTTAGGATTTGATAACACGGGAGCCTCTGTGTAGCTTGATTGCCATATATATTTTTATTGCTTACTATATATATATATATATATATATATATATATATATATATATATATATATATATATATATATATATATATTTCTAGAACTCATGGATTTAGCCACTAAATCTGTTGAATTCAACTTTGACGGGAACATGTATCGACAAACTGATGGGGTAGCAATGGGTAGCCTTTTTGGGCCAAGTTCTGTCAAACATTTTTGTTGGATTTCAAGAGCAATTGTTATTTGATCGGTTGCCTAAACCGATGTGATATTTCCGTTATATCGATGATATTTATTCTATATTTACATCCCGTACGGAGGCTGAGGGGTTCTTACGACATTTAAATTTACTTCACCTTTCATTGATGTTTACTATGGAAGAGGAAGTGAATAATTCACTACCGTTCTTAGACGTTCTTGTCGAAAGATCGGATGTTTGTTTTGTAACCAGCATATACAGAAAACCTACTTTCACAGGTCAGTATATTAGCTGAGATTCATTCTCCCCTAAAATCAGAAAAATAAATCTGATTAAAACTTTATTACATCGGGCTTTGTTGATTTGCTCTAATATGAAACTAGATGCATAACTTCAAAGTATAACAGAAATTCTTTCGTCTAATGGTTATCCTTTACATACTATTGAAAGATGTATAAAGATCAAAATTGCCGCCTGTAAAGAGGGAGGATTTGTTGGCCCCAGAAAATGTCCCGTTTATGTGAAGTACCCATGGATTGGTATTAAAAGCCAGGAGTTATCACACAAAATTTCTTCAGCCGTGTCACGTTGCTTTTATTCAACTAAAGTCCGAACGGTTTTTAGGACTAAAGGCGCCGTCCCCTCTCATCGGAAAGATGATATCCCCACCATTCAATATAACATGGTCGTTTATGGCTTTCACGGTCTGTGCGAGGCTGACTATATGGGGCGTACCATCCACCGCTTAGAGGTAAGAATTTCCCAGCATATCCCCCCCCCCTTCGATACGCAGGCACAGGCAGTTGCCGACATCCGGGCTTTCACAATCCCACAAGTCGGCCATTGGTGAACATTTATTACCGTGCCAAGTTTGCACTGGAGGGTACTCGGATGAGGCATTCTCTATTTTGCTTAGAGCTCGCTCGAAATTGCATTTAAAGATTCTCGAAGCGGTTGCTATCAATTTACGACAACCGTCTCTGTGCAAACAAAAAGAGTACACGCATAACTTAGAACTAATGGGTGTTCGTTAAGAATGTCTCTTCCCATTTTTCTTTTTTTATAATTTTTTTAATACCCTCGATAATTATTTATGGTTTTGACCACGTTTTTAATCGTGATTCCCCCTCGTAGTCGACGATTACCTTGAAGAGTGTCGATTGAACGACCTCTCGATAATTTTATTAATTTTTTCTCAATACTCGTTTATGAAATAAAAAAAACATCCTCATAGAGAAAGAAAAAAGTTACGAAGCGATTCATGTTTATTCCCCTTCTCGTGGTTCATTATTCCTCTCTTATGATATAAATCATTAAAACATTCCTCACTATAAATAATAATGGCAGTGTGTCTAACATTATTTGACTGTTTATTAAAAGTTTGTACCTACAAAAATCTATTCAATATATATATATATATATATATATATATATATATATATATATATATATATATATATATAATTATTTTTATTCATACAGACATGTACATAATCCGCGACACTGGTATGTCGGTGTTATCGATCAACAACTGTTAGAAACTGAGATCTCATCAGGGGGAAAAGAAAATCTGGTCCTTCCTTCAGATCATATTTGGAAAGAATGAAGTGGAAAAGAAGAAAAAAAAAGGAAATTAAAAATTTTAGATTAGAGGGTCACGTGGTCAGATTTGAAATGGTCGAAAATTTGCCATATGTATATATATATATATATATATATATATATATATATATATATATATATATATATATATATAAAGCCCCTTTAAGAAATTAAAGTTGAGCACTGATCGGAGATATTAAAAACAGACTGTCACTTAACTATAAGCAAGGTTGCGATAACGTTCGTCGAACCCTCTAGACTGTCTGCTGGTTACTGCTCGTTGTATTTAGCCATAAATAGGACTTAATTTCTCCTGTATCACGTGATAATTTCTGTTGACTGTGGAGATAAAGCGAAAGCGGGCGGAGTCCTGGTTGGCATGTGACCGTCTGAAATTGTCACTTTCTACACTGACGAGAGCATAAGCATAAAACGCCGGCGTAT
Organism: Sepiola atlantica; assembly: GCA_963556195.1. Taxonomy (NCBI): domain Eukaryota; kingdom Metazoa; phylum Mollusca; class Cephalopoda; order Sepiida; family Sepiolidae; genus Sepiola; species Sepiola atlantica. The sequence goes on along the minus strand of OY744521.1, from coordinate 34,997,943 downwards.
GTAGATATAAATAATTTAATATTTGTTTGTAAATATTACACACACACACACACATATATATATATATATATATATATATATATATATATATATATATATATATATATATATATATATAGTGGATGTATTTATGAAGGCGGATAGCAATGCAGAAAACCAAAATGGTGAACACACAACAATCGAAGAGATTATTTGGAGTATTAATCTTCACAGTTATCTATTTATTTTGTAAATATGAAACTTACTGTTAATATCAATAAAATCCGGGAAGTTTCATATTTACTAAGCAATTAAGCTACACAGAGGCGTCCGCATTTACTCCTCGCGGGGAATCATTAGACTAAGTGAATGGAATTCGTGTTACTGAGTGTTTTTATATATCCACGTGCTGTTTAGTCTAGCTATATAACCATTCAAATTCGTTGTTATTTTCTCCCACGGGTTAATGTTTTCATTAGCCAATGGCTGGGCGTCTTACAAACAAAGGTTCGGCTGATCTTTACTTTACACTTTGTTTTGTTTTGTTTTCTATAGGGGTGACGCACCCCTTTTGTAAATGTGTTTAATTAACAGGTGACGTTTGTTTAACACGGGAACTCTTGGAATAGATTTATTTCTATTTTTTGTTATTCGTTGCTATTTTAGGTGTTCGTTTAGTTCATTTTTTTATTTATTTGATTATTTTATTTTATTTTTCTGATGTATTGTTATCCTAAAGTAAAGTTTATTTTGTTTATACAGTTGTTTGCTATTTATCTTCTACAGTTTAATAGGTTTTCGCGATCTTTAAAGTTTAGAATTTCAAACTTCTCATTCAAACATAATCTACCAAGGTCGTTTAAATATGTGCATGTATTGGTGTGTCATATTTTCCACTCGATTATTGGCGAGCGTCCGCTTACATTGAGTTCCCAGTAATGTGGCGTTAGTGCTATTTTTATTCGGCGTTTTTTTTGTTGTTATTATTGAATGTGCTTTTATTGTCGTAATATCTGGTTTTAAAGTTTATAGAGCTAATAAATATTGTGGATTAGTAGACAATGCCTTAGATTAGGCATTTATTTTGTAGTAGACAAAGTGCACGAGTTCTATAGTTACAACTTTTCTCTTTATTACTAACGTTATTATTTCTATTAAAGAGATTGTTATTAGGGTTTGGGTTATTACTATTTTAGTTGTCATATATATATATATATATATATATATATATATATATATATATATATATATATATATTTATATATATATATATATATATTTATATATATATATATACATATATATTTATATATATATATATATATATATATATATATATATATTTATATATATATATATATATATATATATATACAGGGTGATTCATAAGTCAATTAGCTATTTATTTTTTAAATTCTAAAGTAAAAACATACGGTAATACAAAACAAATGTTTATTCAACAAATTCATTTATGGGGGTTGAAAATTACAACAAATTTTCAAAATTTCCACCTTTGTTCTGCATGCATAGCTCCATTCTTTTTTGCAAGGAATTTACGACTCTTTGTGGCATATTTGATTGAATATGAAATAAATATATATAGAAACAAATATATAAACGAACAAATTTAAAATAATAAATAGCAGTAATTAGAGAGTAAGATAACAATTATCAAAAGTTCATAGTATGTTTGTGCTTCATATGGTAATCATTGTAAATAGCTAAGTGAAGTGACTTATGAATCACCCTGTGTATATATATATATATATATATATATATATATATATATATATATATATATATATCAGGAAATTGATAACATCTTTGAAGCACAACGTGTTTGAATATGTATATTGAAACTCTAATATAAATATTCAGACACGTAGTGCTTCGAAGATGTTATCAATTTCCTTATTCAAAAAACGCCCAACCATCGCACAACATCGATCGGACTCTACGTCACTTTAAACTATCGTCTCTAACAACTTGACATATTTTTCTGACTCTACGGTACATCCGACCTCTCAGGGTTTATACCAACAAAATGAAGAAGAAAAAAAAGAAATCTTGCTTCTGATAAAGATGTATCATTGAAAGTCTTAGAAAAAGAAATAAAATAATGAATAAATGATTTTATCATTTAAAATTGCACCATATTTTGTTTTTTTCACAATTTGCAATATATATGTATATATATATATATATATATACAATAATAATATTTATAAATAAATATTAATTATTTATTACCTACAGACATCAATGTTTCATGCTTACGCAATTTTCAGTACAGGAAGTTAATTTCCGATGGTCGGCGGGCGCGAACTCTGATCACAAATCGTCACTGATTCGCAGTCAAAGGCTTTTTTCCCGTTGGCCACCACAAATTAGCTTGGAAATAAAGGGGAATTAAACTTTATAAATGCCAAGTCGGTGGGTATTTACAACGAGCAGCGAATAGTGATCTACAACACCAAACTGTGTTGGACCTCGCAACGAAGCTAGTAGTACTGCTTGTTATTAAACTCACTCATATATATATATATATATATATATATATATATATATATATATATATATATATATATATATATATATATATATATATATATATATAGTTTATTTTTAATATTAGAAGCTTTGCAATAGGAAGTTATTTTTTCTGATTAAAAATGGAAAGTGTTTTCTTTGTTCACAATAAATCCCTGTTCCAAATGTCATGAGAATCGGTCCAATGATTCTAGAGTCATAATTATTCGGACATGCATACGAAGATACGGACAAAGATACAGACACACGTACATAAATACGTACGTAATTTTCCCTTTCATTATATAGAAGATGTCCGATATATTTGTTTTATTCCCGGAGGAGCACCGGGCTAATGAACTTGTAAAGCAACGGAAGCACAAAAAGGAATACAAAAGGAAAAACCGCGAAAAAAAAAGAAAACAACAACAAAAGTATAAGAAGACAAAACAAAGAATGACCAAAAAAATGTATGAATTAAAAAAGCAGATAGAAATAAAAGACTGATTTGTTCCTGATTTTCATTAATAGTCGCTCAAATGACGGCTTTTTTTTTCTGCTCAAAGCTGATTCGCGGATGACACGCGCTGATAGAACCCGAGACCCGGCCAATGTTTACGCATGATCGAACACGAGTGTGTGTCATGATTGCAATGTTCGTTAGGACGTTCTCTAACTTATCTGATGAAAGAGATAATGTAAAGATAAATAGAGACTAAGAGAGAGAGAAAGAGAGAGAGGGATAGAGAGAGAAGGACAGAAAGAGACAGAGTGGGGAGATCAGAGAGAAAGAAAGAGAGAGGGGAAATTAGTCCACGCCCATAGTCTATAAATT
>OY744521.1:34972100-34989600 GCA_963556195.1 Sepiola atlantica | reverse complement strand
CAGTGGATGCAATGGAAGGGGAGAGCACAAACCAGACTTCTCTTGAAAGGGTGCGGAGAGTACTGAAACCTGGGGAGGCTTATTACCACCCAAATACTAGAGAAGACCAATAGTCGTTACGAATAAGAAATCAATGGCAAACAGCTGTTGCGATAACGCAAAATCATTTGAAATGGTTATTTAAAGAGGTTAAGAGTATTGGAAATACAAAGTGACTTGTTGTCATTAAGACTCCAGGGAACACCATCGTTTATTATCAGTGAGTAATTGTTGTATTGTGCGGGGCTTAATAAAAATGACAACACAGGTATCTTAGGAAAATATAATATGTATATTTATTTGTCGGTGACGATGAGGGTGGTGGTCGGAGAGGCTTTGTGCTCAGGGAACTAGACGGTTGATTCTCTCCGAGGTTCGATCGTCAACTGACTGTCTTTTGATTTTCAGTTGTTATTATATAACGATTTTGTCGCCACCTGGGCGACCTCATTGAGATTGCACTCGGTGACAGCTTGAACTTTATTTGACACTTCCAAAATCTGTCCATCTTTGCCTGACATGACACAACCGCACCTGGCAATATGATCTTTAACCTTTCCGACATCTCTGTTTCTTCTGACATCACTGTTTAAGTGATTCTTGCAGGTGCATCCTTTTCTTTGTTAAAAGAAACCTATCTTTTGACAATCAATCATATGTTGCCTGTGCAGGTGTTGTCTGGTTGTGGGTTTTTTATTTTATTTTCAAATAACTTTTTATCATCCGACAATTATCTTATCAACTGACAATCGCCAGGTGCATCTGTTTTATCAACAACCTCCGTGCACCGACTCTGATATGTAACATAATCCGTGATGATGACCTGTGTGAGAACTCTTAGTGAGTCCAAAATTAGCAGTAATATTAACGATAGTGACAATGGTGATGTTATTAATAATGATAATAATAATACTAGAATGTAATCTTCATTGAGGAATATGTTATGAACACGTAATATAATATGTAAAGCAACAATAAATAACAAGATTAATAACGAAGAGAAAATCCATTTAAGAATAGATATACTTATCATATGATGAAGTTTGAAAATGAAAATATAAAAATAGTACTATATTGTCTAAATATATATGGGAACAAAAAATAAAAACCTATATAGTAATATCAATTGGGGAATTTTCGAATAAGCACGTTTTTGTGATGGAAATCGTAGAAAATGCGAATTATGTTTAGATGAAAAATATCAAATTATAAATTTCAAAATTCAAAGAATTATTGAATAAAAAACAGGAATTTGTAGCCAAATGCAGACAAGTAAATAGATATTTACTTTTTATTTGACTTATGTATAAATCAAAATAAGTAAAAAAAAAACTATTTGCTTTTTATTTGACTTATGAGTAAATCAAAATAAGTAAAAAAATATTTGCTTTTATTTGACTTATGAGTAAATCAAAATAAGTAAAAAAATATTTGCTTTTTATTTGACTTATGAGTAAATCAAAATAAGTAAAAAAATATTTGCTTTTTATTTGACTTATGAGTAAACTAAAATAAGTAAAAAATATTTGCTTTTTATTTGACTTATGAGTAAATCAAAATAAGTAAAAAAAATATTTGCTTTTTATTTGACTTATGAGTAAATCAAAATCAGTAAAAGAAATAAGCAAATGATAAATTAAATAAATAACTCCTTGCAAATATTCAATAGTAGGCTAGGCCTTCATATGAAAACGCATATAGAACACGGAAAATTACCAAATAACAACGCTTTTTGTTACATAATGAAAGTCGTTAGCTTAATCGAGGAGCGATTGAGGGATGGTCGTCCGAATTTAACCTTTAATTAACGGAAGTTGGCGAAACCACGTGACTTCCGGAAGAAGGGAGATCATCCTCTTTTCGGTTGACAACTAAAGCAGGCGGACGTAACATGTGACCGCTCCCCCGAAGAGGACCAGTGAGGGTGGAGGTCGCGCACAATGTAGCTATGTAAAACGAGACAAGCTATCTATCTGTATATATATCAGTCTGTCTATCTTTCTCTTTCTTCGAAGAGCAGCTTACACTTGTTAAAGTCCAACGATCCCTCACCTCGTTTGTTAATATTCAAAGCTCTCTGTATTAATAAACCTTTTATAAAATTAAACATCGGCGTCCGAGTAGTTGTATTCACAGACAATAAAGAATCTGAATTCCCGACCACAGCGGGTGTATAATAATTTATACATATCACGGAAAACCGAAACTGGTACAATTTTCCACTTAGTCCAGCGTTACTTACAATTGTACAATTGTATCGAATTTCTCGCTGTCGAGTCAGGAGAGATGTGATTTGGAATTGCATAACCAGTAGTTCCCTATGAACTCACCATTAACAAGTTTAGAACACTATTTGCCTCTAATAGTTCTAAACAAATTCGATTTTTCCAAAATGGTGTCCTTGATAAACTGAGCATCATCTATAAATCTCTCTCCTCTGACATGGAGGAATCTGTTTTGCTCTACGGTTCCACAGATTTGCCACTGGCGAAACAGTAAGACGCATCATTTGATAGGGAATACACATGGATGTTACATTGAACATCAACTGAAAGAAACGTCCAACCAAGAAACGTCTATATGGACACTTCCTTCATATTTCAGTCCCAGAAGGAGCTAAAGGGCTTCGGCTTGCTGATCAACCTTTAGAAAGTAAGTCAGAACTTGTGAGTGACGTTGTACTATTACGTCACACAATATCGGTTTGAATACTAAATTAACCAACTTGTACAAGACTCTTCATCCCACATATAGAGCATGCCAACAGCGATGTCTAACAGAGATGGATGGAATCAAGAGAATCCGAAGAGAATTCGCGACCTGATTGATGATTGTTTGTTATAAAAAGTCCCAGTAATTCTAACAATTTCTAACAATTGGAGAACCTACTCTATAAATGGACTACTTAAAAAAATGAGACGCCCTTTTTTAAGGAGGTTTAATTGTGAACTAATATCTCAGAATGCACCGGGAGTTTAATAGTTGGTGATTATTTGAGTACCAATTTATGTTAGATAGGCACAGAAGCGTCACCGAGATAATTATATGTAATCATTAAGTTATTTTAAGCCATTTAATCATTAACATTCTAATTATTTAAAATCATACCTTTTTGTTGGCCAGCGTCGTCATCCGTGCATGTGTGTTGTCTTCCTCTAAGAACCGAAGCTAATTCTGTTAGATAGATGGAATGGAAGGTCATCTGACATGCTTTCTTAATATATTCATTAAGTTAATTGAACAGCACATTCTTAAAAAAAGAATAGATTTATTCTACCAGTTGTCATCTCGTAGTTGAAAAGTCAGAAAGTGGAGTAAGAAATAAATAAAGATAATTACTTATCTTTTAAACACATAGCTTTATTATTAATGTTTTGCTATAGAAATTAAAAACCGCGTTTTGTCTAAACTAAGTCTCCTACAAAAACTGACTTCCGTCGCCCGCCAAATTCTGACACATTCAACAGAGTCGATCCTTTGTCCGAAACGTTCCCTGTTTCCAACATATATCTCAACAATAAGTTAAGCTAATAGTAGGTGTACTCCTATCAATATGTAACACTTATACTATTTGACTATACAAAAAATAATAAGACGATTTTTCATGGCGGGGTGATTATAAACAAGCCTTTTATTTACTTTTATTCACACAAAACAAGGCATATTGCTACTTAAGTCTAAGGGGCTACTCTGATAGGAGTCAAATTTTTGTGGAAAACTGCTTTGGTGGGGAGCTTGGCAGCAAGATGTTTGTTAACATTACATTTGAATTTCTGACTTTTTGTACAGTTAAATACGAATCGAGAGGTATTCTGTTCGCCGTGTAAATGTCTTGTAAAATGTCCCCCGACTTTTGATACATTATCAGAATCTGAAAATCACAATTCTTTCGTACTAAAAGTTTAATGTAAATGAAAAAATAGTTTCCCCAAGAAAACACGTTACAAGATAAAAAAATATATATACATATTTTATTCTGCAGTTTACTGCTTAAACGTCAAAATATTTTAATCTCAACCTTCTGATACTGTACCGATAGTCGGGGACCATTTTACAAGACATTTGCATGACGAATAGTACCATCCTGGTAAGTATAAAAATGTGTCATATCTTAAAAACATTTCACTGCCTAACCTTTAGTAATCAGTTACTCAGTAATTAGTTAATGAGTAATTAGTTACTCAGTAATTAGTTAATGAGTAATTAGTTAATCAGTAATTAGTTAATAAGTAATTAGTTACCACTGCAAATAACTTTGCTTTCTTTCTCTGTATAACTCAAACCAAACGGAATTTCCATGAACGTTTCATCTGTTGAAACCATGAGAATGTTTTCCTGTAAACTACATGATCGTTTAAAAGTTCAATGTCGACAAATACTTGTCTAACCATTCTCTTAAGTAATCAAAATTTGTCCATACAATTCATCGTTATCAATCCTCTCATAGTCTTGTTTATCATTAAACTGACAATCTCATTAACCCTTATACTCAAGTGGCTTTTGACCTTGTTAAGTGGTCACTAATTAGCATTAAAAAAAAATATATATATATATAAATATCTGTTATGGTTTATTTATCTATGGACGTATACGTTTCGTCTCTTTTCAATTAAGACTCATCAGCATAGAAGTACGACTATTCACTACCGATTCGAAACCCTGGATTTACAAGTATTTTTCAACCGATAGGCCAGTTCTGAACAGCTTATAAACAATGATAATTATAACAGATTTAAAAGCGGCGAGATGTACAGGCATTCAACTTCTATAAGTGAAGGAATGATGCATATAAAGCAAGTGACGTCACGCTGTGTTAGTACTACCATTTACACCATTAACATTGTTATTGTTTATTTATCTATGGACTTATACGTTTCGTCTCTTTTCAATCAAGACTCATCAGCATAGAAGTACGACTATTCACTACCGGTCACACGATTCGAAACCCTGGATTACAAGTATTTTTCAACCCCAATCCAACGTCGCTAACCGATAGGCCAGTTCTGAACAGCTATTTTGATTACTTAAGAGAATGGTTATATATATATATATATATATATATATATATATATATATATATATATATATATATATATATATATATATATATATATATATATATATATATATATATATATATATATATATATATATATATATATATATATATATATATATATATATATATAGTAATAACACAGCGTGACGTCACTTGCTTTATATGCATCATATATATATATATATATATATATATATATATATATATATATATATATATATATATATATATATATATATTGTTTTAAATTCTGGAAAATCGAGATTTTATATTAGAGCGTTTTTATATACTTTAGCCAGAAAGAAATATGGCGGGATAAACAGCGTCAAATAAAAAGCAGAACAATTAAAGGCCGTAATGAACGGGTAGTAGAAAACGTTTGGTACATATATTTTCCAGTTGAATTTGCGGTGGTTTAACCCCAGTGAGTCTTGCCCTTCGGCGTCTCCGCTCCCGGGATTTTGGGTATTATCAGAACATCCTTGCAAATCCAAAGCTCTAAAGAAATCCCCGTCGAATCTGCGTCAATTAAACCCCATGGCGCTCCACAGCTGCGTTTCAGCTTTTCAAATATGAAGGCGCCAAAGATGTTTAGCAATTGTCTACGGCGAAGCATTTGTTATAATTGAAGGTGAGTGCAGAGATAAAACGATGCGAAAGCAAGATTATCTGCCTTCGACCTCACTAAAATGAAGTAAGCACATTTTAAGCTCTCTCCCCTTTACAGTCAGTGCTCGCGCTGGGGGTGCATTAGTTTCCCCTAAATCTATGATATATCCAAAACAAATACTTGTTTTGCTACTTAAGCCCAGATTAAGTCGTTAGAAAATCGGTAAATAGAAAATCGGTCGTCCAAATTATTAACGCGCAACATTATATGGAGTAAAACAAAAACAATTGGCCTTTAGTGAAAAAGAGTAATTAACAATTTAAAAGTAAATAAATGGTAATAGTAGTAGTAGTAGTATAATAATAATAATAATAATAATAATAATAATAATAATAATAATAATAATAATAATAATAATAATAAATAAAAAAATTAACCAATGAACAGAAATAACAAGAAACACCATCAGCTCCCGCCCCCCCCCCCAAAAAAATAAATAAATGAATAATCAGCTCCCCCCCCCCAAAAAAAAATAATAATAAATAAATAAATAAAAAATATTAAAAAAAAATGTTTTTTAAATAGTACCAGCCTAGGCTAACACCAGACAAAATATTTACATAGGGTCAAGGAGGATGAGAAGACCGAAGAGGGACAGAACAAACCAGAACTCCACTGGAAGTGCAGAGACTGCTGGGACCTTGGGGAGGATTATTGCCACCCAAATCCCAGTAAAGACTAATGGTCCTTACCAGCGAGAAATCAATGGTAAACAGCTGTTGTGATACTGCAAGTTTATTTGCTGTGGCTAGCGAAAAGAGGTGGAGAATACTGGAAATCTGGGGAGACTTGTTGTCACTCAGACTCCAGGGAACACCACCGGTGGTCGGTGATCAATCATTAATGACATGTGTGAGAACTCCTAGTGAGTAAATAATAATAATAATAATAAACACAATCGATTAGCGATCGAATACAACAACAAAGAGAAAGTAATATATATAGAAAGTGCATTTTATTACTTATGATCTATTTCTATTTAAATAAATTTCGGTACGTGTATATGTTTATATATTTCTATGTATAGGATGCATTCCTGAAATAATTCACCGATCATTATGAATTTTGGAACACAGCTGCTAGGCGTGAGGGTGAGTAATGTGGGATATATTTAGTTTAATTTAGTTTCATGCAAAAGAAGCAAAGATGGAGTGGAAACTCTTCGCGAAAATTCAGATACATCCGAATTTTGTCAAATTTAAAAAATAGGTTATAAAAATCAATTAATAAATATTTCACTAATTTAAGTTTTTTTGTGGTATTTAAAAGGGTTTTTAGGGGCATAATAATTTAGGGCATGCCCTTTAAAAAAATATTTTAGATTGGCATTGAATTTGATTTATAAGCAAAATTCCTTGAATTTCAGTTATTTCTTAAGACCCCTTAAGCTTAAGCCTTAAATTTTAGAAATTTTGAAAAATCAAGATCATATAATGTTTTTTTTTTAATTTAAATTGGAATAAGGTTTCTAGACATAAGGTTTACTATTATTATAACTTGCTTTTAATATTTGTAAGAGGGTATAAAAGTTATGCAAATCTTTTCTGTTGGAATTAATTAAGCTAATCCTGAAATGGGTATTCTTCTAGTATATATATATATATATATATATATATATATATATATATATATATATATATATATATATATATATATATATATATATATATATATATATATAAGAGAGAGTGAAAGGGTAGAAGGCAGCGGTTCAAACGAGATAAAATTGTATATTTAAAGAAGGCTATCAACATTTGTAAATTTGAAATAAAAAACTATTATAATTTTATGACGCTTTTCGTGCATCTTTGCTCTCTTCAGATATTCTTTCCATTTTTTCAAAATGGGTTTTCAAAACCAAAAACTGCCAGAGAACTGAAAGGGATATGAAACATGAAAAAGTAAATATAATACCAATAATTGTAAGAGCACTAGAAACCGTCCCGAGAAAACTAGAAAAATACTAAGAGAAATTGGAATCAAAGGGAAGACTGCGATTTTACAACGGACGGCATTGGTGAAAAAAGTTGAAATCTTAAGAGAAAATCCTCAAATACAGAAACCAACCCACATAAACCACAAACGGTTACCAGCCACATAGAAGGCGCAATAGAAATAAAACTAATAAATGAAAAAATAAAAATAGGAAGAACACCACGCAAAACCAAGGGAACTGAGACTGCAATAAATCCCACAAACTACACCAAACCACACACACACACTGTGATAGCATCAGTCTCGGCTGAGATCACATACGTGATTGTGAAGGGTCAAACCGAGGATGCAGAGCACGAAAAGGACCTTCACTAGAAGGGTGTGGATACTACAGGAAGCTTGATGAGGCTTATTACCACATAAATCTCAGATAACCAATAGTCGTTGCAAATGAGAAATCAATGGAAAGTGGCTGTTGTGATAACGTAAAATCATTTGCAAGGACTATCGAAAGAGGCGGGGAGTACTGGAAATATGGAGAGACATGTTGTCACTCAGATTCTAGGGAACATCGCTGGTTACTGTTAGTGAGCAATCACTCTCTTTCTCTCTTGCATACATATACAAGTATACACATACAATCACAATGCCTTTTTCTATCACACATTTTTTTCTCTGGCATGCATATGCACATATATACATGTACATGCACGCATACATCGTACATACATATACAGTCCCTTTCTCTACTGCGCGCACACAATATTTCTATTATATATGTACATAGACACATTTACATGAGCAAACTCACACACACATATATATACATATATAATAATAATAATCCAGGTAAAACATCCACAAGGAAGTAATCAAGAGAATTTCAACCGGGTTTATAAAAAGTGCTCAATATCAAATAGAGCTTTTATAGTTTTTTTTAGAGTTTATAATAGCTGGTGATCGATAACATCGACATGCCGGTGTCGCAGATTGTGTACATGTCTGTGTAAATAAAAATAATCATATATATATATATATATATATATATAGAGAGAGAGAGAGAGAGAGAGAGAGAGATAGATAGATAGATAGATAGATAGATAGATAGATAGATAGATAGATAGATATTCTCCCTTTCTCTTTCTTTCTCTCTTTCTTTCTCTGTTGTTTTGTTTTTCTATTTCTTTTTATCTCATTTTCTCTGCCATGCGTATGCAAAAATACGTGCGTACGTATGCCTGCGTGCATGTGTGTGTCTATTTGAATCTCATTTTTAAGAATGGATATATCCTCACTTAAAGGGGTTCCCTTCTGCCCACATTCCCCTCTCCTTAGGGCCGAAATAGAAAATTCTATCAAGGGCCTTTACCAAAGAGAAGATAATATCATCTGCCTCGCGGGTCACTCAAAACTGTGCCGGCAACTGACCAATCAAAAGGGGATATCCAGGAGAAAAGCAAGCGGTCAGTGACACCCGTGGATGGTGGTCAGCGAATGGTGAATACTAAAGACATTTCGGTGGCAGATGATGTAGTCGCAAACTGACAGTCTCATTAAAACCATTCATGAAGATCCGTGCGGAATCTTGCATGGAGCTAGGCCAAACGGTGGAAACACGTTCGAAGTGAAGCAGGCACGGGTAGAGACAGATGGTGCCGTTTCTTTGGACCGGTCACCCCAACGTATCACCTACCCACCCAAATATAGTCATGTCAGAAACCGGAATATGAGCCTTGGAAGACATCCTGAAAATTTTGCAGATACCAGCATCCGGATAACAGTGTATTATTTAAGATTGCTTCAGCGGTAGGATCGCGAATTACGGTTCGGCTCGTCCTGTTCGAATCGGAATCGAGCTAGTGTGGCTCTACTTACTTTTCTCCCCACGAGAGAAAAGTTAGATACAAGGTCAGTTTTAAATGTGTTTCTTCAGCTTCTGTTGAGGAGACAGACATAAACAGAGGCTGAAGAGAGTCCGGTAAAGAGGATTATTGTAGGTTCCCTTTGTTAGGATATGAAACCGACGGTACTGATGCTGTTCTGATTTTCTCTGATATATATATATATATATATATATATATATATATATATATATATATATATATAGTATAATATATACTTATGGCAAGTAACCTGCCCAGGAACGATTCTGTTTCATCCCTCAGGTAAACCATCGAGCTAATAGCCTGATTTTCCTGAGAGAATGAAACACAAAACATCTAAATCATTAACAGTCAATATTATATATAAAAACAATTATCCATTGTTGAAAAAATAATTAACAATTTATGTATAAAACAAAAGTAAATAAATAAAAGTTGAAGAATTAAAGAGAATTGTCTATTAGTGTTCGAATAAAAAAACAGTAAGATGTTTTTAAATGTTAATAGATAAATATATAAGTTAAAAAATAAAATAAATAAATATGGGTAGATAACTCTCATCTCTTCCAGGCTCATCCTGTTTATTTCAAATCACACATAATCCTAAGAAAACGATCTAATCCAATACATGCCAAGATTAGAGAAAAAATTAGCAGAGAATATGTACGCCGTGTAAGAAAAATTTTCCAAACACAGCTTACAAACAAAAACAAAGTAACTGCCATTAACCAACTTGCCATACCAGTGATAACATACAGTTTTGGCATTATTGACTGGCCAGAAAAGGACATTAACATGCTAGACACTAAAACAATAAAATGTTGACACTGTACAGAGTAATGTACATAAACCAGTGTCTACCACGACTGTAGCTGCCCAGAGGATCAGGAAGTATGGGTTATCAGAAATTGACCATCAAAATCGAGCCACTATTGTAAGCATCGGCCAATATCTGATGAGCTCCCAGAACCCAAATCTTTTGATGGTAAATCAACATCAAGAAACAAGAGTCAGTAGAACAACTTCCATCACAAACTGACTAAACACTTTGGGCAAGACTGTCTTACAAATGAGACAGAAACACCAAACAAGCCTGCCACGGAAATAGCCCAAAACAGTCGCCAGAAATACATCAAGTCCTTCTATTGCAAATTGAAGAATTATTAACCAACAACGTGCCAAATATTTTCTGGATGAAACATCCCAGGAATATATATATAAGGACGGCTCTGTAAACTGGCTGAAAAGAGGATCGCTCCACTATAATCAGGAGAGAATGATAATGGTATCAGCAACGACAAGTGCAGGTTATGCCACACAGAAATAGAGAGGGTGAGCCACCTAACATCCAGTTATAAGGTTTTTCTGGGGGGCGGCTACTATACAATGCGACACAATGAAGTGTGTAAATATCTCTACTGGATCATCTGTAAAAAGTTGAATATCCAGTTAAGCAGCAAGTCCGAGTAATATATACCAGAAATGACTGTTGGAAATAAGTCATACACTATCCACTATGACTATGCAATGCCACGGCTACTTACTTAGAAAACGGAGCTGTTAAACCTGACATAGTGATATGGGACGAGAAGGATAAAGTAGCAACCCTAGTTTAAGTCAGTGTCCCTAATGATTCTAGTTTAAACAGATCTGAGAGTGAGAGAATATAACAAAATACCAATGGTCTTATGTACGACAGGAAAATACACTTGAACCTTGTTACTAACCATCATTACAGTAATTATAAGACTCATGAAAAAAATTTCAAAAAACTCCTGGCGAATATACCTAGTGAACCAAGTGCAAGAGAGATACAAACGATTTATCTTAAAGGGATGGTTAGAATCTTAAAAAGAGCTCTCGCTTGGAGTCTCTGAGATAGAGTGTGAATGTCTGACATCCCATGTAAAAAAAAAGATAAGAAAATTGAAAAATAAAGACAGTCCTCGGTGTCTAATGTCTCTCTGTAAACGGGTTTGTCAGGACAACCTGGCATGAAGATACTTCCCCCTACAAGTAAACCTGACTAAATATTTGAAATAACATAGTATTCGAAGCCCAAATAAGATCACCTCGATATGGCTGCACAGGAATTGTGCATCTTCTCAAAGTAATGTAGCTTCTAGTAACAGTACTAAGCTGTATACTCCACCAGACTAGATAAATTCTTGTCCTAAATTAAACTAAACATAGCCCACATTTAGACCGCTTACGCCAAGCCGCTGTGTTTCAAAATTCATAATAATCTGTTGATTAGTTTCGCAGTGAATCCTGTACTTACAAATATATAAACATATACATATACCTAACTATATAAAGATAAAGAGATATATCATTATTATTATTATTATTATTATTATTATTATTATTATTATTATTATCTGACTAGTTCTCACACAGGTTATCATCAACTATTTCTTACAGAGAATAACGAGTAGTGTTCCCTGGAGTCTGAGTGACAACAAGTCTCCCCAGATTTCCAGTGCTCTCCACCTCTGTCGAAAACCATTGCCAATCATTTTGCGTTATCGTAACTGCCGGTTACCATTGATTTGTCGGTGGCAACGATGATTAGTCTTCTCGATGATTTGGGTGGCAATAAGGTCCCAGCACTCTCTGCACCCTTCCTGTGGAGGTCTGGTAAGTGCTGTCGGTATTTTTGTGCTCAAAAGCTTATTTACTACAAGTTACATAAAAACGTTTCGTCAGTAAAATATGCTATTGATCTGTTTTGTTAAAAACAAAAAATATATATTTTCAAGCGATTTCGTCTATTTTTCTAAGCCGTATCAATATTTTATGTTTTGAGTCATAAATAAAATAAAGCAAGCGGGAGAGTTATTAGTTACTAACTCAGATGTACTCCCATTCTCCCCATCGAATTCATATGACACATTTTTCGATAGTCACCGGTAGAATTTCGATTACCAGTAGAACCAGAATAGAAGACTGACAGAATTACAATCAACGAACACACTCTTTGCATTTTTTTAATCTAAACGTAGACAGAGGACCTCTGATGTTTTTAACAGTATAGCAGTTTAACAGAATGCTAATTAACGAACACACCCTTTGCCTTCCAAGTCTGATATATTCTAAAACTAAAAAGGTAAGAATTTTAAACGTATTTCTTTTAAAATTAATTAATTTCTGAAAATAAGTTCTTCCTTCAGATCAGTGCACTAAACTACATGATGTAAAGTAAACTGTATATATTTTGCTTTTTACTTTGTACAATCGCGTTAACAAGTAGATCAACAGAACATAAAAACAGAACAAAATGCCAATTAACGAACAAAATATTTTGCTTACTTATCAACCGAAGTTACTTTTTAACAGTAAAAAAGTTATTTTATCATAAATTAATAAAATTTTAGAAACTAGTTATTCCATAACATCACAGAGATAAACGAAATAACTACAACCATAGATTTTTCTTTTTAATTCGTATAATCGCGATTACAATTTCTGACGATTTAAGATGCTGTAATCGTACACAGAAGTACAGAGTCAGGCAAAATGATATGACACATTTGTAGGTTTAATAAAAGGCAAATAAAGTTAAAAAAAATATATATATATATATAATGCCATTTTGTTTCATTATGTTTTAAAAATTAAATCAGTCAAATGGGATGAATTATTGTCCGGAAACTGTCCAAGGTGTTCACGAAAGTTGTCTATAACTCGGTGTGTCATTTCATGTGGAATGGCAGTAATTTCTTGACGAATGGCATCTTTATTTTCGTTTCAATAGATCGAGGGTGATTAATGTATACCTTTGACTTGAGGTATCTCCAGAGAAAACAATCGCACCGGTTTAAATCAGGTGAACGGGCGGGCCATCCGATGTCACCACGCAATGAGATCAAATGACCAGGGAACATCTCCCTCAGAATCCCCATCACACGTCGAGAAGTGTGGGCTGTTGCCCCATCCTGTTGAAACCAAACATTGTCCATATCGTGGAGCATATTCAATTTTGGTTTGAGAAAAGTCTCTAACATCTCACAATATCGATCACATTCACAGTCACTGTAACGTTTTAAAAAGATGGGGGGGGGGGGTCACCAAAAGACTCCCGGACAACATCGGGTAGGAACAGCTAGTACTACTATAAATATGTATGATGATGTATTGTGCGTCAAGAAGCCATCATAATGTATAAGTTGTATTTTTAAAAAGAGGAAACAGACAGTTGGTAAAAACAGCTGCGTCGGTTTAATGATTGAGCATTGATTTAATAAAGGCGAATTGGGGAGAAAATGAGAGAGAGAGAGAGTTAAATATATAAATAGAGAGAGAGGATAAAATAGAGAAAGAACCAATTATAGATATAGAGAAAGAAATAGAGGGAGAAAGAGAGAGAGGGTGGTTGATAGAGATAGAGAGAATCGGGAAGCGTTGCCGCCATTACGAAGACCGTCGAAGATTAGACGACACGATTCGCTTTCCCAGCGACAAAATTAATGGCTGGATCGTTGGCTTCCATTGCAGGCATGTCTGCTCGGACGGAATGGCTTAAAAAGATACCCCTTTTTTAATTATGTTTCTATTGTTTTTGTTTTGTCTTTGTTTCTTTTTTGTTTTTTGTTTTTTGGTTGTTTTGTTTCCATGGTATTTTTTTTATTTTTTGTTTCCATGGTATTTTTTATTATTTTTTATATTATTATATTTGTGTTGGTTTGCTTGTTCGTGTATGTTCGGGGTGGGGGTAATAGATACAATATATAATTTGTAATTTCTAAGCATTTTTTATTTTATTTATCTTTTACATTTTATTCATCTTTTACCGATTGGAAAGATCCGATCAGGGGCGATAATCTAGCATAATCAAAAACGATTGATTGATGGATAAATGCTCTTATTAAAGGAAATCCACACTATTGCTGCTGCTGCTGCTGCTTCTGCTGCTGTTTCTGCTGCTGTTGATGATGATGATGATGATGATGATGATGATGATGATGATGATGATGATGATGATGATGATGATGATGATGATGTATTAATAACAATAATAATTGAAACATAATAGTAATAACAATACAAATTTAAAAAGCATTTTAAAATAATAATAACGAGAATTAATTTTACAAATTAAAAAGTAATACATTAAAAGATAAAGATATTGATGAAAATGAAAATAAAATGAATTAATTAAAAAAGATTAAAAACAATGAAAATAAAAGTAAATAAAATAATATAAATAAATAATTTTATATACTTGTTAAACTATCGACATTGCGATTCTTGGTGATCAAATTGTGAAGAAGAAAGACGTACAGATTTAATCATTACTCTAACCTCAGAGAAGAATTGGCCAGACTTTGAGACAAAAAAAAACACAAAGTTGGCGCCATTTTTAATCGGGGCTGCTGGATCAATCTACAAAAAGTTTCAATTTTTTAAGGAAATTTGAATGCTACAAAAAATATCCGTTAAAAAATTCTGGATTACTCGGAATAGCTTATATTCTACAAAAAATGCTCTCTGTCTGAAGTTGGAAATCTGTGTGTACAAAAATAACAATAACCAGTTAATAATAATAATAATAATAATAATAATAATAATAATAATAATAATAATAATAATAATAATGATAATAATGATAATAATGATGATAATGATAATGATAATAATAATGATAATGATAATGATGATGATGATGATGATGATGATGATGATGATGATGAAGAAGAAGAAGAAGAAGAAGAAGAAGAAGAAGAAGAAGAAGAAGAAGAAGAAGAAGAAGAAGAAGAAGAATTAGATCTTTCCTATTCAACAGAAAGATCCAGGTTGTCTGCGATGGCCGTTCATCCAAACAACATGACATAAATGCAGGTGTGCCCAGGGATCGATCTTTAGTCCTCAATTGTTCCTGATTTTCATAAACGACCTCCCCGATTACATTGTGTCTGAGATGGGTATATTTGCTGACGACACTACGCTCTACTCTCATCATGTGGGTAAAATGGACGCGCACATATCCAAAGCAATAGCTGAATCCTTAGAAAGTGACCTTCACTCTGTAGTGGAATGGGATTATAAATGAATGGTAACATTTAATGCTGCTAAGACAAAGCTTTTCTCCTTCAACAACTACAAGCAACCTCTTCAACCACCGATTGCCATGGCAAATAACACTCTACCTGAGAGTCCAACGTTCAAACTCCTCGGCCTAACATTCACAGGTAACATAGATAGGAAAAATATATAGAGGGCATTGCCAAGGCTACTGCAAAGAAAGTGGGCCCCCTGTACCATGCTAGAAAACTTCTCACACCTGACAGTATCCTATATCTCTAGAAAGCCACCATCCGCCCATGCATGGAGTATCGTTGTCACAGCTGGGCTGGTGCACCATCCACTTGTCTCTCCCTCTTAGACAAGGTCCAAAGAAGTGTCTCTAACCTGATAGATCCCTCGCTATCCACCAATTTCGAGTTCCTGTCCCATTGCTGCAATGTTGCATTCTTGTGCTTGTTTTACAAGTACTTCAATGGAATGTGTTCCGATGAACTTGCTTCTCTATCCCCCCTCGACGTAAATACACTCGACCAACCCGACAATCAGCTAATTCCTATCCATTCACTGTGGAGGTTCCCAGATGCCGGAGAGCCCTCTACTCCAATAACTTCTTTCAACGAGTTGCCGGCCTTTGGAATTCTCCTCCTTGCTCCCTGTTTCCCGACTGGTACAGAAATTTAAAACTAATATTAACAAATATCTATAGCTGCACAGCTCCCAATTTAGAGTGATCCTCTTAAATTTCACTCTAATTCTCAGTAGCCCCTTACCCCTACAGTGGCAACTTGCCTTATTTGGGGTGAACTAAAAAAGAAATTTTAATTAAAAAATAGTCCCATAAACAAACTTCGAGAACTGACCCCTCCTCCAAAATACATGCACACGCTTTTGGTGTCATGCAGTAAGGAGGATTAAAAGGCCGAGGAGGGAGAGCACCAACAATTCCTCAAGGGTGTGAAGAGTACTAGAACTCTCGGAAGGCTTGCTGCCACTCAAACTCCAAAGAAAACCACCAATTGTTACCAAAGAAAAATTAATCGCGAACGGCTATTACGATAATGCAAAATGATTCGTAACGATTATCGAAAGAGGCGAAAGATGCTACAGAGACTTGCTGTCACTCAAACTCGACTTGTTATTGTCAGTAAACAATCACTGATAATGACGTGTGAAAACAATACTGATGATGATGATGATGATGATGATGATGATGATGATGATGATGATGATGATGATGATGATGATGATGATGATGACTGAAGTAATAATAATAATAATAATAATAATAATAATAATAATAATAATAATAATAATAATAATAATAATACTGAACAAAAGATCCTTCTTCTGGTGAGAAAAGCCATACGGCCGATTAAGAATGGGCTGGAGCATTGGAGAGACTTGTTGTCAATCAAGTTTAATGCTAGACAGCTCTCTAGTTGCGTGAAAGCAACAATGCAAAATAATAACAACATTAGAATGCGTAAACGAAAATACATAATAGCGAAATATATGTTGAATGGCACAATGGCAGCTTTAAGTAAAAGGATTTTTTACACACACGACGTATCTTTCAGACATTTTAGTACGCCTTGGATTTGAAGGAACAAAATATGTTATATCTCAACTGATGGAAAATACTGGAGGACCAGGATTCATACATTGCACGTTTCAAGAAACGTAGCCTGTGAACTAATGAAAAACTGAGAAGCTTATGTTGCATAGCGGCACTCAAAAGCAAACATTTGTTACGTTATCAATGATGAAAATCATCGCCACGAAAGTCTATTAAGCGCTTCTCAAAATACGAAAACCATACGAAGGCAATACGAAAAGTTTATGAAGCGTTTTCAAACTTTTTAAACACTTCTCCTTAAGGCACTTTTA
>OY744521.1:34954600-34969600 GCA_963556195.1 Sepiola atlantica | reverse complement strand
TTAAGGTGAAAGTTTTCGTGATCATCTGGAATTGGAAGATGTGCAACGAGATGCTTATTCACATTAGTTTTAAATTTACAGTACAGTCGGGGGCACAGGGAGCAGGAGGGAATTCCAAAGGCCGGCATCTCGAGGAAAGAAGCTATTAAAGTAGAGGGTTCTCCGGCATCTTGGAACCTCCACAGTGAATGAATGAGATTACGCCGATTGTCGGGTTGGTCGAGTGTATTTACGTCGATGAGGCACCAGAGCAGCAAGTTCATCGGAGCACATTCCATTGAAGTACTTGTAAAACAAGCACAAGGATGTAACATTGCGGCGATGGGACAGGGGTTGGAGCTTGGTGGATAGTGAGGGACCTATTAGATTAGCGACTCTTTTTTCATTAATATTCATAAATAAATAGTAAATTATATTTACCTGCATACGACGACGTTTCGAGCTTATGCTCTCATCATTGCATGGCAGTGATAATTTCAGACGGGTACAAGGCGCGAACCCGGTTCATAGAGTTACCTTTGACCCCGCACGCTTTCGCTCTATCCTCTCTCTATATATAATTTGATTTAAATACCATACATTACTGCGTCTGCTGGAAATACTCAGGTTTCGTCCGATGGTCATCCGTGAATCTGGAAAAGGTTCGGGTTACAATAGCCAAGGCAGAGTCATCAGTCTCATTAGCATGTACGGGCTGATAAAAACGCCCAAAGTATGATGTTCACCCGTGTCAGCCGTTGTTATATTCTCCTTGAAAAATAGCTATGATTGATTTTACAAATTGCTCTTTTTTCCTGTTAAAGGAGATTAGATGTTAGAAATGCTTGTTTTTGTATTTTTTTTTTCTTTAAGAGATTGAATAGTTTTTTTTATTAATGTATGTGGGTGTGGTTACCATCAAGTTATTGGGTTTGGACCATAAAGGACTTTCTTGTGGAGTTTGGTGATTCGATTGAGGTAAACCTTTTGAAACGTGAATCTTTATGAGGTCGGTTTTCTGTTCTAATATAAATTATAATAAGTGTTAATCAAATTTAATAATGAGCGATTTTTTTCTAAATAGATAAGTAAATAACGCCAATTAAAATAAAAACATAAAGAATATTAATTATCGATATGTGTTATACTTAGAACGTCACAACTACACTTCCACTGATGGGACGATTACCAATTCCAATTCCTTTAAAAAATGTTAATATTTAGTTATAGAGTTAATTTTTTTTTCGGATTAGCGTAAAACTCCTTGTAATGTGCGCATATATTTTTATAAAAGTAAAAATACACGTGTGTTTACATTAAACGCGAAGATCTTTCTAACTATTTTTTCTCATCTGTTTTCCCCGTAATAGATTGAAATATCGTGAGCTAACTAAAGATTTTTATTTTATTTTAAAACAAAGTCGATTTGTTGTAAATTGACAAAATTTTATGTTTTCATTAACAATTGAACATAATCGACTATAACTTAAAAAGTAATGGATGATCATTTTACGTTAATTTTATATACGAAACTGCTTCTCCGTTCTAAATTCTAAAATAATTGGGGGGGGGTGAGTTCTCCCAGGTTTCTCAGGATGTTCACACGAAATCACATAAAAAATGTGGAATCTCGTTTTTTGGTGGGGAGAGAGGGGGTTGTTCGGGGGTTCTCATCCACTTTTACATGTACATATAATTTTGAATTTTAATTTGAAAAACTTCTTAAATGTAGATATAATTTTCTTTTTAATTTGACAAATGTTTTAATGTTTTCCTTTTATGTATTGTATCCAAGATTTTTATAAACTCATTGTGAGATTTTCATCTATATTTTTCACTTGTGCCATTTTTTCCTATTTATTCATGCCTAAATTCGTAGTTTAGAATAAATAAATATTTATGATTTTATCATTAGTGCCAAAAAAATGGAAAATGAAGTTTTAAACAAAGAAATATAAAGGAATCGATTTTGAAATCGGAAATGAGGCTCAAATTTTTCCGATTCCGATATACCAAAAGTTCCTGATTTTTTTCCGATTCCGATTAACCGTTTCAACAATATACACTTCACATTAAACAAGCTATAAATATATACGAAATGTTATATTACCGGCTTCAGAGCAAATATTTATGAATAAATGAATAACAAAACTTAATACACACCAAACAATAATTTTGTCCTTAACTGGCCGTTTCCAGGTTGGGAATTAAAAAGTTACAATTCTTTTTTAATATTTTAATATTTTTATATCCTCTGGCATTTAAAAAAATTCTCCAGATAATTATTTGAGTTATTCAATAGCTATACTTTTCATTTATCCGTTGAGATACCTAGGTACTATTTATCTTCCTCCCACAAGGCAAGATGTGACACAAGGTCGGGAAAGTGGGAAAGAACCAGCGCTCGAGAATTTGAGCACTCTGGTTATTTAAAAATTGCCTGAGTACACCCCTTCCGCGCTGCGATGGTCTTGACAGTCCTATGGTTGCGCTCAATAATTCCGTTCCCACTGGGGACATGGGCACACCGAAAACGTAGACGGACACCCCAACCATCTACAAACTGTTTGAACGGCGCACTAACTAAAGCGGGGCCATTGTCGGTCAATATCTCAGAAGGAGGGCCACGCTCGAGGAACACACTTTCCAACTCATGGACAATGGCAGCCGTGTCCTGCCGGCGAAGGGACCGCCACAATGCAAATCTGGACGGTCCGCAGTTAATAAGTGTCAAGAAATGCCCCCCGTCGTAGTGAGTTATGTCCATCGCAATCCTATCCCAATTACACTTCACACCGAGTGTGCCCTTCTTCCACCGGACAGGTGCTGGGTCGATCGATTGGCAGGTGTTGCAGCTTCTCACAACAGATTTAACAGCCCTCCGTGACACAGAGGGGTCAACGAACCTGGCGAAGTAAAGGGTTCGGTCGACACCGGGGTGCCCGCTTTGGCAATGGACATCAGCGATACGCTCCGGGCTGAGTCTACGTCCCACCGCAGCGCAATTTACAGGTGCTGGCTCGTTCACTTCTTTCGGCAGGTCTAGCCATCGGCGTGGCACTCTGGTCAGACGATCCGCTCGATTCAAACAGGACTGCACCAGTGTCACATCTATGACCAAGTTGTATTCCTTGATGGTTTCGGTTAGGGTAGTAAGCCGCCTCCGGATTAACATTTCGGCCGATGCCTTCATTGTCAGCCGTGCTTTTCCGTTCAAGGCATCGGTCATCCACCGATGCCCACGCGTGGAATCCGTGATAACGTGGAGGACTCTAGCCTGCCACTGAAGCGCTAGATTGACTCCTCTCAGTGTAGCATCGAGTTCAGCTAGGTTTATGTGCTTAGCGTCATTCTCTGGCCGGAGCCAGCAGGCATCTTCTATTATACTTCCGTTTACCGCCAGAGCAACGCCAAGGGCAAGTGAGCTGGCGTCCACCCAAACTGTAAACTCACTCCCATCGACGCACCAGCTCCCCCGTACAGGGTCATCATTGGTCACTCTGGCCACAACTTCCACCAGCATGCTTCGCAGGGCAGGATCACGCACCTCATCGCCCCATCCTGTTGACAAAGAAGTTGCCCGTCGCTTTATAGCCGCCACAGCCACTCGGAGCCACCCACACACAGGGAAGTAACCCACCCGTTTTCCACATACGGAAAACGGGCTCCAACGTGTGATGGTAGATGGGATTTCCGGGATTTCACCACCTCTTCCCCATTGGAGGCCATCTGCACTTCCGCCCACTTGCAGCCCGAGCACCTTCGCTCCATCCTGCAGCCGCTCCGGCTCCTTGCACGACAACCCGAAGTGCTCAAAGTGTTCTTTGACCGCCTGGGCAGACAGGAGGCTCTCATTGACAAAAATGTCGTCTATGTAAGACGATGTCGCCTGTTGCACAGCTTCATCCTGACGCCGGATCGCCTGCATGATCGCCGTCATGATGCCCGGGGCTACATTCAGGCCGAACCCCAGCCTGGTCAAGCAATAGCGAGTTCCTTTGACTACCACTGTCTGGAACGGCCACAGCGATTTCTCAACACGTATTTGCAGGTAGGCTCTTCGCAAGTCCAGTATGGCCGCTTTCGCACCCTGCCGCCGCCACTCTCGCAGTTTATGAGCACAGACGTCAGCCCCGGGTCAACGTGTTCATTGAGTTCCCGGTAATCAAGAACAGGTCGAACTTTCTGCTTGTTCTCTTGTCTGATAGCCATCAGGGGAATTAGCCCCCGTGGGGGCCCGAGCTCATCCTCTGGGTATGGAATTAACCAGCCGTTATCCAGCCACACTTGAAGTTCTGCCTCGTACTGCCCCCTAAGCCACGCAGGAGGGGGATACTCTGTCAGCCGATTCCGCAAAGACACTGGCGGCTGGTCGCCTGCCCACTTCCAGGACGCTGTCCAAGTGCTTGTGCCCTTGTCGTATTCTGCGTGGAAATCGGGTTCATCAAGAGTGATTGCTGCACACATTTGTTTGTCTGGTCAAGAGAATCTCACATCACCGGCGCTGTTCACAGTAAGTCCGCCTAGCTGTGTGATAGTGTCCATTCCAAGGAGAAGGTCATATCCGAGCAGCTCCCCATCGACCACCAACACCGTCACAGCCACCGGGGGGGGGGGCACTGTCAGTGCTGATATGAACAACACTGACCTCACAACACACCAATGAGCCTTTGCCAACAGTTAGGACGGGGATCTTTCGTTTCTTCCATGTGGTGCAACATTCCTTTCGAAGGAGGGTTTGGGTACAGCCGGTGTCAACCAGCGCTGAACGTTTATACCCATCAACTTGAACTGTCACTGCAGGAAGCGCTTTGTTCAATGCCGCTTTGGGGAGGGTGCTAACGCTGCGGCGTCCTCCCCTTGCCCGTTTCCCGGACAATTCCGTGCTATGTGGGCTGGCTTATTGCATTGGTGACACCGTATTACTTTTCGTTCTCCATAATTTGGGGTGCGCCTTGTGCCGCTTCTGCAGTCTCTGGAGAAGTGGTTGGGGCCACCACATGTATAGCATCGTAGGCCCTCTGTTGGCGAGTCCAGGGTGTCAACCGCTGCAGAGACCAGTTCTCGATCGTCTTTCAAGATGTTTCGTGCTCTCGCCAACAACTCCTCCAATCCAATCTCTGTGAGTCTCGACGATGCCCGCAGCAGTCGACTTGCATCGTCCGGAAGTCCAGACAAAAAGGCGCATGCCAATATGCGGTCACTCGCACCGCCGAAAGGAGCAGCAAGCTTTTTCAAGTCGGTCATGTAGACGTCCACTGTCTCCCTCGGCCCAAGCCGGCGTTCGGAAAATTGCCTCCAGGCAACAAAAGGATCTGTACCAAATGCCCCGTGCAGCCTTTGTGCAATCTGCTCCATGGTCGCATCATCCCCGAGCTGCTGGTACACGGCGTAAGCCCCCTTAGTGAGTCTCAATGAGATGACCATAGCTGGGTCTTTAATTTTGCACAACCGGCAAACACGCTCGGCCTTCTCCAGCCATTCGACCACCGATGGACCAGCAGGAGAGCCGTCGAATTCCGGAATTAATCTAATGTCGAATTTCTCCATAACAAAACCGAAATAGCTTGTGGCAGAAAAATCTCAACGACGGTCGAAAACGCCCAAGAAACTATTTTTAGTAGACACCGGAACAACACTCGCAAGGGACTCTGGATTAGGCACACCGCCTTCTTCTCCAACGTCTTCTTCTTCCACGTCGTCTTCTTCTTCTTCTTCTTCTTTAAAAGCGTCGCCGTCGTCTTCCGTTGACTACGTTTTTCCCTCTGCTCCTCTTGCCTCCAGCAACCCGCTTTTATTTCAAACCGGACTCTCGTGTGCGCGAGAGAACACGAGATTTCACGTGATCACCTGGTAATATTAAGCCATCGACGCCATCTTGCCATTTTTTGTGCTATCCAGCCCTGCAAAGTGCGCACCGAGACCGTTTGCCAGGTAATCTCATGTTTTCGCAATTTCTTACACATATTTCTTTTGGTCTGTTAATCTTACCGGATTCCAGGACAAGAATTCATCTGGTCTGGTGGAGTATCCAGCTACGTGGTGTTACTTGAGGTAACATCACTAGGAGAAGTTGCACTATTCCTCGTATTGGCGTGTATCCAAACCGAGATCTTATTTGGGATTCGAATACCATGTTAATTTGAATATTTGGTCAGGGTTTACTTGTAGGGTGAAGTATCCCCATATCAGGTATTCCTGACAAACCCCTTTACAGAAAGACCGAAGACACTTGAGGATGATGTCTAGTAAGTAATTCAAACACCCCCATATATATATATATATATATATATATATGTGTGTGTGTGTGTGCGTGCGTGTGTGTGTGTGTGTGTGTGTGTGTGTGTGTGTGTGTGTGTGTGTGTGTGTCACTTGAGTTAAATCTCAGAAATCAAGGGGCCTCGTCTGGGGCTAACGCCTGTTTTCTGTATAAGATACATAGATATCCGA
Organism: Sepiola atlantica; assembly: GCA_963556195.1. Classification (NCBI taxonomy): domain Eukaryota; kingdom Metazoa; phylum Mollusca; class Cephalopoda; order Sepiida; family Sepiolidae; genus Sepiola; species Sepiola atlantica. The sequence continues at coordinate 34,963,171 of OY744521.1, read as the reverse complement.
ATGTTCAATTCAAATTCTCCTTTACCTCTCAAACGTTGAAAAGCAGGGAATAACATTACTTTTCCTCTCCCCAATTGAGCACTTTACTATTTTTAAGTTTATCTTCATTGTGTTCTTTTCTTTGTTTGGTTGAGTATGCAGCTAAGTGCTGTGAGGAGTGATAATATCACTACGAGATGCGCTATTCCCCGTATGAGTCAATGTGTTGCCAAACGAGGTGATCTTATTTGGGCTTCGAATACTATGTTATTTTGAATATTTGGTTAGGGTTTACTTGTAAGGTGAACTATCTTTATGTCTAATAAAACCACTGTATAGAAAACCCGAAGACACTCGAAGATGGTGTCTATCAAGAATGCATTCAAATTTTCACTTCTAAGCATTCAAACTTTCTCCAGTATATGTATGTGTGTTTTCACTTCGTTCTTTTTATCATAAACATTTATACTTCAAGACCTGAGGATCGTGAGCCCCTCAAACTGCTCTCGTGAAACAAAATCAATTTTGTAGTCAAAATGAAATAAATTATCATTTATATTTATATTTCTGCTCTATATTTTTATTGAGCATTCTCATAAACCCGGTTCAACTCCCCTGGATTTATACCCTGTGGATCTATACCATACTCGGATTATATATATATATATATATATATATATATATATATATATATATATATATATATATATATATATATATATATACTATAATTTAAAAAAAAATCAAATGTTTTTCACCTACATACGACGTCATTTCAGGCTCTCTTATCCTCATCATTGAAGGAGTGGCGGTTGCAGGCGGTCGCAGGCGGTTGCAGGCGGTCACAGGCGGTTGCAGGCGGTTGCAGGCGGTTGCAGACGGTCGCAGGCGGTCGCAGGCGGTCGCAGGCGGTTGCAGGCGGTCACAGGCGGTCGCAGGCGGGCGCATGGGCTGGAACGTAAGCTAGAATCATGAGACAAACGCTCAGGACCACACGGCCGCGGGAAATCGACACAGACAGTAGTTGAAATCAAGGTATACTTACCCGGGAGGCGGGGCAAGCGTCTTCTCGTCTACAGTGTTCAACGCTCGAGTGGAACTTGCTTATTATAGAAATGACAACAAACTTTTCAATTTCAAGCGGGGCTCTACTTTTAAGACTATTATATCTTTAAAGGGGCTTTTACCTATAAATATTATTTTTTAATATTACAGTGTCTTTCACCTACCGACGATATATATTAAAGTGTCTTTCACCTACCGACGATATATATTAAAGTGTCTTTCACCTACCGACGATATATAGTTATATTAGTTGATATAGTGAGAGTTCTCAATATCGTTTATAGATCTTATGTTGGTCAATGATTGGAGACAGTGTCAACAACGCATTGTGACTGGCAATTTTTCGCTTACTTTATATATATATATATATATATATATATATATATATATATATATATATATATATATATATATATATATAAATATATATAATAGTTTTCCATCTATGTCTTTATGTATGTTACGGTACTACGGGGTGGGTTTTTTTTCTTTAACTTTCCATCTCTCTGTCTCACTATATTTATTTCTCTTTCTTTCCTTCTCTAATAATACTTCATTTTTTAGAATGCTCTCTCTCTCTCTTCCTCTCTCTTTCCATCTCTCTTATTCTCTTTCTTTCATTCTTTCACAAACGATCATTTTTTTTGCAATATTCTCACTTTTTTCTATTTTTCTCCTACTTTTTCGCTTTCATCCGCATACCTTAATAGAGTGATTACGACCGGAAGTGGGCAATTTTCAGAGTCGTCATAAAATCTGGCGACTTCCTGCTTCGGCCGACTTCGTGACATTCAATGGCCGATTATCAAAACGCAAAATGGCGGATGTGGACGAAACAAAAATATAAAAGAAAAGTAGAAAGAAAAAAACATTTTTTTATCAAAATCAAAAAATATTTCAAGGGAAAATGTGTGGGGAATAATGATAGAGAAAATATGATGCGACAAGATGAAACAATTTTGAAGAATTTTATTTTCATTTTTATTTTTGCTGGATAAAAAAATCACTTTTTTTTTCCACCAAATGATTAACTCGAATCACTGTAATTTCAAAGTGAATGTCTGAAAAGAAAAGAAATAAAACTAAAGTCGAAGTGTGTCAACGTGGACGCCATCTTTTCAAGAACAACCTCTTTTTCACGATCCTTGCAGGTATAATAGCTTTTGTTCAAGCGACAAAGTCGGGCAAATTTTATGTTCATGTATCGTAAAAATGCGACTCTGAACGTGTCTGCTAAGGCTACAACAATACCTTTTTTATGATGCGATACATATCCCAAAATTTAACTAACGATATAATATGCATCATGATATCTAGTATATACATAAGAGAGAGAGCGCGCAAGTTATATATATATATATATAATATGTGTTATTGTTTATTATCTATGTACGTATAGGTTTCGTCCTTTATAATCGGGACTCATCAGCATAGAGATATGACTATTCACTACCGGTCATGCGATTCGAAACCTCGGATTACGAGTATTCCGACGTCCGAACCACTCGGCCAAGTTGAACAGCGAATAAACGGTGATAATTTTAACACTTTATGGAGCGGCTTGACGTCATAAAAGCGTTCTACTTAATGAAAGGAACGATGCATTTATAGCTAGCGACGTCATGCTGTGTTAATACTACACTTACAGTGCTCTACTAGACGGGTTTTTCTAGGAGCTACAAATAATAAATATTTGTTATTGTTTATTATCGTCCTTTATAATCGGGACTCATCAGCATAGAGATATGACTATTCACTACAGGTCATGCGATACGAAACTCCGGATTATATATATATATATATATATATATATATATATATATATATATATATATATATATATATATTTAAATTCCCGAAACAGTTTTTCATGGTAAACAACTGATGATCCCTTAAAATAGTGTTAAAAACAAACTAATATAATAACTGTAAAAAATAAATTGACTTACATGAGTGATTTTCCACTAAAAGACTTGGGACTAAAAGTTTTTTTGGGGGGTGGGTCAATATAGTTTTAATGGTTGAGAAACGTCCGAGACTATATATATATATATATATATATATATATATATATATATATGTGTGTGTGTGTGTGTGTGTGTGTGTGTGTGTGTGTGTGTGTGTGTGTGTGTGTGTGTGTGCGCGTTAATTAGAGGACAGCGCCGAGATAAATATGCTGAAGTCGGCAAATTTACGTGGCGGCCATTTTGACATGCACACATCCAACTTTTAAACTGCGTGCTGATTGGATTCAGACCGTATCAGTATTTTACTATCTATCTATCTATCTATCTATCTATCTATCTATAGATAGATAGATAGATAGATAGATAGATAGATAGATAGATAGATAGATAGATTTAAGACATTGGTTTAAGACTGAAATTAATACCCGACAGTTTTGACGCCATTCCCCTATGCCAAACAATGGGGGCCATATTTTTAGCACTTGAAAATACTGATAACGTCGGAAGCCAATCAGCACGCAGTTTAAAAGCTTTATGTGCGCATGTCAAAATGGCCGCCACGTAAATCTGCCTACATAAGCATATTTATCTCGGCGCTGTCCTCTAATTAACACCTAATGCCAAAAGATAATAAAGAAATGTGATTTATAATATCAATGTGCATGAACACTTGTTTGCTGGATTTGCTAATAACGCATTTAATAAACGTGTTAAAAGATTGCCTTATCGTAACAGCGATTCTCTCGTGGGAAACCCCGCAAGGTAAACGATATCATAACTTGTAACGTACTTATGTAGTGACGATGCGATTTAAATAGTTATTGTTCTTCTGAATATAAAGTTGGTCAGAAAATCATGTATTTTTTAATTATTTATTTAATATGCTTTATTTGGAAATCTCTTCTTTTACTCATTAATCCCGTTTCAAACTTTAATGACATTTTTGTAATGAAAAGATATTTGAATTTCGAAAATTAAGAAAATAAACTATTAAATATTAAGACATTAACATCTGGACACAGAAGCAGGTTCTTGATAAGGAGTGGGATGGGAAATCAGTGGTTTCAAAGAATGGGTAGGTATGTGTGTGTTTTGAAATATGTTGTGGTTTGGAGGAGAAAAGGAAGATGAGACAAGTTAAAATAATGTGCCATTATTGAAGGTTTATAAATGATAATGTTTGATGATCAACTAAAATTTAAAATAATATTAGGATTAAGAATTGAATTAAAATTGAAAGAAAATTAAGAAAATTGAAGAAATAAAATATTAAATATTGAAACATATAGTAGATTCATGACTGGAAGTAATGGCAGCTGCCCTTTTGGGTTCAAGAAGCAAGTAAGTATTTTCTGCAGTACGGGTACAGCCTGAAGATTTCCTACTTGATGTCTATGCAAGTGGGTGGCGAAGAAATAGCTTGTAAAATTCTCAGTTTTTCAGTAGTATACTTGCTACATTTCTTGGAATGTCGAATGTATGAATCTTGATAGTCTGATATTTTCTATTTGATCACGTATATAATATTTTGGTCCTTTACATCCCAGGCGCGCCTGTCGAGCGCCATCATTGTCCTTTTATCGGAATGGCTGAAAAATGCATTTTGTGCATAAAACCGCTGTTTAAAGCCCTGTTGTGTCATTCCAATTTATATTTTTACTAGTTGGGTTTGATATTAAGGCGTAATTTTAGCCTCATAAACAACATGTTTCATACTAGACTTTATCTCCAAAGGACAGTTGTCTTATGCACTGCAGGAATATGTGGGTGTGACTAAAGATTTAGGTCTGGCAGTTAGTTTACATCTGGGTTACGAAGAGTAAGTAGTTTTAACACAATTACTATTAAATAATTTATGGATGCTATATAGTGGAGTAAGGTACTAATCTAACAGTTTTAAGAACGAACTATTTATAGTTTTTGCTGACTTTAACTGGAAATGAGTGTGGGTGAGTAAACCAAATAATATTTCTCTTCCTGTTCATCTTATTATTAGTTCTGGTGCGTAGCTGGGTATATAGTAGTTTTACTTGTAATCCACTTTCGCAGAATGTTGCATTGTAGTAAGGAGCGGCCTAGTTGAAAATATCTACCGGGTCGAAATTCTGCTGCTAATGTTAGGTATAATATTTTTTATATACTAGCAGAAGATAACACAATTATATATGAGAATAGATTTTTATAGGTACAAAGTTTTAATAAACAGTGAAATAATGTTGGACACAATTTTCTTCTTAATACCCTCGATAATTATTTATGGTCTTTTGACCACGTTTTTAATTGTGATTCCCCTTCATAGTCGATGATTACCTTGAAGAGTGTCGACTGAAAGACGTCTCGATAGTTTTATTTAATTTTTTTACCTTTTCTTTCTCAATACTCGTTTGGAAAAGGAGAAAATATCCTTATAGAGAAAGAAGAAAAGTTTACGAAGTGATTCATCTTTGTTTCCCCTTCTCCTGTTTCTTTTTTCCTCTTTTGTAATATAAATCATTAAAAAAAATCATCATAGATAATAATGGCAGTGTGTCCAACATTATTTCACTGTTAATTATATATTAATGTATTTTACATTCTCGTTTGGTTCATGATAGGACCTGTGTTCAGTCAACATTTAAATAAGGAAAGTTAACTTTAGACACACACACAAACACACACACACATATATATATATATATATATATATATATATATATATATATATATATATATATATATATATTCACAAAAATATATCTACATATTTCAACAGGATACATATATCCATAGAATTACAGACAATTCAAACACCAGAAAAAGGCTACATATACATAAATATGTACACACACATACACACACACACATACGACTTTGCTTGTATATCAATTAACAGTCACTATATTAGTTTACTTTCAAACATTTACGCGAGTCTTAACATTATCTAAGGGATCATAAGTTGTTTACCATGAAAGTCTGTTTCGTAGATTTAAAAACAAAGCAGTATTTCATCTCATGGTGTCACACAGGAGTTGATCAGACACCACTTCCATAAAAGAAAACAAGAACAAAAACGTTACGGATATTAATTCTAGATTTTGGTTCCAGATTAATTCTTTGCTAACTTATTTTGTTATTAAAAATGTTCTTCTTACGAAAATGTTCGTCTGTGTCTAATATATATATATATATATATATATATATATATATATATATATATATATATATATATATATATATGTATATATATATATGTATGTGTGTGTCTGTCTATATATATATATATATATATGTATGTGTGTGTTTCTGTCTGTATATATATGTGTGTGTGTGTCTGTGTGTGTAATATATATATATATATATATATATATATATATATATATATATATAAATGTAAATAATTTTATTTTTAAAACTTTACGTTACATAAGGACTCATCAGCGTTCCGTAATATAAACATAGGGAAAAATGACGCGTCTTTATGAGCGATAGACGTTTTTTTAATTAAAAAAAAAGTCAATTAAGATGAAACCGCGGTACGACTCTGAAATATGTAACGTATAATTTTTTAAATAAATTATTCATATTTAGCTCTCATTTTTTTGCGATTGAGCACTTTACTGATTTCTTTTCAACCTAACCTGACATACTATATATATATATATATATATATATATATATATATATATATATATATATATATATATATATATATATATATATATGAGAAAGGAAGGATGAAGGTAATCCGACGTAATGGGAAATGAAAAAGGAAAAACCAAAAAGGACAGTAATGTCTACTACTTTTTCTCATCAACCCATCATGTCAACCCAATATTTTCACGTATTTGCATGACACTTTTTTCTTAAAATTATCATCTTGAGGAAGTCTTACAAATAAAGACGAAACGTTGATGAATATATAAAAAACATCCTTTTTGTTTTTTCCTTTTTTCATTTCCCATATATATATATATATATATATATATATATATATATATATATATATATATATATATATATATATATATATATATATGTGTGTGTGTGTGTGTGTATATGTATATATATATATATATATACAGGGTGATTCATAAGTCACTTAGCTATTTAAAATGATTACCATATGAAGCACAAACATACTATGAACTTTTGATAACTGTTATCTTACTCTCTAATTACTGCTATCTGTTACTTTAAATTTGTTCGTTAATATATTTGTTTCTATATATATTTATTTTTATTTATTTAAATTTGTGTAAATCATCATATGTGCTTTTTTTTTCAGGCAGTATGTCATTTACAATTGAAGAGCGAATTTTTATTGTTATTCATATGGCCAAATTTGATGAATCTCCCACACTTGTTGAAAGGCAATGACGACTTCAAATTAAAATCACTGCCGAGTTTGTTAAAATTAATCAATCAAATATCCTACAAAGAGTCGTAAATTCCTTGCAAAAAAGAATGGAGCTATGCATGCAGAACGAAGGTGGAAATTTAGAAAATTTGCTGTAATTTTAAACTCCCATAAATGAATGTGTTGAATAAACTTTCTGTTTTGTATTACCGTATTTTTTAACTTTAGAATTTCAAAAATAAATAGCTAAGTGACTTATGAATCAGCCTGTATATATATATGGCCACACAGTGTAACGGGTCTATTGTAATTTTAAGTCATAATTGGCGTAACTTATAATACCTGCCAGTATCCTCTATACCGCCACTATTCGTATGGAGTATTGTTGCCAAATCTGGGTAAGATACAAAAAAAGTCTCTAACCTAATAGTTCCAAAACTTGTCCCATCGTCCCAGTGCAGCATCTCTGTGCTTGTTATTAAAGTACGTTTACGGAATATGCTTCGACGAACTTACTGCATTCGTACCCCGCCAACCTAAATACCCCTGATCAACGTGACTAGCAGCGAAATCTCACCCTTTTATTGTAGTTGTTTTTTTGGAATGAAACACCTGTGTATATGGGTTAATTAAGAAAATTATAATTTATAAATAATTATTCAAAGCTCTCGCTAGATGGAGAACTTCAACTAGCCGTCATTTAAAGCATAATGCAACACTCTGGGACCCGCCTATTGAGTGCTCTCGACAGGCTGCTTGTATGGCCGCTTACGTGTATATAAATATGTTTGTATAATAATATGTGCCAAATTTTTTATGTATTTATGTTTGAACTTATATATATTTTCGTGATTCCTTGTATATGTATGAACCTTAAATGTATTCTTTTCGTGATGGCTATATAGATTTTGAAAGTCCCTTTCAATTTGAAAACGATGGGCTATAATAGTGAGGACTATAAATCGACATGTTCTTCCTAAGAGTTAGATAAATCTTTAGAATTTTTAGTATTTTTTTTTTCAAACCTGTTAGAATTTCATTAAGCCCCTGACTATCAACCCTGGAATAGTTCGCTTTTAAACTTAGACTATTGAAGGTCTCTGTTATTCCGGGGCCGGTAGAGGGCGTATTTTGGAATACTTTCAATTTATTAAAATAGAATAATTATCCCTTGTTAATTTTTTTATCTGCAGTTTTAGTTAAACTTACTACTAGCATGAAAAA
>OY744521.1:34767100-34949600 GCA_963556195.1 Sepiola atlantica | reverse complement strand
TGTCTTTCTCTCCCCTCTCTGGAAACGCAAATTCCGCGGGATTGAGATACATAATTGATAAAGTAAGTATTTTATTTACCAGGGAGTTAGGCACAAGGTCAGGTATGGTTTTGAAAAGCCAGCGCACTAGAATTAGCACGCTACCGCCTACAAATAATGCCTGAGCAACAACGTCGGCATTCCCGGTAGGGGCACCCCAGGCGTATAGTAATAAACTAAACTTTTCTCAGAGAAGGTAAATCCTAAACAAAACCATACCTCAGCCTAATAGAGCAGGGTCAGAATAAATCACAACGGCTCACCATCTGTCAGACTGATCGTCCAGGACGTATCCTCGATTGGTACAAACACACCTGTTCAAGCTGGGACAGGTAAATTGATAGCGTAAGTATGTAATTAATCAATGGTCCTTCACCTGAGTTGGTAAAAAACAATGTCGTCTGTAACCTTTTATTTTAAATGTGTATACATCCGATTGAACATAAGTCTGACTAGTTTAAATGCGTTGATTCTAATACTATTAACACATTGTTGACATGCTGAAACACGTTTATGTGTTCCAATTGCATGACATTTCAGATGTCCGTGAATCGGTAAATTCTTAGTCCTATCTTTGGTTGTGAATATTTTCTCACGCAAATGCTCTTGATACCCTTCTCTCCCTCCCCAAACAGAAAGGGGCACTCTGGACTTATAATAAAAAATAAAATTACCCTAGTCAAGAAGGACTTCTCCCCTGACTGGGGACAGAACGGATACTAAACTTTGATCACATTCCGTTTTAGCCTATTGAATCAGCAAAACTGTTTTCAAATCCGATGCGGTTAAAAAAGGGATGAACCAACAAATCCCCCCACCCCGCTATGGATAAAACATAGCAACTTATTTTCAATGAAAAGTATTATAATTAATCATTTATGATATGTATTGTTTCGGCAATTAATAACTCGATGGCTGATGTTAGCGCAGCACCTCAGGTTGATATTCTTCTTTTTTTCTTTATACATGTATAGGTGGCACGACAACATCATGTTACTCGCATTAAGAATATATATATAGAGGAGCGTTTCTTATTTTTTTACCCTTGCGTAACCCTCAAAATAAATTATATGCATCAAGGAACCCGTGCGTAAAGACAAAATTATTTACTATATATTTACTCATTTTATTTTCATCGTAGTTCACGCGGTAAATATCGTAGTATATATTTTTGAATAACCATTTAAACAAAAAGTTCATACTTCTGTGTCAGATTTTTGTTAATAAAACTCAGTCTGTTTGTTTATAATCTTCATGACACAAAATCATCCAGACATCACTAAATACACTCTCAAATATTGTAATATTTTTTATCACATAATAGTTTTAGTATGATGGCTATACTACAATATTACGATAACCAAAAATAAATTGTGCATGTTTAGTGATCTTACGTATATGGAATTAAGTAAAAAGTCAAAAGTCTATTAGATCATCTCACTTGTTCTTAGTGACCTTTTGCAAAACGTTCGGGTTCCGGGGAAACACATATGGGAAACGCTGGTCTAAATGCTTGAAGAAATGGCTGCCGGTGGGCGAGAGTTCAAGTGAATGAGGCAGAATTTCATAGTCCAATTTTGTAAATACTCACAACTTACTATCGTGTATGTCACAAAGAAGTCGACATCGCCTTCTTTTGCGTAAGTTTGCGCAAAACTTTCTGGGTTCTACTTTGATCTAACCACTGAGTTCTTCGTTGCCGATTCTTATAAAACAATCCACGTTCTTAATAAAATAAATTTAGCGTCAAATAAAATCATTCCTAAAAGGATTTTACGTTTCCAGGTCTAATAACCTTAATATCTTTAACTCTATAATAAAGAACAATGAGCATTATATATATGTGTGTGTGTCTTAATAGTCTATTGATGCATCAAGTGTGGTGCACTGTGTGTTGTGTACGCGTCACCTTCCTATTACAGTCTCCACCGCTGGCTAGTCTAGGCGAAACGGGAGCAGAGTGCGTAAATCTTCCCTGCCAGTACATAGCCTCTCTATAGGCAAGCTCCATGCAGTGCCTCCCCGTGGCGACACACGTCAATTGAGTACCTTGCGGACTCAAGCAAAACTACAGGAGACTCGGAAGTGGTCTGCCCCCAGACATGTTGTATGGACAAGCTCTGGTGCCCATGAACAGGCCCCCAGCTATGGTTAAATAGTACCACTGCCTTGTGGTTATTCGTTGGTTCGATAAAGGCTAAGGGAGTAAACCCCAACAGAAAAATTGGAGTGCTGCCCCACAGACAGACAAGCGCTGTACTTAGCTCTTGTCTGGCAGCTAGTGCAGTCAATCTGGTTCCGGACGTACTGGTACTTCCATTCCTCTGGGCAACATCAGCAAGACCGAGAGGGAGAGAAAACCTCAGCTATGCATCTGTATAGGACTAAACAAGCGAGCGACAGTTACAGGTTATAAGCCTACAGCTCAATTGGCGTACAGGGGGCGATCCCGACGGTGGGAGAGGTTATTTAACCTCATTGGACAGCTACCGCCCGCCATAAAGCTGAGCAGCCCTCAGCCAGTAAAGTGCTATCCCGTCACTAGCCACCTGCTTTACTGGGTGCGCAAGGCATAAGATAATTCCAACAAGTGGTTAGCAACCATTGCACCAAGCAAAAACAAAAGAAGTACAAAGAAACCAGCACTTTGGCTAGGGTACTGGAATGTCCGTACTATGATGACTGGCCTCTCTACTGACATCCTCAACATCTCCGATGTCCGAAAAACTGCTATGATCAACAACCTACTGAGACTAAAGGTAGGCATTGCTGCACTACAAGAAACTCGCTTAGCAGACTCTGGATACATAAAGGAATCAGAATATACCTTCCTCTGGCAAAGGAAGAAGGAAGAGGAAGTTTGCGAACATTATGTTGGTTTTGCAGTCAGAAACTCACTGCTTCAAAATGTACAACTCTGTGATTCAGCCACTGAACGCCTAATTTCACTGCGTCTGAACACCACATATGGATCAATTAATCTATTGTGTGTGTACGCCCCAACACTCGCGGCACCTAACGAAACAAAGGAGCACTTCTACACTCAGCTAGATGACACCATCAAGGCATTTTCACAGAATGAGGATCTGATCATATTTGGGAACTTTAATGCGCATATAGGTGGTGACAACGATGCATGGCCTAGCTACCTCAGTAACTTTGGAGTAGGTAAATGCAATGATAATGGTCAGCGACTACTAGAACTCTGTGCCTACCATGACCTCTGCATTACCAACACATTCTTTGGTGCTAGGCCGCCTCACAGGGTGTCTTGGAGACATCTCAGGTCAAGGCGCTGGCACCAGCTTGACCTCATCATTACTAGACGAAGGTACCTAAAACATTTCCTGATGTCTAGGGACTACCATAGTGCCGATTGTGATATGGATCATTCCTTAGTATGCAGCAAGGTTAAACGTCAACCCAAAGATTTCTACCGCACTAAACAGGAGGATATTGCGCGTATAGACGTTAGCAAGACTCAACACTCAGACCGCATGGAGGAATTCAACGTGATGTTTTCCTCCACCTTCAAAGGAGATCACAGTCGACCTGCATCTGAACAATGGGAAACACTCAAAAACGACACCCACCCTACAACTCTCAAAGACTTTGGGAGGGGGACAGGTTGTAAACGCAATGACTGGTATGATGCAAATTCTGCTACCCTCGATCCTCTGATTAAGGCAAAACGTTCATCCTTGCTTTCATACAAGGCCAACCAATCTCCTACATCGCTGGCTACACTGAGGTCTTCTAGAGGTGCAGTCTGAAAGGCTGTTAGAGAAGCTGCGAACAACTACTAGACGGACCTCTCCAAGACTATTCAGCGAGCGACTGATACAGGCAACATGAAAAACATGTATGACGGGATCAGGAGAGCTACTGGACCCACAATAAACAAAACTGCACCACTGAAGTTCAAGTCGGGTGAACCCATACCAGACAAAGTCAAACAGTTGGACAGATAGGTAGAACACTACTTCAAGCTTTACTCCAGGGACAACGTGGTACATCAGTCTGCCCGAGATGCCATTGATCGTCTCCCACTGATGCATGAGCTCGACGAGCAGCCTTCCATAGAAGAACTATCCAGGGCAATAGACATACTGCCACCTGGAAAAGCCCCTGGAAAGGACTATATTCCAGCAGATGTCTTAAAAAGTGGAAAAGCTGTCCTGCTTTAGCCCCTTCATAACCTTTTGATACAGTGCTGAAGAGAAGGTTCAGCGCCCCACGACATGAGACACGCAAACATCATCACACTCAACAAACACAAAGGGGACCGCAGTGACTGCAACAACTACCGCGATATCTCACTGTTGAGCTTTGTTGGCAAGCTATTCGCACGCATAGTACTACTGCGACTGCAAGTTCTTGCCGATTGAATTTACCCGGAATCTAAATGCGGCTTTCGTTCAGAGAGATCAACCATCGATATGATCTGTTCCCAACGTCAGCTGTAAGAAAAGTGCAGAGAGCAAAACCAGCCTCTGTATCTCGCCTCTATAGATCTGACCAAGGCGTTCGATCTCGTGAGCAGAGACGGTCTATTCAAGATTCTCCCAATGATCGGATGCCCACCAAAACTCCTCAGCATCATAAGATCCTTTCACGATGACATGATGAGCACTATACAGTTTAACAGCGACATGTATGTTGGGTTCGGGGTGAAGAGCGGTATCAAACAAGGCTGTGGGTTGGCCCCGACACTCTTCGGCATCTTCTTCGCCATACTCCTGAAGCATGCTTTCAAAAACACAGCGGATGGTATCTACCTTTACCCCAGATCTGACGGTAGTCTCTTCAACATCGCCTAGCTGCGCCCCAAGACAAAGATCAGGTCAGTCCAGATCAGGGACATGCTGTTTGTCGATGATGCAGTCATAGTATCGAATCAGGAAGATGGTCTCCAAAGACATGTTTTCTGATGCTTGCAGCCTGTTCGAAAACTTGAAACCCCAAGTTATGGGACAAGCAACCGCCTGCCCACCTAGCATTTCAATCCAAGGTACACCACCGAATATATATATATATATATATATATATATATATATATATATATATATATATATATATATTTATATATATATATATATATATATGTGTGTGTGTGTGTGTGTGTGTGTGTGTGTGTGTAGCCCAATGCGGGACTTTTGGGGGAGCTAAGTGCTCCCCGTTATATTCGTAATCCTTATGCCAGACTTATTTAAAAAACAGACTAATTATTAACAGCTTTTATTGCTTTGCTACATGTGTACTCACATCCAGTCATGCAAAAGTTAGCAAATAAAATCCCTGCTTGTTTTTACCCCTCAAACGAAAACATTCTACGTCAGAAATGGAATCGATAAAGAAAATAGCATTCATGATTAAATATTTTTAAAAAGCCAGCCGATCGGTTTCGCACTCACTCGACAGGAGCCTATCAAGGGGTTTTTCTTTTAAAGGGGAGAAGAGAAAAAAACTGCATATATTTAAAATAAAAACAGCGTTATGGTATATAGGCAATGGGAGATGTGTCTTAGAGACTGATCACATCTAATCTTAATAGACACTCCCTCTTTTTACAAAGGGGGCGCTGTACTTCATAAGTATATCTTAATGCGGGATACATGCTATTGGGTTAGTAGAAGAATTTATTTCCCTCCGTTTAATTATTGAAGAGGCAAAATGTTTCATCTACATATCGAGGTATATATATATATATATATATATATATATATATATATATAGCTAGGCAAACAGTATTAAATAACACGAAGTGTTTTGTCTTGATAAGACTTTTTTTCAATATTCCGAATGGTCGATTTAGTGTTTCGGTCAAATTGCTGTATGTAAGTTCTGTAGGATTCTTGTTTCATGTTCTTTCCTTTTTCGCGAGTACTTGTGATTTGATTCGTCAAATCATCTTCAGGCGGTGTTAGTCTTGGTGTCTTAAAAAATATGTCTTTACTGTTGAGTTTTTTTATTATTATAACGGCCAGTAATTTACAACTTAAAATGAGCGTCTATAATATTGAGATGTTACATGAGAGCGTGATTACGTTCTAAGAGCGTGCAAGATTCAAAGTTTGATTGCTTAACCGCTAAGAATTTGATTACGTTCTGAGTGCGTTCAAGATTTAAACGTATATTTGCTTAATCGATAAGAATTTGGTAACATATATTACTATGCTAGACACTTTAAAATGTTGTGACTAGTTTCGTAATTAACATTATTGATTGTAGGACGTTTATTTTTTATGTAGAGGGCTTTAAGAATTTTTTATCTTTCGGTGTTAGTATCGTGGTGTATTATTTTAGTATTGTTAACTAGTTGTGTCTATATTGAGAAAGGGGGCAGTCATGTTTTTTTAGGTGTTGGCAAATGGAGCTAGTGTCGAAGAGATGTAAGGTTAGTCTTTTGGTAAGTGGTGTGGTAGTGAAACCGATGTAAGAATTAGTGTTATTATTATTGTCAAAGATACATGGGAGAATGTATCTCTGACAATAATAATAAAACTAATTCTTGCCTGCGAAAGCAGAGTAACTCAAGAAATTCTATGCCCCAAACGTGAACTATTAAATTATTTGCTGCTTATGGTTGTCCGGAGCGAACACAGACCCCACGATGTTAATGTAAAACAGAAACCAAAACAGTTTTTAAAAAAACTTTTGAGCTGTGCGTGTTGCGTATGGAGGCTTTATGTTTAATGTACCAGGTAAATAGGCATTTCCTTAATGGAAACTGTAATTTGGGACGTCAAAACTGTATGAAATGTAATTGTCAGGAAATGATTTAATCGCTGGCGACCACGCCAATAGAAAGAGCGACAGAGAGAGAGAGGTGGCATGGAAAAGTAACAGTATGTCAATTCAACTTGTAAATCTTATTTCAAAGAGGAGCGTGACATAGGAAAGAGGATCACTTGACCGTGTAGTAACGAACATATTAAGGCATTTAGAAAAACACCTAAGTGTGACGGATTGAACGACGGATAAAATGTGTATCGCTTCTATTGTAGATAGGAACCCTCAGCTAAATAAGCCTTCTAACCCTTAAAAGAGATGTTACTTATTTGTGTAGTTTATTACGTGTGAATACCCTAAAAATCTTAGGACGAAAAAATTGTTTTAGAAATAACTACTACTAATAATACTAATACTAATACTAATACTAATACTAGTACGACTACGACTACGACTACTACTACTACTACTACTACTACTAATAATAATAATAATAATTATTATTATTATTATTATTATTATTATTATTATAACCGTCCGTGTAGTAAAAATATTACTATAATTACTATTGCTACTATCACAGATAATAATAATAATAATAATAATAATAATAATAATAATAATAATAATAATAATAATAATAATAATAATAATAGCAACAACAATAATAATAAAAGTTTACGACCCTACATGAAAGTCTAGCGCGGAAATTGAGAGGATGTAGCCACAAAACAAACTACCAGACTTGATGACCAAATCGAGGGCATGCTAATACAAAAAACACCCAAAAGGGAACGATCCCAAGCAACTACAGACCAATAACCTGTTTGTACAGACCAATAATCTGCTTACCAACAATGTGAAAAATGCTAACGACATAACTGAGAGAACAAATCTACCACTCCCTGAAAAATCGTTGACTGCTCCCCGAGGAACAAAAAGGATGACAGAAAAAGAAACAGAGGAACACATGATCTGCTATACATAGATAAAAAAAAAAATCCTGAAGGAGGTAAAAAGCAGAAAGAATCACATATTCATGGCATGGATTGACTACAAGAAAACCCACGACAGAATACTTCAAGCACGGATATAGATAATAGAATGTACAATATACCCGACAGGATTATTAAGCTCATTTAGAAAGCATTGAGAACATGGAGACTAGAACTGACAGCTGGAGGACAACACCTGACTGAGATAAAAATACAGAGAGGTATCTTCCAATGAGACTCCTTATTATCACTATTATTTATCATAGCTATGATGCCACTCAACTACATACGCAGGAAATGTGATGCCGACACAAGTGTACAGGCACAGAACAAAGAATAAATCACCGCATGTACATGGACGATCTGAAGCTATTTACAAAAGACGAAAAATAATGGGAGCAGGTGATAAATACGACCAGAATTTTAAGCCAGGAAATTCAAATAGAATTTGGAATGGAAAAGTGCGCACTGCTAGAGATGAAAAGGGGAAAACTTGAGACAATAGAGGGTATGGAACTGCCCAACACGAAGAGATAAGGGCGCTAAGCGAACAGGATAGCTACAAATATTTGGAGTTCTGGAAGCAGACACCATCAAATCTACAGAAATGAAAGAGAAGATTGAAAAGGAATACCTGAGAAGAACAAGGAACCTCTTAGAAAAGGAATAAACACCTGGGCAGTATCACTAATAAGATACTCTGGACCATTCATAAGCTGGACTAAAGACAAACTCAGTCACCTTGACCAGAAGACTAGAAAATTAATGACTATGCACAACGCACTACATCCAAAATACGATACAGACAGACTCTACGTGACAAGAAACGAAGGGAGAAGAGTATAGAATACTGTGTGGACGACACTAAAAAAGAGCTGGAGAAATACAATATCCAGAACACAGAAAAGCTGATCATCGCAGCGATTTTAACTAACTCGTAGTTGGTCAGTGTCACCTGGTTATACGGGTTGGCTTCCGCACTTGAAGATTTTTTCGTTAGTCTTTTATCTTCGTTACTGTTCTATTCCAACATATCGAATATAATCGTTTCACTACAATAAAGGAAACTAAACCATAGCAGAACAACATCGAAAAGTGTCATGGAACCCAGTGTAATATTGGGGCTTGTAAGGTGAGTTGTAAGTTTAAGAATTAAATCTATAGTATTAGTTGATAGGTTTATAGAGAGACAATTCAATATTGGTAATAAAGATTATGGTGATGTACGTTTGGAAGCATAGACAACAGCGCATTGTGACTGACACATTCTTGTCTCGTGTTCGTCGGACAATTTTAGAATCCTAAAAAGATCTCTCGGTGTAAGTCTCTGAAATAGCTGGTGAATGTCTGGCATCCGATAGGATGCTCCATTGCCAGCAAAAACAAACAGATAAAAGAATTGAAAAAAAAATAAAGCCCAATAAACAACTTGCTGAAAAGCCATAGTCGTTAAGCTCACGTGTGAATTGAAAGAACAGGTGATGACAATACTCGATATCGAGTTTGCTGCCATCAACCGGGCATTGCTATGACTTGTTCTTTCAATTCACACGTGAACATAATGAATATGGCCTTTCAGGCCCGCAATACCCTTACAATCTTTGGCGCAATGATTGCAGACATGTTGTCCTATGCAAGTTGTAGATTTGGCTCTGTTGTTGTTGTTATTTCAATTTTTTATCTTTTTGTTTTTGCTGGGGATGGGCTATTCTACCGGATACAAGACATTAACCCGTTATTTAAGAGACTCCAACCAAGAGATCTTTTTAAGATTCTACCCCTCCCGTTAAGACCAATTATTTATATCTCTTGTACTTGGTTCAGCGGGTATATTCACCAGGTAGTTTTTGAAATTCGTTTTCATGAGCCCGGTAGCTCCTATAATTACAGGAATGATGAACATTTTTCTTAAGACTCCACTTTCTTTTAATGTCGTACATAAGACCATTGGTACTTAGTTATCTTCTCCTGTTCAGCTCTGTTTAAGCCAGCATCATTAAGGATACTGAGTTCAACTAGGGTTACTGCTCTCTCCTTCTCGTCCCATATCACTATATAAGGTTTAACAGCTCTGTTTTCTGAGTAAGTACCTGTAGGGATTGTATAGTCTTATCGGATGGGGTATGACTTATTTCCAACAGTTATTTCTGGTATATGTTCCCATGACTTGCTGCTGCACTTGATATTCAACTTTGTACAGATGGTTCAGTGGATATATTTACACACTCCATTGTGTCGCATTCTATAGTCGCCATCCCCACGCAGAATCTTAAACACGACCGTCAACTCGCTTACACTCTCTAATTCTGTATAGGAGAACCTGCACTTTTCGTTACTTGTTATTGTTAAAAGCATTGGTCATAAAACCTTAATCTTGGTCAGCCATTATTATCCTTTCCTGGCCATCGTGAAGCGATCCTCCTTCAGCCAGTCTACAGAAGCTTCCTTATCTATATATTCTGGGGTAGTTTATCCAGAAAATATTTGGCGCGTTGTTGGTTGGCCCATTCTTCCAGATTTCTATCATAAAAGCTATTTTGGGCTATTTCTGTGGCATGCTTGTTTGGTGTTCCTGCCTCATTTGTGAGACAGTTTTATCCAAAAGTTTTGTGCTGCAGGGTTTTTTCACTGGCTCGTGTTTCCAGGTGTTGATGTACTTTCAAACGTGTTCTCGGCCTTTTGGTCGAGATCAAAGTGTAGTATCTGTTCCGATGGATACTGCACCCTATAGACTGGTATTGTCTTGGCCTTCGGGGCTTGATTTACGCCGGTCTATGGGATTGTCCTGTGCAGTTCTAGGAGGTCCACCCTCCCAGGCTTTGCCTCCCCTCTTTGGGGAGGAGTAAGTTAATTGCTTACTGCTTGAGGCGCCCCTACCGGGGAATGCCGACGGGGCTGCCCAGGCAATTTTTGATGGTCAGAGTGCTCACCTCTCGGGCGCTGGCTTTTCAACCCCCACTTTCCGACCCGAGCTTGGGTCACATCTTACTTGTGGGAGTAGGATAAAAACTGGCCTTGTGCCTAACTCCTGGAGAGGAGTAAATTACTCACATATTGGCCAGTGTCTACAATAGTGGCTCGATGTTGATGTTTAAATTTTGATAGATCCATTCCTCCTGATCTTTTTGGCAGATAAAGCCTTGGTAGACACTAGATTCTGTATATTATTCTGTACAGTTTCAACATTTTTCTTGTTTTAGTATCTAGTCTGTTAATTTTATTTTGTGGACAGTCTATAATTCCAAAGCTGTAAGTTATCACTGGCATGGCAAGTTCATTAATGGCAGTTATTTTGTTTTTTGTTTGTAAGCTGTGTTTTTCCTATTTTTCTTACACGGTGTACATATTCTTTCCCAATTTTACTTCTATCTTGGCGTGCTTAATTGAATCATCTTCTTCAATGCCAAAATGTTTACATTGTTCCTGCTCTCCTAGGTCTTTGATGCCAGTCTCTTTATCAAGCTGTATATTTTCCCAGATCTGAGAGAGCACTTGCCACATTTATCCATGCTAAAATTAATTCCAATATATTTCGAGAAAGTATGTACAATCTGCAAGAGTCAGTGTCTGGGCTGACATACAGCTTGAGATCATCCATGAAATGAATAGCAGGCGGTTGACTCTTTTATGTTGGTCTTGGTGGCGGCCCTGGTTTAGGTTGTAGGCACTTCGGCATTTATTCAGTAGATGACTTAACGGATATATCGCTAGGCAAAAGAGTAAAGGAGAGAAGCAGTTTCCTTGGAAAATTCATCTTCGGATCATGACATCAGGCAGTGTTATTGTTCTCTTGGTGTGGCTTAATGGTTATCATATATTTATATGACTAGTCATAGTTGGTTTGATTACCAGATGGATATTGTATAATCCAAGGTACTGTAGTAGCCACAAGTGAGGTACATTATCATATGCGTTTTTGTAATCTATTTATACCATGTTTAGATTTTCCTGCCTCTTCCTACAGTCTTAAAGGTCTTGTCAATTAACAATTGTCCCTTGGTGCGAAAACATTTCCTCCTGCTTATCATTGTCGAGATATGCTAAATAACATGGTGAAGAAGGAGTGTTGCGGGCTCTCATATTTCGTTTAAAACCTGACACACTGCCACATAAGTTGCAGGTTGCCATCTCTTGAAAGAGATAGTTCACAGGTACGTTTTGGACTGCGATTGTAAAATGTAAGACCTGATTTGCCACAGTTCTCACACACCCAATCACGGAGAATCGCAACTGTTCTTTTGTTTTTCGTGTCAACTGTATCTTTATTTATATTCACAAACATTAATACTAATGTCTGGTCTTCACGTTGTTATATTCAGTGCACTCTCTTCTCAATTACTGTTCAGGATCATACACATTTTTGAGAAGAGTCTTTAAAGTGCGATTGTATCTGAGTTTCGGTTTATGAGGTGGCCTATTTCAATTGCAAAGTTTTCCATAAAAACCTGCTTTGGGATACGATCCTCGCTTATCCTAAATGCATGCCTATACCATCTTAAGCGATGTTTGTGTAACATGCTTTTGATGTTGCAACAACCACGCTACTGAAGCATTTTTACATCACTAATATGCATCTGCCATATCACACCTAGGATCCTGCAAACACATTGCTGATAAAAACATTCCAGCTTTTTTATGTGTCTTCTATATACCATTCAAGTTTCACATACATACAACTCTCTCATGCTATCAGATCAGGCTGTCTGAAGATACCGGCTTTCTGACCAGAAAGCACTAACCATTAATGTTATTGGTTTTTTTTGTATTCCCTTTGCAAAACTCAATCATGTTCTGCAAAGCGAAAAAAAAACATTTTTCTTCTACAAAACAACCAAACCAAACACCATGAATAAATTACTTGAACATATAAAGAACTTGAAGAATAAAAACTTTTGCCAAATGACGTCGAGGGGGCACCAGAGTAGCCAGTTCATCGGAGCATAATCTATTGAAGTATTTGTAAAACAAGCACAAGGATGCTACATTACGGCGATGGGACACGGACTAGAGCTTGGTTGACAGTGAGGGACCTATTAGGTTGGCGACTCTTTTTTTACCTTGTCAAGGAGGGCGAGACTAGTAGATGATGCACCACCCAAGATGTGGCAACAATACTCCATGCATGGGCAGATGGCGGGTCTGTAGTGGAAAAACCCCTGGTATGAATGGGTGTCCTTCATAGATATTAAAGTGTTATGATGACAGGTTGTCCAAATACTGTGTGATCTTATGCAGCATTACTGGAATGCTGAAGACCTACCATAGAATTGGAAAGATGCATTCATGGTGATCTTGTACAAGGGTACTAGAGATGATTGTGATAATACTCGTAAGATTGCCATACTGGGCGTGGCAGATAAGATCATGCGTAACATTTTAGTAGATTAAAAATCATAGTGTAAATTATGATCTTTTAGAATCTTCATGTGGTTTAAAGAATGGTAGGGCAACAGTTGACATGATCTTTTTCGTTAAGCCACTCCAAGAGAAGTTCATTGAGTAACACATTGGCTTGTATCAAGTTTTATAGACTTTACCAAAGCTTTTGACATATCCAATAAAATGCTTGGTTGTGTATTCTAGAGGGGATTGGTTGTCCCCCAAACCTTGTGAGGATTATCCGGCTCTTTCACGACGGTATAAAAACACAGGTAAACGTTGGTAGCCAGCTTTCTGAAACAAGATCCGTAGAAAATGCTGTAAACCAGGATGACAGACTGGCACCGACACTTTTTGCCTTATACTTTGTTGTAGCGTTTTCTCTCTCTCTCTCTCTCTCTCTCTCATACTCTCTCTCACCCTCATCCTCTCTCTCTCTTTCTTTATCTGTCATTTTATCTATCTAACTATATATATATATATATATATATATATATATATATATATATATATATATATATAAAGAAATAAAGAAAGAAAGAAATAAAGAAAGATGGACGGAAAAGAGAAATCAATCGATTATCTTGGGAACCTTGTTAGTAAAATCCTTTTTGACGGTCTTACAGAGTGCCGGGAGAAAATGGAAATTTTCATGGCAGAAGATGGCGGTGTAGAGGAGGGGATCTTCTTTTTTTAGTGCTGGGGCAATGGAGAGAAAAGGGGGTCTGGATCAGCCAAAACGAGAGCTGACACCCGCTCCACTCTTTCGGTCATCTGCCTCGCTTCATACTGTTAGACAAACTGATTTATTTGCATTGAAATTAAATTTCATCTTGTTCGGTACGTGTCTAGAAAACAAGACCGCGTCAGTTCGCCCCACATCATCGTGAGGTGCTATCAGGCGTTTCTCTTTTGAGGCTATTCTTCTTCTCCTCCTCCTTCTTCTTCTCCTCCTCCTTCTTCTTCTTCTTCTTCTTCTTCGCCTTCTTCTTTGCTTCTTTTTTCTCTCCGTCTTCTACTTTTTCTTCTACGTTTTTTTTTTATTCTTCAGCTTTTTATTCAACTAATCTACTTGTTCTAATACTGAATAACATCTATTTTTTCTTCTTCTTCATCTACTTTTCCTTCTTCTCCTCCTCCTTCTTCATTTTCTTCATCTTGACTTCTTCTTTTTCTTCTTCTTCATCTACTTTTTCTTCTTCTCCTCATTCTTCTTTTTCTTCTTCTTCTCCTCCTTCTTTTTCTTTATCTTTGTTTCTTCTTTTTCTTCTTCATCTACTTTTTCTTCTTCTTCATCTACTTTTTCTTCTTCTCCTCCTCCTTCTTTTTTTTCATCTTTGCTTCATCTTTTTCTTCTTCTAATTTTTCAAGTTCGACTTTTCTTCTTCGTTTCTTCTTTTTCTACTTCTGCTTCCTTTTCGTCTTCTTTTTTCTCTTTCTTTTTCTTCTTCTACGTCTTCCTCTTACACGTTTTCTTCTTCTAATTCTTTTTCTTTTACAGTTTCTTCTTCTACTAATTCTACTTTGTCTTCTTTTCTTTTTCTACTTCTTCGTCTTCTTGAATTCTTATGATTAATGTTATCGTTTTTTTGTTAGATTTCGTGAAATGTTTTTTATTCTTTTTGTTGTTGTTGCTGTTGTTGTTCTGTGTGTAGGGTGTATTTTTTGTTTATTCTGTTTCGTTTTCGAAGATATTGAAAATGTCGAAGTGTTGTTTGTATTTGTCGCTTGAATATTTTCTGCTGTCTTTTTTTTTGCTTTGTTCGATCGATTTTTTTAATACATTTTCATTCTTGTCTTATTGTCATCAAATTTGTACGAAGTCTCTTTGCGTTCTTCTCAAGATTTTTAATGTCCTACTGAAACATCTCCCTCCTCTTCCTCTCTCTCTCTCTCTCTCTCTCTCTCTCTGTCATCTCACTAGCACTTCCTATACTCATTCTAATGAACATTTCATTGTTTATTTCTATATTTTCGTTCTATTTCGCCCTTCACTTCTACACTTTCTATTCCAATCTCTCTCTCTCTCTCTCTCTCTCTCTCTCTACATATATATATATATATATATATATATATATATATATCTTTCTCAAAATTTTCCTTTTTGCCGTTTAGTGAAAATATCATTGTCCCTCCTCCCTCTCTCCCTTACTCTCTATAGTTTGCTCTCTCCGGTTCCCTCTCTCTATCTCTTTATATATATATTTGTAAATCAGCCAGGGGTAAGATGACCGTTCAAAATATATTCTGAAGCATTATCTGTTATTTATATTTCCTCCCCCCACTCTCTCTTTCTCTCTCTATCTCTCTCTCTATATCTCTCTCTTTCTCTCACTATCTATCTACCTATCTATCTCAAAAATTTCCTTTTGCCGTTTAGTGAAAATATAATTGCCCCTCCTCCCTCTCTCACTTACTCTCTATATTTTGCTCTCTCTTATTCTCTCTCTATCTCTTTATATATATATATATATATATATATATATATATATATATATATATATATATATATATAGGGAGAGAGAGAGAGAGAGAGAAGGAGAGAGGGAGAGAGAGAGAGGGAGAGAGATACAGGGTGACCCAAAAAAACGGGCCCCGTGTACACTTTATGTGATATCTCCTTTATTTATTCACCGATTGCCCTTATTTTACAGGACATGGCAGAATCAACGACCGTGAGTACACCAAGACCTCAGTGGAAGCTGGAACAAAGAATACACTGTGTTAAATGTTACTACAAGACAGGCTCGTTTAAGAAAACCCAGGACAGTTTCATGCATCAGTTCGAATGTGAAAAGGCTCCATCCAAAAGCAGAATTCAGAACTGGGTGGATCACTTCGAGAAGTATGGGACCGTGGAGAACCTCAACGCTGCCAGTGAGAACCGTCCAAGCCACTCTGTGCGTAAGCGAAGTCAGTCCCTCGGTATCTCCCGTGAGACTTGCAGCAGAGTGCTGGTGAACGATATCAGGGCTTACCCATACAGAATACAGACGCTGTAGACTCTTACAGCCTCAGACAAGAAGCAGAGGAGCGCTATGGCAGTCAAGATGCTCGATAAGATCGAGGAGATACCAGGTTTCCTTAACCTCCTTTGGACCTCAGATGAAGCCCACTTCCATCTTGACGGAAAGGCGAACTCCAAGACAAATGTCTTCTGGGGGTCCTCCAGACCCAATGAAGTAGCCACCAAGCCCCTGCACTCTCCTAATTGCACGGTGTGGGCTGCAATCTCGGTCAGAGGCATCATCGGAGCAATCTTCATCGAAGAATCTGGCGCAGCAGTGACAGTCACCAAGGAGCGGTATGTGGGGGTCCTCAAAACCTTCAAGAGTGAGCCCCAGACCCTCTACCCGTCGCTCATGAGCAAGTTCTTGTTCCAGCAAGACGAAACAAGTTCTCACACCTCAAACCTGTCCCGATATTGGCTGAAAGAGAACTTCGGAGGCCGAGTGATCAGTCTCAAGACTAATTTTGAGTGGCCACCCCATAGCCTGGACCAAAGCCCCCGAGATGGTTTCCTTTGGGGCTATCTTAAGGACAGAGTGTACGCAGGGAAACCCAGAACCATCACGGAACTCAAGGAAGCCATCAGGGAAGAGATGAGAGCCATTCCCAATTCAGTCTGTAAGAACGTCATGGACAACTTCGTTCTGCGCCTCAAGAAATGCACAGAGCTAAATGGAGGCCATCTAGAACACATGCTGTAGAACGGAGAAAAAAAGACCCTTGTGTTTTGATGTGATGTTTTGTAATATAATAAACTAGACCCGTTTTGGGGGGGTCACCCTGTATATATATCCTGTCTTTCCCTCACTCCTTCTCTCTCTCTCTCTCTCTCTCTCTCTCTCTCTCTCTCTTTCTTGACTTTCATACTTTTTCTACATTTTGTTAGTAGATCTATACAACCAGAATCATTATATCGTACTTTTTCTCACTCTTCTCTCTCTCTTGGGGAAGACAATGGAAGTGGTCCCGAATCTCTAAGTGATCTCCCAATTTAAGGAGCTATGGGGACCGAACCTTCTTTTAAAGCTTTAAATATATCTTATTTTTCTCCGGGGAAAACAATGGAAGGGGTTCCGAATTTCTACGTTACCCTCTATGTGTCGAATATTAAATGCCCCCACCTCTAAGTTACCCATGGAGACAGACCCCTCCTTAAAACTTCAAATGATATATCCAATTTTAACGAAATTTAAACCATATGTATAAGACATTAATTCAGGCTATATTAGGGGGCGAAACGGGAGAAGGGGTTAGTAAAAACAAAAAAAAGAAATATTTGTTCTTTCTTTTTTCTTCCTGATTATCATTTTTTTTTTTTTTGTTATTTACTCTCAGTTTTCTCTTTTCTATTTCTTTTTTCCCTCTCATTTTAACCTCACTTTCGTATTCCATTTCTATTATTTTCTCCTTTTTTCTTTCTTTATTTTTCATTCTCTCATTAGCTTTTTTTTTCTTAATGTAGAGTATGGAAGATGTACCTTCCAACGTCCGTCACTGTTTACAACTCAAAAACAAGATGGCGACTTTTCCAGCTTGCTTTATACCATACTAAGGGGGAGATAACTCTCGTTTACTCTTTCAACACAGGAGTAGATAACTCCTTTACCTATACACCTAATAACTTTTTTCTTTCGTTTTCCTTCTAACTTTTCCTAGTACTTCAATTGTTTCTTTTTCTTCTTTTTCATGTCTTTTCTTTCTTGTGGAAATTTCTGTGGTCGTTTTTAAGAAAATAGGAATTATACTTGAAGATAAGCGAAAATTTGAAGAAATGAACGAAAACAAGTATGTACGTTAATTGAACAATTTTACTTATGCAAGTAATAAAGAATGGTGTACAAAAGTAATGGGTAAATATACAGAATGAGGGTTTGCGAACACGTGAAATCGTGTGAACTTATCTAATATGAGGAGTGTTTTGCTAATATTCTCAATGTCTTCGAGTTTTATTTGGCTTCAATGTCATTTTTATTTCAATTTAATTTTGGTTAGTCGGTTTTACCTAGTAACGTTGGTTTGTTTCAGAACTCGAGCATTTTCCTCGCTCCAACAATTTTGATTCTTTCCATTGTAGAAGAATTGGCTTTGCTTGCGATGTCTTTTGTGGCCTTATGCCGTAATACAGTAAACCGTTAACCGACGTCAACCGTAGTAGTGAAAATGGAAAAAGAGGTGGGATACCTAAGCGTTTGAGTGTATACAGGTTGGCTCACGTGATCCCTAAGGAAGCACTGATTGGGTATAACGTTTCGCCAATCCATGCGACCATTAAAAGAAACAAGGGAAGACAACCACAATGACCAATCTATGAGTTTCGTATAAAATAATATTCTTTGATTTGTTTTATTTTTCGTAACTATTATATGTTTTCATTTCTTTTTTTCTTCTTATTTATTTTCCATTACTTTCTTTTTCTTTCACCTCGTTTTCTTCTTTTTCCTCCTTTATTATCATATTTAGTTCTGCTTTCTAGCTTTTTCTGTTTCGTTTTTCTAATCCCATCTCAATTTCTTTTCTTTTACTCTTTAAGTTTTATTTTTACGTTTGTTTGTTCGTTCTATTTTCTACTTAGAAAAAAAAATTACTAATAAGTCACCGCGTATCAAGGCCAAAAGCCACTCGAGAGTTAGTGCTAATGAGATGGGTGAATTGTCAGTTGAACGATGAAGAATATTATGAGAGGATAGAAATGACAAGTATTTGTTAACATCGGATTTGAAGATGATCATATCGTAGTCTCCAGGGAAGCAGCTTCATGGTAATGTGTTCCACAGATCGGGTGTTCCGTTTGATGTTAAGCACACAGAGGAAGAAAGGAAAGTTTTTTGCAGTTGTGGTAGGGAGACGAGTTTTTGTTGTGAATTTCTTACAAGGAGGAACCAGAGATTGGAGCTCGCTTGGGCACCTTCCATAGAAATAACGTTTAAGTAAAGAAAGACTAGCATCGTTTTTTTTCTTTTTGAGAAAGGGGCTGTATGTAAGAGAACCGATCATCCCCCACTAGATTGCAAAGTTAGTTGCGGAGTATCCATAAACAAACGGAGTGTATTTTCAAGAACCTTCCATCTGTGAAACACATTACCACGGGACTGATTATCTGTCGACTACAACATGATCGCCTTCAAGTCCAATATCTACAAATAGTTGTCGAGCCGTCCTCTTTAGTAATCAAAATGTGTCCTTTTCATCCATCGTTATCAACTACCTCATAGTATAGTTCAACATCAAACTTACAATATCATTGGTCTTTATTATCGAATGGCTTTTGGTCTGGATAAGTGATGACGCATTAATATAAAAAAATAGCTCAGACAAAGATCGTTCACAATAAAACACAAAGAGAAAGGGACAGGACAATGAAAGAGGATGGAAAGTGAATTTTTTAAAAGTGCATTTTTAGATACAATATAGAATGAAGGAAAAAAAAGAAAGAAGAAGAGAGGGGAAGGAGAAAGAATGAAGCAAGTGATAGATAGAGTCTAATGAAAAAACAGTAAAAAAAATGGAACAAATAAAAAAGACGAAGGAAGAAAACACGAGGAAAACATTTAGAGATAGAATGGAAAAAGATACTTAAAGAAGAAGGAAAACGAATGGGAAGAACAAATTAGAAAAAAGAATAGAAGTAATAAAGAAAGAGAGGTTAGTGTAGTTAGAGAGAAGATTACTAATGATTTAAAGAGGAATGGAAAGAGTGTGGAAGATACAACAACAAAATGAAAGTACAAAAGAAAGAAGAGAAAAAAGAACGAATAAAGTAAGAAAGGAAACTGAAAGGAAAAAGAAAAAAAGGAAATTGGAAAGAAAAAATAAAAGAAATCACAAAAGAGAGAACAGAAAAAAAAAGAAAAATGGAAGAAAAGGACGTGAAAGAGAAAATCGAAAAGAAGAAGAAAAGTAAACCAAATATTAAAAGAATAAGTGTTAAGTCAGACTCTGAAACAGTCATTAACTGAATGAAAATAGAAATAATAATAAGGAAACGAGATGGAAATAGGAATGGAATAGTACGATGTAATGAAAGTGTGGAGAAAGATAGACAGATAGTGGTATGTATAGAGATGGGTAGAGGGAGAAAGAAGAGGATGATAGAGAGAGTGAGAGAGATAGAGAAAGAGTGAGTGAGAGAGAAGGGAAGAGAGTGAGATAAATATATATAGAGAGATTGGTAAATAGAAAGAAAGTGAGAGATAGAGAGGGATAGAGGGGGGCAAGCAATAAATAGTTAAAAAGAGGAATGGAATAATACGATGTAATGAGAGGGCAAAAAGAGAGAGAGATGGATAAAGAGAATGGGAAAGGGAAAGAGATAGATAGATAGATAGATAGATAGATAGATAGATAGATAGATAGATGGTTGATAAAGGGAGGGAGGGGGGTAAGCAATAAAAGCTGAAAAGACAGAAAATAGTCCGTTAAGTTTTGTTTTTTTAAATCAACCAAAAAAGCGATAACATGTAACGCAACGAAAAGAAAAGCGATAAAACGTCAAACATGCAAAAGATAAAGAAATATTGAAAAAGAATGGCGGACAAGCAAGAAAAAAGATGGAACGACAAATTGAAGATGATTCATATGTAGTGATTAGGTGTTGTGGATAGCAGTTAATTGTCACTAGTGTCAGGTTGGCCATAATGGCTGCCAATGACGTCATCGCCCGCGTAGTTTTACGAGCCGGTGCCGAGGCTGGCGAGAATGGAAGACGCAGACGATGGACGCAGGAGGAAGCGAGAAATAAAATTAAACAAACCAAATCAGAATTAATAAAACCGAAACAACAAAATAGGCATTAATCAACAAATAACGTTAACGACAATAACAATAATAAAGCAATAAAATCGAACAAGAAAATATAAAAATGCGAACAAGATGGCGAAGCGAGCGACTACGAACGACACCGCCATTACGACTAGATTTGCCCAACAACGATTTCTCGTCGAATTATGTGGCAGGAGGTTTAAGGTCTTCATTAATTTTTCGATCCAGCAATAAAAACGCAAACAAAACGAGACAAAAAAAACGAAAATAATAATCTTGAAAGATGGAAATAAAGAAATGGTACAGAAAAGGGAAGTTATAAGAAGTGAAAGAAATAAGATGTAAGGACATTATAATGAAACAATTAAAAAGAAGAAGAAGAAGAAGAAGAAGAAGAATTAAACAATTATTCATGAAAAAGAAAATAACAGAAAAAAAAAGATTTAAAAAGAAAAACTAAAATTGAAAAAAAAATTAAGACAGCGAAAAGGAAAAAAGGCAGTCTGGTAATAAAAAAACGCAATTACATAAAAGTGTAGAAAAAACAGAATTATTGAACGAACGACGGAAAGAAAGCATTTCTAGCTATCTATTATACTAAATGTGAGTTAATCAATGTTTGTTTCTTTAAGGCTTTTTCCTATATACTTAAATAGAACAAAATACATGCCACAATGTAGTTTGGTTCTGAGATTGAGTTATGTCTGCAAAGAAATCTGTATTTATTGTTCTAATCAGCCTAAATTTATAATTAATTCAACAAGTCTCTTTATTTCAATATAAGAACTATAAAGAATATTTATACTTCTATATTATTTTTATTATTACATAATAATAATAATAATAATAATAATAATAATAATAATAATAATAATAATAATAATAATAATAATAATAATAATAATAATAATAATAATAAAAATGTGCACTACTAGAGATGAAAAGAGGAAAACTGGAGACGACAGAGGGCATAGAACTTCCCACCACAGAGGAGATAAAGGCGCTAGGCGAACAAGATAACTATATATTTTGGGGAGTTCTGGAAGCAGACACTATCAAATCTACAGAAATGACAGAGTAGATTGACAAAGAATACATAAGAACAAGAAAACTGTTAGAAACCAAATTATATAGCAGAAATCTAGTAAAAGAAATAAACACATGGGCAGTATCACTAATAAGATACCCTGGACCATTCATAGGCTGGACTACAGAAGAACTCAGGCACTTTGATCAGAGGACTAGAAAGCTGATGACCATGTACACGAACTACACCCAAAAGAAGATACGGAAAGACTATACATGAAAAGAAACCAAAGAGGAAGAGGACTGGTAAGTATAGAAGATTGTGTGGAAGATATAAAAAAAGAGAGCTAGAGAAATACACAACCCAGAACATGGAAAAACTAATCACCGCAGCAAGAGATACCATCCCAGCGAAAAACTTGGGAAGCACTGAAACCAGAAACAAAAAGACAAGAAAAAAAAGTAGGAAGAAAAAGAACTGCATGGACGCTTTATAAGACTTACACAAGGAGAATAGCTGGCTATGGCTAAGAAAAGGACGCTTGAACAAAGAAACGGAATCTTTACTCACGGCTGCACAGAACAATGCAATTAAGACAAACTACATTAAAGCTAACATAGATAAAACCTAGGAAAACAGTAACTGCAGACTGTGTGGACAAAGAGACGAAACAGTAAATCATATAATAAGTGAATGTAGCAAACTAGCCCCAAAAGAATACCACAACAGACATGACTGTGTGGGGAAAGCAGTACACTGGGAACCGTGCAGACGATTTCATTTTGAACACGCAGACAAATGGTACAAACATAAACCAGACACAGTACTAGAAAACGAAAAACACAGAATCCTTTCGGACATGGATGTACAAACAGATAAACTCATACATGCAAGGAGACCGGAATCCACAATAATCGACAAGAAGGAAAAATCCTGCCAAATCGTAGATTTCGCAGTTCCAGCAGGCACAGAGTGAAGACTTTGGAGACGGAAAAACGAAACAAATAGACAGAACTTACCAGAGAACTGAAAGCAATATGAAACATTAAGAAAGTCAAAATAATACCAATAATCGTAGGAGCACTAGGAACAGTCCCAAAAACCTGGAGAAAGGACTGGGAGAAATTGGAATTAAAGTGATCACTGAGACCATACAAAGGACGGTGATGATCAAAACAGCTGCAATCCTAAGGAAAATCCTCGAATGCGGTAACCAACCCGCATAAGTCACGAAAGGTAACCAACCACATGGAAGTTACAATAGGAAAGGAACAAAAACACATGAAGAACACCACCGCAAGAACCAAGGAACAGGATTTGCAAGAAATATTATAAGCTGGCCCCCCCCCCCAAAAAAAATGTGATGGCACCAGCCTCGGCTGATACCACACAAAATAGTTGTGATGGGTCAAGGATGATGGGAAGACCGAAGAGGGAGAGCACTATCCAGACCTCCACTGGAAGAGTGCGGAGAAGACGGGGACCTTGGAGAGGCTTGTTGTCACTCAAATCCCAGAGGAGACAAATTGTCGCTGCCAGCGAGAAATCAATGGTAGACGACTGTTGAGATACCGCAAAACCATTTGCGGTGGTTATCGAAAAGAGATGGAGAACACAGGAAATCTGGGGAAGCTTGTTGCCACACAGACTCCAGGGAACACCATAGGTTGTTGTCGGTAAACAATCACTAACGATTACCTGTGTGATAACTCTTAGTGAGTACAAATAATAATAATAATAATAATAATAATAATAATAATAATAATAATAATAATAATAATAATAATAATAACACTAATAATAATAATAAGAATAATAATAATAATAATAATAATAATAATAATAATAATAAGAAGAAGAAGAAGAAGAAGAAGAAGAAGAAGAAGAAGAAGAAGAAGAAGAAGAAGAAAAAGCGAACTGACGGGAATATAGAACATGCAGAAAATCACTAGAATGCCAATAAGTGTATGGGTATTAGGAATAGTCCAGAAAAAAATGTCTTGGAAAAAATTGGAATAAAAGCGAAGACAACGAACGGCAATGATGAAAACAACCGAAATCTTAAGGAAAATCCTTGAATGCGAATACCAACAAACGTAACCAACGAACGCAAACCTACGACTAATCGTTGTAAATAGAGAAAGAACAAAGCATCTCGAAAGAACATCACACGGCTGGTACAAAACAAAACTGCTTCGAAGTGTCAACGAGGATAAAAAGACCGAGGAGATAGAGCACCAACCAGACATTCACCCAAAAGGTGCGGAGAGTACTGGAACATTGGGGAGGCTTATTGCCACTCAAATTTCTAAGACTTACGGTTGTTACTAGCGATAATAGTAAATCAATGGTAAACGGCTGTTGAGATAATGGAATTGATCGGTAATGATTAATGAAAGAGATGGAGAGTGCTGGAAATCTGGGGAGACATGCTGTCAATCGAACTCCAGGGAACATGAATTTCTATTATCAGTAATCAGTCACTGATAATGACGAGTGAGTAAATAAAATAATGACTGAAATATAGAATTAAAGAGATTTATTATTTTTTAGTTATTATTTTTAGTATTTATTTTACGTTATTATTTTACGTTATTATTTTACGTTATTTTTTTACGTTATTATTTTTAAGGGCATCCATTTTGGCAGGTTCTCTGCACAGACAGAGTTTTCCTCTGGTGTTTATTATTTTTGACAAAGGGAAGTTTCTTTTCCCGAAATATTAAATAAATGATTTTATAACCATCCGGACATCACACAAACAGCTAACACCACACTTGCTGTTATGTACGATTTTAAGAAAAAATAAATAGTAAGTCACATTTCGAATTCGATTTATTATTTCTGTTCCTTCCAGCTTACATCTTACCCGGAATTTGCATTGCCCACAGCCTTTTAAAAACATACTACTACAATAATATTAATTTAAAAGAAAAATGTATAAAATCAGATACGCCATAAGTATTGCTGTCTTATCTGGGGAGGTGCTGCTCTGACAACTTTTCTTTGTCTTGGTAGAGTGAAAAATCGACTTCGCAATTTGGTAAAGAAAAGAAATTCGTATGAATTTGGATGATTCTGTAGTTAGACATTATGATATCTACATTTTGGATCACCGAGATTATCTATGCTGTTCGCCTGATAGTTTCCCGTATATAGACATTAGAAGAATACCTGTCCTAGGACGGGTATAAGGAATATGTTTAGTATTACTTTTAATTTTCTTTTGTTTTCTTTTTTGGAGGGTGTGATAGAGTTTAGTTTCTAGGGGCAAGCCACCAATATAGTATAGTTAACAACAACGAAAATAATGCACCCCGTTACTCACCGTGTTGTATAGAATACGTATCCCATCGTTCATAATGATAAGGTCATTAGTTTAGGAGTTTACCCCGCACATGCATAATATTTATGTTCACGCACGTGGACCAGTCAGTTAAAATTGTATGACATAATATAACTCAAAATTTGATCTAAAATAACTATTTTCTCTATTATATTTTGTACCTCATTTTTTAAGTTGTTTTTTTTTTCTTGGGAGGTGCGAGTTCGGGGGAAGACACCCTGAATTGTGAAGTTTACAAAATAATAATGGGCCCACCTTACTCACTATGATGACTAAAATATATATTCCAAGATTCATAATGTTCGGTTAATTAGTTTAGGGGTGAATCCTGTACATAGCCATATATAAACATATACACGTACTTAACTTTATATAGCAAGAGCGATGTTGTTTCGGCCTTGAGTTCTGAACTGCGTAACCACTGATGTCTCTTGAATCTGTTACCAAGAACTTCTTCGGTGCGGGTTGGATACTGGAGGTGCAGTCCTTTATCTTAGCACTTTTTTCTATTGTTTGTATATTGCTGCTTTTCTGCGAGTATTTTCTTCACGGTTTTAGGTGCCTTTGTTGGTAATTGCATGCTTTCATCCGGTATTGTATCTTCAAGTTCAAGTACTTTCTAAATGTAATGAGTTCCCTAGTAATACAATAAAGCTTTTTGTGTGTTTTGCGCTGTTTTACACATATCATAATCTAGTCTGTTGTTGCTTCGGGATATTGGTGGAGGAGTATAGTTTTGCTTTAATAGAATCCTACCATCAGTATGTATGTATGTATGTATGTATGTATGTATGTATGTATGTATGTATGTATGTATTATTATTATTATTATTATTATTGTTGTTATTATTATTATTATTATTATTATTATTATTATTATTATTATTATTATTATTATTATTATTTACTAACTAAGAGTTCTCACACAGGTCATCGTCAATGATTGCTCACTAATGATAACTAGTGGTGTCCCCTGGAGTCAACAACAAGTCTCCCTAGATTTTCCAGTACTCTCCACCTCTTTTGATAACCATTGCAAATGACTTTGCGTAATCTCAAAAGCAGCTTACCATTGATTTCTCGCTGGTAACGACCATTGACCTTCTTTCGGATTTGGGTGGCAATTAGTCTATCCAAGGTTTGGGTATTCTTCGCACTCTTCCAGTGGAAGTTTGGTTAGTGCATTCCCTCCTCGGTCTTTTTATCCTACTAAACCCTTCATCACAGTTTTGTTCTTGTTGACTATTATGACATCAGGTCTCGTTGTTTATATGAGTTTAGGTGTTCGCATCTCCATGTCTAAACGATTTTGTGTTTTTCGTTTTCTAGTACTGTCTCCGGTTTGTTTGTATTATTTGTCCGTATCCTCGAAATGCAGTGGTTTGCATAGTTCCCAGTCTACTGCGTTCTCCACGCAATCGTGTCTGTTCTTGTATTCTTTAGGGGCTAGTTTGCTGCATTCACTTATTATATGATTTACGGTTTCGTCTCTTTGTCCACACAATCTGCATTTACTGTTTTCCTGGGTTTTATCTATGTTAGCTTTAATGTAGTTCGTCATAATCGCATTGTTCTGTGCAGCTCTCAATAGAGATTCCGTTTTCATGCTCAAGTGTCCTTTTTTAGCCATGCCAATGAATGTTGGTGGGTCTCTTCTCTTGTCATTCTTTTGAAACGTAGTTTTTTTTCGTCCCACTTTTCTTTTCTTGTCTTTTTGTTTCTGGTTTCGATGTTTCTTTTGCTGTGGTGATCAGTCTTTCTGTATTCTGGGTTATGTATTTATCCAGCTCTTTTTTGTGTCTTCCAAACAGTTTTCTTTACTTATCAGTCTTCTTACTTCTTCGTTTATTTTCACGTAGAGTCTGTCCGTATCGTCTTTTGGGTGTAGTGCGTTGTGCATGGTAATTAATTTTCCGGCATCTTGGCTAGAAAGCCAAGATGCCTGAGTTCTTCTTTAGTCCAACCTATAAATGATCCAGAGTATCTTATTAGTTATACTGCCCATGTATTTATTTCTTTTACTAACTTTCTGCTATATAATTGAGTTTCTAAAAGTTTCCTTGTTCTTCTCAGCTATTCTTTTCCAATCTTCTCTTTCATTTCTGCAGATTTGACGATGTCTGATTCCAGAACTTCCAAATATTTATAGCTATCTTGTTCGTCTAGTGCCCTCATCTCCTCTTGGTTGGGCAGTTCCGTATCCTCTATTATCTCTATTTTTCTCCTTTTCATCTCTAGTAGAAGATTCTGGTAGTATTTATCAGCTGTTCAAGTTCCTCTTTGCTTTTTACAAATAGCTTCAGGTCGTCCATGTACATGAGGTGGTTTATTCTTTGTTCTGTGTTTGTAAAGTTGTATCCGGCATCACATTTCCTGAGTATGTAACTTAAGTAGCATCATGACTATGATAAATAGTTGTGTTGGAAGGGAGTCTTTTTGGAAGATGCATTTCTCTATTTTTATCTCAGTCAGGTTTTTTCCTCTAGCTGTCAGTTCTAGTCTCCATGTTTCCATTAGATTAATTCTTAATTAAACATTCTTAATTAGATTAATAATCCTGTCGAGAGTCTTGTGCATGTTTAAGCATTCAATTATCCATGCTTGGGAGATTCTGTCGTAGACTTTCTTTTAGTCAATCCATGCAATGGATATATTCTTTTTTCTGCTTTTTACCTCCTTCAGGATTTTTTGATCTATGCATAGTATATAATGCGTCCCTCTTTTCCCTTTCCGGTATCCTTTTTATTACTCGGGGAGCAGCCCACAGTTGTTAAGGGAGTTGTAGATTTGTTCTCTCATTTGTGGCATTAGGATTTTCCACATTGTTGGTAAACAGATTATTGGTCTGTAATTGCTTGAGATCGTTTTCTTTTTGGTGTCTTTTTGTATAGCGTTGTCTCTCCTTTGCTCATCCATTCTGGTACATCTGTTTTGTGGATAAATCCTCTCAGTTTCTGCGCTAGCCTTATATGTAGGGTCGTGAATATTTTTCAACCAGTACGCATGTATTCAATCGTGGGCTCGTAATTTCCAGTTTGCCATTTTTCTTAGGGTTGTCTTAATCGTTGTTTCATTAATTTCTGTTTATGTTCCTTCTTCAATTTCCTGTAGTTCATCTTTCATGTTTTTCAGCCATTTTGCATTTTTGTTGTGTTTTAGAGGTTTTTCCAATATCTTGCTTCAGAAGTTTTTTTCTCTTTTCTTTTTTTTCCGGTTGTTCTGTTGTTGTTCTTTCTCCGTTTACGTTTTTGTAACACTGGTGTTCATTGTTTACAAAGGTCCCGTTCTGTTTGTGCTGTTCCGATTTTATCTGTATCGTCTGAGTCTTCCTTCTTTTGCTTCTATCTTTTGTTTTAGTTCTTCATGTTTCTTATTTAGTCTTTCCTTGCGAGTCAAATTTCCGCTCTTCCATCGTTTTCCGTTCTCTTTCACCCTGTGTACGGTTTTAGCTTCTGTTCGAAGTTTGGTGATCTGGGTGTTCAGTCTGATTTCCCATCCAGGCTTTGTCGGTCCATTCTTTTGGCCAATCTATTTTCTCTTTTTGCTTTCATACTTATTGATTTTGCGCTTGGATATATCAAGTTGCTCAGGTCTGTGATTGTATCTGTTGATATGTACGCGAGGAATCTGTTTACTTTCTCTGTTTCTAATTTTACTTTCTTCAAATCTTCGTTCATTAGGATGCGAGTTTTGTTTTGTTCTCAGTCATGAACCGCTTGATGTTTTCAGCTTCTCTTCTTCTTCTTCTGTGATTTCGTAGTCTTCGATTTCCTCAGTTTAAGTGTTTATGTTTAGCCAGTCTTGTACCTGTGGGTTCCCGCCAAGTGGTGTTTCTTCATCTGTTACGCCATTTATCTTTTGTTTGATTTCCATTAATTCCAGCTGCGAAAAACACCCTCTCTTGAAGATCTGTCTTGTTTGATCTGCTATCCTTTGTTCTGTTTTATGGTTGTCAGTAGAAATGTCCCATGGATGTTTTATTCGTTTCCGATAACCTCTTTTTATGGAATGGCGGCTTATGTATTACATAAGTCGCCATTCCACAAAAAGAGGCTATCGAAAACGAATAATATTCCATTACCAGTCTATTATCTTTTGTGGCCCATTTCTTTCTATGGGTTTTTGGTTTGTTCTTTTAATTCCTGCTTTCTTGTGTTTTGCATGTGCCCTTGTCATACCTGGAAGAAATAAAAGAAGTTACTTACCTGTTTTAGTCTGCGATCTTGTTACTGATATATAAGGAGCAAACATTCGCAGGATGTAGAACGGGTCTCCCAATGTTGGCCATCGAGAGAGCACCTTCCCTTATTATTATTATTATTATTATTATTATTATTATTATTATTATTATTTGTACTTACTAAGAGTTCTCACACAAGTTATCGTCAGTGATTGCTCACCAACAACAACCAGTGGTTTTCCCTGGAGTTTGAGTGACAAGAAGCCTCCCCAGATTTTTACTACTCTCCACATCTTTTCGATCATTCCCGTTGTATTTTGGTACCAATAAGCCTCTCCAAGGTCCCAGCACTCTCCGCACTCTTCCAGTGGAGGTCTGGTTAGTGCTGCTTCTCCTCAGTCTTCTTATCCTCCTTGACCCTCTATAACTATTTTGTGTGGTGTCAGCTGAGGCCGGCGCCATTTTTATTTATTTTTGTTTGTTTGGGAGGGTAGCAGCTGATGATGTTGTTTCTTCTTCTTCTTCTTCTTCTTCTTCTTTTTCTTCTTCTTATTATTATTTTTATTATTATTATTATTATTATTATTATTATTATTATTATTATTATTATTATTATTATTATTATTATTCATAAAAATGAATTTGTCTATGTGCAAAGAACCTGTCTGAATATATAGGTTTTTCTCTAGATGAGAGCGACAATTTATTATAATGTTAACCATCAAAATAAAAGTTTAATCATTGTTGTGGTGGCAACCACTCATTTGCATATACGAATAACGTTACACTATAAATGGCAAACCTAGATTGGCCTTAGTGTGTGTTACCTAAATGCCACCGGAAGTGACGCCGAAGAGCGTACATGTCCTCCCACCAAGACTCTCTGACTCGACACCTTCATTTGTACATACTGTAACTATACCTTTTCTTTAATACACTTATTATTGCATTCTCCTTGTTGTTTGCGTCTTCATTGTATTCCTCACTAATTATTGTTCAACCTTGCAACCACAACAATCATGATCTGTTGTTTATTTTAATTTGACCTATTGCAAAGCTTGTGTCAGAAGAATAGTTTTCAATGATCCATTTTTGCCATAAAATTAAATATTATGTTTGTGCTAAAATATCTAGTTACTTATCACGTACTTTTAAGCATAGGGTCTCTTTAACACAGCCACGTGACAGAACATAGCAATAACTGTTTAATTTGAAATAAAATCTTTTGGGAGGTTTACTTTTTAATTTTTGTTGTTGTGTGCACACAGATTTTAATAAAGAAATTACTTCCGTCTTTTAAGTAAATATTTAGACACTTAAAGCTGTTTTTAGGTGAGTTATTGGAAAAATAAACCCAATTTTACTCTTTGCCTAAATTATTGTTGGTTTTGTAAAGCCCATGGTTCTTTTTTACGGACATTTTGAATATGTTGACAAAATGTGTATTCAACATGTCTGACACTCGGGAAATAATCATTTATGTCACTATAAAGGTGAGTGTTATTATTTGTCAATTTCATCATTCCCTTTTTTCTTTTTTTTTCTTTATTTTAATTCTTTTTTCGTTGTTGTATTTTAAAAGTACCTTTTTATGATTTAATCCTTCATCCTCCTTCTTTTCTTCTTTCACCAGCCTCCCTCTCTCTTTCTCTCTTTCTCTTTCTTTCTTTCTTTCTCTCTCACGTACACTCTCTCTCCCTGTCTCTCTCTTTCTTTCTGTCTGTCTGTCTGTCTGTCTCTCTCTCTCTCTCTCTCTCTCTCTCCCTCTATATATATATATATATATATATATATATATATATAGTAAGCAATGAAAATATATATGGCAATCAAGCTACACAGAGGCTCCCGCGTTTCATCCCCGGGGGGAATCGTCAGGCTAAATGCTTACTACCTAGCTCTACTTACGTATCGAGCACTGTTGAAGTAAATACTGAAAACTGATACATAAAAAATTATATCTCCTTATAATATTTTATGTGGATACATGAAGTACTAATATATATATATATATATATATATATATATATATATATATATATATATATATATATATATATATATATATATATATGTGTGTGTGTGTGGGGGGGGGGGTGTTTTATTATGAACTACCTTAGTCTAAATTGTTGTGGTTTCAAAAACGCGCCAAATATAATGACCACGAAATAAAAATATCAAAAATATGATATGTGCAAGACACAACAATCCCAGACTAAGGGAGTTCGCAATAGACAAGCGAGAAACAAAGGGGAGGGAGAAAGTCAAATAAATATAAACAATAAGATAAGTAATATATATGTATCTTTAAAGAGAGAGGGGGGAATAAACCACTAACACCCTGGCCGGAATTACTTATGTGGCTGTAAAGGTAAGTGTTATTATTTGTCAATTTCTGATCCAGTTATTATAGAGACTGTGCTAGTTCATTTTTAACTATCTATATTAGACACTATTGCGCATACGTTCAATCTATTTTAAGTAATTTCAAGTATTATTAGACAATAGACACTATTCCAATTCAGTAGCTTTTTTTTATTACTGACCAATGTTTTTTCATTACTTTTCTCCCATGCACTCGAATTGGTGTTTTACTTAGCCAGATATGATTATCTAAAGCTTAGTTTATCAACTTTAGTTTCCCGAAGGCTTTTGTCCTATACATCTTAATCGCATAAATACATGCTAAAATATTATTTAGCTTTGTGATAAAGTTATGCTTAAAAGATTTCTATTTTAATTGTTCTAAAAATTAACTCATCAAGTGAACTCTCAATCACTAAGTGTGTGTCTCTCACTTTCATCCCATCTCAATGAATTGGATTTGCGTAGGTTATGGTTTAATAGACATTGTTTGAATAAAGAATAAAGTGCGTCAATTATTTTTATTGGTCATTCTATACTTCTGATAGCCTGTTAAGCGAGATAGACAAACGCAGCGATTGGTTTAATAAAATAAAATATAATATACATTATCTAATGAAAACGTGTTTTAAAAAGAAAACGTGTATGTAGAGGGG
Source organism: Sepiola atlantica (assembly GCA_963556195.1). Lineage (NCBI taxonomy): Eukaryota > Metazoa > Mollusca > Cephalopoda > Sepiida > Sepiolidae > Sepiola > Sepiola atlantica. Next base: position 34,917,115 of record OY744521.1, on the reverse strand, counting down.
GGGGTAACTTGTTTCATATGAGATGTATAGAATATTTAACTTACAATTGCACGATTGAGATATGAAATAATAATAATAACAGTGCTACAGAAGTATTTGTATTGCAAAATGTCTGCCCAGTGTGTGTGGCTGGCAGTGGCAGTAGATTCAAAATTCCTCCGACTTCTTTTGACTATTTCAAGAAAGAAGATTGAGCAGAACTAAATATCAAAATCGAAGAAAACGATCAAAACGAAAATACTGTTTTCTAACAACATAGATCAATATGTGGCAGAAATCACTAACCGAACAGATTTACGTATGTTCCTTTTGTTACCGAATGTATCGAGCACGAATATAGGGTAAAACTGACTTTATTCTACATATAAGATTAACAGTTTTGGTTACAAACGTATATAGATATAATCATTATTATACTAAGGATAATTGTTATTATTATCGTTTTTTATTTACCTCTTTCATATTAATTTATCTATTATGTTTTCTTTCTTTACTATATTTATTTGTCTATGTTTGTCAATATTACTCGCTCTTTTCCTTTCTTTCTTCTATCACTTCTTAACTGTTTAGTCTTTAGTTGTATTTTTTTCTATATTGTTAACTTTGATTTCGTATTTTTTACAGACTTCATTTTGTATTAATTTTGTTTTGTCTGTATAAAATACAGATAAAAAATATAAAATTTAGTAATATTTATCTATTTTTCATTCGTTTTATTTTGTATTTGTAATATATTTTATTTTGTATTCAATTTATTTTATAATATGTATGTATTTTATGTTGTATTCAATTTATTTTATAATATGTATCTATTTTATTTTGTATTCAATTTAATTTATAATATGTATGTATTTTATTTTGTATTCAATTCATTTTATAATATGTATGTATTTTATGTTGTATTCAATTCATTTTATAATATGTATGTATTTTATTTTGTATTCAATTTATTTTATAATATGTATGTATTTTATTTTGTATTCAATTTATTTTATATGTATGTATTTTTTTTTGTATTCAATTTTTTTTTATAATATGTATGTATTTTATTTTGTATTCAATTTATTTTATAATATGTATTATTTTATTTTGTATTCAATTTATTTTATGATATGTATGTATTTTATTTTGTATTCAATTTATTTTATAATATGTATGTATTTTATAGTGTATTTAATTTATTTTATAATATGTATGTATTTTATGTTGTATTCAATTTATTTTATAATATGAATCTATTTTATTTTGTATTCAATTTATTTTATAATATGTATGTATTTTATTTTGTATTCAATTTATTTTATAATATGTATATATTTTATAGTGTATTCAATTCATTTTATAATATGTATGTATTTTATTTTGTATTCAATTTATTTTATAATATGTATGTATTTTATGTTGTATTCAATTCATTTTATAATATGTATGTATTTTATTTTGTATTGAATTTATTTTATAATATGTATGTAGTTTATGTTGTATTCAATTTATGTTATAATATGTATGTAGTTTATGTTGTATTCAATTTATTTTATAATGTGTATTTATTTTATGTTGTATTCAATTTATTGTATAATATGTATTTATTTTATGTTGTATTCAATTTATTTTATAATATGTATGTATTTTATGTTGTATTCAATTACTTTTATAATATGTATGTATTTTATTTTTATTCAATTTATTTTATAATATGTATGTATTTTATGTTGTATTCAATTTATTTCATAATATGTATGTAGTTTATGGTGTATTCAATTTATTTTATAATATGTATGTATTTTATGTTGTATTCAATTCATTTTATAATATGTATGTATTTTATGTTGTATTCAATTTATTTTATAATATGTATGTATTTTATTTTGTATTCAATTTATTTTATAATATGTATGTATTTTATGTTGTATTCAATGTATTTTATAATATGTATGTATTCTATTTGATATTCATCGTATTTTCTATTTATTTTGTAATAGTTATTAATTTTATTTTGTATTTATTTTATTTTGTGATTTTATTTTGTATGTATTGTACTTTGTAAATTTAATGAATTTTTGTTTGTATATATTGTGTATATATTATATTTGTATGAATTTTTGTCTGTCATTTTTTTCTTTTATTTTACATTTAATTTATTTTGTAATATTTACGTATTTTATTTTGTATAAATTTTATTTTGTATTAATTTTCCTTTTCTATTTTAATGTCTTTTATTTTGTTTTAATTCATTGTGTATCTATATTATATGTAATTTTATGCATTTTATTTTATTTTGTATTTATTTAAGTTCTTTAGTTTGACGTTTTTATATTGTATTTATTTTATTTTTGTAAATATTTTATTTTGTGATTTTATTATGTATCTATTGAATTTTGTTAATTTCATGAATTTTATTTTCTATATAGTTAATTTGTATTAATTTTTGTGTGTAATTTTATTTTATTTTATTTTACATTCAATTTTTTTTGTAATGTTTACGCATTTTATTTTGAAATAATTTTCTTTTTAAATATTTATGTGTTTTATTTTGTTTTTTGTTTATTATGTATCTATGTTATTTGTAATTTTTTATGCATGTTATTTTATTTTATTTTTGTATTTCTTTTAGTTTTTCAGTTTGACGTTTTTTATATTGTATTTATTTTATTTTGAAATTATTGTGTGTCCGATTTCTTATTTTCTTCACTTGGTGTATTTTTTATAATTTTGGTTTGCATTTTCATGTATTTTTATTCATAATTATTATATATTTTATTTTGTACATATTTTATTTGGTAATTTTCATCTATTTAATTTAATATTCATTTTATTTCGTAATTATTTTATTTTATTAATTTTAATAATTTATTTTGTATTTATTTTATATTATAATATTTTAGTATATCATTTTGCATTTACTGTTATTATGTATTTATTTTTTATTATTTTTATTCAGTTATATTTTGTTCATAATTCTTTAATTGTTTAGTCCATATTTTAATTTTATTCTCTTAATTTTTATTTTTATTTTTCTCCACTTTTCGCTTACTATTTTTATTTATTTAATGTTATTTTATTTTCATCCATTTTCTTGATTATTTTTCTTATTTTCTGTTGGTTTTACTGTTTTCTCTTTATTCTTCGTTTATTTATTTTTTTAACTTTTTTTCAATTCTTCTTGAAAATTTATCTTAAGTTTATTTTCTTTGCTTTTTATTTTCATCCTTTATTTCCTTTTATGTTATTCCCTCTTCCACTTTAACAAAATTCCACCATTTTATTTCCTTTGTGTATTCGCTTTTTTATTTTAAAGAAATCTGTCCTTTATTTCGTTCTTTTCCATTTTTATAACATCTCTTTCTTTCTCCTCAAAACTACTCTTATTACAAATCAGATTACTCATTTTTTATCCTTCGTCCACGTGATATAATTTTTTATCCTTCGTCCACGTTATATTATTCATTACATTTCCTCTTATAACTTTGCCCAGCGCCAATCACCACGCGAGATTCATCGTCGTTGTCGACTCTGTTTCCGACAATCCTGGCCGGTATCGTCTCTTCTCGCTTTAATAGTCGTCTTACTTCGGCCATAAAGTACATACGCAGTGGACATTCATGATTGTATACGACCAATTGGTTGATAGGCAATTCGACATTCATTTCCAACTCGTCCCATTCGCGCCATTAATTACATTCCCGCTCTTTTACGCTGTTTTATTTTCATCTTATTCATTTATGTACTGGTTCGACTACCCGCCCATAGCCGGGTTCATAACAACGAAACGCCGCACTTGGAACCTTTAACAACTACAAGAGATCAGACACTAAAATGCGTTAGTTCATGTTGGTATGGTCAAAAGTAGGGATTGCAAAAACAACAATGAGTCTTGAAATGGAGCTTAGGTGTTAATCATTTTGTTGTATTGTGCAGGACCTAATAAAAATGACAACACAGGTATCTTAGGAAAATATAATATGTATATTTATTTGTCGGTGACGATGAGGATGGTGGTCGGAGATGCTTTGTACACAGGGAACTAGACGTTTGATTCTCTACGAGGTTAGATCGTCAACTGACTTTTGATTTTCGGTTGTTATTATATAACGATTTTGTCGCCACCTGGACAACCTCATTGAGATTGAGCTCGGTGACAGCTTGAACTTTATTTTGACACTTCCAAAATCTGTCCATCTTTTCCTGGCATGACACAACCGCATCTGGCAATATGATCTTTAACCTTTCCGACATCTCTGTTTCTTCTGACATCACTGTTTAAGTGATTCTTGCAGGTGCATCCTTTTTTGTCAGAAGAAACTTATCTTTTGACAATCGATCATATGTTGCCTCTTCCTGTGCAGGTGTTTGTCTGGTTGTGAGTTTTTTATTTTATTTTCAAATAACTTTTTGGTCATCCGACAATTATCTTATCAACTGACAATCGCCAGGTGCATCTGTTTTATCAACAACCTTTCCGTACATCGACTCGGATATGTAACAATTTTTAAAATCGATTTTTTCTTATTTTTCTAATAATTTGATATCGATTGGACGCCAAACATTCAGATGATCTCGACAAAAATTCGGAAAAATGTAGATATGTCATAATAGCATTCAAGCTTATTGTAATCATCCCCTAATAGAGCTGGTTCAAACCTTTGGAAGTTAGGAGTGTTAAGATGTATTTCATTTGTGCACCGTGTTTAACACCGAGTGTGCAACGGTGTAAGACTTTAACACGTGAATATCCACATCCTCACACATTCTATATTAAAAACAACGCACAGATAGAATGAAATGAAAGATGAAATGAATGAAAAATAATAAACGAAAATTAAGTATAAAATTAATTTGTTATTATTAAAAGAATTAAAGTTGGGATTTATTTTCATTTGTTCATCGTTTTCAACATGAAACAATCGAATCTATGTTGTTTACACTGTTGTAGACTATGGAATTTGACTTATTGTAGAGCAGGGGCGGGCAACCTCCGGCCCGCGGGCCACATCCGGCCCGCGAAGGCTTAGCGTCCGGCCCGCCACCCTGCTATGCTTTATTATTGCAATCCGGCCCGTGGACCTCCCAGTGAAACTCAGATCATTTTGTGACATAGACGTAAAAGTAGGTTTCAATTAAGATAAAAATTGGGATAAAAGTGTATGAATATCAGCGAACGATGATGCATGTATATTTAATTTTTCTTTAACTATTAAGAGATAAAAATAGAAAAAGAGAAAGAGACAGGCAAAGAGGAAAGAAGAGACGAGGAAAGGGCATGAAACATAGAACCTATGTGAGGTGTGTCAAAACGAACGCTGGATCAACTTGCTACTTCCCCGTCATTATTTTTTTATGATTCCAAAATGGCTCTTCGTCGGCGCCATAACATCACATACATAAGTCTCTTAAGAAAAATATCAGATTTGTAGTGTGTTCAATGCAATCTTTGTACAATTTATTCATGTAAACAAAATATAGTAATTTTGAGATTTCGTTTTTCATTCCGGCCCGCGGTCTCCTTTCAAAAGTCTCATCTGGCCCTCACTCTGAAAAGGTTGCCCGCCCCTGTTGTAGAAGAAATAGCATTGATAAAATGTGCATATATAACACCAATCTCCGTAACAGATAAATGCTTTTGTAACAACAATGCCACTAACAAACCGCAGTTGTAACGATATTTCTTCAAACGAAAACAATAGAGAAATGTTTCGCGGAAAGACGAAACTACAAACATTAAAATCGGTTTTGGCAACTCGGTTTCGGTTTTGATGAGCATTATATGAAAACCGATTTTATAAATCGATTTCAAACCCTAATAAAAAAAAGTGTTAAAGTAAAAATTACGTAACTAAAGTTTAAACTAAGTTTAAACTCTGTTGAGTAAAGCTCCCGTTAGGGCTTTCAGAATAAGCAAACTTTTCTCGAATTTTAAGAAATGATATAATGTTATATCTATTAAATAGTTTAAAAGTAGCTTTCTATCTATTCTTATACTAAAGATGAGTTAATCAACGTTTGTTTTCCTAAAGCCTTTTTTCTCATATATTTTAATCACACAAAATACATGCTAAATTATTCCTCAGTTTTGGGATTGAGTTATGTTTAAAACACTTCCATTGTAATTGATTTAGTTAGCCATAATTTGCAATTAATTCATCAAGTGATCCATCTCTTACTAACTTTCTTTCTATCAATTTTAATCTTTTTCCCCACTCTTATTCTATACGCTGTGTATTACTCTCCCTCTCTCTTCCCCCCCTCTCTCTCCCTCTCTCTCTCTCTCTTTCTGTGTATATTAACAGTCAAAGAAAAAACGATGGAATAGTCTATTATTAACAAAAAGGAGTATCACCGGAGTAGTAATATTATTTAACCCGCATTTTAAGAGGAAAAGTGACAAATTGAGTGAGATCGCAGAAAGTGGTTAATTTTCGATATTTTTTATACTTAATTGTATTTACAAACTCTCATTTTCCTTTTTTAACTTTTGTAAACCCCCAAACAAGGCATATTTCCCACTGAAGCGTAAACGGTTACTGTGAGAAAGGACAGATTTATAGGAGCAACCTGGGTGGGGAGTTGGGCGGCAACTTTACATTGCATTTTAATTTCTGCATATTGGTTAGGGTCAGGGAAACAAGCATCCGGGAGAGAATTCCAAACACAAGCAGTTCGAGGAAAAAAACTATTAGAGTATGAAATCTTCTGGGGCGTCTACAGTGAAGGGGTGGGATCGTTTTGCTAGTCGGGTAGGTCAGGGGTATTTACGTTGAGGGGGTACAAGTGCAGTCAACTCATCGGAGCACATTTCATGGAAATACTTGTAAAACAATCACACGCATGAAACACTGCGACGATGCGACGGGGGATGAACCTTGGCAGACAGTTCGGGGTCTATTAGTTTAGAAAATCTCCAGCCGAGATATGGAAGCAATACTTTATACACGGGCGAATTGTGGCTTTGTGGAGGCATAGGATAGGATACTAGTAGGTGTGAGAATTTTTCTAGTCCGGTACAGGGAGCCTACCTTTTTGAAACAGACTTGGCAGCATTTTCTATGTACTTATTCCGCCTTATGTTGCCTGAGAATGTCAGGAAAAGGAGTTTAAACTTTGCCCCGTTGAGCCAGCAGATAATACTTGCAAGAACGAGATCAAAATTCAGGAACATTTACTTTCTTTATTTAAAGAAAAGTTGCATTCCAATGAGGTCTATGACAGGATTAGACCTTCTGGGTCACTACGACTTAAATTATATGATCTTCAAAAGATACAAAAAGAGCTGTTCCACTGAGACGCATATTGTCTATGATAAGATCTGCCCAACATTCTTTGGCTCAGTGGCTCCTAGAAATCTTGTAACCCGTGTGGGATTTATATATTATACTGATTCCTATTGGTTTGTTGACTGCCTACGTGGGTTAGAGTCAGGTTATGAGATTTCTTTTATATGCTCTTTTGATGTTTCCAGTCTCTTCACCAATGTACCTTTAGAGGAGACCATATGTATTCGTTGCGACACACTCTGTGCAGGTGCTCTGGCTTCGAGAAGGGCGCTATCGCTCATGACAATCGGTGGTTATATGGTTATAGTTGTGCTTTGTCTTTGTAGCATTAAATGTGACCCGAGCTCAATGGGTGACCAGAATTCAAGTATCTCATTAAAATCACACGTACAAAATCAGAAGGGTTCATCAGACCTCAAAATAATTCAAAGTATCTTTTAATACGCATATAATAAAAACTGTGAAAATAGAGTGCACACAATTACACTTTTATGCTTAACGAAGTTTTAGTTTTGTGGAGTTATGCCTCCATTAGAAGTTTTTCAAACTTTGGGAATCTATTTAATTTTGTGTGATATAACTATGGTTGAATCCCATTTGACATGATAGTTAGAGTGTTTGCTAATCGGTTAGGAAACAGAGGTTCAATCCTCGGTCAAGTCATATCAAACTAAAAAAATAGTATTTGATGTTCTCTGCTAAATACTCAGTGAAGGATCATGGATAAGCGGATAATCATAGGAAAGTGGTGGCGCCCTCATCTACACTTCGGTGTAGTAGCTAAAGAAAAGGGAGCCTTCGGGTCGCCCTCGACTATTATGAACCACTTTACTTTACTTGAATTCCCATTAGAATTAGGGCATTATGTTCCCTTGGAGACAACTTAAAAAGAAAGAAATCAATATGATCTCTTTAAGACAGTCTTTTTTAACTAGGTTGACCCCAAATAAGTCAAGTTGCCACTGTAGTTGTAAAAAGCTACTCAGAATTAGGGTAAAAGTTTAAGGGGTCATCCTAAATTGGGAACTGTGCAGCTAGATGTTTTTTTTTAACATTAGTTTTAAATGCATGCATGTCGGTACAGTCGGAAAACAGGGGGCAGGGAGGGAGTTCCAAAGGATGGCAGCTCTAGGATAAAAAGTATTTGAGTAGAAGGCTCTCTGGTATCTGGAGACCTCCACAGTGAACGGATGGTACTTAGCCGATTGTCAGGTTGGTCGAGTGTATTTACGTCGGGAGGCACTAGAGCAGCAAGTTCACCGGAGCACATTCCATTGCAGTACTTGTAAAACAAGCACAAAGATGCAACATTGCGGCGATGGGACAGGGCTGGAGCTTGGTGGATAGTGAGGGACCTATCAGATTAGAGACTTTTTTGGACCTTGTCTAAGAGGGAGAGACTAGAGGATAGTGTACCAGCCTAGATGTGACAACAATACCCCATGCATGGGCGGATAGTGGCTTTGTAGAGATATAGGATACTGTCAAGTGTGAGAAGTTTACTAGCACGGTAAAGGGAGCCGACCTTCTTTGCGGCAGCCTTGGCAATGTCTTCCATTTATTTATTTGAATTCATATTACCTGTGAATGTTAGGCCGAGGACGGGATTATTCCTACCAAATCTGAAGTTCGTAGGGGTAATAACCCAAAAGTAATCATCGAACAGAACTAGAGGACAAAATAGAGGGGGGCAGCCTCGTAACTTTCGCCTCCCCCTATTTTGCTCTTTAGGCTTCACATTTCATGAGCGATGTTTCTGACAAAGAGGAAGGTAGAATTTCTCATTTCTGTGTCGGTTATCATTCGAGTGGTCAATATGTATAAATTTTCAATCTTTTTATAGTATTTATCACCATTCAATTGTCAATCCATCCCATTAACTTATATCCTCGTGTCGTTTTAGCCTTTATAAGTGTTAACTCATTAGTAAAAACAAAAACAAAAAATGAATCTCTTGTCAAATCAGTTAATGCGGTCCCCAGGCGGCTGTTGGTGAATGCTGGTGCGTATATTGAATTCTAAGTAAAACCCTATGTTATACCATTTCTTATATTCATTTCCTGTAAGAATTATATTTCTGTAATAAATTACGGCCACTTAATAAAATAAGGAGTTACTTTTCAATCACCCTTATTTTTTTTTCTATTTTCTCTTGAGAATAGACAGCTTACTGATTTAGCTCGATATTCAACACGTATAAGTATGTTTAAATTGTGAAAATGTCTATGCCATATTGGATGCGATTTTAACAACAGCACCCTAAGAGCACCTGCATCCACCAAGGTATAAAAATACTTCACCTGACTAATGAGACAACTTTCAAAACTGATTTTCGAGATGTTAACTTTTTATGAATAGAATAGGAACATATAAAAAGGGACCTAAAAATGGAACCTATAAAATATGAAGTATAAAAAAGAAACCCATAAAAATCAACCTATAATAAGGTGTGATTTACCGATGTACTTAAAGTATAATATATACATATCTAGATGTTCAGCCTTTAGCCAAAAACATATTTTTTTTAAATGGCAACTGTCGGGCAGTTTTTTTACCAGTCTTAGTTTGTCTTGGCCATCATTCTGACAACCTAGGCACTATCTTGAACTACCAGAACCTTTTTTGTCATAGTAGAGTATAGTTCTGCTTCGTTATGTCCACCCATGCATTATCTTCTCTTTCGGTTGATTTATTGACGATCGCCTGAGATGTACCTAGCGTGCGCCAATGAATCAGTTCATGGCTATTTTTGTACCCAACCTGAATGCCCCCTCGGGAAGGGGGCTGATTTTACTCGCCTTCTGGCCTTGTGTCACATCTTGCTTCATTGGGAAGCAATTAAATACCCAGCTTATCGTTTCCGACCCGAGAAGAAGCGAAATGTAAATAAAATACAAATCTGTAACTGAAACCAAAATCATAAATATAAAACATGAACAAAAATGAATTATTTAATGAATACATCCTAATATCGATATGCATGTTCGTGTACATTATGTAAACTTTATAGGATGAATAAGAACAGTAAGGAACGACCAAGACCTACTATATGCCTGGTGTGCTATGTTCAGATCCCATCGGGGATGTTGAGTCACTTCCTTTTGTTATGTAGTACCAAATGTATAATCTAATATATAAAATAATGTTGGCTGAATTTTAAAAGTTGAACTTAAATAGTATTTAAGCCGATAAATCAAACTTGGATTCTAATTAGCCAACTTACAGTTCCTAATTCTAAACCATGTTATTTGCAATAGATTAACGTACTTCGGTACGATTTAGTTTTATTATACTTAATCAGACCTGCAGTTTTCTGATATGTAGAAATCATTAAATAGTTACCTTAAAAGCAAAATCAGTCAAAGGGAATTACTCTTATCCTTTAGTGATAGTTATCGTCCCTTACTTTCGTTGTTCATTACTTGCATCTTGCTTAGTTCTTATTAAATCAAAACCATGTTCACTTTTAACTTAGATAGTGAATATAACAAAAAGGCGTAGTTTAGAACATAAAAATATTTACAAAATAAACTTGAACGTAACAGATCCCGGACAACGCGGGCTCAGTACAGCTTGTATTTTATAAAGTTATTTACTGAGTACAGTCATATATGAATAAAGAGCATCACTGTTGACACCGGAATTCTAAATTGAATCACTTGATGGCCGCGATTTATCATGAAATGGCGCGGACTGACAACTGGGCATGCCGTGTTTGAATTCTAACCGATCCATAGGACCACTTTAACTCTGGAGTTTGGCAACCATCACGTGGTTCCTTCTTGTGAATACCTGATTCTAAATTCTTGTTACGAAATTAGCCGGAAGAGGGTGACTCAAGGCAAGATTAAGGCACTAACTTTGAAAAAGCGCCAGTAAGCAGACGCACGCTGGACGCTAAGAGAGGCAGATTGTATCTGTAATTTCAGGGTGTCCAGTTGACTCCATGAAAAGGGCTGCCCAGAACCAATACACAGATAAGTACACAATATACAATTTCAGACTTTGACAAACATTTGTCTATTTTATTTCACCTTAACACAGAACCACTGACGCCAATTTATTTTGCAACATTGTTACTATTTTTTCACTGTGTCAACCAATCAGTTAATGCGTGTATAAACCTTTTCGTGTTGTTTTACTTGTTTGTCTCCTGCTTTAAACGACTAATCGAGTAATAAAATGGTAAGTATGTAGATCTCAACCTTGCTATTTTGATCTTCTTTTACTGACACAACATTATTCCTAGATTCACATTCTTTAGTCTTTAGTCTTTAGTCTTTTAAATGTGGCGAAAAGGTTAACCACCAAATCAACAAGTGGAATACTTCCATCACGCTGATTTACTTTGCAACAATTCTTTGCTGCTATCTGGAGAAGCCAGCAAAATGTACATTAAAGCTCGTATGTCTCGTAATGTTAGGGAAGAGAAAAATAAACCCACCTTCTGCTTTGCAAATGTTGCATACCCTCTGCTTGGGCCGCGGCAGTTCTCGCTTTGTATACTCGTCCCGGAACGGGCCGTGGCAGTTCTCGTTTAATCACTCGTCATTTTTAACACCATAAGTCATATAATTTGCATACCTTTAAATTTCTCGTACCCTCTCTTCTTGCTCGTCGCGTGGAGGGTGTGTCGTCTAGTGCAGAGGTCTTCAAAGTGGGGGTCGCGACCCCCAGGGGAGTCGCGTAACCATAGAAAGGGGGTCGCCAAAATTATAACTATGGAATTTTTTAAATAATATTCAAACTTATTTTTTATTTATAAAAAATTTTGGTGGGTCACGAAAAAAAAAATTTTCCAAAAAGGGGTCGCGACAAAAAAAGTTTGAAGAGCACTGGTCTAGTGGTTGAATTCTTTCTTCTTCCTTTCTGCCGGGAACCACGCCGCTGCAACACAAAAGCTCCATGACCGACTCAATCGACAAACAATCTTTTAAACTTTCAATTCTTTTTATTACAGGCGTTAGTTATCTATCGGCTTAGAGATATTCACCAACGCCGAGAGAGAGAGAGAGAGAGCAAATTACTGCTGTCATAATTACTTATCAATTAAGTCCTTAACCATTCGTGGAGGGATGGAAAGAGATCTTTCGTCTGTATTTTCTTAGGGAATCATTTCCCCTAATTATGTTGCAGACTACATGGTAAAAATCACGTCTGATAGGCTCGCCTCCAAAACCCAGACTCGCAAAACTTTCAGCTTCTCACGAAGAAAGAAGTGACGTTACGGATCCACACGTGCGACACTCATGCGCAAACATTTCATTCACTCATGTTTTCTGACCTCTTGACCCAGTGCTCGTTAACGTTCGCTCTGACAGCACCTGTGAGCTCCAACCGTGAGAACAGCCCTATTCTGTACCCGACTACACGGGTCCACCCGCACTAAATCGCGCAAGCTAAACAAAACTATGTCCAACAGATACGTCCACCTCAAGATGCGCCGTTCCCACAGGGCCATTATTCAAAACAAATCCAAATCAGGGACGAATGTCTCTCTTTTATTTCTTTTTATTTCTTTCAACCAATCAAAACGAGAGATGAGAACTATAACTAGAATAATCATGAAACTATCATATGTGTAACCATTGAGTCTTTCTCCCCGCAGAAGACTGCAGGCAAGCAAGCAAGTAATATTTTTCCGAACATAAAACTACTTACTTAGACTTAGGAACTCCCGCGTCCTGCGACGTATAAAGCAGTTAAAGTGATCCATCGCATCCAGTCTGTAGCCAGATCCACATCGTCCTTCCAGCTTCTGCCCGTTGCTTACAAATCTCTCGCGATTGTTTGCTTCCAGTTCATGTTTGGCCTCCCTCTTTTTTTGCCCTATCAGATGTCCATTTAAGCACTGTGTTAGCAATTCTCTCTGGGGACAATTTCAGACGTCGTTTACAGATTATTGACGATACAAGCTGTTGGTTATTGCTGTCTCTGACTTCCTGGTTGGTAATTCGATCGCTCTATTTGATGCCTAGAATATTTCTAGAGCATTTGAAGTAAAACGTGTCTAACTTCCTCCCTTGGCTGATTTTGAGATGCCAAAGTTAACTTCCAAATAGCAGCGTGGATAAAACGTTGCTGTTGTAGAAATTTAATTTAGTTCTGAGGGTAAAATTAAAATTAAAATAAAACTATGATTCTGGAAAATGTTTTCATATAGATAATACAGGTAAAAAGTCTTCGTACGATGGCTAAGTTCTTTTTTCTTTTATATTTTTTTGGCTTCAGCGGAAGCTTAAGTCACACAAATTGTTTACGTCTACATTCAAAAGAACTGTTTCTTGACAACTCATTTTCTTTAAAGACGTTCGTTCTGCGACCTTTTCGGGTTGGTTTTGTTTTTTGTTTTGTTTTTTGTTTTGTTTTCTCTCCCTCTCTCTCTCTCTCTCTCTCTCTCTCTCTCTCTCTCTCACACACACACATTTTTATTGGCGTTTTTCTTTCATTTTCTTTTTTAGGGAGAGTGGTATATGAGTTAATTTATTTATTTACTTACTACCATTTTTCTTTTTTGTTTCTTTAAGCATCTCGTAACATCCTACTTCCGATTTTGTATCTTTTACTCTGTCCCTATTCATCCAGTCTCCCTAATTTTGCCTCTCTCTCTCTCTCTCTCTCTCTCTCTTCATCAAATTGCAAATGTCACGTCCGACAGTTGGCCGAATGTTGATCGCTCTCCAACTCAAAATGGTACGCAAATTGTCGGTGCTTTGAATGTCTGATTTTAACGTGGTCGTAAAACCGATTTCTTAAGCCTTACTGGCTTGTTTACATACACTCTCTCTGTCTCTGTCTCTGTCTCTGTCTCTGTCTCTGTCTCTGTCTCTGTCTCTGTCTCTGTCTCTGTCTGTCTCTCTCTCTCTCTCTCTCTTTCTCTCTCTCTTTCGTCGATTCCGGTATTTTCACGAATAAGTATGTGTCGTATTTACTTGCCTCCCCACGAGAGCAGAGTTAGACACTAGATCGATTGTAATGTGAAGAAAACTTCAACTTCCCAAAAAGAGGCACCCTGGATTAGAATTAAAATAAAAATTATCTTAATCTAGAATAACCTCTACTTCATCGATCGAGTACAGAAAAGATACTACACTTTGAGCCCAGCCAGTTTATCTCTAATGTTCCTGCTCTCCTCTTCTTTTCCCACTGTATATTTCATTCGAGTTTTCGCTCACCATATCTTAAAAAATAAAAGTGCATATCTATATAAATAAAAAAATCAACATTTTCTCTAGTATTCAAAACACATATTTTCTAAGATTTGCCTACGCTGATTTTCCAACCTTCCAGTTAGATTAGAATGTAGCCATCCTGTTCATTTAAGTAAAATGGTCTGTTTTCTATTTTTGATTTCGGTTCCTCCAGTAGAATTTTAAAATTAACAAGAAGTATCGTATATATATATATATATATATATATATATATATATATATATATATATATATATATATAGATAGATAGATAGATAGATAGATAGATAGATATGCAAACATTGTTAAAAATAACAGAATTTGTCTGTTTAATTATCCCTTTTTTTTCAATTTTTCTGATGGTCTTTTTTGTATTAAAATCAAAAATAATAATAAATGTCATAGGTTTCAACGAACGTTTTTGATTCTTCGTCGAATCATCCTTAAATGTCAAAAGCGAATGAACAAAAAAGCTGGAGAAAAAAGATAATTTTTTTACAAAGACAGCATAGAAACGCGCAGAGAATGTTTTTCGCACTGATCAAAGAAAGTCGTTGACGATTCAAATCTCTTCTTTCACCGGCTTTTTTGTTCATTTGCTTTTGACACCTGAGGATAATTCGACGTAGAATCGAAAACGTTCGTGAAAACTATGGGACATTCATTATTTTTTTATTTTAATGCAAAATAGACCATCAGAAAAATTGAAAAAAAGATATAATAAGACAGACGAATTTTGTTATTTTTAACAATGTTCGCATGAATTAAAAAATGCTGCCTAAATACACACACACACAATATATATATATATATATATATATATATATATATATATATATATATATATATATATATATATATATATATATATATATATATACTGATAATTTATCGTCTATATATATATATATATACTGTATATATATGTATATGTATACTGATACTTTATCGTTCACACCCACATATATATATATATATATATATATATATATATATATATATATATATATATATATATATATATATATCGGTTATCGGTTCAAGGTTTTGATTTGCACTAGTATACAATACAATGCTTGATGTTTTCTCATATATTACATAAAAGATAAGTTGTTATATATATATATATATATATATATATATATATATATATATATATATATATGTGTGTGTGTGTGTGTGTGTGTGTGTGTGTGTAAGGTTAGTAAAAGAGAACCTTTGCAGAGTGTTCAATTATTAAGAAAATTAAAAAAACAAGATAGTTATATTTATTTATATATGTATTACAGAAGATCAGAACAACCTCGACGGTACCAATGTTATTCTGATATTCTGTAATACATGTATAAATAAATTAATATATATATATATATATATATATATAGTCATCCACAGACAGACTGTTTCGCTGTGTCACAGCTGTTCAGTGCGGCTAGAATAGCACCTCTCCCTAGTCAGTGACCAAACCTTCAACAATCTAGTTGATAGTCGTCAGCTCTATAATCCGCATGTGCAACTGGGTGGTGGAAATTTGAAATGTGTATATTTGGACAACGTGTCGTTATTGATGCAGATCGTGTTGAAAAACGCGGAACTCTGTCGTTTTCTTATTTTGTTTGTTGCCTTTTTCGAAAGTTGGTGTCTAACAGATGACGAAAGGACCCTAATCTTACTGAGCTCTTTTTATCGTCATTATTGGAGAATCTCTTTGGATGTGTAATGGTTTACTTGATTTCATGGGTTTCTTTTTTATTTAATTTTATTTATAGATATTCTGGAGTAAAGACAGTATTGTAGGATTAGATCATTAAGGTTGGTTGTTTGGTTGTTTTGTTTTACGGCATATCAACCCTTTTCAGGCTATTCAATGCCGAATGCAGTCATTTTGGTGAAAGTTTTTATGCTTCAAGTTCTTTATATGTTCAAATATTTATTGATGGTGTTTGGTTTGGTTTATCTGTTTCTATTTAACCCATAGTTGGGACCCTAACAGGTACTACCACTCCGGGTCAGGGTGGACCTGGGAGCAATGGTAATTAAGAGGAGGCTCCACATTCCCCAAAGTCCGTAAGCCGGATCTCACCATCGGATGTAGTTTAAGGTCATATCCAGGACCGGGAGTAGGGTAGGAAAAATAAAATAAAAAAGGGGAGGGAGAAAGGGAGAGGGGCTGTTGTTTTTGTTTTTGGTTTTGTAGAACATAATTAAGTTTTACAAAAAAAAAAAAAAAAAAAACGTCAATGTAGGTGAATTTCGTCTCAGGGAGCTACAGGGCAGCCTGATCTGGTATCACCAGAGATCATTAAGATATTGGTGTGTTAGTAATGTTAATTATTGAATAGGCTAAGTGTGTTTGTGCCGGTATTAAATTGGATGTTATTTATGTTGTGTTTTTTTTTTTGTTTTAATATTCATAGCTTCGACGATTTGGAGTCGTTTTTTTTTTTATTTGTTTTTGTAAATAAATTGTATTTGTTAAGATTTGAATTTGTTATTACTGTTGATTGTTTTTATGTGATTTTAGATGGCGCTTGTATCCTTAAGATTGTATGTTAGTCGACGATCTTAACCTACTTGATTGCGAATTAAATTGTATGTTAGTCGACGTGAGAGAATAGATCTTAACCTACTTGATTGCGAATTAAATTGTATGTTAGTCGACGTGAGAGAATAGATCTTAACCTACTGATTGCGAATTAAATTGTATGTTAGTCGACGTGAGAGAATAGATCTTAACCTACTTGATTGCGAATTAAATTGTATGTTAGTCGACGTGAGAGAATAGATCTTAACCTACTTGATTGCGAATTAAATTGTATGTTAGTCGACGTGAGAGAATAGATCTTAACCTACTTGATTGCGAATTAAATTGTATGTTAGTCGACGTGAGAGAATAGATCTTAACCTACTTGATTGCGAATTAAATTGTATGTTAGTCGACGTGAGAGAATAGATCTTAACCTACTTGATTGCGAATTAAATTGTATGTTAGTCGACGTGAGAGAATAGATCTTAACCTACTTGATTGCGAATTAAATTGTATGTTAGTCGACGTGAGAGAATAGATCTTAACCTACTTGATTGCGAATTAAATTGTATGTTAGTCGACGTGAGAGAATAGATCTTAACCTACTTGATTGCGAATTAAATTGTATGTTAGTCGACGTGAGAGAATAGATCTTAACCTACTTGATTGCGAATTAAATTGTATGTTAGTCGACGTGAGAGAATAGATCTTAACCTACTTGATTGCGAATTAAATTGTATGTTAGTCGACGTGAGAGAATAGATCTTAACCTACTTGATTGCGAATTAAATTGTATGTTAGTCGACGTGAGAGAATAGATCTTAACCTACTTGATTGCGAATTAAATTGTATGTTAGTCGACGTGAGAGAATAGATCTTAACCTACTTGATTGCGAATTAAATTGTATGTTAGTCGACGTGAGAGAATAGATCTTAACCTACTTGATTGCGAATTAAATTGTATGTTAGTCGACGTGAGAGAATAGATCTTAACCTACTTGATTGCGAATTAAATTGTATGTTAGTCGACGTGAGAGAATAGATCTTAACCTACTTGATTGCGAATTAAATTGTATGTTAGTCGACGTGAGAGAATAGATCTTAACCTACTTGATTGCGAATTAAATTGTATGTTAGTCGACGTGAGAGAATAGATCTTAACCTACTTGATTGCGAATTAAATTGTATGTTAGTCGACGTGAGAGAATAGATCTTAACCTACTTGATTGCGAATTAAATTGTATGTTAGTCGACGTGAGAGAATAGATCTTAACCTACTTGATTGCGAATTAAATTGTGTACTCTGTCTAGGCAGGAAAGATCGGTAGTACTCTATCTTAAAACATATCTCACTTATATAGATAGATCAGTCATTCATTTTGTATGGATAAGATTATTCTATTATTGGCATTGGTTTCCACGATATCTTTCTAGTTAGAATTATTTCTAGAAAGACATCGAATACTCACAGATTAAGGTTGCCAACATCCAAAGTGAAAGTGTTTTTGTGTAACGAACCGGATTCGAACTTGGCACACCCAGGTTGTCAGTCCGTGTCGTTAACCACTTAGCCATCATCCCTGTAAGTAGATGATTCAACTATCAACTATTTTTTTGAGGCGGTAGAAAGATCTAACAATTTTTGCAGCAACCTTAGCAACAGATTAGATAACATATATAGTTGACATAAAAGCGAGTCTAATGAGGTATGTCTCAATTTTTAGACGGGGGCAAAGGGGAAAGACACATTTTGAAAATAAGTGTACCAATAGAATGGTAGAAAAGATACAACCATTTTTGCAGCAACTTTAACAACGGATTGGATATACGTCTTCCATTTTAAATTATGAGCGAAAGTAAATCCTGGGACTTTATCAAAAGAAAGGAGATTCCTCCGGAAAGAACCGTTTATTTCGACTTGGTTAAAACCAAAATCTGAGCGTTGGTGGTGAAATTGTTTTATATCATATGTCATTTATTTTATTTCTTATTGTCTCTTAATTTTATCTTAATTGTCTTATTGTCTGTTAATTGTCTTATTGTCTTATTGTCTTATTGTCTCTTAATTTTCTCTCAATTGTCTTATTGTCTCTTAATTTTCTTATTGTCTTATTGTCTTATTGTCTTATTGTCTCTTAATTTTCTCTCAATTGTCTTATTGTCTCTTAATTTTCTTATTGTCTTATTGTCTTATTGTCTCTTAATTTTCTCTCAATTGTCTTATTGTCTCTTAATTTTCTTATTGTCTTATTGTCTTATTGTCTTATTGTCTCTTAATTTTCTCTCAATTGTCTTATTGTCTCTTAATTTTCTTATTGTCTTATTGTCTTATTGTCTCTTAATTTTCTCTCAATTGTCTTATTGTCTCTTAATTTTCTTATTGTCTTATTGTCTCATTGTCTCTTAATTTTCTCTCAATTGTCTTATTGTCTCTTAATTTTCTTATTGTCTTATTGTCTTATTGTCTCTTAATTTCCTTATTTTCTTATTGTCTTATTGTCTTATTTCTCTTAATTTTCTCTCAATTGTCTTATTGTCTCTTAATTGTCTCTTAATTGTCTCTTAATTTTATCTTATGATTTCCAAAAGGTGAATATATGTACAATATTTGAACAAATCTGTTAAATTTTTTTTAATTCCATTTCCATTTTATTAATATAAAATTAATCGGGTGGGGTGAGGGTCTCACCCTGAATTGTGCGACGCTGGTCTAACCCGACAATGGTTAGAAGATATTAACAAATTAATAACGATCCAAAACAAAATTAAACAATTCTATCTGTGTAAATCCAAAACCTCACCAAACATTATCAGTCGATTCGGTACACGTTCATGTCGACACACATTCACGCCCACCATAACTGATATCGCCCGATTTAATTCGAACAATAAAATTTGCGAAATAATTAAGTCGTAAATCAAAATTATGAAGTAATCTATTATTTTCAGTTTATATGGCTTGTCTTTTTTATAGTACTTATATCTCTCTTTTCCTGTTTTTCTTTAGAGGGCGGGGGTCTCGTTACTCAGCGTTCATGTTTCCTTTTCTCTCTCTTCATATTTTGCTTTTCTTTCCGCCTTTTTTTTCTTAATGTCTACTATCGAAATATCGAATCTCATCTTTTGTTTTTAGGTGTTTTTCTTTCCATCTTTTTCTTTAAATTTCTTTTTTTCTTTCTCTATATTTTTTCTTTTATTTATTTATTTTTATTTTTTATGTCGTTCTCTCATCTTTTTCAGACCCTAACTTCCGGTCATATTGTCAGCTGACATTCGTTTTCATTCTCTCTCTGTTTCCTTTCTTTTCTCTATCTATCTTTCTTTCTTTTTTTTTTCTTTATTGTTTCGCTCTATCATTCTGATCTCTTTTTTCTAAATCTTCAAATTTACCTTTTAGTTCATCAAGATGTTGTCTTTTTTTTCTCAACATACTTTTCTTTTTAATTTATAGAATTTTCCCTTTTATTTTTCTTCACATTTCATTCTTTCTTTCTTTCTTTCCGTTTCTTTTTTTCAGTTTCTTCTTTCTTTTCTTTCAAATCATTTCCAACTGTCTAGTTTCGCTTTCTCTCGCTTTAAATTATTATGTTTTTTTTTTATTTCGTTCTTTCTTTCTCTTTATCTTTCTATCCAATGTTTCGTTTCGTTTATTTGAACTCTCTCTCACTCTCTCCCTGTCTCTCTCTATCTCTCTCTCTTTCTCTCTCTTTCTCTCTCTCTCTCTCTTTCTCTCTCTCTCTCTCTCTCTCTTTGAAAACGTTCTTTTATTGTCAGTTTGCTAGAATTAAATGATTGCTTGAAACGATGGATGACGTCACAGAAAGTAACAATGATGTTTGCATGCGAATAGCCGAGGTGTTATGAGGTTGTCGTGTTAAAGTAGATATCGTCCCGGACTTACGACCTCGGTGTGTCACGTTCGAATCCAATCAGTTCCATAGCACCAATTTCATTAATGGATGTTGGCAACCTTCAGGTAGTCCCTCCTCTGGGACTGAAATAACTTGGTAAGTAGTTATAAATAACAAAATAACCAGATTGTAAAGGTCTTAAAATAGTACGGGTTATTCCAACGTACATATCTTGTACGAACAATAGTAAACACAGGTAATCCAATAGATTTAACAGAATACAATCGAATCCCCATACTACTGTTCGTGGTCGTATTTATTGTCCAGACTAGTTCACTTATTTAGTGACTGAGGTGAGTCCGATATCCCATCACAACAACATCGAATAAACCAATGTAAATAGTAGAACCAAACAGAGCAAAACAGTCGTGCTATGCTGATTTATACGCATGTATTTTTCTCGTGTGTTCGTCCTTCTTATCCCCTTTCGTTTTTTCTTGGTTTCTTTGAAACTGTCACCTCTTTATTGGTTTCATTTTTTCCCAATTTTCCATTCCCTTGAACTCGTCTTCCCATGTAACTCCCCCTTCTTCTCATCGTGAACTTTTGAACAATTCTTGACCAAAAGTGATTTTGAACAATTTTTGACCAAAAGTTATTTTGAACAATTTTTAACCAAAAGTTATTTTGAACAATTCTTGACCAAAAGTTATTTTGAACAATTCTTGAGCAAAAGTTATTTTGAACAATTTTTGACCAAAAGTTATTTTGAACAATTCTTGACCAAAAGTTATTTTGAACAATTTTTTAACCAAAAATTATTTTGAACAATTTTTGACCAAAAGTTATTTTGAACAATTCTTGACAAAAAATTATTTTGAACAATTTTTGACCAAAAGTTATTTTGAACAATTTTTGACCAAAAGTTATTTTGAACAATTTTTAACTCGTTACATTTTGCCGTTTTCTTTTTCTTTTGAAGATTTTTGAGGTCTAGAAAATCGGAAAATATTAATTTTAAACTTTTTTATATCTTTAATTATTTGAATTTCGTCATATATATTTGTTATTGTCTATACGCGTCTGTCCTTTTCCTTCCTTTCTTCCTTCCTTTCTTCCTTCCTTTTTTCCTTCCTTTCTTTGTTTTTTATACACTCGTTTTATATGTCTTTATGCGTTCAATTTTCTTTTTCCCAATGTTTTCACGTTCTATATATATTTTCGCATTCTTTCTTCATATCTTTATTACTTATGAAGAGTAGAAAGTTGAACTGGGGTTGACTTTTCGCAGCATCGTAATTCTCGCCCACTTCCATTTCATCCTTTAGTTCTCACATTCTATAAGCGATATTTATGACAAAGGTGGAAGAATTGCTGTTTTGGGGGTAGGCTGTAGTTTTGAATGAGTGGTAGGTGTAGATTTTAAATCCTCTCATAGTATTCATCATCATCCGACTGTCAACCTATCCATCGCATTAATCCTTATCTTCGAGTGTTTTTTGGCATTGCTAAGTGGTGACTCATTGGTAAAAAGTAAAATCATTCTCTCTTTCTCTACCCCCCTCCCCCTCTCTCTCTCTCTCTCTCTCTATATATATATATATATATATATATATATATATATATATCTTAATGCCATTCATTTCCACTATCGAATATTCCCTTTCTTTTTATGTTCTCCTTATACTAAATCGTTCACCTCTCTCTCTCTCTCTCTCTTTCTCTTTTCCCTCTATCTCTCTAACTCTTTGCTTCCATTCTTTTCTCATTCTAACCCCTTTCTCTGTATACATCTTTTTTTTTTCATTTCTTACTTTTAATTTTACTAAATCCTTTCTCCCACTTTTTATTTCACTTTATTCCATTCCATTTCTCTTTCTTTCTCTTTCTTTTACCCTCTCTATCCATTTCTCTAAACAAATTCATCCATCTTTTCCTTCCTCGTCCGTTTCCCGACATTGCCCATCCCACCGCACTCAAAAACTCCCTCGACTATTCGCATGCAAAGATCAGAGTTACCCTCTGTGACGTCATCCATCTTTTCAACCAATCCGTTAATTCTAGCAAATTGACAATACATTAATATCGGAGAGGGAAATTTACGGGCATTTGTTAATTTTCAAGTCGCTTGTGTTCAAATTACTTGCGGTCCTGATTCTTAAATTAGCCTTTGCTCGAAATCCCTCACCATTCCTGGGCGCGTGAAAATAAATAGGTTGCTGATCGATAGATCAAACGTGCGGTTAAATCAGTCGCATTCGCGAGAGTTAGGTTTACGATCGCGCCAAGAGATCTTGAATCAAGGCGATGCCTATAAGATGCCTGTCAACCATGCAACTAAGAACTACGGCTAGGACGTTCAATTTGAAACCTAAATCACTACTAAATAACAATTACCGTAAACATGTTTTAGAATTTTTTATATGGGGATTGATAATATCTATTATTTGGATTATTCGGACTGCTATTTCATCTTCGTGTTATTCTCAAAACGTTTCGGCCGATGTAACCGCCAACCAGATAAGGTGTTAAATAAGAATCATTTCTAAGTGACAGTCTTCTGGGGGTTTAAGGTTCAATCCTCGCTATAGACGAGACTAAGAATAAAAAATTTAAATATACTTATTTAAGACTTTTACTCTGTCATGGCTGACGGAACGAGAACAAACTTCTCCCGTGAATTGAATAAAAGGTTCAGTTCCAAATTCTATATTGGATTAACAGGTTCGACATAAAGATTCTTGAGTTAGACTAGATGTACCTGAAGAAGGTCGGAAGTTAAATCAACCGTAATAACATCCAAATAAAGAATAGTAGTCCGAATAGTTTAAACAATACAAATTATCAATCCTCATATAAAAGTTATTTTATCATTTGTACATCCTTCACGACAAATGGGCAACTGCATATTAGAAGCCGAGCGCGTGTGGTGAATAATGGGCAATCAACAATTCCCGGCTATCCAACCACCATGATGTTACCTCCATGGCATCTGATGAGGCTGAAGTGCTTGCCCAGCAGTTCGCCTTGCACTCCACCTTGGACTCCACAAATTACTCCATCCCAAACGTTCCACTGTTGACTATAGCAAAACTTAATGATCTGATCATCACGTCTTCCTGAGTCCGTAAAAAAAAATTTTTTTTTAAACATTTACACTTCTAAAGCATGTGGGCCTGATTTTATCCCTGCTATAGTCTTAAATACATACTCTGTTGAGATGGCCTCTGTCCTCTCTAAACTCTACAACAAATGTCTTACCGAATCTTGCTTCCCTGGGAGCTGGGAAACTGCCTCTGTGGTACCAGTCTTCAAGAATTCTGGTGAAAGAACTGACCCGCAAAATTATCGCCATATCAGTTTCATACCACTTTTCGCTAAAATCTTTGAATCATTAATAAATGTAGCGATGGTTCACCACCTCGCTAATACTAAACTTCTTTTTGACCAACAGTATTGATTCAGGCTACTCTCTTTCACTAAGGATATCCTCATAGTCATCTACTAGACACTGGACAATGCTGATAGAGCTAGGGCGGTAGCACTTGCTATATCAAAGGCATTTGACAGAGTTTTGAATGAAATTCTTCTCATGAAAATTATTTCGTACGGTATTGCTGAAGTAATATCTTCTAATATAATCTGATCTTTCTTAGCAAAAAAAATGCCAGGTTATCCTCCATGGTAGTACTGTTGGATAATGGCCCTGTGGGAATGGACGTATCTGTTAAGAATCGTTGATTTTACTTGCGCGAATTAACGCGGGGCAGTCGAGTGCAGAACAGGGCTTGTTCTCACAGTCGGAGCTGGCAGACGTGACAAGGTTACGTGTTACGAGACCTCAGATCAAGGGTCAGTCTACACCTGCGAGAGGCTCTGTTACTTCGCGGGCCCTGCGTGGGAAACAAAGGGATCTCTGACGTCACTCGTTCTCGTGAGAAGCGAGTTTTTAGTCAGTCTGTTTCGGAAAGCGAACTGAGAGGACGTGCGATTCACAATGTAAAGATACGAAATATTTCCCTTCAGGGAAGACAAGCGCGAGAATCCTTCCCCTCCCCCTTTCTGTGAATAGTTCAGAAAACATTAATAACTAACTACGATTAAGTAGGATTTGCTCTCTTCCGCTCTCTCTCTCTCTCTCTCTCTCTCTCTCTCTCTCGGCGTGGTGAATTTCCCCCAGATGAAATAACAACGCTTGAATAAATGAATTAAATTCAACAGAAGAGTTTGTCTTCGAGGGGCAGAACATGGCTTTTATTGCAGACAACAGACGACAGCAGAGAAGAAAGAATTCATCCACTAGACGACCACTCACTGGATGACACGACCAGCCCTCTACCCGACGAGTATACGCGGTCCAGGCAGGAGTCGTGCTATGCAACAGTACACCGAAACAACATGACATTAATTCGGGTGTGCTATAGGATCAATCTTTAGACTGTTATTCCTGATTTTTATAAAAGACCTCGCTGATAATATTATCACCGAGATTGATATATATGCTGACGACACCGCGGTCTATAATTGACATCTGGGAAAAACGCACACACAGATATATCTAAGGAAATAGCTGAATCTGTATAAAATGACCTCCAGCCTGTAGTAGAATGGGGACTAAATGGGTGGTAACATTTAATGCTACTAAGACAAAGCTCCTTCCCTTTAATAATTAGGAGAAACCTTTTCAACCACCGATTGCCATGGCTAATAGAACCCTACATCAGAGTTGATGATTAAAACTACACATATAACAAATACATAGAAGACATTGCCAAGGCTGCTGCAAAGAAGATGAGCTCCCTCTGCCGAGCTAGAAAACTTCTCACACCTCCTACTATCTTATATATCTACAAAGCCATCATTCGCCCATGCATAGAGTAGTGTTGTCACATCTCGCTGGTGCACCAACCATTAGCCTCTCCCTTTTTCACAGGGTCTGAAAAAGAGCATCTTATCTAATAGATAACACACTATCTAAGAAGCTCCAGCTCATGGCCCATCGCCGCAATGTTGTATCCCTGCTCTTGTTTTACAAGTACTTAAATGGAATTCACTTCGATGAAATTGGAGCACTAGTGCCCACTTTACGTAAATACTCTCGATAAACACGTAGGTCAGCAAGATCCCACCCCTTCACTGTAGAGGTACCCATATGTCGGAAGGATTTCTGCTTTAATAGCTTCTTCCGTCGAACTGCTAGGCTTTTGAATACCCTCCTGATTCCTGTTTCCCTGACTGTACCAACACAGAAACGCTTAAACGTAATGTGAACAAGCACATCGCTGCAGAACTCGCGACTTAGGATGCCAATAATTCATAGTAGCCCCTTTTGGGGTATACGAAAGTGAAATAAAAAAAAAAGAAACTACCAGAAATCTCATACCGCCTCTCAAAAAAAGAACACATACAGGGTGTCTCAAAAAATGTACTCACTCTTAGAATGACGAGAAAACCTTTATTTGATGAACATAGAGAGAAATGCTTTGTTTGAACAATAATGGTCATCAGTTTGAACATTTGCGAACATGATTCTTCAATTACATCTGTCTCATGTATTCGATGCTATTTCATTTCACTCTATGTTCATAAATAAAAGTTTTCTCGTCATTCTACGAGTGAGTACATTTTTTTGAGACACCCTGTACATACATACATACATACATACATATACACACACGTTTGTGGTGGCACCAGCCTAAGCTGATACGCACAAAATGGTCGTGAAGGGTAAAGGAGGATGGAAACACCGAGGAATGGAGCATCAACTAGACTTTCATTGGAAGGGTGTAGGGAGTACTTCAACTTTTGGAAGGCGTATTACCACTCAAATTCCAATGAAGACCAAAGGTTGTTTGTAGCAAGAAATGTATGGTAAACGGCTGCTGCGATTAATGATTAGCAGTGATTTTCAAAAGAGGTGGAAATCTGGGAATACTTGTTGTTACTCAGACTTGTGTTAGAATTCTTAGTGAATAATAACCATTATAAGTCCTGCATGTAAAATACAAAGGTTTCACAGTTGTTTAAAGAGAAACAGAATTTTTAAAAACAAGAAGGAAAGGATATATATATATATATATATATATATATATATATATATATATATATATATAATTTATTTAGATACTGTATATTACATATTTCAGCAATGTACCGCGGTTTCATCCAAAAGGCAGATTTAGACACTTTTGGATGAAACCGCGGTACATTGCTGAAATATGTAATATACAGTATCTAAATAAATTATATTAGCTCTCTTATATGATCGAGCACTTTATTTGATTTCTTTTCATATACAACCTGACACACTATATATATATATATATATATATATATATAAAATTATCATTGTTTATCAGCTAGCGGTTAGCGACGTAGGATTTGAGTTGGAAAATACTTGTAATCCAGGGTTTCGAATCGCATGACCGGTAGTGAATAGTCATATCTCTATGCTGATGAGTCCCGGTTTAAGGACGAAACGTATACGTACATAGATGATAAACAATAACAAATATATATATATATATATATATATATATATATATATATACAGTATATACATGCATGTGTGTGTGCGTATATCGTATGCGTGTGGGATAAAGATATTTTTACAGAGTGGGATAGAGAGAAGGAGAAACGGCCAGAGTGGGGGTGGAGGTGGAGTAGAAAGAGACCAAAAGAAGGCGTCCGATTTGACGCGCATGCGTTGTTAAAATTGTTCAATCTCCCGTTTGCGGGCGTCACTGAAGGTGGCGCTGTTTACTGCTTACCATTGAAACGCTAACGCTTCAAAGCACCCAATAACCTTTTTTCTCTTGACAGCCTTCCCGCCTCCCTGATCCGTGACATTTGATATCGTTTTAAATATGGCGCAATATTAAATATATTGAATTTCTAAAAAAAAATTAAAGAAAAGAAGCAATACAAAAATTTTAAAGCATAGACAATTTGTTTATAGTACGGAAAAGTTCCGCTATTACTGTCCTTGCTTTTATTGGAATCGGTATGCCTTACGAGATTACGCCTGGTGAGTCAGAGAAAGTTATAATAATGCTAATTATAAAAATTATAATAATAAGTATAATAATTCGTAATATCTGTTAGGATCGGGTCGTGTTTCCGACTATAAGCGAGTTCATAAAATCAAACAATGTTGCATGCAAAGACAGAGTAATAATTAACAAACAAAAGGAGGTAGTTCAAATAAGGTTTATTGAACGTGCGTGCACGTGGAATAATGACGTGTGTGGTGTATGTATGTGTGTCGATCGAAAAACAGTTCTTGAAAAGAGTATGTGAAGAAATGAGTCCGGCGTGGGAAAAGTCCTTGAAAGCCGTATACAAAGAAAATGAGTTGAGAACTCTTACCGTTGTTGGACATGTGTTGACGGAGCGCTGGAGTCTAGCGTCGTTCAGCGAGGCCAGTTGAATAGAGAAGAGAGTGAGACGGAGCGCTAGTGTCTTAGCGTCGTTCTGCGAGGCCGATTGAATAGAGAAAAGAGTTAGACGAATCGCTAGTGTCTAGCGTCGTTCTGCGAGGCCGATTGAATAGAGAAGAGAGTGAGACGGGCGCTAGAGGCCAATTGAATAGACAAGAGGGTGATTTTCCGTTTACATCGGTTTTATAATCAGAAGGGCAGATAACTCTGGTGTCGCTTTTCAGCGCCACATGTCGGTGAAAAAGCGACACCTAACGGCCAACCGGTGCAGTTATGTTTGAAAGGAAGAGCTAACTGCTACATATCTATTGCGATGATGAGAGATTGCCTTACAAAGGTGGGCTGATGAGATATATGTTAACATTGGAATGTGAGTCGAAATGCGCTTTCGGAATTAGAGTGTTATTTTGGTGGATCATGAGGTGAGGGCTAATTTGAAACCTAAACATATTATTTATCTCTTTGCCAGGAGGTTAGATACAAGGTCAGGTGTGGTTTAGAGAAGCCAGCGCACTGATAAGCGCACCTTGGGCTACAAAAATGCCTGAGCAACCCCGTCGAAATTTCCTTGTAAGGCGCGTCAGGCGACTATCAATAAAGTAACCCCTTCTCATAGAGAAGGTAAAGCCTGGGAGTGTGGACCTCCTAGTACTGAACAGAACCATGCCTCAGCCCGACATAACAAAACCACTGTCGGACTTATGTGTATTGTACTTTTGTTGTTTGGAATAAGGGATGCGCGAAAACAGTAACAAATGTGTACTTTATACTTTCGAGAATAAAAGATGAGTGAGCTAGGATTGTTACTGGACTCGTGGGGACGTCCTGAGCGCTCACTCTACTGGTGGGGCTAACGAGACACCCACGGTACATTGAAAGACATGTGTGAAATAAAGATAATGTAGACACTATACTTACAATAAAACTAAGCCATGAAAAGTCTTTTTATGAATCAGCCTTTGGAGGAAGATGCTCCTGGAAATGTTAGAAGAATTTCCCAGCGGAAGAAAGACAAGTAAGTGTTTCTTTTCAGTCATGTAACGTAGCATCCTCAACGAAGATATTGGCATCATGACACATAATTATAAAAGCAACGTCACGTATAACAATTTGAGCAACTTTACATATGTTCGCATGTGACCCCACCCCCGCAAAGAATTGAGCGGCCGACACGTTAAATATGTAGTAAAATCACGGGAGACAGATGCAGTTTGTGAATCTTTATTCAGTTTAAAATGTGATTTACTTGTTTTCCCGCCAAGACTGGATGCGACACAATATTTTCTTAACGTGGGAGCTCAGCATCTCCCAAAAAGGGAACTCTGGACTGGTATGAAAAAACATGTTCGAACTAGTCAGCATTACCTAGTGATGGCTACTTAGATGTCGGGCAATAAATCTATCCCTCCTTCCCGAAAGGAGGAGGGGCAAAGTCTGGGAGGATGAACTCCGGAACAAAAACAGAACATTTTAGAATTATCTCAGCTCGAACGCGAACACATTGTGCAAAACCATTCAGCGTAGAATTGTTTCGTGCAAACAAAGATACGTATTTATAGTCATGACTAAGGAGTTCTTAGCAAAAGGAAATGATCACAAACTGAAGAATTGTTATTCAAATAACGTATTCTATACCACGGGATGTAATTCGTAGCTGAAGTTTACTACACTTACGTGCGAACTTAGTATTATACATGCAGGACTCATCATGGTTACAGGTGCGGAACACTGGGTTCAAATTCATTCACATCTATTACGTTGAATTACCTACTAATACTGTTGGAAAGGGTATTAACCCCTTACTTCCCTCCATAGAAAATAAATAGAAAATAAATTTCAACAAATGGTCAATGATAAAATATGTATAACAGCTAATGTTTTCCGACCTGAAATAAATGTTTAAAAGACGTGTTAAATCTAGTTAAGAAGATTTATAAAATGACCACCTTTTATACTATACTCTTTATATGTAATGTGATTCCCAACGTTTGGTCAACTTCTCGTAATTTGTCTTCTTCTTCTTCCTATTATTATTACTATCATTATTATTATTTTTTACTCACTAGGAGTTCTCACAAAGGTCATCAGTGATTCCTCGCCGACAATCGGGCGGTATTCCCTGGAGTCTGAGTGACAACAAGTCTCCCCAGATTTCCAGTATTCTCCATCTCTTTTCGATAGCCACTGCAAATAAACTTGCAGTATCACAACAGCTGTTTACCATTGATTTCTCGCTTGTAAGGACCATTGCTATTATTATTATTATTATTATTATTATTATTATTATTATTATTATTATTATTATTATTATTATTATTATTATTATTATTATTATTTATTCACTAAGAGTTCTCACACAAGAGTTAGTAATACAATCTTCTCAGATTTCCATCACTCTCCGACTCTTTTGATAACCACTGCTAATCATTCATCGCAGCAGCCGTTTTCCATTGATTTCTCGCTGGCAAAACCCCTTGGTTTTCATTGGAATTTGAGTTACAATATGATTCCCAAAGGTTCCAGCACTCTCTGCACCCTTCTAATGGAAATCTGATTGGTGTTCCAATCCTCGGTTTTTATATTCTCCTTGACCCTTTCACAACCATTTTGTATGTATCAGTTTAGACTGGTGCCACCACATGCGCTTGTGTTCTTTTGGGAGGGTATCGAAATTCTGGTGGTTTGTTTTTTACTTTCGTGCATCCCAAACAAGGCACACTGCCACTGAGACATAAGAGGCTACTGTGGACTAGGGGCATCCTAAGTCGGGAGTTGTGTTCAGCGATGTGCTTGTTCACATTACATTTAAACGTATGTGTGTTGATACAGTCAGGGAAACGGGAAGCAGGGGGGGAATTCCCAAGGCTAGCAGTCCGAGGAACGAAAGAAGCTATTAGAGTACAAAACCATCCGGCATCTGAGGACCTCAACAGTGAAGGGGTGGGACCTTGCTGACTGACGGGTTGATCGGGGGTATTTACGTCGAAGAGCCACCAGTGCACCAAGTTAATCGGAGTAAATTCCATTAAAGTACTTGTAAAGGCTGGGGCATTTTAGGTAGTGTATGACCTATTAGATTATAGGCTCGTTTTCAGACCCTGTCAAAGAGGGGGGAGACTAGTGGTTGGTGCACCAGCGCAGATGTGACAACAATACTTTATGCATGGGCGAATGGCGGCTTCGTAGATATATAAGATAGTGGGGGTGGGAGAGATTTTCTAGCTCGGTAGAGGGAGCCCATCTTCTTTGCAGCACCTTTAGCAATGCCTTCTATGTATTTGTTCTAATTAATGTGATCCGTGAATGTTAAACCGAGTAGTTTTAATGATTAATTCTCAGGTAGGGTGCTATTAGCCATAGCAATCGAAGATTGAAAAGGTTTCTCCTAATTGTTAAAGGAAAGGAGCTTTGTCTTAGTAGCATTAAATGTTACCATCTATTTATGTCCCTATTCTACTACAGAATGGAAGCCATTTTCTAAGGATTCAGCTATTGCATTGGATATATGTGTGTGGGTCTTTCCTACATGTCGAGAATAGACCATAGTGTCGTCAGCAAATATACCACTCTCAGACAAAATTTCATAAGTGAGGTCGTTTATAAAAATCAGGAATAATAACGGTCCAAGCATCGACCATTGGGGCACACACTCATTAATGTCAAGTTGTTCAGATGTTTGACGGTCGAGGACTTGGACCTTTCTTTTGGATAAGATGTATTAGATTTGATTAAATATTTGTCCAGCAATACCGTACGAATTAATTTTCTATGAGAAGACATTCGTGCAAGACCTTGTCAAAAGCTTTTGATATATCAAGCGCTACTGCCCTAGCTCAACCAGCTTTGTCCAGTGTATAGTAAATGCGTTCCGGTATAACTGTTAGGATATCTACAGCATACCGGCGTTTTCTAAATTTATACTGTTTGTCAGAAAGAAGTTTAGCTTTAACAAGGTGGTGCACTGTCGCTAGATTGATTAATGATTCAAAGACTTTAACGAACGGCGGTATGAGACTGATATGGTGATAATTTTGCGGGTCAATTTTTTCACCAGAATTTTTAAACACTGGTACTACAGAGGCAACTTCAAGCTATCTGGGAAGCAATATTCGACAAGACATTTGTTGCAGAGTTTAGAGAGGACAGAGACCAGCTTGACAGCATCTCTTTAAGACTAGCGGGATAAGATCAGGCCTACTTGCTTTAGAGGTGTCAAGGTGTTTTTATACTATTCCGGATTCGGGAAGAAGTGATGATCAGATCATTGAGTGTGACTTCAGTAAGTCTGGGAGGGAGGGGGAGTTGTGGAGTTCAGGTTGGAGTTTAAGGCGAACCGCTGGGCTAGCAGTCCAGCCTCATCATATGCCATGCATGCGACATCATGGTTTTAGAATAGCAGGGGAATTGTTGATTGCCTATTATTCACCACACTATTATAGGTTTTCCAGAAATCGCGAGTTCCTAATTTCTGTGACTTAATGAGTTTTCTAGTCATATCGGTATACTTACACTTAGCTGCGGCTATTTCACTTTTACAATGATTTGTATGCTATAAATATTAGTCTATTTGCATCAGACTTATGTCGGTTTAATCGGCAGAATGCTTTCTGCCTATGCGCAATAGCAGGTGTACAGGTCGAAGCGAACTATTGCTGGAGAGTGTGGCTTGTTATAGAATTTCCGCGCGAGGAAATGTGCTTCAATGCTTATCTAGACCCATTCAGTTACATAATAGTCACACTGTTTAGCAAGTAGAGCAAAGATTTTATTCAATGGAGCGTCTCTGATTTGATCTCTGATGAATTCTCAATCAGCTCGTTTCTAGAATCTAGTCGTTTTTAGCAACGGCTCTTCAGCTTGGTGTCGAAAGTTTAGTGTGTGATCGATCATTATCACAAGGTGATAAACATTGGGCTATGAGCATACAGGCAGTGTTATCAAGATTGATACAAGAAGTAAGGCTTGCTGATACTCACGCTCTGAGAGGCGGGTCAGAAAAGTGAGTCTGTGAAAAGGGAATGTGAAAGAGAGAAACTATTCGTCATGTTACAAACTACGTCTGTATCGCTCGAGAAACCAACCCAATCTCTGTGGCGGACATTAAAATCCCCAACTACATGTATTTGGGCGCTCAGATCTAAGGGGAGTGCTGCATCAATACTATCTGAGACATAGTCGAGGAGTGTACAGTCCTGGGTTGAAGGGGGATGGTAGATGAAGTATAAGTAACTAACGCTGCATTGTTGTTCGTCTCATCGTAAGCGCGAAGATGACCAAACCATAAGCGTCACCACAAGAAGATTGGAAACAGTGGATGGAATGGACAGAAGATTAGTTAAGGGGACTTAATTATTCAAGAGGAGGACTCAATAGGTATTTGTTTACGTTAGACTTGAAGACGACAAGTCAGTTGAGAAGCAGCCTCGCGGTATATTGTTTCACAAAGGGAATTTTCTAGGAAATGAAGCACCGTTTAGTTTTTGGTATATAGAAAGAAAGGAAAGTTTTTTGTTTTTGTTGCAGCTAGGTGAGTTCTTGCTGCGTATGTTTTACAGGGGTGGACAAGGAATTGGAGCTCAGTCGGGCATCTACCATGAACATAACGATACAGTAGACGGATACCAAAAAAATATTTTCTGTGAGAAAGCGGTTGCAGAGTATTTATTTACCTCCTCTCCAGGAGGTTAGGCACAAGGCCAGTTTTATCTTACTCCCACAAAGGTAAGATGTGACTCAAGGTCGGGTCGGGAAAGTGGGGCTTGAAAAGCCAGCGCCCCAGAAGGTGAGCACTCCGGCCATTAAAAATTGCCTGGGCAGCCCCGTCGGCATTCCCCGATAGGGGCGCCTCAGGCAGTAAGCAATAAATTTACTCCTCCCCAAAGAGGGGAGGCAAAGACTGGGAGGATGGACCTCCTAGAACTGCACAGGAAAAACCCACAGACCGGCGGAAATCAAGACCCGAAGGCTAAGCCAATACCAGTCTATGGGGTGTAGTATCCATTGGAACAGATACTACACTTTGATCTTAGCCAAAAGGAGTTGGCATTCACTCCCCACTAGGTTGCGAAGTCGGTTTTGTACTCTGCCAAGGCAAGAGAGGGTGCCCCAAGCGGCACCTGCCCAGATATGACAGCAGTACTCCATCTCTATCTAAAATTGGTTGGTCGACAGTAACTGATTATGTCTGTTGGTTTCTGCACTCGAAGATTCTCATTATTATTATTATTATTATTAGTAGTAGTAGTAGTAGTAGTAGTAGTAGTAGTAGTAGTAGTAGTAGTAGTAGTAGTAGATCGAAGAAGCACGCATTATGGTGTCTCGTATCTCTCCAAGTGTTATCGATGTCATAGAAATGCTAGGGTGGCCGCGAAGCACAATCGACCTTGATGTCGTATCAGCGACGCAAATTAATCTAAACAGAATCCTTGATCAGCAACTTCACTGACCGATGTACGGTGACGGCGGTGGTGACGGCGGTGGTGACGGCGGTGGTGACGGCGGCGATGGTGGAGACAGGCGATAGTTGTTAATTGCCATGTCTCCCGTCTTTCCGATCTGTACACTGCTTCTTCATTTCTGGGATCGATCGTTGGTAAAAAAAATGTACATCTGATCTCAACTACACCGACTTTCTATCATACGCGCTGCCTTATGTTAGGCTTAGCCTACATACATCTCCTGTTGGTAGAATCCGGAACTTTTGCCAAAAGAGTGATGTATTTTTATAGTCTAGAAATATCATCAGTAAAAAGGGGTGCGTGGTTTGTGTGACGGATACCGTCGAGGACTATGACATCGGTTATGTCGAGTACAAACACTATAGCTGAACCCCCCTCCTAAATTTCACCCATAGAATCGTTAATAAAATTCACAATCCTTTTCGCAATCGAAACACATTTAGTATAAATAAACTCCAATCTATGCTTGTCTTGTCCACCAAGTTTCAGTCATAAATGTCCAACAGATTTTTATTTCATCTAGTCGATGAATACAATAGTCAGGAGCAATAATCAATGAAAAGAACTAATCTATTTATCGGCTACTAAAGCTCAGCTCGTTCTGTTTGTTATCTTACTTGCTTGTTACCGTGCACACTTCACCTGTACATGAATGTTTTAGATGGTGGGGGGAAGTGCGAATAACATAAATAAAGGCCAAAATGGTGAGAGAAGTGAAAAGAAGAATGGAACGATGTAGATAAGTAAAAGAGAGAAAGAGAAGAGGGAAATGAGAGCGAGATAAAGGAGAGAAGGGAGAGAGAGAGAGAAAGGAAGGAAGAAAGAGGGGGAAGAGAGAAAGATGGAAGCAAGACAGATGGGAATTTGGGTTGTGATGGCCCTCTTCAGTTCAGAAATTGTCTGAAGATTGTTTTGACAGACATACAATTTTATTGATATAACCCTACATATAAAAATGTGGGGGAGGAGTTATGATCTGATGAGTGTGAAGCCTATTCAGAATCACACGTTTTACTGATGAGACGATCACCAAAGTGACTTCTTATATAAGTGAATGTTGAACATCAATGACTGAAACCTGGTGGACAAGTCAGGCGTAGACTGAAGTTTATGTATATCAAATATGGTTGGATTGCAGAAGATTGTGAATTTTATTAATGATTTAAGGGGTCGCACTTTGAGGAGGGGTATCACAATTTTCCTCTCGCTGTGGATAAAATAGCAACTCGTGCTCAATTTATCGTATACAATAAATCATTTACAATAGGTGATGTGTTTCGGTATTTAATAACCAAAAAATGAGTTGATATGCCGTAAAACGTTACGGGAAAATTAAATGTTCATGTCTTTCCCAACAGTATTAGTGCATAAATGACCACAATAGATCCTATATGACTTGAGATAGTTGATCTCATGGGCCGGTACGGTATCGACAGAAGGTGAAAACCATCTCTCCCTCGAGGGAGAACTGGTTGGGTAAAAAAAAATAGCCAGGAACCGAACCGTCGACATTCCTCAGTAGCGTAGTCTTAGTCGATTAGCAATAAACCAACCCCGACTCTCGAAAGAGGAGGTAATGCCTGGAAAGAGTGAACTTCTTAGGCTAGAGCTGGACAATATTTCATCCCGACAAAGAATTATCTTTGCTGCCACGGCAGTCTTTATCTTGTCGGATAAATTGCCGGAGACCGATCCTCGGTTTGATATGGCAACAGTGAGAGTTTGCGATAATGGAGTGAATACCGTTGCAACCTGACGATTCAGCGTGTTATATTCGAGTACTGTCGGTTTCATAGGTATGTTGGCAATTTTCACGTGGTCCCTCCCGTGAGTACCTAATTATACCGTAGAAAAATACCATCAAAAGAGAATAAAGCGAGTCAATATATCGTAATTTACGATACGTACTATCATATTTGTTGTATAGGAAGCAGTAATGTTTCGCTAAATTGCGACCGTATATTCCTTATCTCAAAGCAATATCCAACCTAAATAACCGAGACAAACGCGTCCCCGTGAACGCAATGACGCCTAGGAAAGGTGAAATCTTGAAGTTTGTTTATCGCATACACATCGGATTAATGCGAATAATCTTCGATGGCTAAGATACACTGCACTCACACCGATATTTAAATATTATTGGCTTGACATGTAAAGCAAAGAGTTTAGCAATAGAAAAGAGATAATCAATTCTGTTACAGAATTTCTGAACACTAAGTCTACGGACGTTTAGATACGGGATCTTGCCATTACCTGGTCGTTGAAAAAAAATGGCGACTGATTCAAGTGGATCATATTTTGATTTAAAAATGGCTTTTCTTATTTTCGTTACAAAAGGCAACATTTCATGTGTGAGGATTTTATATGTGCGTATGATACTTGTGGACATTTTTATTCTTACACAAATATGACTTGTAGAAACAGTCAACAGTATATATAGAAAAATATTTGAGAATAAGAATGACTTGTTGTTTCGTAACTTTATTCAATGGAGTCTCCTTCAGCTCAAATAACGGCTTCTATTTTTATTAAAAACTGTGTTCTGCGGCTACGGTAGTCAAATGACATCCCGTAGCTGCAATCAGTCCTCCATGCTAGTCCCAGGCCATCTGGCCTTGTCATGCGCAAGTTGTCGTAGGCAATGAAGTTGTTTTGTTGTACGTAGTGGTCTTAGTCCCGCTTGCTTGATGTCAGCACGTAGTGTGCCCAGCAGATTTGTGCAGTGCCGTCCTAGTCGTGGTTGGTAGGCTTGCGAGCCAGTAACGGCAAAGTCTAGTGCCTTCTGTGCGATGTCCGAAACGCCTACTTATTAGGATTAAGTAGTATATGTTCATATTGGCCATCGCTTTGACTATAAATGCTTTTAATGATTGTTTTTGTGTCATGAGGGTACTAATTAAAATCCTTTCAAACTATACTCCATGCCTAGTAATCCAATGGGTTAAGATATAGGACGGTCAAAGGCCAAATGTTATGAGTTATGTGGTCATAAAAACTATTCACCACCCGATTCTGCGTTGCTACAGTTTTGTGTAATGCTGCTTAGTTTAGTTAAAACGCGTAAGGTTTTCTATTGTCTACCTTATCAATTCACTGTTTTTCAGAAGACCTATGTAAGCAGCAGCAGTCTACTCAAAGACCCACTGAAAAGAAGTAAGGAGTCATCACATGTTTTTCATTATCAACAATCCCCCAAAAACCATGACAGTTGAAGGGAATTTCGTATGCATTATTCTTCGAGTGTCTAAATGGTCTGCATATAGCCATCTGATATGGCGAATTTTTTTCCATCTGAAGCCGCTTTTGAGAACTGTAAACCAAAGATAAAGCGACGTTTAAAAATGATTCTGTTTCTAAATTAATATATTAAGCCTTTATAATTCCGATAACTGTGCGCCTCCTCATTTTTGTGTAATTATAGGGGCTGCCACTGCTAATTCTGAAATATAGAAAATATAATGACAAATAATATCCTTGCTTCTATTTATCTTCCTTCCACAAGGTAAGATGTGACACAAGGTCGGGAAAGTGGGAAAGAACCAGCGCTTGAGAATTTGAGCACTCTGGCTGTTTAAAAATTGCCTGGGCAGCCTCGTCGGCATTCCCCGGTAGGGGCGCCTCAGGCAGTAAGCAATAAACTTACTCCTCCCCAAAGAGGGGAGGCAAAGCCTGGGAAGGTGCACCTCCTAGAACTGCACAGGACCGACAACCAATAGACCGGCGTAGATCCAGACCCGAAGGCCCAGGCGATACCGGTTTATTAGGCGAGGTAAAAAAAAAACCCTGGTTGAATCAAATAATATTCTTGCTATGTCTAATATAATGTATGTCTTAACATTCTTGACACCCCCTGTATATATATGTGTGTGTGTTTGCGTGCGTGAGTGTGTAAGTGTGTATGTGTGTGTGTGATGTTTCTGTCCATCTGAGCGGGGTGAAATTTAAAAAGTCCCTATACCGAGATTAAATACAGCTTCTCTCGAGTAAAATTTTACGATGAATATGTTGTTTCGTCGTATCACGACTCTTCAGTGTGGCTAAACGTACCAAATGTGTCCACGCCAAGATTCCAAATCCGAACAGGAAGTCACTGCTAAATGTGAGCAGTGACCTCCAGTGCTTTATCCCTGCGCTAACAAACCCGTTACTGGCAGTAAAGGAAATTATAACGCTATATATGTTCTTTGTTTAAATTTTCTTCCGCACTACTTTATAACCTAAGAGAACTCTATTCTTTTATAGAAGAATATTGCTTGTATGCTGTGGAACCCGTTATTCCCCCCCCCCCTACTGGAGAGCTCAACGCATATATTAATGCAGACATTGCTAGATCAGCCGATCGGTTGATCATTCGTCACTGCCAAAATGTTATGACACAACTGGAGGCGATAAGGAAAGCGCGAAACCAAAAAGTCCAGGTTTAATTTATCCGGGGAAAAGAGATACTAAAGAGTTGGGCTATGGGGAGAACTATGAGACGACACAAAATACGAAGGAGAAGGTTTTAAAGGGATAGGAAAACGAAATGCCGGGCGAAATAAGTGACGAATATCAGCAGAAGGAAGAACTAACATGTTGACATAATATTATAGCTGAATAATTACACAGACAGCTATAGTAAGAATCACCTAAACATAGAAAAGGGTAGCTATTACATAGTAACTACTTATTATATAGTCAATAAAGATTAATAGTTCAAATCATCTAAAATCATACCTTGCCTGCTGGTCGGTATTCCATGCGTGTGTATTGTAGTGATATTGCCGAACCGTGGACAATGCCGTAAGTGTAAGCAAAGCCGTCTCATGTTTATAACATTATTTATTCTAATTAAATAATACAGGACAAGATCTTTTGAAAGAGGGATTGTTTATTCATATCAGCTGTTTGATCGTCTATTTATGAGTAAAAAAAAACGGGCAGACCAGAAAAGAGTGAACGAGAGAGGGAGGGCAAAGAGAGAGCGAGAGAGTTAATCACTTATTTGAAGTGCATGGCTTAAGTATTGTAACGATTCGTCAGATCATCTTGAAAAGGCCTGTCTCTTCAAAGTCTTCATTCATTTTTTTTTTCAAATATATATTCATCGTGTTTGCTTTGACAAGTTATTCATGAGGCAAATATATGCGTTTATCACCGGATGCAGTTTCATATCATAATCAAGACAGGACAACAACTCATTATTAGAATGATGTCACACTCATTAAAGTTTTAAAAAATCATGGCCTTAGCACCGGATGTAGTGGGGAGAGATATTAGTATAGTTAGATCAATAGATAGATACATAAATAGAGACAAAACATAGTATCTAAGACATACACGTAGGTATAAGAATAGATACTTATTTATGAAGAAAAAAATTATATATATATGTGTGTGTGTGTTATTGTAAGAAATAAATAACAACAACAAGTTACTTACTAATAGCTGCAACTCATCGTTTTGTTTATTAAATCCTTCCGGTTTGATTAAACTTTTTTAGAAGGATGATAGATATATATTGTTAAATATATAGTTTTATTTCTCTTTTTCTTTTCCCATTACGGGATTGGATTTTTTAATAGATAGATAGATAGATAGATAGATAGATAGATAGATAGATAGATAGATAGATAGATAGATAGATAGATGACCCTAGTATCTAATATAAACGAATTAGATATAAAAATAGATGGATAGATATCCATACCGACAGATATGAAGACAGAATGATAGAAAGAAAGAAAGAAAGGGAGAAATCAATAGACTTAGAGAGCAATATTATATTAGATAGATAGATAGATAGATAGATAGATAGATAGATAGATAGATAGATAGATAGATAGATAGATAGATACATACATACATACATACATACATACATACATACATACATATGTGGATAATATGAAAGCAACAACGAGACAGACTCGAAGACAAAGGTTAACGTAGGTAGACATAATTCCATACACGGTGACAGCAACCCATGCACAATTATTGCCATCGCCTGATTATTAAAGATGTGTAGTGTGACTGTGTGCGTTTTAGCCTTACCAATGACTCTCTTGGTACAAATATGAAACTATGCACACCTCTTGCGATCACTCTACTCAAGTGTATAGGTGGATACCAGCCTTCTTTGGACGTATAAGATAGTGGTTAGAACAGCTGGCTGTCGATAAAACGGTCGAGTTTTGATCCCGGCTTAATGCGTTTGCTTATCTAACAAAACTGTGATACAGCGAAATCGTCGGTCTGTGGATTACTACATATGCTCGCACTCCCTTCGTGGAGTGAGCACTGTGGTGAGTGAAATCCCAGCAATAATTAGCGCTCTTCGTACAAAATAATGGAGCACTCTTTGACAGGTTATAGTGTTTCACTTTCCCGTGATTATAAATTATATATTTAAATAATTAAAATACATAATTATATATATATATATATATATATATATATATATATATATATATATATATATATATATATATATATATATATATTGGTACAGAAAGATTAATTGAGAATTAAAGTTAAAAATTAAAAAGAGCGTAATATTTATTTATTTTGGTACAGAAATATTAATACACCATTTGTACTGTCGGTTTCAAGCACAGGACTTAGTCATCCGGCTATCTGATGACAACAGAAGCTGAAGAGAGCCGGATGGCTAAGTCCTTCTGTGCTTGAAACCGACAGTACGAATGTTGTATTAATATTTCTGTACCAAAATAAATAAATATTACGCTCTTTTTAATTTTTAACTTTAATTCTCAATTAATCGAGCACTCTGCTTAGATTTTTCCTGCTATATTACAAAGAAGTTATATATATATATATATATATATATATATATATATATATATATATATATATATATATATATTATATATATATATATATATATATATATATATATTATTTATGTGTTTTTACAATGGAATATATCCTTTTAAACGTATAATCCGTATAACATCTTAAACGTTTCCAATTGTAAGCTCAATGAAGTTGTATTACAGGATTTTAGAGCATATATATATTGTTGCTGCATTCCACTGACCATGGGAAATCAACCCAAACCCATAATTTCCATTAGTTTTTACAATCTCTTTATTTCCGTATTTCGATGATAGTTTATTCTTCTTCTCTCATCTTAAATTACAAAAGTAATTTTTGCATATTTAATATTCATTTCTTACACGTGTTTTATGGCAAAATTCGGACAAGTGTATTATTTTAGTCCAACTTTGTCAATCATCAGAGAGAAACAGTATATATTGTGGAATTGTGAAAGAACGTGTTACATAAAAAACACAGGATATGAAAAAAACGGTGAAGTTCGAGATTGAGTCCTGATAAAAGTTTGGCAAGTTGAAGTAAGTAAAAGGCAAAAATTCACATGAGGAATGGTGATAAATTTAGAAAAAAATGAAAATCGCCTTCCCCCCCCCCCCCCCCGCAAAAAAGGTAACCACATTCGAAAACTCGAATCTGCTTCTCAAACGATGGCTTCAAACCTGGTGTTTACGAAGCTATCTTAAATAAACCCGGCAAGTAGATCGAAATTCCCTAAATACAGGAAAAAACATTTATTAAATTATCATTAATAGATATTTATTATTAATTATTATTCTAAAAGCTGAAAAACCTAATAAGGTTTTTCTAAATAAAAACAAAAAAGGTCATGCGAAACTGCCATTGTTCTTATGTTACTTATTTTAGCGATTACTTTGGCAGCAATTGGGTGCGAATCTGCGATACATTAATACCGGAGATTAGAGTTTCAAAACATGTCTATAATATTTTTGCATTTTTATTATAAATCAAAATTATATTGTATTCAATTTACAACATGAGTTAACTTTATCTATCTATTTAAAGTCATGAGATTAATCAGTTTCCCCACACAGATTCTAACACATGCACATGAAGGGAAATAATTCTATTTCTTTTATTTTGTAGAATCTCTGAGTTATCTCCCTTAGATCAAATAATAATTTACCCTAAATTGACACAGAAATGGATAATCTTAAAAGACTGGGCAACTGTGTCGATAAGCATATGTATTCATTATCACAGCGGACCCTCTACCCGACAGAAAACCAAAGAGTTTATACTGGAACACTAACTGTGTCGATTCTGCCCCCAAGAAAATTACGAATTATTAGATTCATAAGATGAATGCTATCTCTATTTCTATAATGCATATTAGTTCACGTGCCCAACTGTCTACTATTCATGACACAGCATATTTCATGGGGCATAACTAAAAAAAACGTAGCCTACATTTATAT
Organism: Sepiola atlantica; assembly: GCA_963556195.1. Lineage (NCBI taxonomy): Eukaryota > Metazoa > Mollusca > Cephalopoda > Sepiida > Sepiolidae > Sepiola > Sepiola atlantica. Next base: position 34,874,106 of record OY744521.1, on the reverse strand, counting down.
ACATGTAAAGTCCGGGTAAGCTCATTAGTCTTATTACCAAAACTCCCAAGATTTCAGTTTGTTAGAGCATATCAAATGACTTCTACCAATGATCCCATTCAGTACTGCTACATTTCCCATTCCAAAATCCCCCTGTTATAAATAGATTGTAATATGGATATTTCTAATTATATTTTATATTTTAATTAGATATTATCGTACCTTTGGTCAACGGCTCCTGAGAGGTGGCACTCCAATATTGCTTATTTATACTATAAATGCTAACGATGAAAAACTGCATCCTAAATAATGGTACCCATCAAGACGAAAAAGATAAATTCAAATTCGTAATTACCCAAGTAAAGTCTCACTTCAAAAAGTCTAATTTATAAGTTTAATTAATATACTGAAATTCAACATTAGTTTACCTTAGCAAAGGATTGGTTTTATATCTAACGTCTATTTTAATTTACTAGTTACAAGGTAGTGACCAGTTGACCGGAGCTAAAGGACCATTATATTGGAATTCTGAGAAACTTCAATATTTGTTAATAATCTAATTAATTCTAATGCAACTCATACAGATGAAATTGAATTGTTTATCTAGGATGCAAAACAACTGTGACACACACCCCTTCTCAAAGCGCACATCTTGCTCCCTCCCAAACCCCATATATATCCCCAATGGAGCATAGAAGGATCCTATCCCTCTATTTATTGTGTTAAACAGACATCCATTCCTACATAATCATTACCAATTAGATTGCCACAGCATAAGTGGTTACTTACCCGCCTTTATACTGGATAACTTTTCATCTAAAGCATAAAGCTTAACTACTCATCTATCTGATCCTCCAATGCTTAATATCCCTTTTGAGTTTATGGTTTTTGGTTTGGCTGTAAGGCTTAACTTGGAAGATGAAAGACATCCCTATTAGTTTTAGCGTACCTATCTAGTCGGTCGAAACTTGTTCAAGAACAATTAAATAAATTAATTAAATTTCTATGTATGTTTTTTAGTTTTTACAGATTCATCAATTATAATCTAGGTCTAAGGCGAAATAGTATGTACCCGTTACGGTGTAGACAATTTTGTAGAATCTCCTGCCAAATGTTTAGCAATTTATCCATCGAAATAATTATATAGTAAGATTCTAATGTGCACAGATTACATTTTTTCCTTTTTTATGAATATAGTTATTCGCTCTACCCAATACAGACCATTCCAACTCAAAATGAATTTTCTTAGTAATTAAGTTCCTAACAAACTTTGCTAGCGATGTAAGAGTTTTCTCTGAATTTGGATTAAGATTTTTCTAAACGGGCACTATGGTTTCTATATCTGTCCTTACAGGTTGGGTCGGTGGATCCGACATAAGTGCGGGTGTTGTTTTTCGTCTTTACATCGTATTTATATACCATGTCTGAAATCAAACAAATACCCCCAGAGGACAATCATTAATGCATCTACAATTGCATTTGGGTTCTGATCCTTGGCCAGCATTGTTGTGAGTGCTAGCGCTACCCTTGATCTCGTTCCTCGCATGATGTATTTTGGTGTTATTATATCCGATTATCGATGAAGCTAGGTTTTTATAGGTTAAAAAGGATAACTTTACAGTATTTTTGTTTAAGAATTTACCTATTCTACTACGACTAGGGTAATACTTTTCTAAAATACTATAAAAATGTATTTGAAATATCTGTACAGATATACCGACTATACGTGGATGAACCAAATAGCATTACGCCTCCTGTTTTTCCGACCACCGATTTTCTGAGTATCTGCTGGATGTTCGACTGAATTAGAGTTTAGATCATACTGTGGGCCCCTGCCATTATTTTTTCTACCAGCACTTCCTTTTCCCATGTTATATGAAACGAAATGGCCCATTTTCTCATACCCCCTCTATAAGACCCATTTTCGTCCAAGTCCGACTTGATATAAGTAATTGTATCCTTATACCCTGATCTAATTACGGCTTCGTTGTAGTATTGTGTATTTTTCTTAAGTAAGTGTTCATTATTAGATAAGTTGGTAATTCTATTTAGTACGGCATTGCTCTTTTAACAAGTGGTGGATGGTTAGAAGTGTTATCTATATAGTACAGTATAGTTTGGTTTATGGTAGGACTCGTAAGTTTTGTTAGTTAAATCTAATGTGATATCAAAATTGTTGACCTTACAATAGTTGATATCTATAGATAAATTTAAATCCAAATTCTTGAAAAGATTGTGCAACATTTCTTTTTCTTACTAAGTTCCTCTCAGTGGAGTTAATAAAAAATGAAGCATCATCTCTATATAGCCCGCCAACCACATCTGGTATTTTTTATGAAATCAGTCACCTGTGTATATATAATGAAGTGATGAAATGGATACAATTTGTGTAGTTTACAAGTATATTAACTCGTCAAGTGTTTAAACAAGAAATACAAATACAAAATGACCTTTAAGACATGGCTTTTCAAAATATTACGCTCTTATCGTCAGAAGGTCTGACCTATAACAATTAGATATATGAATTAATTACTAGAAGTGAATATCTTGAAAATGCAAAAGTGAAACATTTTGAAAATATTGTTCGCCTTCTTTGTTTGGACTGTTTGAACATTTTGGATCATTTAAATTTGATACAACATTTTTCCCATAGTTCGAATCGTGTTTGATCTGTTTCAGGACTTAAATTAAGACATTTTTCCGTTAATGTTTTTTCAAAAGGTTTCACGTTTGCAGTTTAAAGATATTAACCGCTAATATACAATTATTACAAATTTAAAAGTAAGTAAACAAAAACTGAAACGAAGACGAACGTTCTTCACTTCACAATTCTGGTGGGTGTTGTTGTCTGTAAACGACGACGTTTTTTGTTTGTTTTTCTGTGTGGGCGTAAGCTGAAAATAGTTATATATATATATATATATATATATATATATATATATATATATATAGTTAAAATTGCTCAATCTTCAGCAAAAAAGAAACAAAAATAAATCCGTATGAAACCTTCAAATCCAGAATTTTCAAAGAAATATATACTTCTCATCAGAAGGGAAATGCTTATTTAGAAAGAAAATTCAGCTTCAAATAATTTTTTGAAAATAATATTATATTAAATAAAAAATATATTACAATAAATAAATTAATTAATAAATAAATAAGAAAAAAGAAAGTTCCAAGTATATGCTTGAAGGATCAAAATTATATATTAGTAGCAATTATACTTAGCAAACATTTATTCGGTGCAGGAGAATAATTCATATTATTTTCAAAAAAAGTTGAATTTTTCTTTCTAAAATTAGCTTTTTCCTTCTGATGAGAAGAATATATTTCTTTAGAAAAACCTGGATTTAATGGGTTCATTTGGATAAATTCGTGTTTTTTTTTGTTGAATATTAAGAAATTTTAGAAAATGAATATGTAACTATATATATTTGATTATCTTCACTCTTTGTTAACCATAATAATGCTCTATTCCCATTATTGAGCATAAATTTATTTAATTAGGAATATTTTTATCAAAGTTCTTATTTATCCTTAAATAATATATATATATATATATATATATATATATATATATATATATATATATATATTCATACGGTGTTTCGGTGTATATATATATATATATATATATATATATATATATATATATATATATATATATATATATATATAGAGAGAGAGAGAGAGAGAGAGAGAGAGAGAGAGAGAGAGAGATACGGTGTTTCGGTGTATGTTGAAAAGAAATCAATAAAGTGCTCGATCGCAAAAAATGCGAGAGCTATATTAGCTCTCACATTTTTTGCGATCGAAAATGATTTATTTAAAAACTATACGTTACACTCTTCAGAAACATACCATGGTTTCATTGAGGTAGGCTGACCTTTTAATTTTGTTGAAAAGGTCGTTAGAGCCCAATTCATATATATATATATCTATATATATATATATATATATATATATATATATATATATATATATATATATATATATATTATAGCCCAATTCAAATCATCAGTGACTCACAAAATAAAAGCAAATCGAAGAATGGAGTTTAATGATCACCGTCTTCCATTGAGTTCACTCAAGCCTCCCTTTGGAAAAAGTACCGAGTCAATAGTGGCGGATTGTATGTACATATGGGTCTTAATCGTATTATTTAGAATAAATTAATTGTTGATAATGGATGTTGTATGTTTCTTTGCTTCAATGGTGAATTCTTATTTAGGGATCGTAGTGTTGTTGTAATTTATGTGTTAGTGAGTGGGTTAGATTTTGGATGGGGTTGTATTCCTGTTACTAAAGGATGTTCATATTACTTTTTATAATGTTTAGATAGTGCTTATATTTGAACGTAAAACTATTGTTATAATTCTAGTGTATTTGCTATATGGGGGCTTGGTGTTAATGGAGGGGGTATCTTTATCAGTAAAAAAGTTTCTTACGAAATATAACAATCACGGGATGGGTCAATATAAGCTTGCTATCACCATGTGTAGTGTCTGTATTGGTTTGTGTGGGATACTTGTGTGTAATTAACTCTGTTAGCTTATATCTAATAACGTGTATGAGCCTATACGAGGGTCTGTGTGAATCAGTAAGGTTTAGATTTTGTTCATATATATTTTTTCCTGTTATTTAAGGGTATTCGATGAATATATTTCTAGGTGTTCAGGCAGTGAGACTTAATACATTTAGATATATTATCTAAATGTTTAAAAATGAATTTTGAATTTGATGAGGAATCGAATAATGTATTTTATTTGTTATAGGTAAGGATTACGAGGGTGTGAGTGTAGGTTGTATTTGGGTAGTAGAATAGATGTAGATGTGATAAGTATGATATAATATATCCGAGGGGGCGTGTTATATCGTATAAAAGGAATTAATTAGGTAATAATTCGAACGGTCTTGAGGTGGGGTGGGAGAAATAGGCCTTATATTTTACATATTATGTGGAGTTCTTTAGACTTATGTATGTAAGGGACTATCAGTGAGTTATCTTTTTTTCGTGTTTAGTCCATTTGTCTAGTCGAAATTTTATCCGTAGGGACATTGTTTGAAGACCTCAGTTTTGATGTTCATGCAGATTATAGAAGGGTTATAGATTTACTGTAGGATCCTGAACTTTTTAGTTGTACATCGTGGGCAATTCCTTAAAGTAAGGCTATAAGGCTTTTGTTTATCGATGATCTTCCATTTAATTTAATAGGGGATACTTGACTTTTTGACCTCCCATATGGTGGTTGCGAGGGAGGTGTTATGTTTTTTTCTGGGATATTTGAAAGTGTTAGTGTGGGCGTAGAGCCTCTCATTGAAAGTTCCTTGAGTCATTCTGATGTAAATTTCTTCTTTCTTGGAGTTTACACCGGATATGGTTTTGGCTTCGTACACTATCGGTCTGATTGTGCAACCCCCTCAGAAGGGGCAGATTTCGCCTTTTCTGCATGAGCAGCGTGGGTTGTGTGGATTGATTGGAGATGTGGATTTAGAGGCTAGAAGGGATTCTACGGAGGGACAACAAGAATAACTCGTTTTGACTGTATTTCTATTAAAGAGTTTATAAAGCGATGGTGGAAAGTGTTTATCTATTTATAAGAGGAATTGTTTACCTATGTTATATTTGACACTGATGGAATAAGGAGGAGTGAATCAGATAATATTTCTTTTTCTATTGCGTTTGTGTTGTATGGTAGGTAGGCTGGGTGGGTTTGTAAGAGATTTTTTCTCTATAACCACTTTAGCGGAGGGGTTTGTTGTAATATGGGGCAGCTTGTTAGAAGATCTCGGAGATGGATGAAAGGTTTTATATTCTTTTACTTATGTTGTGTATAAGGTTCTTAAAACAAGGGGTGGCAGGATTAGGTGTTGACATACCTGAGCTGTTCGGTGGGTTTGTGGTATGGTCGAGTATAATTGTTAGTTAGGTCCAGGGTTGCATCTAAAAAGTTTACGCTAGTGAGATTGGTATTAATGGTGATAGTGTATCCTAGCTTTTAGAGGAATGCTTTCAATTGTTTTCTAAATCTGTCGAGTTCTTGACCGTTGTTTTTGCTGGAGAGACATAGTCTGTGATCTCGGTAGAGGCCAAACCCTTGTTTGTAGAGAGTATAAGGTGAAAAGCCCGATTAGGTCGCACACATCCACACTGTCGTAGGGGTTTTCAGGGTTGGATTTTTTTTACCCATGTTTTATTGTCAAAGAAGAAGAGGAAGTTTCTTGCATGGAGAATGGTTTCTATTTCTAGATTGCTGATTACTGTGAAGGTTTGGAGAATGTTAAGGTTTTGTTGAGAATTTCTCTGTTGATAGAGGGATAGAAGTCTGTGATGTCGAATGATGTGAATCCGCATTTTTCTTTATTTGGAATGGCTTTGAACCAGTCTATGATCGCTTGAGAATAGATATGGGTGGTACTTAATGTGTTTATTCATTTTTTTTCTACTTATATGCTTACTAGCTAAAGCCATTTCGCTTACATGTGGTTCTACTTCTAAAATTGGGTTTGTGGTATTTCAAGGAAAAGAAAGGCCTCTGTTGGGGCCAATTGTTTGGATCTGTAGTCAATTTTAAGTTTTGCTGCTAAGTTGATTGCTTCTTCATTGATATACGTGTAATTTGATGCTAATTGATATTTGTTGGTGATGTTGTTTATTGCTAGTTGTTGGTCCCCGATTTTATAAATCGGGGGACTTATGTTTTGAGGCATGTCCGTCCGTCCGGATTTTTCTCCGCAACCATCCATTGAATTTCTCTAAAATTTTGCATGAAGTTGTAACTTTGGTCAGTTAGAAAGTGACATTCTCCGATTTTTAAAAAAAAATCTGGTTAGCCCCCCAGGGAGTCAAAAGGCCCCGAAATGGCAAAAAATGACATTTTTTGCCCTATAACTTTTCATCTATCAATTCAATTTCTCTGAAACTTGGCCAAAATTTAGAAGCAATTGTTCCTAATAGAAATAAGTATCGCTGCCATTGGAAAAAATCTGGTTCGCGCCCCAGGGGGTAAAAAGCCCCCAAAATGGCAAAAATGACCCTTTTCTCTCATAACTTTTCATCCATCCATTCAATTTCTTTGAAACTTGGCCAAAATGTGGAGGCAATTGTTCCTAATAGAAAATAAGTATCGCTGACCTTGGAAAAAATCTGGTTCGCGCCCCAGGGGGTAAAAAGCCCCCAAAATAGCAAAAAATGACCCTTTTCTCCCATAACGTTTGATCCATCCATTCAATTTTTCTAAAACTTGGCCAAAATGTAAAGGCAATTGTACTGGATATAAAATCAGCATCCTTGACCTCAGAAAAATTCTGGTTCGCGCCCCAGGGGGTCAAAGGGGGATCAAAAATGCCCCAAATTGCTCAAATTTATTGCATTTTACACTCGCCACATCGAGTCACATACAGAGGGGGACCACGCACGCGCGGCTTGTTTATATTTGTTTTGTTTTTTAACTTTATAAATGTTTTATCTGCGAATATCAATGTGTGACTATTAGTTTTAAGGTTATTTAAGTCAGAGGATATGTTTCTTTGAAAAGTGTTACAGTGTCGTGTGAAACGGATCTTGGTGATTATATCAAGCAAGTCTATTTCAAAAACATCCATTTCGTCGACTTTATCCGGATACTTACTAAGAGTTTGTGGTGTCCGTGTCTTCTGTAGAAGTTGTGGTGAGATATTACTATCTCATGCGTCTCACAACGTCTTCCATCTTATGTACAAAGGAATTCGGGTTGTAAGTGTTGTTCCGTGTCGGAATGTCTTTGGTAAAATACTTAAGCTCTTGTTTTTCCATTCTTTCAAGAAGTCCTCCTGATCGTGTATATAGTTCAAGATTGATTTCCTAGCGTGCTCAACCGTGTCGCCGGTATATGTAATAGATAAAAGCAATGCAAAATTCGATCACAACGGGGGCTTTATAATGCTTCTGTGTATATTGAAAAGAAAGCAATAAGTACTCGATTGAAAAATGTGAGAGCTAATATACAATAAAAACATACGTTACATACCTGAGAGACGTGGCATAGTTTCATTGAGGTAGGCTGACCTTTTATTTTTGTTAAAAAGGTCGTTAGAGCCGAATTCGTATATATATATATATATATATATATAGTCATCCACATACAGACTGTTTCGCAGCTCATCAGTGCGGCTAGACCAATTAATGCCTCAAGCCGGGATCGAAACGCTATCTTCGAGCTGACAGTCAACGCTGCTAACCCCTACGCCATCATGCGACACTGACCGAATATAAGAAATATCTCAATGTAACGAAATGTAAACATTGCAATTGCCGGAGCTCGAATTAGTTTTACCTAATGAGCATTGCCTTAAAGCTAATGGCCGTTGACGATACCCTTACAAAATAAGCTCTACCCGGAGGGAGCTTTTATAGTCATCCACATACAGACTGTTTCGCTGTTTCACAGCTCATCAGTGCGGCTATATATATATATATATATATATATATATATATATATATATATATATATATATATATATATATAGCATTAGATAAAGTGAAAGAATAAAATAAGGTGCTAATCAAATTTTATTACAATCCAAAGTTCAAGCAAAGTAATTGACAGTCCTTAACTGATGAGTTTTCAAAGAAAATCTTCTCCTCAGAGGACCATTACCTTTATATATTTTTATATATTTAAAAAGTTTAATTGTATTACCGGCAGTAATGTCATTGCGATAATGGTCCTCTGAGGAGAAGATTTTCTTTGAAAACTCATGAGTATAGGACTTTCAAGTACTTTGCTTGAACTTTGAATTGTAATAAAATTTGATTCGCACCTTATTTTATTCTTTCACTTTATCTAATGCTATTAATGCTCTATCCAGTATATTGAGCTTCATTTTTATCCGGATGTTCACTAATTAAAGATATTAGTTGCCTTTTATATATTTTGTTGTATTAACCTTATATATATATATATATATATATATATATATATATATATATATATATATATATATATATATATATATATATATATACTAGACGCAGCGGTGACTAATTAAGTCACAATCACTATTTATTCTACTTTGACATATGTTTCCAGACATTCTTCTTGCATAACTAAAAAGATTAAGCTTCTTCGCTTCTATATTATTATTATTATTATTATTATTATTATTATTATTATTATCATTATCATTATCATTATCATTATCATTATCATTATTATTATTATCATTATCATTATTATTATTATTATTATTATTATTATATAGAAATAAATATACTTATAGCTTTGCTATCTAATTTGCACACGTGTCCATGGTGTGTATTGGCACACGTATGTAAATTAGATGACAACACTGAAAGAACAGAAGCAATCCGTCTCTAAATGTTCACGTGAATATCAAGAAATATTAGAGAGCTGTTGAATCAATAGAAGAGTGAACACGGGCAAGAGAAATACATAGGTAGTTAAGAGAGAGATGGGTGACTTGTTGAGTTAATTATAAATTACAGTTACCTAGAACAATTAAAACAATTTTTTTTCAAATTCTAGAAGCAACGTATATTTTAGCATAGATTATATTCTATTAAAGTATATGGGAAAAAAGCCCTAAAGAAACAAACGTTGACTAACTCACATTTAGTATAATAATGGATACACATAGCTAGCTTTATAGATGTAAAGAATAGATAGATAGATAGATAGATAGATAGATAGATAGATAGATAGATAGATAGAATAGGAAGAACTACATGAACCTGAAATAACAGAAAGTGATATAGAGAGGGCAATAGAACCAGAGAAAAGAGAATTAAAATAAATGTAATCTCGAAGCGAGGACAAGAGACAAAAGCCGGACAATCGGCACAAAGAATTGGTTTCGTCCTTTCGCACCATTCCAGCTACTAATTTAGTTAATTAAGGTTGAGTAGGAATTGGGGGCGATGAAAAGACGGGTATTGGGTAGATTGTAATGGTCTTGGACGAGAATAGAGACGGAAGGTGTGTAGAGGAGATGTACCGATGCTGGGTAATGTTGAATGATAGAAAAAAAGGGGGAGGGGGATACAATTAATCAGGGTAAAGACGAGTCTGGATGGGGAAATTAGGCATTGGTATTTGAAATAAATTCGAGTTAAAGTAAAGAAGAAGAAGAAGAAGAAGAAGAAGAAGAAGAAGAAGAAGAAGAAGAAGAAGAAGATGAAGAAGAAGAAGAAGAAGAAGAAGAAGAAGAAGAAGAAGAAGAAGAAGAAGAAGAAGAAGAAGAAGAAGATATTTACTTTGAATGGTATTGGATGATTTACGAGAAATGTTAAACGAATCCAAAGAGGTCGGTAAATAAAATAAAAGACACATAGAAAACATAAGTAAGGTATGAGAAAGAAAAAACGAAGGAAAGAAAGAAAGAAAGAAAGAAAGAAAAAAAGAAAAAAAGGACTGAAGACGAAAATAAATATAAGAATCGAAGACATTATGATTACGTAGCAAAAGAAATAAAGAATGAGAAAGAAAAAAAGATCAGTAGAAAAAGAAGGACAGGCAAAGAAAAAATGAAAAAGAGAAAAAAAAGTAGATAAAGAAAGAAAAAACGAAAGAAAGAATAACAAAAGCGTGTCGAAAACGAAATAATAAAAGAAGAAAACGAACCTGTGCATCTCATATAAGTAGGGATTTTGTCCGTCAATCTGTCTGTCCGTCAGTCAAATTTTTTTAAACGTAATAAATACATTACGAAATAATTTAGAATACTGAATTTAGCTAATCTAATATTCCAATCTAATTTAATCTAAATATGAATAATTGCGAATCTGTCCTCAGTATATTAACATCAAAACCGTTAAGTCTTACTTAAATATAATGATACAGTATACATATATTTGTATATTTATTTTCTTTTTAACTTTTTAACTTTCTAATAAATTAATATTCTGTAACATTTATAATTGGTATTATCAAATGTTATTGTTGTAATTAACATTAGGCGGATTGGGACGATTAATGAACAGATAATATTGAATTGATTAATAAAATATACATATTTAAAAAATAAAATAAAATAAATAAATAAACTAAATATTAATATACACAATAATTTAAAACGAACAGATAATGCAATGTTTAATGACTATTAACCGACATATTAATTTCAACGAATAGACTTGGTTTAAATTTAAATTAGAATTTAAAATTTAACGAAAAAAAAAAGATTCTAAAAAGTAAAAACAAAAAAAATTATAAAAGGTTTAATAAAGATAAATAGATGAATAAATAAATTAGATGAAAATAGATGAATAAATAAATTAGATGAAAATAGATAAATAAAATATTTTTTAAAAAAAGAAAGTTTATTTTGTTTTTTTAATCTGGTTTGAAATTCAAATTTAACCGGTATTTTCTGCGATACTGCATCCCACGGACCTTCATATGCACGCTTGAACTTGAGTTGAGCGCGGTTCTGAAGAAGTGAATAGTTCCCGAAATATTATATCATACGGAGTTTCCACCAGACCATCTTGATACAGGTATTACATAACATTGTAACATTGTGTAGATAAACAGATATATGTGTGTTTGTAAAAAAAAATTTTTAATAAATATATATATATGTATGTATACATTGTATTAAGGGTGGAACTATTTAATTTGTTCCACCATTATATGTCTTATTTGCTCCAACTTGTATCTATCCGTCACACCTCTGCATTGTATTGCCTTCTAAGTATCACATTTCTAAATTTTATTATATATTTGTAATATTTTCCTCGATAGTAATAATATTATAATCATTAATACAACTAATTAAAGAGATTTTTTTTAAACGATAGTGTTTTCATAACATTTTAAAACTTTCAGTTTCAAGGGAGATAATTACATGAAAACTTCCGGCGCTGATGTTAAGAGAACATATACTACACTTTGATCTTAGCCAAAAGGTCAAGGAGCAATAAAAATATTCTTTTATGACTAGACATTTTTAAATGAATGAAAAAAAACTCGATTTAATCGGTATTTATAAGTTTAGTATCGGTTCTGTTGTCATAAGAACGTCCTCCCAGAAATTACCTCCTCCGTTTTAAGGAAGGGTGGGAGAATCCTCCCATGTATTACATCCTCCTTAATGCTTAAAATTAAAAAGAACTTTTCAAATTACTAAATAGTTAAAATTAAAAACTGAAGGGACGAAATAGACATTTCCGTTCCGCGTTCAATTGTACTATAGAGATTATTTGAATATCTCGCTTATTTCGTTTGATTTTCGCACACATTTTGAATGAAATTTAATTATTAGTCTGAAATTATATTTTTATCCCGAAATAAAATTCTAATTTATTTTTTAAAGACTAGAAAATCAAACTTTAATGCAATGCTTTAATTATTGGCGACTATGTTGTAATTTTCTTATTATTTTCTTTCGCGCTTGACATCTATAAAAAGGAAATACGTTTGAATTACTTTTATCTATTAAAAATGTTGTGTCAGCGTTTATTTTCACATCTATAAAGAAGAAAAAGGGTTTTACTTTATTTTATTTATAAGAATATTGTGGGCTCTCTGTTCGCGCTTGACATCCATAAATAAGGTGTTTTACTTTTATTTTATTCCTTTTACACCGGTCAAAATAATATCACGTGATCTATCGTTTTTTCAGGGTAGGAATTTGATTTTTTGTCACAATTATATAATACTCCGAGCCTAGCAAAAATATGCGACCAAAGAAAGCATATATTTGCTTGTAGAAAAAAATAAGAATTGCGTATAAAACGAATGCGTAGGAAACAAAAGAAAGAGAGGCAATGTTTCAGCAGTTAAAGTATAGGAGAAGAGGGGAAAAAACGAAAATAGTTAGGGTTGGAGTTAGAGGAAAGAAGAAAGAAAGAAAGAAAGAAAGAAAGAAAGAAAGAGAGGCAATGTTTCAGCAGTTAAAGTATAGGAGAAGAGGGGGAAAAACGAAAATAGTTAGGGTTGGGGTTAGAGGAAAGAAGAAAGGAAGGAAGAGAGAAAGAAAGAAAAGAAGAAAGAAAGAAAGAAAGAAAGAAAGAGAGGCAATGTTTCAGCAGTTAAAGTATAGGAGAAGAGGGGAAAAAACGAAAATAGTTAGGGTTGGGGTTAGAGGAAAGAAGAAAGGAAGGAAGAGAGAAAGAAAGAAAGAAAGAAAGAAAGAAAGAGAGGCAATGTTTCAGCAGTTAAAGTATAGGAGAAGAGGAAAGAAAAAACGAAAATAGTTAGGGTTGGGGTTAGAGGAAAGAAGAAAGGAAGGAAGAGAGAAAGAAAGAAAGAAAGAAAGAAAGAAAGAGAGGCAATGTTTCAGCAGTTAAAGTATAGGAGAAGAGGGGAAAAAACGAAAATAGTTAGGGTTGGGGTTAGAGGAAAGAAGAAAGGAAGGAAGAGAGAAAGAAAGAAAGAAAGAAAGAAAGAAAGAAAGAAAGAAAGAAAGAGAGGCAATGTTTCAGCAGTTAAAGTATAGGAGAAGAGGAAAGAAAAAACGAAAATAGTTAGGGTTGGGGTTAGAGGAAAGAAGAAAGGAAGGAAGAGAGAAAGAAAGAAAGAAAGAAAGAAAGAAAGAAAGAAAGAAAGAAAGAAAGAGAGGCAATGTTTCAGCAGTTAAAGTATAGGAGAAGGGGAAAGAAAAAACGAAAATAGTTAGGGTTGGGGTTAGAGGAAAGAAGAAAGGAAGGAAGAGAGAAAGAAAGAAAGAAAGAAAGAAAGAAAGAAAGAAAGAAAGAAAGAGAGGCAATGTTTCAGCAGTTAAAGTATAGGAGAAGAGGGGAAAAAACGAAAATAGTTAGGGTTGGGGTTAGAGGAAAGAAGAAAGGAAGGAAGAGAGAAAGAAAGAAAGAAAGAAAGAAAGAAAGAAAGAGAGGCAATGTTTCAGCAGTTAAAGTATAGGAGAAGAGGAAAGAAAAAACGAAAATAGTTAGGGTTGGGGTTAGAGGAAAGAAGAAAGGAAGGAAGAGAGAAAGAAAGAAAGAAAGAAAGAAAGAAAGAAAGAGAGGCAATGTTTCAGCAGTTAAAGTATAGGAGAAGAGGGGAAAAAACGAAAATAGTTAGGGTTGGGGTTAGAGGAAAGAAGAAAGGAAGAAAGAAAGAAAGAAAGAAAGAAAGAAAGAAAGAAAGAAAGAGAGGCAATGTTTCAGCAGTTAAAGTATAGGAGAAGAGGGAAGAAAAAACGAAAATAGTTAGGGTTGGGGTTAGAGGAAAGAAGAAAGGAAGAAAGAAAGAAAGAAAGAAAGAAAAAAAGAAAGAAAGAAAGAAAGAGAGGCAATGTTTCAGCAGTTAAAGTATAGTTGAAGAGGGAAGAAAAAACGAAAAGGCCAAAATGTACAATTGTCATGAAAGAAGGAAAGAAATAAGGGAAGAAATAAAAAAGAAAGAAAGGGAACAAAAATGGCGACGAAAGATAATATATTTGAGAAAAAAGAAAGAAAGAAAGAAAGAAAGAGAAAATTGCACCGAAAGGGAATATATCTGAGATGAAAGAAAGCTAGAAAGAAAGAACGAACGAACGAAGAAAAGAAGGTTAAATTGCGTGGAAAGAAAAGATAGCAAAGAAAAAAGAGAGAAGAAAAGTGTATTCATAACAAAGTTATCAGAAAGTGAAAAAGGAAAGAAAGAAAGCGCTCGACCTTTCGGCTGAGATCAAAGTGTAGTATCTGTTTCAATGGATGCTACACCCCTTAGACCAGTACCGTTATGGCCTTCGGGCCTTGATTCCGCCGGTCTTAGGGTTTATCCTGTACAGTTCTAGGAGATCCACACTCTCAGGCTTTGCCTCCTCACCCTTTGAGAAGGGGTAAGTTTATTGCTAATCGCCTGAGACACCCCCACCAAGGAATGCCGACGGGGCTGACCAGACATTTTTTGTAGGCCAAGGTGATCATCCTCTAGGGCGCTGGCTTTTCAATCTCACTTTCCGACCTTGTGACACATCTTAGCGCTGTGGGAGGGATATAAGATAAGAATATATCGGAGAAGAAAGTAAGAAAGAAAGAAAGAAAGAAAGAAAAAAGAAAGAAGAGAAAAATGTATTAATAGCAAAGTTATAAAAGAGAAAGAAAGAGAAAGAAAGAGACAGAGAAAAAAGAAAGAAAGGAGCAACAATTTCAATTATCAACTCTTCCGGGTGTTATCCAGAGTATTCCGTACGCTTTTGACCAGAGTATCTGTTGTTACTGAGTTTTATGACGAGAAATAAGAAATAGGAAAACAAATAGATAGTTCTTAGTTTAGTCATAAATCGACTAACTTTAGTTAGCAAGTTTACTACTACTACTACCACTACTACTACTACTACTACTACTACCACTAGTAGCACCAATACTACTACTTGTATTCAATATTTTTACCCCTTTGTTCGTCAGACAAATGCAAATCTTGTAAGGAAATATTCTTCCTCACAACAATATCGAACTGCAAAAATCGTCACGAGTTTTATGATGAAAAACCAATAACAAAACCAACAAAAGAGTTCTATGTCATATTTCATTATTATCGACAAGCAGCCAAACTTCTATTAAATGACCATACAAATGATGTGTTCCCATTAACACGAATAAAGAGATGTTCTACAAAGAGTGCACCGGAACACGTTTAGAACGCCAGAATGCGGAATGGTCTAATCGAATCATTCAACTTTTTAA
This sequence comes from Sepiola atlantica, assembly GCA_963556195.1. NCBI lineage: Eukaryota > Metazoa > Mollusca > Cephalopoda > Sepiida > Sepiolidae > Sepiola > Sepiola atlantica. The sequence goes on along the minus strand of OY744521.1, from coordinate 34,858,514 downwards.
ACGGGCTATGGAACATTTTCCTTTTTTATATTTCAAAGAGAACAGAGAATTTGATTGTTCACTCCAATAAATATTGGGATTTATTTACCAAAGATTAGAGTAATTAATTACGGAAATAAATATTAACTATCTGTATCTAGCCGGTATTGTCCGGGAGTACAAGAAAAAAAAATACTGAATTGTTTATGAATAAATGGAAAGTAATTTGTGTGACTTTAATTTTGTAAGCAAATTATTTTGTGAAACGGGTGATTTTTCAAAGTTTCTTTTTAGTAATTGAATTGAGTAAACATGTAACGTTTTTTTTTTTGAGAAAGCAAGGGAAATAACCCATAACTTAATGTTCAAGAATATTCGGTAAATAAGGGGAGAAGTCTCTTCTTTAAAAGTTTCTTTATCCGGAATAAGTATTTTTAGAAAGAAACTCACGCCAAATAAAATATATTCGTGCCAATAACAGTGAGAGAAATAAAGTTTTAAAAAATAGGCTAGTTTGAATAAATTATCGGCATGTTAGACGGATTGCTATTTAGGTTTGACTTTAAAAATGCGGCAAGACGAATTTATATGTTAGATGTATCTAGTGTAAATAGATTTAAAATAGTATTGAGCGATGCCTTGATTATGGTACAGGGTTACTCCCTCCCCCAAAATGTCACTAATGGAATCGTTGGTAAAATTCACAATCATTCTGCAATCTAACCATGTTTGGTACAAATACACTTCAGTCTTATCCACCAAATCTAATGTTATGGGAAACATCTTGGTGATCGTCTCATCAGTAGGAGATGTGATCCTGAATGAACTTCACATACACATCTTGGGCCTTTACCTTCTGATTTTTATTTGCGGGGTTATCTCAAAGATACACTTTATAAAAATTATCTCGAGAATATTCCTGAACTGAAGAAGGCAATCACAGCCGAAATCAGGGTTAGGGTTAGGGTTAGGGTTAGGGTAGTGCACAGAGAGAAGTGCGTCAGAGTTATTAACAATTTTTCACGTCGTATCCACGTATACATAATATTGAACGACGATAAAACGAGACTGTTGGATATTAATGACTGAAATTTATTTGTACCAAATATGGTTGACTCGCAGAAAGGAGTGTAACCTTCATTAACGATTCTATCGAGTGCATTTTTATTTGGAGGCGTGTCACACTGAATGAATTGCATGGACATTATTAGGAGCTGACAGATGTGATATTTAAGAGAATTTGAACTTACTGGAAGTCATGTTAATGTATAAACAACAATTCACCACCTTAAATAAACAGCAATATACATATATATATATATATATATATATATATATATATATATATATATATATATATATATATATATATATATATATATAAATTTGGGAAAGTTCTTTTTTAAGCATCTTTAAAATTTAAAACTTAAAGAAAGAGGCAAAATGCCTTCAAAAAACATGTGTTAGATGCAGATATTTTTTATTAAAATCAAAATACTATTTTTTTTCATCTTGTCTCTTAAAGAAATGAATTTTCCCAAATTTATACCTACCAGCGACCATGCGCGATTTATGTTCAAATTTAAAAGAGACATTTACTCCGTTAAGTCCACACAACATCGGATGTCACTTCTAAAAGACCAGGAAGGATTCTTACGAAAAAAATAAGGTTAATGCCTTTTATTTGTTTAAATCTCTGATGAAGCTTGTGATACCGAGCGAAATTATTAGAAAAAAAGTCAAGATGAAAAAGAAAATAGTATTTTGATTTTAATAAAAAATATCTGTATCTAACACATGGTTTTTGAAGGTATTTTGCCTCTTTCTTTAAGTTTTATATATATATATATATATATATATATATATATATATATATATATATATACGGAATATATACACATACACATTGCAACTGTCAGCATTTATAATTTATTTCGACTTCCTAGTCTGTTCAGAATGCTAACGAGACAGTTACATATTGGAAATGACGGGAAAAAAAAAAGAAATATTATATTATTATTATTCTAGTTTTTTTCCCGTCATTTCCAATAAGTAACCGTCCTGTTAGCATTCTTAACAGACTATGAAGTTGAAATAAATTATAAATGCTGACAGTTGCAATGTGTATGTGAATTTTTTCTTTCTATATTCTATTCTTGCTCTGTTTTCTATATTGAGCTCTCTTACTCGGATTTCTTACCAAAATTATTCACTTTAACACACTATATATATATATATACTTCCATCCCACGCAGAAGTTATCGAGTAAAACACGTGCTTTTTCTATCCCCTCAAACAACCACATCAGACTTCCCACGCCGCCTTGAATTAATTCGGAATGAAATCACCTGCATTGTAATACAACGTCAACTGTGTTTATGTTTTTTACTGTAAGTCATCAGAATCGAAAATAATAATTTATATATGAAAAATAAAATTACTGAAGTAATTTTATGATTTTAAATGAATAGTTCAGTAATATATGTAGATAAATGACGAGTACGAACACTGGTGAAGCATAATATTTTCCGTTATTTTTACGGAGGTGGACATTAGTAAATAGATAAGTAATAAATAAATAATGAAACAGTTTCTTTAATCTTGATTCAATAGGATTGTGTTTTTTTTTTCGCATTACAGGGACATATATCTCTGTATGAATAGAATTGCTAAATATTGGGCGAGTAGACCCACTATTATATAAATTGGTTAGTTGAAAATAACATAAAATGTAAGTTCAGTCGTTTTCATCTTACTGAACTCGAGGTTATAATTACTAGATTGTGAGTATTGATATAAAATGATGCGACGTCCATCGCTCAAAGACAGAGTGAGGTAGAGAGGTCTGCAGTTCCTTGGAAGCGCTACATGTGTGAACATGTTAATTTAATATGTGCTGATAAGATATAATTAAACAGTGAATATTAATTTATTTGTTATCTTTCTCTCTGTCTCTCGAACTCCACTGATCAGTGATTCGAAACGAAGATCAGGAAGTATAAATCTTCTCTGTCTTCCACCGGTTTTGTCTTGATGTAGTCCTTTTCGAAAGAATTTATATGCGGGCGGCATTCTATCAGTCTGGAAGGACCACTGAAAGGGCACGTACAAGACCAAACAGCTAACACGGTTTAATTGTGAACTTTCATGTGTTTTTGTAATAATGACAATAAATTGATTTTTGTGTATGGCACAAGGTTAAAATTTAACAGCACTATGCGATAAGATCTCGTGTGTGAATGTATCTAATTATCTTTCTCAAATATACGTAACTTTAATAATACTCATTTACTCATTTGCATTAATTTACTATGTAATAATATTTATTTATATCAAAAATGGATTTTTAAAAACGCTATTCAAAATAATTTTGAACACGGCTTTATATTTAGAATTATTTTTCTAAGCCATGCACCCGACAATATGTCAACACCCGGGCAACACCGAGTAAATACAGCTCATAATAAATAAAATCCGCAAAACCAGTTCAGATAGTTTTATCACTTTACTGTTTTCAAATTAGTATTTTCACCTCTGCCAAGGCGGAAGTTATGTTTTCGGTCGAGTTCATCACTATGTTTGTTTGTGCACAGCTAAGTGTCCACATCACTTGACCAATCATCACCAAACTTGATCAAAATATCGGTCAAGGTTTAACTGATTTAATTTGGAGATAGCTAAATAGAAACGGTAAAAATCACACTTTTGGCGGTAGCTTCGGTTCTGTTCGTCATAGAGACACGCTACTTGGCCCGTATTGTGATCAATGAAGTCTTGAATCTTACACTGACGACGACAATGATGATGATGATTATGATGATGATAATAGGTCATAGAGGAGAAAGGAAAGGCGAGGAGCCGATACATAGTAGCAAGAAACGTTGACCTCCCTCACTACCACAACACGGCTTAATGACAAAGAAAAGAAAATTTCTAAAATAGATATAGAAAGTAGTGTCAAGAGTGACTCCAACAACCAAATCTTTACTGCCAAACCATCTGATCATAAGCTAAGAGACGGTTCAGCAGTTATTTGATCGATTATCGGCATAGTTTAGTGAGTTTAGTGAAGCCGGTTGTGCTTTAATTCGAATATAACGAATGAATCAACTTAGCTTAGCATATCAGGTTATCAATTCAAGAGAAAATTCATTATTACATGTGCGATTTGCTGAATTCTTCATTGATGCAATAGATAACGCTTTTATTAAGGAAGATGTGGACAGAGGGAATCCGACAACCTTCCTAAAATCCTTGTATTCAGTAAGAGAAAACAAAAGCCTCTGTGAACGACAGTGAGATGGTTGACTAAAAGAACAATTTATTTTAATGTATGTTATAATCTTGACCGTCGACTTGGAAAAGTTCAGTCATGATAGAAATTTTGACGGAATTTCATACAATATGGAATATAGAGAAGTAAGAGCCAGATAAGACTTTTTCCCATCCTTACGTTATCAGGCGGAAGTATGCAGTCTCAAGACTGGTTCTATAAATGTTTTCTATTATCATAATAAAGTTGAGCCCATGAACCTGAGTTTTCCTTTACAAAATTCCTCTGTACATTAGTCGCACGAAATACATACTAAAATATACCTTCATTCTGGGATTGAGTTATATTTTAAAAAAAATAGTATGTTTAAATTCCTCTAAATATTCGTAATTTGTAAATAATTGAACAGGTCGCCCATCTCTCACTTAGTTATCTATGTATTTCTCTGCTGCCCTCTCTAACTCTTTGTTGATTTAATCACTTTCTAATACTTCTTACTGTCTATCTAAGCATTTAGAAAAAGAGAAGCTCTCTTTTTTCAACGTTGCTATTTAATTTCCATATGTGTCTGTTTTTTGTTTTTTTTTTGTTTTTTTTTTACTTAATTATCCATGAGGATAATATTGAACTAAAGAGACTTATTATTTTAGAAGAATGTCTTAACAGATAGGTTAGTTTGTGAATTTTCCAATGAAATCAAATTGGCAACAACAAAAAATAAAGAGCAAAGTGCACCAAATTAGAATAAATAGTATTAGTGGTTGTGACCCAACTTGTTACGGGTAGGTCTACTAGCATACAATTATAGAGTGCCCCAAAAGTAACGCTACAAGTTAAGAAGAACCGGCGGTTTTAAGATACGTCTATTCAATCTGGGCCGCGACCCTGATGTTCATACCAGCCGAGGTTCGCCTTGGAATCACTCTGGCAACCTAGCTTGTCTGACTTGATCCATGAGATTTTTCTTTGTCAGAATGAAGTCTCGGGCGTTCTTAATAGGGAAAGCCGACGGATCCGTTTTCGGCTATTTTTGTACCCGAACAAAGTTCCTCGGCTGGGAAGCTAGAGCGCCCCACCTTCCGGCCTTGTGCCATGTTTTGCTGCAGCGAGAAGCAGTTAAATAGCGTCTATTCAATGAGAGCGTGTAATGCTATTTCAAACTTAAGTGTGAAAGCCTGATGGCTTCTTATATGTATGTTTTTGTACTAATAGGTCATCGCTTATCAAGGCCAAAAGCCACTCAAGGTTAAGGGTTAATGAGATGGAATGGTTGCCAGTTGAAAGATGAAGAGCCTCATGAGAGGATTGAGGATGATTAATGGAATAAACTAAGTTTGATTACTTGTCCAGACGGTTAATGACATGAATCAGTTGACGTTGGATTTGAAGATGACCATCTTGTAACCTGCAGGGAAGTTCTTGCAAAGAAGTTGTATTCATAGAAATTCCGCTAGACGCACGAAGAAAAATGTGTTTTTACTATGGATATTTTACAAGGGGAAACCAGACATCGGAGCTCAGTCGAGCACTTTTAATGGAAGTAAAAATAGAGCAGATAGAGACTATCAAGGTCTCTACTGTGTAAAAGGGACAGTAAAAAACAGAAAAGCTAATCTCTCACTAGATTTCCAAGTTGATTTTGAACCACTGTTTAGGCAACGAAGAGTGCTCTCGGTCACCTGCGTCTTATGCTTCCTAAGAAACTCCCGTCGAAATTAGTCATTACTTTTTTTTGTTTTCACCTTATATATATATATATATATATATATATATATATATATATATATATATATATATGTGTGTGTGTGTGTGTGTGTGTGTGTGTGTGTGTGTGTGTGTATACATATATATGTATATATATATAAATATATATATATGTAAAGAAATGTAGTTCGCTTCAAGCATTGCGTTAAATGTGTATATACAGGAGGCATAGAAAGCTATCAGAATGCAAGAAATAGAAAATATGTCGGTGTTGAGAATGAAGTCGAAAACGAAATGATTTTTTATAGTGATTCTTACTTGTTAAATCAAAACTTCTACACGGTGACCTTGTGTATATGACCGTTTCAAGAAAAATGGAAACATCCACTATTTGATAAAGATGTTTTACCTCGAAATATATTATGGAACCCAGTCACACACTCAATGTGTAAAAGTTTTGACTTTACAAGTAAGATTTACTATTAATTTTTTACATCGCTCTGGGTTTGTCCTACTTTTAAACACCGACATATTTCCATTTATTGCTTTGAGATAGCCTTCTATGACCTCTCTCTCTCTCTCTCTCTCTCTCTCTCTCTCTCTCTCTCTATCTATCTATCTATATATATATATATATATATATATATATATATATATATATATATATATATATATATATATATATATATATAAAACTCTCTTCTTATATTCTCTGTAGAAATAAACGTAAAAGATCAAATTCCGTTCCTTAGCGTTCTCATTGACACATCCAATTTATAATACGTTTAACTCTTCTCTTTATAAAAAAACAATCAGCGTAAATTCTAGTCTCTAAATTACAAAAGCGTATAACCCCATCGCTACAAAATAGCCATTGTTAAAAACAGACTAAACCGTGCAAAAGTAATCTCCTCCACAAAAAAAACACACTATTTGTTGAATTAAAAAATACAAAATAAGTCTTTATTATTAACGAATTCCCTCATTATATCGTTGATGAACAAATCAGATTAATGTTCTGAAACTTTAAAAATACTAATAATAATACTAATATCCAGCACAATAACTTCATTAACTTATATTATTGCAATCAAATACAACCAAACTTTAGATTAGATGAAAAAGCACTCAAAAGTGTTGTACACCGATATATATCTCCTATTTATAGCGATAATGAAATAAGACTAATTATTTACTATAGAGGATTGAGGAATCAAAATGGTGTAGCAACAAACTCTTCTCCAACCAAAAAAACATTAGAAATAACCAATGTTATCTATAAGTTACCATGCTCTTTGAGAGAATGCAACGCCTATCATCATCACCATCATCAGCATCATCATCATCATCATCATCATCATAATAATAATAATAATAATAATAATAATAATAATAATAATAATAATAATAATAATAATAATAATAATAATAATAATAATAATAATAAAAATAATAATAATAATAATAATAATAATAATAATAATAATAATAATAATAATAATAATAATAATAATAATAATAATAACTAGCGGGACCCGTGTAAATTACACGAAATGATGCTTTCAATACTAATTATCTTGTTCCTAACCTATACATGTTTGAATAAAATATCATAAGATTTGGTTTTAAAAATAAACAATACATGAAACAATTTACAAAACTTCTTTATATACAATATTTCTATTGAAGGTAGTTCCTCTTCTCTGGCCATGAGTAGAATTATTCTGAGGACAAATTTTCACTCTTACACTGTTCACAGACCTTGCTCTTGAGAAGGCTACATAAAGTTGTCGATGAGTAAAGCAAAGTGATGGTAGGTAGATCCCAACCTTATCGAAAGTTTGTCCTTGAGCTTTATTAATGGTCATTGAATATGATAGGCGGATGGGAAATTGAGTCCTGTGCAAAACAAATGGAATATTTGCGTCACTGGGATTAAGTTTAATTCTTGGAATTAAAACTCGCTCCTGAGCATGAGATCCACTTATGATTGAAGCTAGAATACTGTGGTTATGAAGCTCCAATACTTCTAAACGCGTTCCATTGCATAGTCCTTGCGTTATTGACAGGTTTCGAAGCAGCATAATAATAGATCCTTTAAGATTGAGACGATGAGGAGGCATTCCCGAAGGCGTAAGTGAATTCATGAATTCCATTGGATAATTATTGGCTTCCATTTCATTGTCTGATGATACTGAATCTATACTTAGATATGTTTTGCTCTCAGTTGGTAGTATACTTAGAATATCTTCATTAATATCCAAGCAATCTGCATTTTTTGGTGACAAAATAACTCTACTTTTCATTTCGTCTTGGGTGCAATTATCGAATATGTCTGATACTAAAGAGTCATTGCATACACATTGTTCTGGGATATCGATAGTATCATCAGAAACGTTATCAAGTGAACTCTGCACTCGACTATTTCCGATTTGTAAGAGCCACTGTGAGAAAACTTGTTCGTTGTCATTAGTCCTCATATTCTGAGAGAGTTTAAGTTGATGAAAACTGTGCCACATTGGAGACTTCTTTAGACATACATCCAATACTGCAGCAGGTGGAGCTCTAGGAACCACAGGCAGAACTTGCCTGAAGTCTCCTCCTAATATGAAGACTTTACCACCAAATATGCTATTATTATTCATAATATCTTGTAAACAATTATCAATGGCATTTAATGCATATCGAGGGATCATCGACGCCTCATCAATAATGAAGAGCTTCACCTGCCTGAGAATATTTGCTTGGTCAGAATTAGGCGGAATATTGCAGGTAATTGTCTCAGTGAAAGGAACAGGAAGTTTTAAGATACTGTGAAGTGTTTTTCCATTTTTCAATAGTGTTGCTGCAATACCTGTCCAAGCAGAAGTACTAACAGCCACATTTTGAGCCACCAGGTAATCATGAATCATGTTGAATAGAAAAGTTTTGCCAGAACCGCCAGGTGCATCCAAGTAAAACAGTCGATGGTTAGTCTCCAATCCTCTATCTAGTTCACTAACAGCGTTAATGACACTATTAAATACACCTCTTTGCTCAGTATTTAGTATTTCAGGATTAACTTCTTGAATTTCTTCCATATGTTGAATGGCAAGAGGCTCACTGATTGGTTCTGGTAGACCAAGCATCGCACAATTCATGCCGGTTTCATTCAAAATCATGTTTATGTGATGCAGAGCGATATTCTCTGCAACATTATCATCAACATTATCATCATATTGGCGTAAAAGGTCCTCTATCATAAGGTGTTTGTTATCATTCCATAATTGTAAGGCATCTTGTGGTGTATTGTATAAACAAATCATTGCAAACATGTTAAGAAGCTGTCGTGGCATTTGATATATAGCTGCCTCACTTAAAGCCATTTCTAGTTCGTTGTCATCTTCAAGCAGTTGCAATCGAATACAGGCACCCTTAAAGGTCGGCAATTGTTCACCTCCTACAGTTTTCAGGTTATTAAAAGAAGTTGCACCTGGTATATGAAGAAGAAGCATCCTTAAATGAAATTTCTCAGCATTTCTAGGACTGGCAGAGTACATTCTCGTTACAATCTGGCGGTGACGTTGTCTTCTGGTCCAAGTTTTGCTTTGCTTATTAAATACATAATATTCAGGAATATCAATATAAAGGTGGGCTCTTGCATCCACGTCTCTTTGGTTAAGTTTGAACCATGCAGTTAATTGCGTGTCTCGTCCTTCTGCGCGGGCAGCAGCTTGTCCTTGTTCACCCAGCCTATAATAAACTTGTTGCTGGTCAGGTAAATGGAGGGCGAGTCGGTAAACTATGTGTGACTGTCCATGCATTTTGTATTCTGACAAACGCCAAAATGCTTCAGGCGGAGATACGTATCTACACGAAATATATTGCTTAATTTCATTATATTCATTTGCATTAGTTTCATTGTTATTCATATTCATTTCCATCATTGCGCAATCATGTCTTTTATAGACATATTTGAAAAGATATTTCACACTTTTTACTGAGATACACACCTCTACATTAATGTGAGCACCATATTTTTTGAGTAAATACTTATTATATGGTACTACAAACCTGCAGTCAATCTCATGGACACCCACTCTAACAGAATCTCCATTATTTCTGCGTCTGTAAAGAGGATATCCAGAAACATTTGTAATAGTCTCTTCCTGATATGGCATTGGAAATTTCTTCTGACACTCTCCCCCTACCATACAGATTGAATTGGGATTAAATGTACCACAGGGTCCATGAATCATGAGTGTTTTCACTAATTCTCTCAATTCTGGATCATGTTCTGATGGTAATTCAGCTGAAACAATATTATCAATTTGTTCCCTAGTTCTGATTTTATATTCTTCTTGCAGCATGATTAGCATGTGACAATGCGGGAGACCTCTTTTCTGAAATTCAATTACATGTATCGCAGCAATAGGTACCCCAATTACATGTCTGTCCTTTATGTCAATCATTAAATCATTAAGATGTTGTTTGAAAACTCGTGCCAATAAATCTGGTCTGTTCTGTGCTGTTTCATGAGGCTGTAAGTTTTCAGTTACTTCTCGACATTTTGGATTGCAAGTATATGTTATAAATAAATCAGGCCTTCCATACTTGCAAACTATTGCCATTGCATCTTGGTAGCATTGTTGCATATTTCGTGGGCTCCCTGTGAAGGATGATGGCAAAATGACAGGTACTCCAGGATCTTCATTTTCATTATTTCTTGCAAGGTGATCCATCAAACCTGAATACATTGCAACTCTTAGTTGTGCTTGATTTTCTCTATGAATTTCAAACGACAACCTTCTACTTTAACGTAACCATCGACTATATATTGTTGAAATAGTTTTCCACCACTGTGTATTGGACTGAAGTCACGTCTTATAGATAGACGATATGCATAAAATTCCTGCATAGTCACCTTGTTACGAACTCTAGTTTGCCTATTTGCTACATGAGGAATGTTTATATGCCATCCGAATTCACCATGAGGAAAGAGAAAAACGCCAAAATGAAAAACAAAAAATAGTTTTAAGTTTTAAGCAACACAAAAAGTAGTTTTTAAAAAAAAATAAATGCAAAAAATAAATAATAAAATTGTATTTATTGCCAATTGTTGGTAAATGTTTGATAAAAATAAATTTAAAAATTTTTTTAAAAATTTATTTACACTGTATTGTGTTCGTTTTTTTGTTATTTGCAATGTTTCTTGAAAATAAAACTGAAAAAGTTTACGAAGTTATCGTCTGCCACACTGACCCTAACTCTAACGACGGCGTCAAAGTTAGCGCGGGTCCTAATGTAACAAAGTACCCTCTATTTGTTAGTAAGTTGCTTTATTATGACCCCCCCCCTCCTTCTGGATAAGAGTGAAATAATTTGTTGTTCGTGTACGATGGACATTGCGCATATCTACTAGAAAAGGTTGATATGCCATCCGTTCAAAAAAAAAAATAATAATAATACTGGCCCTCTCTACAACCAAAATAAAGGAAGTAAATTGTTTTCACTTTTTTAAGAAATACTAATGATATACTAATTTTTAAGCAGTTAACGTAATTTAATAGGCAATGCCCTTAAAAACGCCAAAGTAAAAAACAAAAAATAGTTTTAAGTTTTAAAGCATCAGAAAAAAGTACTTTTTAACCAAGTGATAAAAAAAATAAATGCAAAAAATAAATAATAAAATTGTATTCATTGCCGCTTGTTGGGAATTGTTTGCTAAAAATAAATAAATAATTTTTTTACTTTTACTTACACTGTGTCGTGTTCGTTTTTTTGTTAGTTGCAATGTTTCTTGAAAATAAAACTGAAATGTAGAAAAAAATCTTGGAGGTTGGTTGGGATCGAACTATAAACCAGTCGGACCGAAGTAAAAAATACTACGTCGCTAACCGTTACGCTAAAGGGAAATACATGAAAATTTAGTTGAAATTAGGCGTATAAAAATGTTTGTCAAAATCTCGGTGCGGTACGCATGCGCAGAGGTTTTGCCGGAAGCGTGACACACGAACACACACGCTATCGTATTAATATATAGATAATAATAATAATAATAATAATAATAATAATAATAATAATAATAATAATAATTTTTAAATAAGGAAAGAGAAAAGGAAAAAAAATAAGGAGTTAAAAGGAAAAAAATTTTTAAAAATTTTAAAATTTTTAAAATTTATTTATTTATTTATTTTTATTTTTATTATTTTTTTATTTTTTTTTATTTTTATTTTTATTTTAAATTAATTTAAAGAAATATTATTTAATATATTTTTTATTAAAAAATTTTTTTTTTTAACTGGTGCCGCCCTAGGCTGACACCAGACAGCATATTTATAGAGGGTCAAGGAGGATGAGAAGACCGAGGAGGGACAGCACAAACCAGACCTCCACTGGAAAAGTACAGAGAACGCTGAGACCTTGAGGAAGCTTATTGCCACCCAAATCCCAGAGAAGACCAATTGTCCTTACCAGCGAGAAATCAATGGTAAGAGGCTGTTGCGATACCGCATCGTTATCGAAAAGAGGTGAAGAATACTGGAAGTCTGGGGAGACTTGTTGTCACTCAGACTCCAGGAAAAACCACTGGTTATTGTCGGTGAGCAATCACTGACGATGATCTGCGTGAGAACTCCTAGTGAGTACAAATAATAATAATAATGATATAAAGAGATTAATGAGCATGGTACATATAAATATTTCAGAGTTCTGGAAGTTGACAAAATTAAATCTACAGAAATGAAAGAGAAGATTTGAAAGGAATGCCTGAGATCGACAAGAAAACTATTAGAAACGAAATAACATCTAGTAAAATGAACAACAACCTTTGTATTATCACTAATAAGATAATCTGGACCATTCATAAACTGAACAAAAGTAGAACTTAGGCAACATGACCAGAAAACTAGGAAACTAATAACCATTCACAATGCACTACACCCCAGAGATGATACTGACAGACTATACGTGAAGAAAATGGGAAGAAGACTAGTAAGTATAAAAGACTGCGTGGAAGACACAAAAAATGAATTGGAAAAATACATAACCCAGAACACAGAAAGACTGGAAGGGCGGGAAGCAGTGAAACCGGAAACAAACAACAACAAAAAACAAGAACAGTGAGAAGAGAAACAGCTACATCAACGATTCATAAAAATGACATAAGAAAGGGGTCCAGGAAAACTAAAAAAAAGACACTTGAACAGAGAAACGGAATCTCTACTGACAGCTGCACAGAACAATGCGATTAGAACTAAGTACATTAAAGCTCAAATAGATCAGACCTAGGCTAACAGTAAACGTAGACTCTGTGGATAAAGAGACGAGACAGTAAATCACATAATAAGTGAATGCAGCAACAGACACGACTGTGTGGAGAACGCAGTAGACTGGGAACTATGCAAACGACTGCATTTTGTACACGCAGATAAATGGTACGAACACAAACTGGAGACAGTACTTGAACAACGAAATTCAAAAAGTCCTCTGGGACATGAAGGTACAAACAGATAAACTCATCCAAGAAAGTATGTTGCATGGACCTCTCCTGCTTGGACCGCGGCAGTACGCGTTTCGTACACTCGTCATTCTCAAAAGGGCCGTGGCAGTTCACATTTAATACTCATCATTTTTAAAACATCATAAATCACATAGTTTATATATTGTTTGCATACCTTAGATTTCTCCCTCGCCGTGTAGAGGGTCGTGTCTTCTAGTGGATGAATTCTTTCTTCTTTCCTTCCTGCCGTGAACCACGCCGTCCGTTGTCTGCAACAAAACTTCACGATCGACTCAGCAAACACAATCTTTTTACTTTTAATTCTTTTTATTACAAGTGTTTGTTATATCAGCTGGGCATCATTCACTACGATGAGAGAGAGAGAGAGAGAGAGAGAGAACAAATCACTACTTTATCGTAGTTAGTTAACAATTATTTTCTTAACCATTCATAGAGAGGGGGAAGGATATCTCTCGCTTGTATTTTCTTAGGGAAATATTTCCCATATCTTTTTTAAATTACATTTTAATAATCACGTCTCATCGGTTTGCTTCCAAAACCCAGACTGACGAAACTCGCTTCTCACGAAGAACGAGTGACGTCACGGATCCCTGTTTCTCACGCAAGGGTCCTTGTCGTCACAGAGCCTCTTGCAGGTGCACACTGACCCTTGACCCGGGGTCTCGTCACACGGTGACCCTGTCACGTCTGTGATTTCTGACTGTGAGAACAGGCCCCATTCTGCACTCGACTGCCGGTCCACCCGCGTTAATTCGTGCAAGTCAAACCAACGATTTCCAACAGATACGTCCATTCCCATAGGGCCATTATATAAGCAAGTAGACCGCATTCATAATAGTTAACAAGAATGAAAAAAACGTCAAATTGTAGTTTTTTCTGTCCCAGCAAACCACAGGATGAAAACCAGGGATATGGATAAATGAAGAAAATACACGGAACTTGCCAGAGAACGAAAGGAATATGGAACAAGAAGAAAGTCAATATAATACCGATAATCGTAGGAGCACTAGGAACAGTCACGAAAAGACTGGAAAAAAGACTAGAAGAAATTGGAATCAAAGGGAATGATGAAAACAGCTGAAATCTCAAATAAAATCTTCGAATGTATAAATCAATCTACATAAACGACAAACACTAACGAGCCAATTGGAAATTGCCACTTAAATAAATCAAATATATAGACGTAACACCGCGTGAACGCCATTATTATTATTATTATTATTATTATTATTATTATTATCATCATCATCATTATCATTATTATTATTATTATTATTATTATTATTATTATTATTATTATCATCATCATCATCATTATTATTATCATCATAATCATTATTATTATTATTATCATCATCATCATCATCATCATCATCATTATTATTATTATTATCATCATCTTTATCCTTATTATTATTATTATTATTATCATCATCATCATCATTATCATCATCATTATTATTATTATTATTATTATTATTATTATTATTATTATTATTATTTCATCAATATTATTAGTATCCACAGACATGCATGTTTCGTGTTCATTAAAACTCATGTGTGGCTATAGACAGCTAAACCGTCAGGAGCACGACTTGAATCCAAGACTTTAATCACCGCTGACTGTTAAGCTGACTTAATTGTGCCGATTTGGCGATGTCCGATAGTGTATTTATTTGTAATTTGTTTTGCTTTACTTTTTTATAAACTATTATGTTTAATTTTCAGAATATATTTGTGTTCCAATCAAAAGTAAATTATTCTGTATGGACGAATACAGAGTTACGTAGCTTTTCTAGGTGACGGTCATTTGAAAATATTTCCGACGCGGACCAGATAGTTTCTAGAAGAAATTAAATCGAATTACATTTTATTATTCCTAACAACATGCGGTAACAATCCACAAGAAAAACTGGCAAACCAGAATCAAATATTGATTTTGTAGAAAAAAAAAGCGATTGATTACAAAGAAACGATATAGAGACTGACTTTACTTTATATATTAGTGTTTCTTTAACAGATTCTCGCATTCGTTCTTCACGTGTATGTGTTATTCGTCTCTCTTTCTTTTTTATGCGTTTTTTTGTTTTTCTTTTCTTTTCTTTTTAGTATTTTTCGTTAAAAAATATGCGTCTCCGAGTAATAAATAAATTAGATAAAACGACGAAGTGGCCGTCGTCCACAGCAAATCGGCAAGTCAGGTACGGACTCAGTGGGCATGCGCGCTAGAAAAACACAAACAAATGAAGAACAAAATATATCTAAAGAAAAAAGGCACTTGAATTGGTATTTGGCTCCAGTCACCGTCAACCAGACGACGGACGGGCGTCATCTTTTCACCACCCAATGCTACTGACCACACCCATCTCTCTCTCTCTCTCTCTCCCTCTCTCTCTCTCTCTCTCTTTCTTTCTTTCTTTCTTTCTTACTCTCTCTTTCTTTATTCTTTTCTGAACATGCATCCAACAAGCCTTCATATTCTTCACAAGACTTGAGAAATAAACCCAAACCTAAATCTAAAAATTAAAAAAAAGCAGTCAGCAAAGAAAGGTTCTGCCAATGATGAATAAGTCTGACACTGGTTCCTGGCGCCATTGCTCTCCCAGAAATCCCAACTCCAAACTTACCCTACCTTTCAATCCGAACTCGTCCCGAGCGTTCTTGCTTCGACCATTGTACCGTATCTATTTTTCCTCTCAATCTAGACCTTAATATATGCATACCAAACTTCCCCCTGTCTCCTTCTCCTCGTCCCCTCATCATTTTTTTCAATCTAACTTCCTTGTTTTTAAACATATCCCATTTATTTTCTTCTTTCTATCATTCTTTAATTTAATTTTTTATAATTTTCATTCTTTTTATTGTCATTCTTTTTTTTTTTTTCTGTTATTTTATTTACTTGTTTTCAAATTGTATTGCATTTTTCTTTATTTATTTATTTTTTCTTATATTTGTCATCTATTCTTTTTATTAGTTCTTTCGTTTTGAGCATCTATTATTTTCTTTCGCTATCTTTCTTTCTTTCTATTTACTTTCTATCATATTTTATTTTCATTCATCCTATATATATATATATATATATATATATATATATACATATATTTTTTTTTTCATTCATCCTATATATGTATATAAATATATATATATAATTTTCATTCATCATTTCGTTTTTTTCTTTCCTATTTTGACATCTATTTTTCATTTCTAGTACTCTTTCTTTCGTTTTTTCTGTCTTTTTCTCTTTCTTGCTATTCTTTTTTGTTCGATTTTCATTCTATTTTAGCATCATATCTTTTTAATTTATTTCCACTACTCTTTCTTTCTTTCGCCTTTTCTTTTTTTCATACATCCTTCTTTTTCCCTTTCATTTTTATTTCTATTTCAATATTGATTATTTTCTTTTTCCTTGCTTTCCAATATATTTATTTCTTTGGTATATTTTCATTTTTGTTTTTCATTCATTTCATCCTCTTACTATATTTTATCCAATTAAAAACTATTTAAACATCTTTTATTTTATTTCTTTTTTCTTTTATAATCTTCTTTCTTATTCATTTTCGTTCTTATCCAACATCTGTTAGTGTCATCTTTTTTATTCTATGCTAGTGTGTTTTCTTATATAATTACTGTCTTTTTTCTCTTTTTTCGAATATTTCTGACTTTCTTTATATTCAAACATCTATCGTTTTCTTCTTTTTTTTTCCTAGTTTCTGTTTTCCTTTTTTCTGTTCAGTATATTGTATTCTCTTTTCTTCATATTCTAATATTTTTTCTTTATTCCGTTCTTTCGTCGTTTTTTTCTTACTTTCGTTGTTCTTTTCTTTTTTACTGTATTTTTTGTCATTTCTTAACTTCTTTTTTTTTGTTTCTTCCTCTCTTTTATCTCTTCCTCCTTACTCATTATTTTTGCGCTTTTCCTTTCTTTCTTTTTCTTTTTTTTTTTCATTTTTTCTCCATTTCTATTTCTTACTTTCCTGGATTTTTTTTTCGATTTTCCTTTCTTTCTTTTTCTTTTTTTTCATTTTTTTCTCCATTTCTATTTCTTACTTTCATGGATTTTTTTTCTTTCTTTCATTTTTCTTTTTTTTTCTTTTAACTTTCTTTATTCTTCATTTCTCCTTTTTTTTCATGTCTCTACTCCTCTATTTATTTGTCCCTTTTATTTTTTTTATTTTTTTTTATTTTCCTTTCTCTGACGACATCGATTATTTTATTTCTTTGTTTCCTCTCCGTCTTTCCTTTCTCGAATTATGTTTAGCGCGCTTTTAGCATTTCGCTTGCCAGGCCCGTCGACTTGTGCATTCGTCGGCCTGTCAGACGCGCTCGTTTGTTTGTTCGTCGTCCGCTCTGTTCGGCTATTCTGACGTTTTTTCACACCCCCTATTTCTACTCACCTCAGTTCCAAATGATTAATATTCTACAGCGATTTGATGCATTTTCTTTCCTCGAGAAGTGCCATCCAACATCCAGTTTGGGTAAACAGTGTTCCTAAGTTGATGGAAGAGTACAGACTGCAGTCTAATAAGAATATATATATATATATATATATATATATATATATATATATATATATATATATTTATATATATATTTTTATTAGACTGCATATATATATATATATATATTCTTATTAGACTGCATATATATATATATATATTCTTATTAGACTGCATATATATATATATATATATATATATATATATATATATATATATATATATATATATATATAGTAAGCAATGAAAATATATATTGCAATCAAGCTACACAGAGGCTCCCGTGTTTCATCCCCGGGGGGAATCGTCAGGCTAAATGCATTTAGCCTGACGATTCCCCCCGGGGATGAAACACGGGAGCCTCTGTGTAGCTTGATTGCCATATATATTTTCATTGCTTACTACCTAGCTCTACTTACGTATCGAGCACTGTTGAAGTAAATACTGAAAACTGATACATAAAAAATTATATCTCCTTATAATATTTTATGTGGATACATGAAGTACTAATATATATATATATATATATATATATACACATATATGTGTGTGTACACATCGATTGACATACATATATATAAATTTATAGTTTGATTATACTCTTTTACTTTCATTTCTCTCTGCTTGTCTCTTTATCTCTATCTATCTTTATATATATATATATATATATATATATATATATATATATATATATATATATATATATGTGTGTATCGAGGCAGCATTTTTTCTTTAAGACACGTATTATTAAAAATAACCGACAATTTTTGTCTGGCTATTTTAGTGTTGATCCCTTCAATTTTCCGGATTAAAATCTTAATCTCGGAAGGAAATTGGCTGATGAAACTGCCATAGTGTAAATGTTGGTCCAGAGTACTTTCTGACCCTTCCGAGATTAAGATTTTAATCCGGAAAATTGAAGGGATCAACACTAAAATAGCCAGACAAAAATTGTCGGTTATTTTTAATAATATATATATATATATATATATATATATATATATATATATATATATATATATATATATAGTAAGCTATGAAAATATATTTATGGCAATTAAGCTACACAGAGGCTCCCTTTGGCAGAGGAATTGATAGTTTAAATTTCGCAAAATGCAGTACTCTTTCGTAAAAATAATTAACACCTCTCGGTTAGCAGCATCTTAAAATTTGTAAACAAATGAAGGGATTAATCTAAAGGCGATATAATTTTTTCCACTCATAGCAACGAGCGTTTGGTCAGATGTTGAGACTCAGCCACCAGTTGTTACGATTAGGAGTGATCGGGTATCCGGGTTTCTTATCTCAGAATTTATGCCCTCGCTACGTTTAGCCACAGTAATGGAATCATGAAACAGCGGTCTGTGGATGGCTTTCTCTCTCTCTCCCTTTCTCTCTCTCTCTTTCTCTCTCTCATATATATATATATATATATATATATATATATATATATATATATATATATATATATATATATATATATGTATATAAAGTTTGTAATGTTTATATTTTTGTATGCACAGGATTCACTCCCAAAACCAATTAACCTTTTATTATAAATTTTGGATCAAAGCTGTTATAAATAAGGGATGCCTATATGTGGGCTATGTTTCATGCAAAGAAGGAAACAACGGGATGGAAGCCCTTCGTAAAATTACAGATACCTTCGATTTTTATGAAATTTTAATAATAGGTATTAGACATCAATTAATAATTATACCCCAAATTTCAGTTTCATTAAAGTATTTTAAAGGGTTTTTGGTGGAATCACATCAGCACAGCTCCCATTTGAAAATTGAAATATTTCAGATTTGCATTGAATTTGATCGATACTCATTGAACATCAATGAAGCAAGAGTCCCTGAAGCTTAAACATTAAATTTTAGACATTTTCCAGGATCAAAATAGTGTAATGGATTTTTATCAAATTTGAAATAAGGATTCTAGAGGTAAGTTTTAGTATCATTATATCTAGATTTTAATTTTTGTAAGGGGGCATAAAAGTTACGCAATATTGTACTGTTCAGTGAATTAATTGTACACGTCATAAGACGAGTATTCCACTAGTATATATATATATATATATATATATATATATATATATATATATATATATATATATATATATATATATATATATATATATAAAATGTTGACTATGGTCTGAGGGTTTCGAATCGTGTGATGTGAAGAGCAATCATCATCCACACTGATGATTCCCGTAAATGGATGAAACACATGTGTATGTGGATAATAATTTAATAATATTTATCATAATATTGTTTATAGCCACTTCAATGCTAAGACGGTCCCTTTAAAAGAATTAGAATTAAGCTGTCAAATTTAAATGCGTAATACTAAGTTCCGGTCGAACGTGTCGTTGAACACAGTTGATTACAGCCTTCTAGATGTGTCCGCTTGCATAGACATAAATAGATGTTAACTTTCTTCCTTCAATGTTGTTGGTTTATTGACCGCATGGTCGTAAGCGTTCAGATAAAAGTTAAAATGTTGACTTGGGTCTGAGGGGTTCGAATCGTGTGACCGGCAGAGTAATTATCCTTCACACTGATTATTCCTGGAAAAGGATGAAACACATGTGTATGTAGATAAGAATTTAATAATATTTATCATAATATAATATATGTGTGTGTGTGTGTGATAGAGAGAGAAAGAGAGAGATCCATAAATATATTTATGCCCGTGGGTGTCTCTATTCACTTATAAATCGCAAGCCTTCTAAGCACTTTACAGCGATAACTTTTGGTAATTTATTTTATCTTTATTGACTTATGAAATTCACAGCGAGTTGCCACGTGATTCGACGTATTTAGACTTAGTTTACTGAATGACTAGGGATTTTTATCGATTTACGAATATCAACAAAGCAACGAGAGCAAGCTACGAAAACCGGATGCAGACAGAAAGACGAGGGCCCCATTTCAAGCTGGGCGTCAAATCTTTTTGTAATCATCGCTATATAATAATTCTGTTGATGGATTGATATTTTAGAAACTTGTAAGTGTAATGCTTCACGTGGTTAGCGCCAGAACAAATTGGAAGTCACCCAGCTGCGATCGAATTTAAAAATAGTAGGCAAACGCTAAGGGTCGTCTCCGGTATTGTGCATCCGCTGTTTAACTATAATGTTTGATAATTTATATTTTTATACTAATGTACCACCGCGTATCAAGGCCCAAATGCCACTTGAGGATATGGATTAATGAAATAATCAGTTGAGGATGTACAACATATTTTACAGGATAGGAACCGATGGGTTGAAGGTCAGAAATCCATTATTTAAGTGGGCGACTTGACAAGAATTTGTTTACATTGGACTTAAAAACGACCATGTTATAGTCAGCTGGGAAGCAGGCACGCGGTTTTGTGTTCCACAGGTGGGAAGTTCTTGGAAAAAAAACTTTGTTCATGATAGTTCGGTTTAGTTTTTGGTACACAGAGGAAGAAAAGAAAATTCGGTACTTTCACAGATTAGAACCCACACTAACTTTGACCCTAACCCTAACCCTAACCCTAACACAGTGGAAGAAAAGAAAATTCGGTACTTACACGGATTAGAACCCACACTAACTTTGACCCTAACCCTAACCCTAACACAGTGGAAGAAAAGAAAATTCGGTACTTTCACAGATTAGAACCCACACTAACTTTGACCCTAACCCTAACCCTAACCCTAACACAGTGGAAGAAAAGAAAATTCGGTACTTTCACAGATTAGAACCCACACTAACTTTGACCCTAACCCTAACCCTAACCCTAACCCTAACCCTAACCCTAGCCCTAACCCTAACACAGTAGAAAGAAAAGAAAATTCGATACTTTCACAGATTAGAACCCACACTAACTTTGACCCTAACCCTAACCCTAACCCTAACACAGTCGAAGAAAAGAAAATCCGATACTTTCACAGATTAGAACCCACACTAACTTTGACCCTAACCCTAACCCTAACCCTAACACAGTGGAAGAAAAGAAAATTCGATACTTTCACAGATTAGAACCCACACTAACTTTGACCCTAACCCTAACCCTAACCCTAACCCTAGCCCTAACCCTAACACAGTAGAAAGAAAAGAAAATTCGATACTTTCACAGATTAGAACCCACACTAACTTTGACCCTAACCCTAACCCTAACCCTAACACAGTCGAAGAAAAGAAAATCCGATACTTTCACAGATTAGAACCCACACTAACTTTGACCCTAACCCTAACCCTAACCCTAACCCTAACACAGAGGAAGAAAAGAACATTCGATACTTTCACAGATTAGAACCCACGCTAACTTTGACCCTAACGCTAACCCTAAACCTAACCCTAACCCTAACGACGGGGTCAAATTTAGCGTAGATCCTAATCTGTAAAAGCACCGAAATTCTTTACATTGGTCGACGCTAGACGAGTTTTTGCTGTGAATGTTTGACAGGGAGGACCATTGATTGGAGTTCGGTCAAGCACCTACCATGAAAATAACGATAGAGTAGAGAAAGACTAGCAACGTCTCTTCTGTTATATTATTTTGGGTATTGTTATGCGCATGAGTGGATCAACCCTTAAGCAAAATAAACACGTGCTTAGGGCATCATAGAAAAATGGGAGCATCACCAGTTCATCATTCAAAATTACACATATATGGGGAACCACAATCTTAGGTGCTTAGAGCCTATAAGGGGCTAAATCCGGCCCTGGTCATGCGACGCATTAAGAGTTCAATTAAGAGTTACATACGGACTTATGAAATACACAGTATGCTACAGTGATGCGATTTATTTAGGCCTCTATTCAGACAATAAATACTCCCTGTAACAGTGCCTGTTCAAGGAGTCTATAGTGAAGCAAGGTTTGCACAATCACCAATCGTACATGTCCTGGACCAGTATCATTTGAGTCCATAGCTGGTGAGATGGATATATGGATTAATACCTTTCCAAAGTGCATTATTGAAAGCAATGGTGTAGCAGGTAAACGCTGAAGGTCGCCTAGTGTAGTATAGATTCGCTGTCCAGTTTCAAGGAAAAATCGAGGACGACTAGAAACAATGCTTGGATGAGCAGAGAAACACTGGTGTTATTTCGAAGTGTTTCTTTCTTCTAGAGTACTTGCAATAACTAAAAAGAATTACCCAACTCCGACCTGATATAGAAATAGTAAGTAAACACTAAGGGATGTCTTGTGTATTGAAAATTGCTATTTAACTACAATGTTTGGTCATTTATTTTATCTTTATTTACGTTATGCGATCTATTAACAGTCCATTTAAACAATAGTTTACATATTAGATTATTAACTTCACAGTATATGGCAACGTGATGTGATGTATTTAGGCCTTTTTTCAGTCTCGAAAGAAAATGCATAACCCTGTAAGGGTGCCTGCACAGGGAGACAATAGTGAAGCAACGGTTACGCAATACTAATAGCACATCTCCTGAACCAGCATCGTAGCAAGAAATGCAGGACGACTGGGATAAGCAAATAAATACTGGTGTTTTTTTCTCGAAGTTTTCCTTCTTTTAGACAAGTAGTTTAACCAAATTTGGGAGTCTAGTCTACCCTACTATTCAATCCATAGCTGGTGGGACAGATATATGGGTTAATACCTTTCCAAAGTGTATTAGTGCAAGTAATGAAGTAGTAAGTAAACGCTAAGGGTCGCATCGTATATTGTAGACTCGCGGTTTCTGTCTAACTATAATATCTGGTAATTCATTTTATCTTTATTAACGTTATACGAAGTATTAAGAATCAGTTTACTGGATAGTTACATGAAATCCACAGTATGCTGTGACGTGATGCGATGGATTTAAGCTTCCGCCCAGTCTCGAAAAACAATGGGCACCCCCTGTAAAGGTGATTTCGTAGGTAGACTATAGTAACGTAGGGTTTTCGCAATCTTCTGAACTAGCATCGTTTGAGTCCCATGCAAGGAGATGTCCAGGGCGACTGGAAACAATTCCGGGATAAGTATTGAAAGGGTGGTGTTATTTCGGAGTTTTCCTTCTCCTAGACACGTTGTTTAACCAAATCTTGATAGTCTAGTCCACCCTATTATTTAATCAAATCTGGATAGAGAATATATGGATTCGTACCTTTTTAAATGCTATTAATAAAAATAAAAATTTATATGAAGCACTACGGTACGACTTTTGACCGGCTTTATTCTGTTGTTGGCATTGATTTCTCCAGTTCTTTCTAGAATCAAGTACTTACAGGAGAGACCACGTGAAGGTTGCCAACATCCATCGTTAAGAAAATGTACTATGTAACCGAAAAGATTTAAAGTTGGCACGCCAACGTCGTCAGTCCACGTTGGCATCCGCTTCACCACGGCCACTTCCCTATAGGTCAGTAGTGGAATTAATGCGGTAGCCACGACATAACTCGAACGTCGAGCCCAGAGTTCGTCCCTGTACACCATTCCACTCCTAGATGTATTTAAAGTGTGCTGAATTGTTACATGCTAGGAATCGCCTAAACTTGAATCGAACATTTAAAAAAAAACGAGAAATAAACGTTCGGGGTGGTCTCCTGTATTGTATTATACCTGCTGCAGAATTGATAACGTCTGCGAATTTAATTTATTGTTATTTTCTTATGGAATCCACAGTGAGTTGCAACGTATTTAGATTCACTTTACTCAGATCGAATTTCAAAGTAGCAGGCAACGGCTAAGGGTCGTGCTGTGTACTGCATTTTAGTTGCTTTACAATTGAGGTTAACGTTTGATAATGTAATTTATCGTTATTTTCTTATAATATTCACAGTGAGCTGCGACGTATTTAGAATCAGTTCATCGAGTGAATGCTTACTTTTTAACGATTTACAAATAACAAAACAACGCGGGCAAGTTGTGAACGTCGGTCACATATGAAGACTAATCCTTCGACTTTTAGCAGGAAGCAAAGTCTAGTATCTGTTCTGATGCTGCAATTCGTTTTTTTTTCTCTCCCCAGTCAGTGAAAGAGGAAATCCTTCTGAATTGGGGCATTTTTTTTAAATTCCAATACAGAGTGCCCCTTTTGAGGGAAATTTGATTTTCCCCAGATTAAAAACCGACCTCGTGTCTAACTCTGTCAAAGGAACTTGAAGACTAGAGTCCTATTTCAAGCTGACCGTCAAGTTTTATTGTAGTCGTCTTTATATGATGTGGTTGGATGAATCGACTGGTTGCTTTCGACCATTCTTTTTCATATCAGCGGGATTTCGCTTTGGTAAGCATTCCGACAACCTAGAGACTTACTTGAATCACTAAACCCATCTTTGTCTGAGTGGGGTAAAGTACGGCTCGGTCCTATGAGGTGCATTCCTCCAAGCATTACCTCCTTCTTCGGGAGTGGGGGTTGGTTTATTGCCGATCGCCTGAGGCATCCTAACGGGGAATGCCAACAGGTCCGTTGATAGCTATTTTGTACCCAACCAAAGAGCCCTCACTAGGGACCTGCCTCTTTACTGTCCGTGTGTTACATCTTGCTGCTCTGATAAGCATGTAACACCTGGATTATTTAAGAAATATGTAAGTATAATATTGAAAAGATTCGATGCAGAAAGGTTTAGGGGCAAACTCAACAGTGATAAAAAGCCAAAAAAAAACTGGGATCATCTCGTGTATTGTATTGTACCTGTTTTAGAATTTGGTAATTTAATTTATCATTGTTTGTAAATGAAATTAAAAACTTAATATTTGTGCTAGTCAAGTCGACTGAATAACTATACTAGTCAAGTCAACTGAATAGTTATATTAGGCAAGTCAACGTAATAGCTATACTAGTCAACTGAATAAATATACTAGTCAGGTCAACTGAATAACTATACTAGCCAAGTAAACGTAATAGTTATACTAGTCAAGTCGACTGGATAATTATACTAGTCAAGTTAACTGAAGAGTTATATTAGTCAAGTCAACTGAATAACTATACTAGTCAAGTCAACTGAATAACTATACTAGTCAGGTCAATTGAATAACTATACTATAATTATACTGATCAAGTAAACTAACTATACTTGTCAAGTAAATTGAATAGTTATATTAGTCAAGTCAACTTAATAGCTATACTAGTAAAGTAAACTGAATAACTATATTAGTCAAGTCAATTGAATTGTTATACTAGTCAACTCAACTGAATAGCTATAATAGTCAATTAAATATCTATACTAGTCCAGTCAACTAGATTCGCATTAAAAGCTGATTGTAAAATCGTTTTCTCATCATCGCTAAATAATGTGTAATCATGTAAATATGATGTCGGTAAAGTTCGAAAATGCGTCGCAAGCACTTTAAATGCTTCAGTAAGTATATGTTAATAATACCATGTAGTGCACACGTGTTTTTGATTGGTACAATGGGTTCACAGAGGGGCGCGTAGAGATAGATAATGACTTCAATGTCCAGCGAGTTAGGCAGGTAGTGCGTGGCGATCATCGGTTGACTGTTCGAATCACCGCATGTAAGCTTGAGGATTATCACCGAAGATTTCGTCATACGGAAAGTCTGTGCTAAAATGGTGGCAATGCTGTTGAATTATGATCAGAAGGGGCGCTGCAGATTTCAAGACATCATCGAACGTCTTCAAAATCAATTAGACGTGTACTCGAACTGTGAGTGAAAGTTTCCGACGTCGCCAAAACGGAAGAAAGCAAGACAGTCAAAATCAGAAGTCGAACGATGTTGATCATGTTCTTCGATGTGCGGAGCATCGTCCACGGCGAATTCATACTTAACAGCGAGACTCTTAACAGAACATCGCCGCACTGGAACAACCGCCCTATTCACCTAATCAGGGTTTTTGTGACGTTTCTATTTCCTCCAAAATCAAAGAAATTATCCAGGAGACTGGTTTTGAAATGCATGGGGGATTCAAGAGGACCATAACGACGGAGCTGATGGGCATTTCAGAAAAATCCTTCCAACGATATTTAGAAATGTTAAAGAGCGATAGAAAAATGCATTAGCATCGCGGAGTTTACTTTGAAAGAGAAGCCGTATAGGTTGTTGTTTGAAATGTGTGTGACACAATATGGAACAATGGAAGATATATTTGTTAAGTTAAAACTTGGGGGAATTCTATGGAAAGTAAAGGCCTGAGGGTGAATGTTACCGATACATAAATTTTGATTAGTGGTTGTAATTTTGGAAAGCTCTCCAAAAATGGGAAACTCCCCTGCTCAGTTTATAGAGGGACTCCAGTCCCCTCCAAAAAATAGGGGATGTCTGGAAAGCTACAAAAATAACCATGATCGGTTCCGTCAGTATTTCTTGGAAAGGGCGCCTCAAGGAAGAAGATAGACGATATCCGCCTGAAAAGACCGACCAGAGTAGATACTACACTTTTAATCATTTATTCACAAATAAAAAAAAATTCACTTACAAATTACGCTATACTTTCATCCTGGTCAGAAGATCAGATAATATTGGAAAATGTTCTGACACACTTCGTATATATATATATATATATTTATATAAATATATATATATATATATATTTATATATATATATATATATATATATATATATATATATATATATATATATATAATCAAATATGAAACTAAAAGTAAACTTTTAGTAGATAGAACCTATAGTGAAATGGTTTAAGCTCAATATACGAGATAGAGCAATTATAAAGATAGAAGAAAGAAGAGTGATAAACATGTACGAATGTCCAGATTTATTTTAAACTTCGATTGTTCAATGCAAGGTATATTCTGTAATATAATTATGTTTATTATTCTTTCCTTAAGCCAATGCTTTTCAAAGATCGAAATCTTATCATCAGAGGAATTATACAGATAGATAAGTTAGCAGTGGAAAAGCCAAAATTCAACATTTGAAAAAATATTATTAAGATATGGGGAGTGAAAAAAAGTTCGTGTAAAAAAGATATGGGTTTGTCCAGATGGTAATTGTCTGTTGATAAGGTATCCAATGAAAGGAGATTTAGATGGAGAAGTTTTTCGTAGAGGCAGCATGGAAAAAGCGTTCAAAAATGAAGTAACTCCAATAGTGAGATGTTGAGTTCAAATCGTAGATGGAGCGCACTTAAATGGAATTAATATGAGAAATCGGGCCATTTTAAAAATACTTCCTGGTCCGGAGTTGAATCGTATACAAATGTTATTTGAAATAAATCTAGATATTCGTACATGTTTATCACTCTTCTATCTTCTATCTTTATATATATATATATATATATATATATATATATATATATATATATATATATATATATATATAGTAAGCAATGAAAATATATATGGCAATCAACACTACACACTTACGTATCGAGCACTGTTGAAGTAAATACTGAAAACTGACACATAAAAAATGATATCTCCTTATAATATTTTATGTGGATACATGAAGTACTAATATTATATATATATATATATATATATATATATATATATATATATATATATATATATAGTAGTTAATTTTACTCAAGCGATGAAATAATTGTTTGTTTTTCGTTCTAGTAATTTCTACTTTGATCTCTTTCTCAACCAAATCACAGTCGAGTAACTAAAGTTAATATCCATTATTATACTAAATGTAAGTTAATTAACGTTTTTTTCCTAAGGTTCTTTTCCTATATATCTATTTATATGTTTCCTATATATCAATGTATTTCTCTTGCCCTGTCACTCTATGTTAATTCAACCACTCATAATAATGATTTTGTAAGCATTTAGAAAAAGTTTTTTTTCAAATTTACATCTAATTTACATACGTGTGTCTGTACCCACAACCAATACGTATGTAAACTAGAATGCAAAATAACATGTTGTTTTACGTCTATTTTATTCATAAAGATAATATAGAAGATTAATATACAAGTAAAGAGACTTTTAGTTATTTTGTTTAAGAAAAAAATATACCTTCACAACAAGTTTTTTTTTTTAATACAAAAACAATGATCGTAAAGTTTATCCTGTGCCTTAGGCATGAAACCCGAATTGTTTTGGGGAAGAGGGGGGCATCGATGGCAATCCAATGTTGTCAAACATTTTTGCGTTTACCCTACACTAGACACTTTCACCAAAATACCACATTCCCTCTGTGGTTTTATCTTACTTAAATTATCCACAATTTGTTTTAAAAGATTTTATTTACAAAAAATGAATCGTAGAGAGTGGGACCACATTTACATATATTCAAAAAAGAAAGAAAAAATGTAAATTATTCCGAGTACTCCCAACCTTCTGCTAAGTGTAAGAGTGCCCACTGTTTTTGGGTGCTCCGAAAAAAAAAGTAGATCGGTCTCTAGATGGGGGTGAGAGCTAAGTGGGATGCTAAAAATAAAACAGATCGGGTTGAGATATGGGAATGAATGGTGTCCGTTAAGGTATAATACAACAGCTTAAGGGTGTCCGGGGGAAATAATTGTGATGAGTGGGCATCTTTGGAGGATCTGTAGTGCCAAAAAATAGTTCCAGGATTCATTTACTCCACTAGCTGAGGATCTTTTAAATTTGGGGAGTGGGTTCTCGCAGAACCAAGAACCGTGTGTGCTATGCCTACGCAGGGGACACGAACTGGTGGCGAACTCCTCGGCAAATTCAAAAACTAGGGTCGCGCACTCACCTCTTATCGAACTTCATGCGATGTAATCTCTTCCAATCGCATCTGATTTTCACTTTAAGCTGATGTTTAAAGTAGACGACCAGATCCCGATCGAAAACAGATCCAACCCCATGTACCTCGTCAAGACGTGAAACCAACGTCACCATTCTCGCTACGGCTAGGATGGCTAGAAAAAAACATTTTTTCACCCTAGGCCACGGCGAGGCTACGCTGTGGATGACCACTACTTCATTTAGGACCATCGGGTGCTCGGCATCGATGCGAGCCGTTACCTCACTGACATACTCTCTGAGTCGCTGAAGTTTGTTGCAAGTGAAAAAGGCGTGCTCGGCCGTTTCTCTTTCGTTACCCTCGCAGCGCTGACAGTAAGGATCCGTCCTCACTCCAAGAGACTTTATGAACAAATACGTTTAATTTTTATTAATTTTCAAATAAAATCAAAGTGGAACAAATAGTGTGAGTAGTTTTCTTAACGAACGCTTTTGAGAAGACTTCCGAAACTGAACCGAATTAAGGCAGCAAACATCTGTACATGTTTTCATATGGAACTTTATAACAATAATAAATAATTCATTTGACTTAGCTGAACACTTTACTGCAGTTTCATGGTTATCCAATTAATCAGAAGTTGTTTAACTATGTAATATGTTTGAATAGAAAAATATATAACGTTGATAAATAACATTATTCACGTTATTTATTTTTTTTTAAATAACTTAGCCTGCAAGGGGGATAACTGATAATATTAATTGAAGAATATAATAGAAGTTGTCTACCTTACAACTGAAATTGTATTTCTTTTTTCTGTATAAGTTTTAAAATGTGCAAACAAATAAATATTAAAAACTAAAATGACTTCACTGCATCTCGGGCAATGCCGGTTAGGTGAGCTAGTTTATGATAGGGGACAAAGTTCAAAGGTGACGCAAGATAGGGTCAACGCATTTAGAACGTAGATATCCTAAACGTCTATTTGCCCATCCACGCCAAACAAATTAGAATACTCGCTATGCTGCCACGTAAGTGTATTTTCACGCAGATCTATTCGTTTACAACGTTTAGCATCATAGGTTTAATCTCTT
Source organism: Sepiola atlantica (assembly GCA_963556195.1). NCBI lineage: Eukaryota > Metazoa > Mollusca > Cephalopoda > Sepiida > Sepiolidae > Sepiola > Sepiola atlantica. The sequence goes on along the minus strand of OY744521.1, from coordinate 34,827,880 downwards.
TCCCGCGTTATATATTATTTGCGTGATGCGTTTAATGGCTTTATTTAGATTCCCCACGTGTGGACCGTGTCGATAGTCGCCATATTGCTGCCTTCTTATTCATAGGATGAAGTTGTATTGGGATAAATTGGTGACTACGAACGGCGAAGAATAACAGCTTCATATGTTGCGTCATACTGTTTATCTCCTTTTCTGGGTAGTCATGGGGAAGAGTGGCTCACATGGCCATCTGTAGATTTGTATTGTGTCTCGCCAGCTAGTTTCCCTGAATACAAACATTTAAAAAAAAACATCTCTCTAACTATAACACGTGCTGTTATCGGACACTCACAGCGTCGCATTTCTCATCTTCTGTCCATTTACTGGATAATATCCGATCTAGACAGTTACTTTATATCATAGTAAGATATTATAATGGAGATTTTTTTGTCCGTCAGTCTGTAGTCATAACCCCGGCAGTGTACTGCAAAGCAATATCGGTTTTTATATTTAATGGTATTTCTTTTTATATTTAATGGTATTTCTTTTTATATCTAATGGTATTTACATAACTGTTATATTTAATGGTATTTACATAACTTTTATATTTAATGGTATTTACATAACTTTTATATTTAATGGTATTTACATAACATTTATATTAATGGTATTTACATAACTTTTATATTTAATGGTGTTTACATAACTTTTATATTTAATGGTATTTAGATAACTTATATATTTAATGGTATTTACATAACTTTTATATTTAATAGTATTTACATAACTTTTATATTTAATGGTGTTTACATAACTTTTATATTTAATGGTGTTTACATAACTTTTATATTTAATGGTCTTACATAACTTTTATATTTAATTGTATTTACATAACTTTTATATTTAATGGTATTTACATAACTTTTATATTTAATGGTATTTACATAACTTTTATATTTAATGGTATTTATATAACTTTTATATTTAATGGTATTTACATAACTTTTATATTTAATCGTATTTACATAACTTTTATATTTAATTGTATTTACATAACTTTGTTCAAAGTATGAGATTTGCTTTGCGTTTGAGATAGTGTAAAACTTGCTTCACACTTTCAAAGAATTAGGAGGCCCAGACAAGAGTAGACCCCCCTACTTGTCTCACTCTTTGTCTATTTCTCTCTCTCTCTCTCTCTCTATCTATCTATCTATTTATCTATCTATCTATATATATATATATATATATATATATATATATATATATATATATATATATATATATATATATATATCGCTCTGTCTTTCTATCTATCTCTCTTTCTGTCTCTGTCTCTGTCTCTGTCTCTGTCTCTGTCTCTGTCTATCTCTCTTTCTCTTTCTCTTTCTCTTTTTCTTTCTCTTTCTCTCTCTGTCTCTCTGTCTCTGTCTCTGTCTCTCTCTCTCTCTCTCTCTCTCTCTCTCTCTCTCTCTCTCTCTCTCTCTCTCTCTCTCTCTCTCTGTGTATCACACATACAATCACACTCATTGACACACACACACATACTAAGGAACCCGCAGAAATGTTCTTCCTCGCGCTGGTTATTTTATTATTGCTTATTGATTTTACTTATTTCTAGCATAAAATTAAACATTGAAAGAAAAATTTAAAATTAATAATATAATCATTTTCTTTTAATCAGAAAAAAACAACAACAATAAACAGTCACAAAAAAGAAGAAGAAGAAGAAGAAGAAGAAGAAGAAGAAGAAGAAGAAGAAGAAGAAGAAGAAGAAGAAGAAGAAGAAATATAAATACTCGTGCAGTAAATTACTCTGGACCTTTCTTAAACTAGACAAAAGAAGACCTCCATAATCTGGACATAAAAACCAAGAAATTCTTGACCATGACCAATGTACTATACTTGATTCTATGTAAGAATGAAAAAGGTGGACGAGGACTGATAATATTGCGTGGAATATACGAGTATAGACTAAGAAATACACAAAAATACAGAGTGGCTGATTACCGCCACTAAAAGCAGCACCAAGATGAATAATACATAGAGCAGCGAAATGGGGATAAAAGCAAAAAAAGAAAAGAAAAATAGGAATAGAAACAGCAACATATACTTATAAAAATGGCCAGAGAATATACGCACAAAAACTCATAGACGTGGCTACAGAAAATACACTTGAACAGAGAAACGGATCTGTCAGTGACAGCCACAAAAAAACAATGAAATCAGAACAAAATACATATAAACTAAGATAGACACGACTAATGTAAACATTAAATGAAGACTCTGTGAACACAGAGAAGGAACAGTAAACCTCATAATAAGCGAACGCAGCAAACTAGCTCGAAAGGAAATATAAACACAGACATGACTGAGTTATTAAAATAGCTTAATGGAAACTCTGCGAACGGCTTCACTTTGATCATACGGATAAATGGTACAAACATAAATTAGGGCCAGTATTAAAAGAAATTCAAGTCATAAAATCGTTTAGAACATGAAAATGTCAAACGGGAAAATCATCCAAACAAGAAGAACAGGCATGATAATAGTTAACAGGAAGTAAAAATCTATCAAATAGTATATTTCGCCATCCCAGCAAAGCACCGGGTGAAAAATAAAGAGGCACAAAAAATAGAGAGAGCATGCTGGGGAGTCGAAGGGAATATAAAACATAAAGAAAATGACTGTAATATCAATAATTGTATGAGCACTAGGAACAGTTCCGAAAATTGGAATCAAAAAGAGGGTTGACACCATAGAAAACACGGCACTGGTGAAAACAGCTGAACTATTAAGAAAAATCATCAAGTGCGGAAGCCAAATAACACAACCAGGTGACACCAAACAAGCAAATAAATAAGTAAATATGTAAGAGAAATCCCATCAGCTGACATCCCTCGCTCTCATCCCACCCAAAAAATCGGTTGAAACCACAGAAAATGTTCGGGAAAGGGCAAGGATGGAAAAACCGAATAGAGCACCATGTAGACTTCCACTACAAAAGAGCACGGATACTACTGAGGAAATTTACTGTCACTCAAATTCCGGGGAAAGCCAACGGTCATTATTACAAGAAATCGCGATTCTCAACAATGATCGATAGAACCGGAACATACTGGAAATCTTGGGAGATTTCTTATTACTCAGACTCCAGGGAACATTACCTGTTTTTGCCAGTGAGCGATAACTGGCAATGATTCGTGTGAAAAGCCTAGTAAGTAAATAATAAAGATAGCACAGACGAGTTGGTATAATTGTCACTGACACACAGGTTGTGGGCAAAAGAGTTGGAAAGAAATGACAATTATTTTCAACTGATGATAGTACTAATCAGGCTACGGAGCAAGAAGGCAGATTGGATACCAGTTGTGTTCGAAGTTCTTTGAACAAACCCCAAGAGTTACTTGAAAGAAGTTGGACTATATTAAAAGATTACATCATTTAAAAGATTTGTTAATATTCTACACAAATCACTCTTTGTGTAGCTAGAAGGTGCGGATGGCAGGTGAAAATAATGTTACAAAAAAGGAATTTTCGACAGTATGTTATAGTAAGCATAAGATGAAAGTAGTGGAAAATTCCGTTAAAAGTCAAGTAAGAGTTAGGGTTACGTGGCAGCATGATCAAATCATTTTGTATTTTTCTAGACCACGAGAGAGAGAGCGGAATTCACACTGAGAGTTTTTTTGTTTGTTTTTTTTTTTGTTTTTTAAATCATGCTCCTTATGTTTTATAAGAAACGAGCTGTACCTACCCGGCGCTGGCCGGGATGCAGGGAGGTCACTCTAGTTTTTCATTTTTATTTGTTTTCACATAAGTTAAACAACTCCTATTATAAATCTAAAATATAAGTTATCCCGCTTGCTTGTTTTGATTTTTAGGTGATTATTTTAAAATGATTTATATTTACAATCGTCTTGACCGGACTAAGTAATTAAAAAATATATATTGTAGCGGAGTATATTATTGCCAATAACATGGAAGAACGACAACAAATGAAAATTGGCTAGTCAGAAGCGAAATTTGATTTATCAGCTTAAATGCTATTTGGGTCTGACTTTGAAAATCTGACAGGATTACTTTACGTGTTGATAAGATTAATATGAGCATTCTACAGCAATATGTATATGTAGGGGGTAATTCCTAACAAATTTCCTGTTCCTATAACTTATAACCTACACGTATTTTGCAGATATACAAACAGACAAACAGACAGATAGACAGACAGGCATATATATATATATATATATATATATATATATATATATATATATATATATATATATATATATATATGTGTGTGTGTGGGGGGGTGTATTAAAAATATAAACTGATAAACATAAATTTAAACATTCATAGTTTGTAAATTTCATTGGTTTATTTATAAGCAAGAAAAATATTTATGGACATTACATACTCCCCCTCCCCAAACTCCTAGCCCAGTGAACGTTTCTACTCGATGATCGAGTTTAGAGGAAAGGAACATGGCAAGAAGAAGGGGGGGTGTATCGATTACTTTATTAATCACTAATATGAAAGGGAGTGGGCGGAAGAGGGCGGGATGTGTGTGCGGTTAGTGATAGGCGTGGGGGAGGGGGATCAGAAAAGTGCGTCGATTTGGGAAAGTGCTAACGTTGTTTTGTGGTTTCTGCCCAGGATGAATGATGATGTTCGAGATTGATGAAGACTCAAGATGAATAATGATGAAATACAAGACAAACTTATTCTCCGTTGGATTCAATATTTGCGCGCCGATCCTCAAATCTATCTGCGTTGGGTAAATACACAACTGCAGCATTCTCGCGATTATAAACAACATTTATATATATATATATATATATATATATATATATATATATATATATATATATAGAGAGAGAGAGAGAGAGAGAGAGAGAGAGAAAGAGAGAGCGAGAGAGAGAGAGAGAGAGATAGAGACAGACAGACAGACAGACAGACAGATACAGATACAGATACAGAAACAGAGACAGAGACAGAAACAGAGACAGAGACAGACAGACAGACAGACAGACAGAGATCGTTTTTATTGGTGTTCTCTCTCTCTCCTTCTCTCTCTCTCTCTCTCTCTCTCTCTCTCAATGTATGTTTTTGTATATAACAATAAAAAGAATATTCGAGGTAGTGTATACAAGCTGTTACCGTAATTACAAAATAGAGCTCAATATACAATTGTATAGAGTTAGATATTAAAACAAGTAAAACACGTTAAAACTACGGCAGTTCAAGCAGGAATAGTCAACGGGGTTGCTGTGCGTTTATGTGAAGCATATGCGTGTTTGTAAAATTAATATTGATGCAGAAATTTTCATTATTAGTCGTCCTTAACTTTATAGGACATATTTTTCGTTAATATATGTATTTTTATTAATTTTATACGTACATAAAGGTAATCTATGGACACGTGTTTCTGGCTCACAACTGTCATCAGCATGGCTAACTTAGACAAGGATCAAAGCTTCGATATTATGTGTGTGTGTTTTTATATGTTTGTATTCCATTTATTATTCGTTGACGTATAGGAATATAGAATGTTTTTGTTTAAAACAGAATTGTCGACCGCGGTCAGTGTAATGAGAGATATGGACAGCATGGTGTAACATCCGCGAAATAGAGTATATCCAACGTGGGGTGATGGGTCGTATACACATGATTAGTGTGTACTGATCAACATATAACTGACAGTTGTCTATCTCCTTTCTCACATTCTGACAGCTTTTGAAAAGTAAGTACCAGTGATGGCGAAGTATTGTCTTATTCGATAGGAGGAGATGAAAGAGGAGAAAAGAGGAATTTGATTTTTAATGTAGAACTTTTTGAGCTAGTATTGTGTTTTACAAGGAAAGGGGCTCAGTGGTATTGGGAATTGTATTTTAAGGTGGCATGGATGGAGAAGGGGTATACTATAGTGGAAAGGGTGCCAGTTTACAGCGTTAAAACTATTTAAACGTTATGCAAAAGGATGAATTAGATTAAATTAATTAGAATAAAATAAAATGAATGATACATGACTATGAGTTTAATTGCAAAAATAAGATATAGGAAAATGGTGAAAGGATAGAAAAGTTGGAAAACGTGCTGATGAGAAAAAGATATGCTGTGGTCCAACTGTACACATACTATCTCCCTTAATAAAAATACATATCTGAGGTATGGGTGTTGAGTCTCGTGATGAATTTAGTTTCGTGTTTGAGTCTGTGTTGTGTCTTGAAATTGGAGGCTATGAGGATGCATTTGATGTTGTATGTGGTGTTCTTTAGGAGACTATAATGGATGGTCATTGTGTGGTATGTGCATTTCTCTCTAATCGTTTGTTAAAACATAGAGAGAATTCACGTGTTTTCCCGATGTAGATGCCTTTTTGTATCTGCTGCAATATATTAGATAATCCCCATTGGGACTATCGTAGGTGGGGGAGCGGAGTTTAAGTTGGATATGGGTGCTTGAAAGTGTGAATGTGTCGTTGGTAGTGTTTGCATACGTTGCATCTTAGTTTGCTACATGTTTTGTTGTTTTGAAGTGTGATGATGTGCTGTATTTTGGTGGATGTTAGTAGATAATTTAGATCCAGGGGCTGTTGTTTTGCACTAATGAATGGTTTGTCGTATGTTGTGTTAATACTTTAGGTGTTGGAATATCATTTTGATATGTATATATATATATATATATATATATATATATATATATATATATATATATATATATATGTATATATAATATATATATATATATATATAGAGAGAGAGAGAGAGAGAGAAAGAGAAAGAGAGAGTAGAACGTGGAGAGTAGATAGATAGATAGATAGATAGATAGATAGATAGATAGATAGATAGATAGATAGATTGCGTAGAAAAATATATATACATACATAAAGCTGAATAAGGTACATAATAGGAGAGTGCTGGTTTACTTTCGGCAGCCGCGTAACTCTCGCTTCCCTTATGTTGTCCTTTAGTCTTCACATTCCATGTGCGACGTTTCTGACAAAGGAGGAAGAATTGCTGTTTTCTGGGTCGGAATCCATTAATCTACAACTTATCGTTGGATGTTTTTGACCTTAAAGTAGTATTTTTAGCTCTTTACACCAAGTGGCTCCATGCCTTGTCTGGAGCAATTTCGCAAAAAATAGAGATATGTGTATATATATTATATTGATTCATTCCCATGACTATGTAAAAATTAATCCAAAATTATAATTTTCATAAGTTCCTTCAGTTTTTTTTTATTTTTCTATTTTTTTATTAAATAATAAAAAGAGAAATAAAAATAATAAATTTAAAGAGCTTATGAAAATTATGTTTTTGGATTGATTTTTACATGATCTTGGGAATAAATCAATACTACATTTATGCTCTATATCTTGTAATACAACTTCATTATCCTTGTAATTGGAAATTATCAGATACTGTAAAGAGTATAAAATTGAAAATATATTCCTTACAAAACCCTACAAATATATATATATATATATATATATATATATATATATATATATATATATATATGTAAATTCCTGTTTGAAATTACAATATTGTTGTAACCTTGTGACAAAGAGAAAAAAAAATTAAAATAATATGCATATATATATATATATATATATATATATATATATATATATATATATAGTAGAGTCCTGTTTGAAATTACAATATTGTTGTCATTAGGGTTAGCAGCGCCGACTGTCAGCTCGACGGTTGCGTTTCGATCCAGGCTTGAGGCACTAACTGGTCTAGCCGCACCGATGAGCTGTGAAACAGCGAAACAGTCTCTATGTTGATGACTATATGAAGCCCCCCACCCCCGGGTAGAGCTTATTTGTAAGGGTATCGCCAACTGCCATTTAGCTTTAAGGCATAGCTCATTAGGTAAAACTAATTCAATTTGCAATGTTTACATTGAGATACTTCTTACATTCAGTCAGTGTCGTATGATGGCGTAGGGGTTAGCAGCGCCGACTGTCTCGGTTGCGTTTTGATCCCGGCTATAACTATGACTATATATATATATATATATATATATATATATATATATATATATATATATATATATATATGTATATATATATATATATATATATATATATATATATATATATATTTATATATATATATATATATATATATATAGCTTGCTAAAAACGGCGCATAAATATATCGAACAGAACGTCCGTCATTCTGGGGTATTCGACTCAGCATTGCGAGGTCAGACCTCAATGTGGGACATCTGAGACATGGTAATTACTCAAAAGAATAGTGCTCCACAAACTAATAGAAGTGCGGTGCGTTCAAGCACTTTCTCTAACCGCAATATATTGTTGTTGAATCGAACTCATTTAAAATTTGCCGGTACTGTGATAGTCACCAACATGGCACTCGTATGATGTCCCGTATGAGGTTCAACATGCAGCACTTGCCTGAAGTCTTACCATCTTTCGAAAGTGTGTCAAGCAATGAAACATCGTTTTGGTATTTATGACGCTCCCAAAGACACTTTCATCGTCCATATTACATTTAACTAAATGATAGGCACATATACGACCACAAGCGAAAACCAAATAAAGACACATACGTAATCTCATTCTCACCAAATCCAGATTCCAGAGGGGCTAACAATATCCATTGTGAATACATAACGAAGCTGAATAGCTTCCCCGACAGTGAGGTCAATATCTCTTGAAACTGGGGCTCGCAAGAAGAATCATTCGAGCTGTAGGAGACTTCACACACGGATGTCAGTGTCAATTTAAAAGAGCAGACAACCGAACCTCCAGTATTTGAATTAACTAAAAAACGAAAATTTGAATTAAAAGGAAATATCCATCGCTTTTTTGCTTGACAAACAAACTGCATAATAATATACACGTGTAAATACAAAAAAAAGAAACAACTAACAATCTCATTGATTATTAGTTAGATAAAAATTGGGAAGAAAGTTACATCTGTGCTAGTACTGTATTGTAAGCACATAGAGACAGTGGCCGATAATATCAGTCGTATTTAGGGTTAGAGAGAGTATTGGTCGCATCTATTTTCCCTGTATATAATCACGCATGCGCTATGAACCGTTTATAAATATTTCTATTCTCTTATTTTATGGAATAAATCTGGAAGAAAATAAAAATAGCGATTTATCTATAAAATCGAATGGGTTGATATACCGTGAAACAGACAAGCAAAGTTAAACGAAAGCAAACATACTTGGAAGTCATTTAATAAAACAGAAAACCAAATCAATAGAATTTGAATTAAGTAAAAAAATAAATAAAAAGTAGAAATAAAAGAAAATATTCGTCACTATTTTTGTTATTTTCAAACATAATTCATAAGATATACGCGTAAATAGAAAAGTAGAAACAGCCAGAAACCTCATTGAATATTAGATTAACATTAGTCCAAAAAAAGTTACGGCTGTGCTAGTACTGGAATATAAGCGAATAGAGACAGTGGCGGAAACGTAAAGTCGGTAGTAGCAGTCATAGTAAGCGTATAGAGAGAGTGGCGCTGATACTTAGCTGTTCTGGCGCGCTAAATACTAAATAAGCATGCAAGCGCTATGAACATATTATTAATATTTCTATTCGTTTTTGTGCAAATAATGTGGAAAAAAAAATATTAGACTAATCTTGAAGGTTAAAAAATAAATAAATAAATAATTATTTTTCCAGTCTATGGTGGTAACGCAAATATTTTGATATTGCTATTAGTGGAAATACGGCATATCAACCATTTTGTGTATTATTTGATGTCGAAACTTGTTTTGTATTTTAATAGCTATTATTATACTAAATGTGAGTTAATCAACGTTTGTTTCCCTTAGGCTTGGTTCCATACACTTTAATAACACACAATACATACTAAAATATACTTTACTTCTGGGATGGAGTTACGTTTGAAAAGTAATTCTGATTTAATTGTTCTAATTAGCCTTATTTTATAATTAATAGAACAAGTCACCCATCTCTCTTTGTCTTAAGTATCTGTGTATTTCGCCTGTCCTTTCGCACTCTAGGTTGTTTCAACCACTTTATTATCTGCGTGAGCATATAGAAGCAGATTAACTCTCTCTCTTTTTCAGCGTTGCAACATAATTTACTTTATTTAAGAGCATTTTGTTTTGTTAGTTTATGGTGTGAATTATGCGGGGTTTTTTTTCTCAAAATAAAGTGAGAAAATAATTGCAACACTTGTTCTATTAAGAAAAAGTAACATTAATGATCGCTTTAGACGTAAAATATGAGTCGCTTACCGTGGCTATATGGTGTGTATAAAAACAATATCGCATTGTATAAACATGGAATAAGTTTTATATGTGATAATTTTTTTTATGTTTCGACTAAGGAGCATGTATGACGTTTGCTCATGTGACAGCGAAAATCCAAAGTTTCCAAAGATTTCCTAATTTGTTTTTATGAAAATGTGTTATTTAACTGTTGTTTATTAGTGTTAAGGGCTGCCTCCACCAAAGGAATTTGGCGCTTTGTTACTAAAAATAGAATTTCTTTGGAATTCTGGAGGATTAATCTAGACTCAACAGAGGGCAATTCCACTTCAGAAGTATTGAACCGTTGACGTCATTTGCCATAGAAAAATCTTTCGCAATCTGCTTTATCATCTCTTCACATTTTACACCCTCTCTTTCAAAAGTATACATTTTAGGATTCTGATCACGCGATAACCTCCTTTCTTTGAGAGGAAGGTAGAAATTTTGAGAATCAGTTTATACCATGGGTCTCGAAGAAGAAGCATTCCTTATATCCAAATTTCCAATCTACGAAAATATCCGGTAAACATAAAGTATATATCATTTCATGTTATCCTTTCCATTTTAAGTGCACATTTCGTTTCTTTTACATGTTGACCAAATCCAAATATTATTGGCAAATTGTTCAACATTTTGGTAAAATATTATACATACACACGACTATGTATACATGCCATTTCACATGAATAGGGCACTGGACACTTTTTCATTCCATACATTACATAGATTAATGGCTAAGAAGTTTTTTACGTTTAAAAATATAAATTCTTTACAGGTAAAGTTTCTTTATTGTGGAAATTTTATATTTAGCATTTCAATGGCTTTTCTTGAAACTTTTAAACCACAAACGCTATTTTTATAACACTTTGTTTCATTTTGGTTCATTTGGTATATAAATTCGCGTTCGTCTTTTATCATGCTGTTATATGTCTTATATCTTCTCTAAGAATAGACTGAATGAGAATTAATTTATTTTTATTATCAGAATATCAACTCCTCGTTGTTCCCGTGTAAATGAGTTTGTGTTACGTTTTATCCAACTGAGTCGCAACCATTAGTAATAAAAGAAAAAATCTAGTATAATTAGTATTTATCATTAGTATTTTGCTAATAGCAGTTTATATTTGATGCTGATAACAAATATGGCTTACTTCTGAAAAAATATTCCGAAGAGGATACAGTATACCTGCAATGAAACTGAATCGAAATACATTTTTGGTGTAAAGAACATAGTAAAAGATACAATAGGAAAATTGTTAATTAAAATCGAATACCGATTTGTCAGATTCAAACTATACATGACAAACGTTGTGAAAAAAAACAGCTTTATTATATCTTTCTCCTTCCCTTCCTCTCCCCTTCCCTTTCTGTATCTCTCTCTCTCTCTCTCTTTGTCTCTCTTTCTCTTTATATATATATATATATATATATATATATATATTGATTTCTGTTACAAGGTTAAAATGTCGTATCAAGCAAAGTGGTTTATTGTCAATTTTCTACGACTGTTTCACAATGGAGCCATACAATCAAACAAAGTGTGAATTTTACAAACAATAATATATATATATATATATATTTAGTCGTTCAGGGAAACAACAAAAAGAATCAACTCACATTTATACAATTTTCTAATAACCCAATTATAATTCACGATACACATGCTGACTTGTTGTACTGATTAATGTTTGCACTTACTCAGTTCAAAGCGTCCGCGATGTTTGGCGGCCATTTTCCAGAGCCGTAAGGAACATGGCTTAGACAAGAATTATATGCTGATACATAATTTGCATATTAGAAGAGCTTTGTTTTGTTAAAAAGGCGGAGTACGACGACGATTGCGGTTAGAAGCAAGCATACACGCCGAGTGACAAAAGAAACGTTGCTAGTTAAAAGGGGAATCATTTAGAAGGTTATGAACAATCCAGAAGATATAACAAACTAGGGGCTATTTCGGCTGAAAGCGACGGCCGAGTTGGCCTAAAAATATACCTGAATTTGATGGGACTGGAGCTGTGATCGAATGAGTCCAGAAGCTCGAATTGGTGTGTGACCTATGGGGGATAAAGCAATCTAGTCGTGTCATCCATTTATCCAAGTTGGAGGGGCGTTCGCGATATAGCAACAACTGACGCAGGATGAAGAATCAGACACGGCCCGAATTAAGGAAGTACTAATCACACCTTTTGTTTTGCATAGATTCACGACGTATGAAAAATTAGAGGCACGTGTGTTGCGTCCGGGATAGAGTGTCAACGTATATTTGGCGGATTTACGAAAGTTATCAGTCATTTTCAGAGAGATGCCATACCGTGAGATGACGTGTGTGTTCGTGCGTGGGTGGGGATTTCTGGTTCCAATAAAAAGCTCCTACGGTCCTCCTCCTGGATAGATGATTTGTATTTAGAGAAGCTGTTGCCCCAAGCTCGGGTTATTATGAAGGATGAAGATGCAGTAGGGGAGCCCATTGTTGCTGTGGTGCATCCTGCCAGGATCACGCAACCATCCCCGAATGTGAGCCCACCACTCAACACATGCTACATGTGCAAAGGCCTCAACGACTTCGCCAGAAACTGCGTGCCAAAAGGACAGATCACTTACGCACGTTGCTATCGCTGCAACAAGCTCAGCCACCTGGAAAGAGATTCTCCGAGAAACAAGGTTAGGGACATTTCGTCAGCGCCAGTCTATTCCCCAAAACGAGTATAAGTTCGACGGTACCTATCCTCACCATTCACATTGACATCATGTCAGGGTCGGCTCTCCTAGACTCGGGGTGCTCACATTCTATTGTGAGTGCAAAACTGTATCGGTGTTGGTCGAAGAAAGATATGATGGTACCACGTTAACTAGAGTTAAGTAGACCTGCTGAGGAAACAGCACCTTTAAAAATTCGCATACAACGAATAACATGATAACGATTGATGTGCTGACTATGCGAGGAAATCTCTGGATTTCGACCTGTTGCTTGACATCGATGCTATCAAGGCGCTCGGTGGTGTTTATATTACACATACAATGCATGGAGTTTCGAGAAGCAGGGGCCGTCTGTGCGGTACTCAGTGTCCACGAAACTGATTTTAGTGCGCAATTCGACGAAGCTAGAGAATAGAACCTTTGAATATGCAATGTTAAGCGAGTTGAGAGGAGAGTACGAGCGAGCGTGAGTTGTGGATCTGGTTGGTTGTTGCCGTATACAAAAAAGGAGTTTGGTCCGACCAAGTGACTGATACTGTTAATGACAATACTACAAAGCAATAAGCATAAGGTGCATCATGTAATTGACTGAATCGAGAACTGAACATCTATGTTGACACATTCATGGATTCTTCAGGTGTCTGTGCGGAAAAACTATCGGAATTTAGACAGCAGGGTGCGAATGTGTCCATTCTATATCTCAGGAAGGCATACCTTTAGATTCATGTTGAGAAGTATCTGTGACTATATCAGACAGTTGTGTTCAAAGGATGAAGATATTGTCTAACCCGGTTGGGATTCGGTCTGAATGTGTCGCCCTTGATAATGCGGTCTGTGCTCGAGGCTGTATTAGCACACGATGAGACAATAAGGAAAACGACGTCAGCATATATCGACGATATATGCATTAATGGGGATGTAGCGTTTGCGGAATCCGTGCAGAGGCCTCTCAAACTATACGGACTGACTAGCAAGGATCCGGAGAGATTGCAGGATGGCGTCAGAGTGTTCGGACAGAAGTCTGGGTGGCATGGTAGACTACTATAGCGACGACAAAGTAGTGCCGTGAACGGTCTTTCAACTATGACACGGGGTAGTATTTTCAGTAGGTGTAGCAAACTGGTGGGTAACTTTCACGTGTGCGAATGGCTCCGATTAGCGACAGGCTTCATTAAACGCTGTGCTACCGCCATCACGTTGAACTGGGATGACAAAGTTAGCGATGCCTCTTTTACGCCTATGATAACAGACACTCTCACCTGGGTAAAGCAATTTGATCCCGCTCAGTGAGAGTGGTAAGTAGACAAGAAGGATCTGGATGTATCGGTGGACGCAAGCTCGCTGACTGTGGGAGTGGCTCTTGACACTGATGGTGCTATCATCGAGGACGCATACTGGTTGCGATCGATAAAGGACACCCAACACATCAACATGGCGGAGCTAGATGCCGTACTAAGCGAAATCGACCTCGCGCTCAAATGGCAGGCCGTGGTTGTAAACATAAAAACAGACTCTCTTTGTATGTACCACTAGGTAACCAATGACATTAGACAAAAAAAAACTCGGTTATACACCACGGCTGCGAGCGAGATGCTCAAACGATGGCGACTGGGCACATTGATCGCACTTATCAAGGAGTACAACATTTCGGCCTATCTGGCACTAGTAAGATCTGACCAGAACAGAGCAGATTTACTGACGTGAGTTCTTCAAAGGTGGTATAACGGTGTTCAGAGGGAAATTGAACCCACGCAGACGGTGTCTGCTATTATTTTTTTATTATTTGTTTATTATGCCTCCTTGGGAATCTCCCCTTTAACTATCTTCTCAATTCAACTGTACAAAAAATTAAACTCTTAGTACAGTATCGATATCCAGATCAAATTCTGTCAAATATTTCATTTGATAACTCCCAAAAGTTCCCCCTCAATTTCTCCCTTCTACCACTTTCTCTGAATTTATCCAACCTCACCTTAAACTGATCCACGTTATTGCTGTTCTTAATCTGATCTGGCAACTTATTCCAAAAACATATTACTTTGTGAGAAAAAAAACTTAACTGGTTAACAGATCTAGTTTTTGAAAACTGCCTTCACAATAACCTTCCAGATCTAAGAGAAATACTAAAAAAATGCCCACCATAGTTAGAAATGTCATTAATTATCTTGAAAGTCTCAATCATATTACCTCTCATTCTTTTCTCCAGCAAAGTAGTCAATCCCAATTTGTCCAATCTCATCCTGTAACTGCACTCCTTTACTTTACTTATTAGTTTTGTCACCCTTCTTTGTACGCCTTCCAGTTTCATTATTTTATCCAATTTCCATGTTTAGTCGCTAGAGTTCAGGCCTGGGTGCAGTATTCTATATGAGGTCTTATTAGAGCATTATATATCCTTAACACAACATTCCTAACCATCCACCCGATCATTCTATTTGCCTTCGATACAATGATCAAAATACGATTATTTGCCCTAAGTGTATTATCAACCCGCACTCCAAAATCACAATCTCCATCTACTTCTTTGATTTTTCTGTTGTTTATACATATTCAACTCCAACATTCCTGGATCCTACATGTAATACTTTACATTTGTCTAGGTTAAATCCCAATTTCCAAATGTCCTCCCATTATGATAATTTATTTAGATCAATTTATGTTATTTCCTTTGATAAAGGTCTCACAAGTAGTTTAACATCATCAGCAAACAGTTCTATTTCTGAATTTATATTATTAGGTAAATCATTTATGAATATCAAAAACAACAAAGGACCCAATACTATTTCGGAAGTTGAGCCCCGCAAAATTAATTGAAGTACATTGACACATCGACAACCCAGGAGTTAGGCGGACGTTGTATTTTGCGAGTAGGATCGATTCCTCCGGCTGCAGTGAAGTCCGTCGTTTGGAATTGTGAGGGGTTTCAGTCTGTAGACCCGGCTCTATTGCAATGGCAGAAGGGAAGGCTTCGTGTGCATGAAACGTCGAATCGGCTAGAGACAGACATCACGCACTACAACGTTTGCCATTTCTTTACACTGATCAATTGCAGCCTCACGCGGTGTTTGATCTGGCGACAACTGCTCTGACAAGACACTCCGTATGTGATCCGGTAATTGGGAGTGGTGTTTTTCGAACGCCCCCCCCCTCTCTAACCTAACTGTTGACCGACAATGATACTGCCTTCTGCAGTCAACAATTCAGAAAGTTTGTGGATGACGGGGTCATTCAGTTCAGACTGCGCTGCGTCTATAAACTGTTGTACAATAAAATGAATTGCTACAAAATCACCGCCACTTCGTCCGCACCCGCCAATATGTTGCGTTCGTATCCGATTCGAGTGAAATGAATTGATGTTGTACCTGCTCCCGGCTACGAAGGGACGCTAAAGAGGGTACAAAGAGGGGAGGAACAATTTGGGTGAAACCTCCACATGGACGGTGTACGTCAAAATTTAAAGCAGGTCGTGTTACCGGGATAACAAGTCCAGAGTCGGTGGCCGTTGATGGCATCCCTCAACACGTGGGAGACGTGCGCAAACGGCTGTTTGAACCTTCCTAATTATGGCAATGGTGGTAACGAATCATCAAAAAGCTCTGACTGGCAAGAACCAGGCTCCAGTGCAAACACCAGTGGCACCTCATTTGGGAGCGATAGGATCGATTGTTGCTGAGCCGGGGTCGGATTCGGATTCTAGCATACCAGACGATTCGGCCGAGCAGGAGGGTATACCTGTCCCACTATGGAGGAGTAGCAGGGTGAAATGGCCGTCTCCACAATGTCACCCGTGTGATTTTACAATCGGGAGAGGGGTAATGATAAATGTACGCACTTACGCAGTTCAAAACATCCGCGATGTATGACCGCCATTTGCCAGATTAGTAAGGCGTATGACTGAGGTGAGGATTATAAGTTGATGCATAATGTTCGTATTAGGAAACCTTCCTGCTTAAAAGGCGCAGTACGATGACGACTGCGTTCAGAATCAAGCACACACGCCGAGTGACAGAGCAGAAACGTTTCTAGTTAAAAGTGAAATTGTTAGGAAAAAGTGGGGAAGAATCCAGAAGATAGAGAAAGAAATTGTTGACAAATTGTATACATGTGAGTTGATTTTTGCTTTCGTTTTTTTTTTCTTGTACTCACGATAATTCAAACTTTGTTGCATCATGATGATTTATGAAACGGGAATAAACTATTTTTTTCTATATACGATTGTATTAATCTTGTCGGAACAGAAATCAATTTATATGTACCCTGGAATCACATTGTAGAATCTCTACAAAAGAAAGTGGAATATATATGGATCTTAAGCATGTAAGTTTGAATACACAGCTAATATATATATATATATATATATATATATATATATATATATATATATATATATATATATATATATATATAACATGAAAAATCAGTTTCGCAGAATCGGAACGAATCCTACCCAAGAAAACAGATCTTACACACATAAACTGCTCGTATTCTTATGATAGAGATTTTTAATAATAAATCATTAAAATGGTTATCTTAACATTTGCTGCAGTTTCACGGTAGATCCTATTTCGAGAAATGTATTTTAACATCCGTCTGTATATGTTTGAATGCGGGTTCAAATTAGCCAAAATCTAATTTCGACATAATTTTTCAAACTTCTTTCGCAATAACATGATTTCAAAGTCAAATATAATAATTATTTATCCACGGCGTTTTATGTTTGAAATGGAAACAAATAGCATTAGTAATAATTTAGATAGAAAAGAAACGTCTAATAAATCTAAATTACAACATAATTTTAAATAAAAAGCAAGTATAAATATTTATTCGTCCATTTTAAATTTAAACACAAGTTTAAGAGTATTCTCACGCCGTAAGTGAAGATATCTTCGTGAGCTACCGTCATTCCAAAAAAAAATTTGTAATATTCGAGTTTAAATTTAATAAGAAAATTTGATTTGTGCTAGTTTAAGCTTGCATTCAAATGTATACGGATGTGTGGAATGACGACACCACGCTCTACTCTCGTCATGTAATAATTAAGTGCCAGTCCTAATGTGGTTTTAGTAAAAGCAATTGAAGTTAATCCTATAGTTATTAAAGTTATAATTCTAAGGGCAGCTTCATAAAAAATAACTATGCTGTAATTGGAGATGTAAAGGGATTTTTTTATATTTTTATGAATATAATCAATCATATTATTCTTTAAGTGCTATCATTGAAAAATGCATACATATAATTGACAAACTTGTGAACAGTACCTTCCATAGTGATTCAAAACGTATCTACATATCCCACTCTAATGTATAAACCATACTTTAATTATATATATTCTATTATAGGATTTCAGGGCAACCTATACTGATGGGTTCTTTAAATAGTTATATCTCAATCATTTCCTGTGCATGCAGTTAGAGAGAATCTCAATTTTCTAGTTTAACAGGTTACCAGTATATTTAATTGTCGATAAAGATTCTCTTAAGAATAATCTACAATATTTATCTCATGGATTGTAGGCTTTAGCTTTTTAACCCTATTTAATGCTATATGGATTGTTTCTATTTTAAAGTTGCCATATATGTTTAGGTAATGAAATAAAACTCAAAGGGGTCTGATCATAAATTAGCTCTTGCGTTTTGAACATCTTCGCTTTATTGGGCCTGCTGTAGCCCGAGGGTAAGTGGTTTTATATTATTTATATCAATATCGTTATCGTTATGAAGATTGTTATATACATCATTGCTATTGTCATTATTATGATTACAGTTTATATTATTCATGTTGTTTACATATACAGTCATTCAATTATGCGTTTATATACAACATTATCATGTATGCAGTTGTTATCCAACGGACAGCTAGATTTATCTAAGCAATTGCTTCAGGTGGCAGGAGATGTTATGTTATTTATGTTCTGGTCTTTCTTAACTTTATTTATATTTGAACCTATTATGCCCTGCTCGAAGTTTGGTACTGTTGATTAAGATAGTTTAATTGTATTTTTGTTAAATATATATTTATGTGGGGTTTTAGAGTTGTCTTTAATTATTTTATAGAAGCATCTAGTGATATTAGTCTGCACATTTTTAAAAACGGCGTTATAAACCATACTATCTGTCATCTCCGATTATTTCTACATTTTGTTTGTTCTAATCCATTTTTACATATTGTTGTTCGATAGATTTATTTAGTTTAGTGTATCCACTATATATTCTAGTGATATTATTGTTTATTTAACGCTTAAATTTATTAGTGATGGTCATGTTATGGGTACTTATATTAGTTTTGTTCTAACTAAATTGTTATTATTGTTAATGGGATAGTCATTGTTATTTTTAATTTAATTTTGTCAGTTTATACTGAATTTTCCAGTGAATTATTGTAAAATTCAGAATTCTTATTTAATATTTGTTTTAGATAATATCCTAGAACCTCCATTTGAAATGTTGGGAGTACTAGAGTTTATTATTAGTTTAGAGTGATTAGATTTTTTATTGACTTAATATAGAGTTTTGTCAGGTTTATGATAGGGAGTATATATTTATCTCCTCTCCAGGAGGTTAGGCACAAGGCCAGTTTTATCTTACTCCCAAAAGATAAGATGTGACCCAAGGTCGGGTCGGGAAAGTGGGACTTGAAAAGCCAGCGCCTGAGAAGGTGAGCACTCTGGCCATTAAAAATTGCCTTGGCAGCCCCGTCGGCATTCCCCGGTAGGACGCCTCAGACAGTAAGCAATAAACTTACTCCTCCCCAAAGAGAGAAAACAAAGCTGGGAGGGTGGACCTCCTAGAACTGCACAGGACAAACCCATAGACCGGTGGAATCAAGCCCCGAAGACCCATCGGAACAGATACTACACTTTGATATTGGCCAAAAGGCCGCGATCCTCAGATGGTCAAAAAGAGGGGGATCAGTCTACGTTGAATTAACATTGGAAACTGATCCCCCTTCCTAAAATATAAAATATTTGGAAAATTTTTTCAAAAACCCCGGAATTCTTTAGCAGCCTGATAGGTAAGTGTACACAAAAAAAAGAAAAAAAATGGTCAGTAAAAAGTTGTGAAAAACGGACTATGGTAAAAGACGAACATGATAGGGAGTAAAAGTGTTGGTAGTAAAGTTAAGAGTTAAATCAAGGAAATTTACTACATTTTGGTTAATGTCTATTGTTATTTGTCATGTATATTGAATGAAAAGTTTATGTAATCTACGTAAGTAATAATCTGTCATCTCTGTATAAGCCAATTTGTATATTTGTTTGTCACCTTTGCAGTGACCGTTAGTATGATGATTATGTTGAAATAGTCCTGCATATTATTCTTGGTTCAATATTTGTTATCGAAATATATAATGAACTTTGTTGCTAAGAATATTGTATCTATCTCTGAGGTATTTTTGCCCATGAGCAGGGCCTAATTCAATAGGATAGGTGATATTGATTGATAGTCTGAATCAATGTCCAAAGCAAGGAATTTAACCTTATCTTTGCCATTGATATCGATAAACCATTCAGTTACTGAAGTAGTAGAGTCCATAACAGATATTTGTAGAAGTCCATAACAGATATTTGTAGAAGTCCATAACAGATATTTGTAGAAGTCCATAACAGATATTTGTAGAAGTCCATAACAGATATTTGTAGTAGTCCATAACAGATATTTGTAGAAGTCCATAACAGATATTTGTAGTAGTCCATAACAGATATTTGTAGAAGAAGTCCATAACAGATATTTGTAGAAGTCCATAACAGATATTTGTAGAAGAAGTCCATAACAGATATTTGTAGTAGTCCATAACAGATATTTGTAGAAGTCCATAACAGATATTTGTAGAAGAAGTCCATAGCGGATATTTGGCTTTCATTCTAATTGCTAAGATTACCGTATCGAGTATATTTCCACTAACAAATATTATGTGAGAGATAGATAAGAAAATTAAACTGATATCTGGGTTATTATAAAAGTCTATTGTTTAAAGGTGAATTTTAGTGTAAAGTCTACATGCTGATAAGGAAAATCATAAAAGTTTGTCAAATGTTACTATGATGTAATAATGATGATAAAAAGATTTTTCAAACGCGCGTACATATGGATAAACATTGTTAAATGTTGATTTTTAGAGCATGATTATAAAATACTAATTGTATCATAAATTTTGTATTCTACTGAATTATATATATATATATATATATATATATATATATATATATATATATATATATATATATATATATATATATAAGGTAAATACAACTAAAGATATAAGAGGCAACTAATATATGGATAGAGCATTAATAGCACTAGATAAAGTGAAAGAATAAAATAAGATGCGAATCAAATTTCAAAGTTCAAGCAAAGTACTTTAAAGTACTTTGCTTGAACTTTGAATTCCAATAAAATTTGATTCGCACCTTATTTTATTCTTTCATTTAATCTAGTGCTATATATATCCCGAAACAGTTTTTCATGGTAAACAACTGATGATCCCTTAAAATAGTGTTAGAAACTAACTAATATAATAACTGTAAAAAATAAATTGACTTACATGAGTGATTTTCCACTGGAAGACTTGAGACTATAAGTTTGTTTTTTTTGTTTTTTTTTTATATAATTTTTTTTTTTATATATATAGTTTTAATGGTTGAGAAACTTCCGAGACTATATATATATATATATATATATATATATATATATAACTAGCCAATTATATATATATTAGCTGAAGTGCTTGTTTATGATAGGATTTCTAAACTTTTTTAAAAATCTTATAGCCATTATAAGAAGTTCAGATTCCTCATCATCATCATGGTCTTTTTTATTTCACTCCTAGTGGAGGAACCCCTCCCTGATTTCTGTCCACCTTGTTCTATCTAGCTAATATATACAAAGTGTTTTAAAAATCAATGGTATAAATTTGGGATTATGTTCAATATATGTAAAGGAGTCTCTTTGTGTAGCGGTTGCTTTTGTAATAGCACTCCAATCATCATCATCATCATAATCATCATCATCATCATCATCATAAGCATCATCACCATCACCATCATCATCACCATCATCATCATCATAATCATCACCATCACCATCACCATCACCATCATCATCATCATCATCATCATCATCATCATCATCATCATCACCATCACCATCACCATCATCATCATCACCATCACCATCGGGGTCTTTTTAATTTTTTTATTCTACTCCTGATTTCTTTCCACCTTGTTCTATCCCTGGTTAGGCGTGGTCAAGTAGGACCTAGTTGACTATCGAGGTCGTCTCTCCACTGGGGGTTTGGCCTTCCTATAGGTCTTTTCCATTGCCTCAGAGTCAATTTTTTCGCTCTATATATCCACCTGTTGTCTGTACATCTCGAAAGGTGATCTGCTCATTCATGTTTTGCCATTCGTGTGGTGGTGATGATGTTATTTACTCTAGTTTGCTGTCTGATCCAGGTGTTTCTTTTTCCATCACGAAAACTGATGCCGTTCCATTTTGTATTGTGCCACTCGTAGCTTTTCTATTGATGCAGTTAAGAATATCTATTGCATATTTTTCAGCCATATTTTATTAATAAAATGTATTCAGGTTTATGATGATGATCGATATCGGCTAAAAAATGACTGGATCGTTATAGCCAATGAAATCAATGTTCTAGTGTGAGATTCGAACCCATGATAGCATTAAATATTTTAAATAAAGGCGAACGTTTTATCCACACGACCACCGTTAATGAAAGAACATATTTTAAAGTTTTAATCTACTTAAATGATTTAGGCGCAGGGATATGAAAGCAAAAAATCTCTCCGCATGAAATAAAAATAATGCAAGTGTCTAAAATACATAAAGACACATAAGAAAATATCAGTGAATATGTATACAATATTTTATAAATTATAAATGAAATTATGTTGTTCGGTCGGCTAATAATAGTAAATATTAAACAGGAAAAAATCTGCTACAAATGCTGGAAGATTTCTTTATAATGTTATTTTACCTACTTTTCATTTTAAATGATAAGTTTTAAAAAAAGGTTCAAGGATTCTGGTTTCAATGAAGACATCGGATCGAAGGTGATGATTCCCAAATTTGCTATTAGTTATGCACTTAGACCAACCGTTTTAACTGGGATGCTGTTACACAGAGACAGACAGACATGCATACTGACAACTTTGTTATGCACGAAAGATTGACTGTTTTGACAATGTTTGGTGAGATAAATAAAATGTTGTCCTTTGGAATGTAGAAAATCTTGTCTACTTATATATGCTCTGTTGTTGCAACTTGACAATCATCGAGCTATAAAGCGGAAGAGGTTGGTATACATAAAATATAGAAGGTATATACTAAAACATATTTTCCTACTCCTATATATATATATATATATATATATATATATATATTCATATATATATATATATTCATATATATATATATATATATATACATATATATATATATTCATATATATATATATATATATATATATATATATATATATATATATATATATATATATATATATATATGTATGTGTGTGTGTGTGTTTGGTTGTGTTAAAAATGACAAACGGAAAACAGGTTAAAGTGCAGGAGAAAAACAAAAACAAGAGATTTTACTGGTTTCGTTCGTGTTGGCGAACGTCTTCAGAAAAAGTGAAGATTTGTAAATAATTTTTTTTTTGAAGGCACACACATGAGGTGATGAAAGGATGATCCGATTGAACCATATGAGAAGACTTTAAGTGACGTTGAAATATTGTCCACACCGGCATTTCATTTTCATGAATTATCGTGTACCTTACCCTATATATATATATATATATATATATATATATATATATATATATATATATATATATATATATATATATATATATATATATATATAAAGATAGATGGACGAAGAGTGATAAACATGCACGAATGTCCAAATTTATATCAAACTTCGATTGTTTAATGCAAGGTATATTGTTCAATGCAAGGTATATTGTTCAATGCAAGGTATATTGTTCAATGCAAGGTATATTCTGTAATAAAATTATGTTTATTATTTCAGATTAACTATATATATATATATATATAGTAGAGAATGGTAGTTTGCTTGAAGCATTGCTGGGTATAGTAGTAGTAAGTTTTTGAAAGGCTGTGGGCAATGCAATTCCGGGTAATATGCAAGTTGAAAGGAAAGGAACAAAAACAATAAAAATAAATCGAATACGATATAAGACTTACTATTTATTTTTCCTTTTTTTTCCTTTTTTTTTTTCCTTACATAACAGCAAGAGTGTTTTAGCTGTCCGGGTGATTAAAAATCACTATTTGATATTTCGGGAAAAGACATCCCTTTTTCAAAAATAATTAGACCAGAAGAAGAATAATATTTTATTCTTCTCCGACTGTGTAGAGAATAATACAAAACAAAATGGCTGCCAGATATAGACCGCAGCAAAAACAGTTTCACAGGGAATATAAATTAAGTTAAGTTTTATTTTAATATTATGTTAAATATATGATTGGTGTTTAGAATATTAGTGTAATGTTGGTTAGGTGTATGGTGTTCGATAAACTGCTATTTTTGATAATATATATATATCATTTTTTTATTTATTTTTTTTTTTTTTTTATATTTGAATATTTATTTTGTTTTATCTTCGTATTTTTATTTTGTTTATCTTTCTATCGTAATTTAAGAATTTTAATATAAATTAAAGTAATTAGTCTCATATTTTAAATATTCTAGATCTATCTACTATTGATTTCGATTATCATCTATTAAAGAAGTGTTATTAATTACTAATTGTGAGTTTCGTCAAATTAGATTAACGAATTAACTTATTAACTTGATATATTTATCATAAGATAAAGGGGAGTAACTCTGGATTTTTAAAAATATTTTTTTATAATTAATTTTTTTTTATAAAATTTTTTTTTTTAATTTTTTTAAAAATTTTTTTTTTTTTTGGTGGAGATCTGTATAACAATATTAGTATATATATACAACATATATACACAAATGCATATATACATATATATATACATATCTATGTATTATTGTTTGTTTAATTGTTTATCTATATATATTCATCAATTTCTTTACATATTTGTTTGTTTGTTTTGTTTTTTTTGTTTTGTTTTTTTTGTTTGTTTTTTTTATTTTTTTAATTTTTTTTATTTATTTA
The DNA here is from genome assembly GCA_963556195.1 of Sepiola atlantica. Taxonomy (NCBI): domain Eukaryota; kingdom Metazoa; phylum Mollusca; class Cephalopoda; order Sepiida; family Sepiolidae; genus Sepiola; species Sepiola atlantica. The sequence goes on along the minus strand of OY744521.1, from coordinate 34,802,749 downwards.
TTTTTTATTATTATTATTTACTTGTTTAATTTATTTTATGAATTATTTATTTAATATTTGTATGTTATTTGTATACATTCTATATGTGTTTGGATTTATTAATTAATAATGCTAGGTTATGGAGTGACTTATTTTGGTGGGTTAGACGAGTATGCTGAATATGGTTTTTGGTTTGTGGTTCAAGTGTGTAAGGATGGAAGTTCATATGGGGAGGGGCCTGTTTGATTGTTTGGGTGTATGGTGAGTTTATTATGGGAGGTGAGTAATGGGTGAAGTGGTGGAAACGGACTCTGTTAAGTGTTAGATATGGGGGTTGGTTGGTGGATGGGGGGTAGATATTATAGAATGAAAGGTGAGTAGAGCTCGTGACGTTGATTGAGTGAGGGGTTTAATCTCACTCTCTCTCCTTGATTTCAACCTTAACATCACCGAAGATGGCTCTATACACACTAACTTCTATAGGAAACCTGCCTGCAAAAACCTTTTCATACACTATAAGTCTGCCCTGCCCACAAAAGCCAAATTAAGTTATGCCCATAATGAAATTACCCGAATACAAAATAAATGCTCTTCTGCTGCTGACAAAATATCACACACTAAAAACTTCCACCAAACCCTCCAAAATAATGGCTACCCCGCCCCCACCATAGCCCACCTAAATAAGCCCAAAACACGTAGACACCGCACCCTCGCTAACACATGCTTCTTAAAACTCCCTTTCTTCAACGATAAGATCACCACCTCCATCCGCAAGGCAATACATAAGGAAAACCTTAACATACAACTAACACATACTGGCACCTCCTTACGCCAACATCTATCTAATGAACACACTAACCACACACCCGAACCCTGCTCCCTGGCCAATTGCCCTATCTCCAACACAGGTCTGTGCCTTCGCACTAACTGTGTTTACAAACTACAGTGTAATAAATGCAAAAAATTTTACATCGGCAACACTACAAGACCGCTACACTTGCGCATAAAGGAGCACTTGAATACCCGTATATCCTCTTTCCACAAACACATAGAGATTTGCTCAAACACTCAGCGCGATATTCACGTCTCCATCTTAGCGTCTGTCAGAAACATCGGTGACCTTAGAATCACAGAATCAATCCTCATCTCCAGATTAAACCCCTCACTCAATCAACGTCACGAGCTCTACTCACCTTTCATTCTATAATATCTACCCCCCATCCACCAACCAACCCCCATATCTAACACTTAACAGAGTCCGTTTCCACCACTTCACCCATTACTCACCTCCCATAATAAACTCACCATACACCCAAACAATCAAACAGGCCCCTCCCCATATGAACTTCCATCCTTACACACTTGAACCACAAACCAAAAACCATATTCAGCATACTCGTCTAACCCACCAAAATAAGTCACTCCATAACCTAGCATTATTAATTAATAAATCCAAACACATATAGAATGTATACAAATAACATACAAATATTAAATAAATAATTCATAAAATAAATTAAACAAGTAAATAATAATAATAAAAAATAAATAAATAAAAAAAATTAAAAAAATAAAAAAAACAAACAAAAAAAACAAAACAAAAAAAACAAAACAAACAAACAAATATGTAAAGAAATTGATGAATATATATAGATAAACAATTAAACAAACAATAATACATAGATATGTATATATATATGTATATATGCATTTGTGTATATATGTTGTATATATATACTAATATTGTTATACAGATCTCCACCAAAAAAAAAAAAAATTTTTTTAAAAATTAAAAAAAAAAATTTTATAAAAAAAAATTAATTATAAAAAAATATTTTTAAAAATCCAGAGTTACTCCCCTTTATCTTATGATAAATATATCAAGTTAATAAGTTAATTCGTTAATCTAATTTGACGAAACTCACAATTAGTAATTAATAACACTTCTTTAATAGATGATAATCGAAATCAATAGTAGATAGATCTAGAATATTTAAAATATGAGACTAATTACTTTAATTTATATTAAAATTCTTAAATTACGATAGAAAGATAAACAAAATAAAAATACGAAGATAAAACAAAATAAATATTCAAATATAAAAAAAAAAAAATAAATAAATAAAAAAATGATATATATATATTATCAAAAATAGCAGTTTATCGAACACCATACACCTAACCAACATTACACTAATATTCTAAACACCAATCATATATTTAACATAATATTAAAATAAAACTTAACTTAATTTATATTCCCTGTGAAACTGTTTTTGCTGCGGTCTATATCTGGCAGCCATTTTGTTTTGTATTATTCTCTACACAGTCGGAGAAGAATAAAATATTATTCTTCTTCTGGTCTAATTATTTTTGAAAAAGGGATGTCTTTTCCCGAAATATCAAATAGTGATTTTTAATCACCCGGACAGCTAAAACACTCTTGCTGTTATGTAAGGAAAAAAAAAAAAAGGAAAAAAAAGGAAAAATAAATAGTAAGTCTTATATCGTATTCGATTTATTTTTATTGTTTTTGTTCCTTTCCTTTCAACTTGCATATTACCCGGAATTGCATTGCCCACAGCCTTTCAAAAACTTACTAATATATATATATATATATATATATATATATATATATATATATATATATATATATATATAGTCTGATGATTTCCTTCGGAAATGATATATCAACGTTTCTATGTAGCTTACTTGTCATAAATATATATATCATCAAAAATAATTGAGTCATATATTAAGGTCAATATATTAATGGAAAGCTGATGATCAGAAATTAGTTTACCAGAAATAATAAAAAGATTAAAATATTTACTAATTAAATTATTATAATGATTAGTTGCTAAATTAAAACATGTTTTTAAATCCAGTTAAATTTATAAATTTTTGTTAATTAATTTAATTTAAATTTATAAATGTGCTATATTAAAGTAGAAGCAAATTGTCAATAAAAAATTGTCAATAAATAATTGTCAATAAATAACTCAATTCATTGAAATTCCGAATTGTTTCTCAAGTCCAATCAAACCTTACGATTTGCATAAAAATAGACAAACGGGAAAAAAGAATAACTTTTTAAATAGTTTATAGAATAGATATAAATGCGTATGTGAGAGATAGGGTATGAGTGTGTGTGTGTGTGTTTCCTGTCTCAGTCTGTAACGATCACTCGAGCTTGACGAATGTTCAGGTGACAATATGTGCTCAATATTCTCCTCAGCATCACACAAACAATGATAAAATTGCTTTCCATCAGAATTGGCAGACGTTGTATTACATATTCAGAAAATGGAGTCTGTGGAACTTTGGACATATTTGGGCGGCACACAGCCGCAGTGGGACTGTCCGGGTGGAAGGGAGTAGAGAAAGAAGAATAAAATATTCTGGGCGGCGTCGGAAACAGAAGGGTGGTGGCGGGTGGGTGAATGGTGGAGGTAGGCTGAGATGTTGGTTGGAAGAAGGGTGAAAAAAAGATTTATGTTTTACAGATGGCCTCGTCCACAATGGAAGGACCTACTCTACCCCCATCGTGCGTCTGTTGAGATGAACAAACGTAGGGCGCATGCATCACTGATTAATAGAAGAAGAAGAAGAAGAAGAAGAAGAAGAAGAAGAAGAAGAAGAAGAAGAAGAAGAAGAAGAAGGGGCAAAGTAGATGGGGAGGAGTTGGAAGAATGGGAGTCAGAGGAGGAAAAAGATGGAAGAAAAGAAAGAATGAAAAGGAAGAAAGAAAGAATATGTTACAGAAAAGATGGGGAATGAGAGGGAAAAGAAAAAGAAGAATGAGGAGGATAGAGGAATCAGATGGTGGAAGGAGGGGAGCGGGAAAAAGAGAAAAGGGACACGATAAGAAGAAGAAGAAGAAGAAGAAGAAGAAGAAGAAGAAGAAGAAGAAGAATGGCTATCACTATGCCATTAGCAGAATCGATTATTTGCATTGATTCATTTAAATTCTTTATAAAATTATTTTATTTTACAGTTTACTTATTCCCTTTTTTGTCAATTACCTCTTCCTTCCTTTTTACTGTTTTTTCTTTATTTGTCTACTTTCACTTTCATTTTCACTTTCACTATCAACTTCATTGTTTATCTTAACCTCCTTAATATCATTTTTCTTCAAGTTTCTACATTTTTCTATTTATCTGTCTTTGCTACGACTATTACTACTGCAACTACTACTACTACTACTAATAATAATAATAATAATAATAATAATAATAATAAGAAGAAGAAGAAGAAGAAGAAGAAGAAGAAGAAGAAGAAGAAGAAGACTATACACGAAGAACTAAAACAAAAGAGAGACTGTAAGAGAGACTGAAAGGATACATATACAAATCTGAACAGCACAAACAAAATAGAATTTTGAAAACAACCAAAGCCAGTTTTACCAAAACATAAACGGAGGAAGAACAAAAGCAGAACAACTGGACCGAAACAAAACAAATGTGGGGCAATATATGTAAAAAGTGAACAGAATACAACAGAATAGCCTAATAGCTGAAAACATGAAAGAACATTTTCGGGAAATTTAAAAAGGATGAGAAACCAAAATTAATGAAGAAACACTCAAGACGAACCTAAGAAAAAATAGCAAACTGGGAAGCACCAGACAACGACGGAATACATGTATTCTGTTTTGTTTTTATTATCATACTTTGCATCAAAGGCTAACATAAAACCTAAGTGGGTGACTAAAGGAAGAAGCACATTAATATAAAAAAGATAGCAATAGAGGAACGATTTTAAGCAACTACATACCGATAATTTGCCTATCTACCATGTGGAAAATTTTAACGGCAAAAATGAGCGAAAAAATCTACAACTCTCTTAATAACCATGGCCTATTTCCAGAAGAACAAAAAGGAGGCCGGAAAAGATGTCGAAAAGTTATGAGAGACAAATAACCTTCTAGACATCCACGAAAAGATCTCGCATGAGGTAAAACGCAGAAAATACGATATAACCCAGGAATGAATCGACTCCAACTAAAACCTACAAGCATAGATAATAAGAATGTGCAGAATATCTGATAAATCTATCAATGTTATGAGGAAAAAAGCGGAAACATGGAGAGTGGAACTGAAATCTAGAGAACAGCACCTGACAGAGATAAAAAAAAGAATACAGAGAGGCATTTTCCAGGGAGACTCGTTATCACCACTGCTTTTTATTATCGCCAGTGCCTTATAGAGTTGCCGGGAAAAGAACTCAATTATCTGAATCAAAGAACTAGGTAACTAATGGCCATGCACAATACACTGCACTCGAAGAATAATATACAATATATAAAAATGGAGAGAAGAGGGAAGAGGACTGGTAAGCATAGACCACAGCGTGGAGGATACGACAAAAGAACGGGAACAATACATAACCCAACGTAATCAACCACTGATTACTCCTGTACACAGCACTGCGAAAAGCAACAATACAAAGAGCAGGGAACTGGAAACAAAAAGGCGAGAAAAGCAACATGTGAAGAGAAGCAGTTACATGGACGATTTATAAGACTGATCAAAGAAGAGACACGCGGAAACGCGTGGACATGGCTACGAAGAGGACATTTGCACAGAGAAACAGAATCTCTACTTACGAGACTCACAACATAACACAGTCAGAAAGAAGTATATACAAGCAAAGATAAGCAAACTCCAGGAAAACAGTAAATGTAGACGCTGTTTACAAAGAAACGAAACAGTAAAACACATAATAAGTGAATACAGCAAACTAGCCCAAAAGGAATACAAAAACAGACACGGGAGGCAGTCAACTTTGAACTATGCAATTGTTACACTGTGAATTATGCAGACAATTGTACAGACACAAACCGGAGACATTGATAGAAAATGAAAATCATAAAATCTTCTGGGACATAGAAGTACAAACGGACAAACTCATTTTAGTAAGGAAATCGAGTTTGATAAGAAGCAACAAGAAAGAAAAAGGTGAGACTCGTACAGATTCTTTTTTACTTTGTAGTATTCTTTGTTTATATCCAGCATTTTTAAGATAGGAGAAGAGATACTCTTTCCAACTAATATGAAAACAGGACTGAGACAAATAGTGATTGAATAATTTTGAGAAGTTAGAACAAAGTTCAGGAGCACAATGTTTGAGAGTGACAACAGGAATTGAATCGGGACCGGAAGCCTTAGACTGGTCAAGATCAGAAAGAACTTTAGCAACCATCACGAGAAAGTGATCAGTTTTCGAAGGAAAATCAGGAAGAACAGCACTAGAGTCACCTAAGGAAGAATTGTCAGCAAAATGACGAGTAAAGAGATCAGCCTTATCCTTAGAAGATGAAATAACCTGAAGACCATTAAAAAAGGGAGGAATAGCAGACTTGCCATTATTAATAACACTATTGTAGATTCTCCAAAAATCACGAGAGCCTACGTTTTGAGATGAGATAGAATCACTAATCCTCTGAGAATAACTAAACTTAGCCTCAGAAATTGCACTGTTGCGAGCATTGCTAGCTCTTTATGTAGGATTGTCTGGAAGCCTTAGAACTATCTTGCTGATATTCTGATTAAAGTATATATATATATATATATATATATATATATATATATATATATATATATATATATATATATATATATATATATATATATATATATATATATATATGTTGCTGACCATCTTATAAATAGCGCTGAATGTGTGTCGACGTACACTAGTGACTGGTTTTCTGTCATAAGTAGATCGCATCCTCTATTCCACCTCAAAGTCCTGGAAGCTATATATATCAAGTCAATCAAACTCTCCCTTTGTAAATAAAAGGAGTGGCTTTTAGGACTTAATGTGATCAACTTGTGACCCTCCACCCCATAATTTTTTTTTCTCCCAAACTTTTCATTAGTTTTCATTTTAATTTTTTTTAAGTTTTTAGTCGTATTTAATTACTTCCACGTTAATACTCTGATGAGTGTGGACGAAAGCCAGCTTAGTACATTCATTAATTTTTTAAATTATTTCCTCTCGTTTTTATACTTGTTCAATTTCATTCTACCCCCCAAAAAATGTCCCAAACGTCCGTATTCCTCGCCGTTAATATATATATATATATATATATATATATATATATATATATATATATATATATATATATATATATATATATATGGGAGAGAGAGAGTTTTTATGTTTAAATGAACTAGCATTCCATAAGGAATTATTTACTGACATCAAAGATGCATGGACGAAGTATAAAACTTAATACATTTGTTTACATCTCTCGTGCTATAGTTCCCCCCCTCTCTCTCTCTCTCTCTCTCTCTCTCTCTCTCTCTTTCTCTCTCTCTCTCTCTCTCTCTCTCTTGTACCCAATTTGGGCCTTAAGTTTAAGGGTTATTAAGGTTTAATTAGAAGTTAGGGAATTTGTCTCCGTTAGAGTCCAATAGCGATAGATACAATTCTATGTAAGTTGAAAATATTTAAAATATTTAAATGGAAGTTGTGCTCATATTATGCCAGCCCCCCCCCCCCCCCCCCAACAACCATTTAAAATACTTAAAAGAAAATGAAAATATGGGTTTTTTTAATTGATGTCTACGGTTAAAATTTCATCGAAATTGGGGGTATCTGAATTTTCACGGAGTGCTTCCCTTATGAAAACAGATTAAATAGTATTACTGCCTTTTGTTTATAATGGACTATTCCAATATTTGAATTATTTCCTTTCTTTATTACCTTTTTATATACTAATAAGTCAACACTTACAAAGGTCAAAAGCAACTCGAGGATAGGAGCTAATAAGATTGTCAATTGGATGATGAATAATACTATAAAAGCGTTGAAAACGATGAATGGAATAAACAAAATGTTATTAGTTTTTAGTTTTTTAACTGGGTTCACCCCAAACAAGGCAAGGGGCTACTGAGAAGTGGGGTGAAAGTTAAGGGGATCATCGTAAATTGGGAGCTGTACAGCTAGATGTTTGTTCACATTGGTTTCAAATCTCTGCATGTCGGTACAGTCGGGGAAACATGAGGCAGAGAAGGAGTTCCAAGGGCTGGCAGCTATAGGAAAGAAGCTGTTGGAGTAGAAAGTTCTCCGGCATCTGGGGACCTTCACAGTGAATGGGTGGGATTTAGCTGATTGTCGGGTTAGTCGAGTGTAAGGCGACTCAACAAGTATTTATTGAGATTAGGCTTGAAGACGGCTATGTTGTAGTCTGCAGGAAATCAGTCCCATGGTAATGTGTTCCACAGATGGGAAGTTCTTGGAAATAAAATCTTTTAATAGAAATTCTGTTTTGTTTTAGGTACACATTAGAAGAAAGCAAAGTTATCTGTAGTAGTGGGAACTAGATGAGTTCTTCAATGTTTGATAGGGAGTAACAAGAGATTGGAACTCAGTTGAGCACTCTCCATAGAAATAACGATAGAGTACAGAAAGACTAGCAATGTCTATTTTGTGGGTAAGGAGCTGTAATGAAGATAAGAGATCGAGATCATCATCCACTAGATTGCGAAGTCGATTTTGTAGTCTGTCAAGACAAAAAATAGTACTCTGAGCGACATGCTCCAGATGTGGCAGTACTACTCCATCTTAGGGCGTATACAGATAGAAGATTGCATCAGGGATTAGATACTTTCAGGAGCGGTAGAATGATCTAACCATTTTTTCTAAAAATCATAGCTACGAATTTAATGTAAGTCTTCTATTTCAGGTCTGGAGTGAAACTCAGTTAAAGGAGCTTATCAAAACAATGTGGTTTCTTCCAGGAAGGAGACACTCATTTAAACTGAGGCCAACCAAAGATCTGAGCATGGATGTTTAGAGGTGTTGTAAGTAACGAACCACCTTTTCTACATTGCACCACGTGATCGAGGTTGGAAGAGAGAGAATAAGTACAATTTCGATGGCTAATGTTCTTCAAAGTGCTTGATCAAGATTCAGTGAGAGGGTTAGGGCGAGAATAGATTTTGAGGCGTTGATACTATGTTGATACTATGATACTATGTTGATACTATGTTGATACTATTATACTATGTTGATACTATGTTGATACGATGATGCTATTTTGGTGCTATGTTGATACGATGATGCTATGTTGATACTAGGATACTGTGTTGATACTATGTTGATACTATGATGCTATGTTGGTACTATGTTGATACTATGTTGATACTATGATACTATTTTGATACTATGTTGATACAGTGATGCTATGTTGGTGCTATGTTGTTACTATTATACTATGTCGATACTATATTGATACTATGATGCTATGTTGGTACTATGTTGATACTATGATACTATGTTGGTACTATGTTGATACTATGTTGACACTATGTTGATACTATGTTGGTACTATGTTGATACTATGTTGATACTATGTTGATACTATGTTGGTACTATGTTGATACTATGTTGATACTATGTTGATACTATGATGCTATGTTGGTATTATGTTGATACTATGATACTATGTTGGTATTATGTTGATACTATTTTACTATGTTGATACTATGATGCTATGTTGGTATTATGTTGATACTATGATACTATGTTGGTATTATGTTGATACTATGTTAGTACTATGTTGATACTATGTTGATACTATGTTGATACTATGATGCTATGTTGGTACTATGTTGATACTATGATACTATGTTGGTATTATGTTGATACTATGATACTCTGTTGATACTATGTTGATACTATGATACTATTTTGATACTATGTTGATACAGTGATGCTATGTTGGTGCTATGTTGTTACTATGATACTATGTCGATACTATATTGATACTATGATGCTATGTTGGTACTATGTTGATACTATGTTGATACTATGTTGATACTATGTTGATACTATGATGCTATGTTGGTACTATGTTGATACTATGACACTATGTTGGTACTATGTTGATACTATGTTGATACTATGTTGATACTATGATGCTATGTTGGTACTATGTTGATACTATGATACTATGTTGGTATTATGTTGATACTATGATACTATGGTGGTACTATGTTGATACTATGATACTCTGTTGATACTATGTTGATACTATGATGCTATGTTGGTACTATTTTGATACTATGTTGATACTATTATGCTATGTTGGTACTATGTTGATACTATGTTGATACTATGTTGATACTATGATGCTATGTTGATACTATTTTGATACTATGTTGATACTATGATGCTATGTTGATACTATGATACTATGTTGATAGTATGTTGATACGATGATGCTATGTTGGTGCGATGTTGATACTATGATACTATTTTGATACTATATTGATACTATGATACTGTGTTGATACTATGTTGATAATATGATGCTATGTTGGTACAATGTTGATACTACGTTGATACTATGTTGATACGATGATGCTATGTTGGTACGATGTTGATACTATGATACTATGTTGATACTATATTGATACTATGATACTGTGTTGATACTATGTTGATACGATGATACTATGTTGGTACTATATTGATACTATGATACTGTGTTGATACTATGTTGATACGATGATGCTATGTTTGTACAATGTGTATACTATGATACTATGTTGATACAGTGTTGATACTATGCTGAGAACAGATCTTGAGCCGTTGATACTATTTACTTTTGACTTCTGCCAATTATCAACTACTTATATAGATCTTTACTCACTTATTTACTTATTTAATTAATTTATTTGTATACTTATTTATCTGTTTCTTTGATTTTTACCGATTTTTTTTCGTACATACAACCATTTTCATTTTTTGGTTCATTCATTTTTCTTTTGTTTATTCATTTTAATTCTTTTTTCCTTCACCTTTGTTTCGTTCATATATTTTCATTCATTTTTTCTTTCATTCAGTTTTCGTTCGTTTATTCGTTTTCATTCTTTTGTTCATTTGATTCTTTTATTCATTCATTTTCTTGCGTTCATTCATTGCTGTTCCGTTCAAGCATTTTCATTCTTTCGTTCATTTATTTATTTTTGTTCTATTACTTTTCTTTCTTTCGTCCATTCTTTCGTTCATTTATTTATTTTTGTTCTATTACTTTTCTTTCTTTCGTCCATTCTTTCGTTCATTTATTTATTTTTGTTCTATTACTTTTCTTTCTTTCGTCCATTCTTTCGTTCATTTATTTATTTTTGTTCTATTACTTTTCTTTCTTTCGTCCATTCTTTCGTTCATTTATTTATTTTTGTTCTATTACTTTTCTTTCTTTCGTCCATTCTTTCGTTCATTTATTTATTTTTGTTCTATTACTTTTCTTTCTTTCGTCCATTCTTTCGTTCATTTATTTATTTTTGTTCTATTAATTTCTTTCTTTCGTCCATTAATATTCTTGCGTTCATTCTATCGTTCATTCATGTTTTTTTTTATTGTTCGTTCATTCTTTTTTCTTTAATTTATTTTCATTAAGTATTTTGTTCTTTCATTTTTCTTTAATTCATTTATGTTCATTGTGCCGTTCATTTATGAGTTTTTTGTTCATTCATGTATTTCTATATTTCATTCATTTATTTTTCTTTCGTTCATTTGTTTTCATTCTTTTCTTCATTCATTTCTCTTTCGCATTCACTAATTGTTTCGTTTCTCTCCTTGTTAACATTTTCCGCACCTTTTATTCGCTTTTACTGTTGCGGTGTTCAGTATGGAGTGGTATCAGGAGTAAGGGCGTTTTTTAGTTGAATCTGTATCATTATTAGCGAAGAGATAGCTGCTTTAAACCATCTTTTCCGGTGTGGAAGCATGTTGGTGAAAGACAATAGTAAAGTTGTCATATTTTAGCTGATGAATATCCGTCCCATTTGAGGGTTCTTGATAAGGTGTAGAAACGTATCTGTAATTTGATTGGCCACACCCTTTCTTCTTCTCTGAACTTCTTTCTCACAGACGTGATGTTGCTAGTCTCAGTCTTTTCTATAAATACTATTATGGCATGTGTTCTTCAAAATTGTGTGATCTATTTCCCGCTTCCTTTGTTCGCGCTCGTTTGTCTTGTTGGCCTAGTGGTTTGCATAAACTCGCTGTTTTGATACATTCTTATTCCGGTGGCTTCTTTCTGGGAGCTGCAGGCTTGTGGAACTCTCTTCCTGCTTACTGTTTTCCTCATACCTTTTCAAGACTAAGGCCAATAGGCATCTCCTGTCTTTGCGATAATCATCTTCCGTTCTTGTTATCTCCTTACATCAAGCGGCGTCATGCCTGGTCTTGAGCGATTTCCATTAAAACAGTACCCGTGGGGGCATTTGGATTCTGATAGCTTTTGTCTTTTCGCGCCTTAATCAGGTTTAATGATTCCTCTTGTTACATACAGGTTATCTCATATGTGTATTTGACGGTCCCGTCATAACTTATTATATCTACTGCTATATATATCTTATACGAACAAATTTGACACTTTTTGAATAAGAAAAGCAAAAAACTTAATATCTTTGCTAATAATTGATGTATTCTCAAAATTCAAAGTGCATCTCTTAGAGGATATTTTGTCGAATGCAGCTCACTCGAATAAGCCGCTCTCAGCCTCCCCGACGTTCTCCGAGCGAACCCTAAATCTGGAGCAGGCGGCATTCATGTTGACCTTCGAGAGACGCCTCTACACCAGTTTGATTCTGGTGTTGTCCGACGATACGGTTGGTATCTTTCTCAACTGCGCTCCACACGTGATAATCCAATTGGTTGCAATCAAGTGAGTTAAAGGGACCAGATGTTGGTACTGGTGAATTTGTGGAAGTTTTCAGACTGCCATTTCTAGGTTTTCCTGAAGGTGTGACACGGGGCTGCGTTCTTTTGTCACACCTAAGGTCTACAGCCACAATCTCTGCTAAACGCTTGACAACTCAATATAGCAATCTAACGTAAGTGTTTCTAAGACTTGAAAACAGAACAGTTATTAAATTCATTTCTCTCCACGGATCGATACATACATAAATTGATATGTGCAGCTACTTATCCTCCAAGGATAAACAAGTGACGGCAATACAATGGAAGTAATTCAGTTATTATAAATATGTTGTTACCACTTCATTGCCCTTTTTCATTTCCTATATTTTATAAATATATTGAAGCTAAAATTGGCTCTTAAATAATTGTATCTTTGGTTTTGTATATTGCTTAAGCCGTATAAATATTTGAGCTCTCTAGACTACATATCAGATCATGTGTTTTAGTAGGGGTGGGACGTAATGGTTGAAAATTTCAGATTCATGCGAGTAGTATTTTTTGTGTTCATTTATACATAAATAACACTAAACAATCAAACATTTGGAAAATTTTGCAAAATTCAGAAGGTGCAGGCCAAAAATAGCCGTTAGGGCTCCACGGGACTCAAAATCCATCATTTTTCGGTGAAAAAGTGGTTTCATGCGAAATTGCAGATCCTAAAACATCCTCAAAAGCTATGAATGGATATAGATGGTTAGATCTGATATAGTACTTTAAGTTTTTGGCTATTTTACATTCATAAAAACCCTTTCACAGCCTGAAAATGGTCCTAAATTAAAGTACTATATCAGATCTAACCATCTATATCCATTCATAGCTTTTGAGTATGTTTTAGGGCCTTCAATGTCGCATGAAACCACTTTTTCACCGAAAAATGATGGATTTTGAGTCCCGTGGAGCCTTAACGGCTATTTTTGGCCTGCACCTTCTGAATTTTGCAAAATTTTCCAAATGTTTGATTGTTTAGTGTAATTTATCTATGAATGAACACAAAAAATACTACTCACATGAATCTGAAATGTTCACCCATTACGTCCCACCCCTAGTTTTAGACAGTTTCCTTATAACGTTATATTCTTGCATCATATATACTAATGCGCGCCTAGATATGTACGTCTATTGCTTTATATACCTACCTACCTATGTATCTACCTACAAAACTAACCAAAGGGAAGTAATTCTGTTATTTAAAGTAAACTACTGCAATTTCATTATATTTTATCCTGAATAGCTACCTATATTAAATTGAAAATAGGCTTTTATTGCTAGGATTATTCGAACTACTGTTCTCATCTTGGATGCTATTCTCACGATATTTCGGCTGATGTAACCTCCGAGCTTCTTCATGTGTATTTTGTTGAACTCGGGAATCTTTCTGTCGAACTTGGGAATCTGTACGGAATTTCGAACGGAACCTTTTATTTAATCAACAAGGGTAGCTTACTCTCGTTCAGTAAGCCATGACCAAGTATAAGTCTTAAGCACTGGGGATTGAACCTTCAACCATCCAGAAGACTGTTGCTTAGAACTGATTATTACTTAGCACTTTTATCCGTTACGTCATGGGTCCTTGCGGAAAATTCTCGTATGAATTTTAGAAGCCTTAAACCTATTCTTGTATTAGATGTTTAATCTTACTACGTGTCACTATATTCATACTAGAATTATCAGGTAGGACCCGCGGCGTAACAGATAAAAGTTCTAAGTGACAATCAGTTCTAAGTGACAGTCTTCTGGAGGTTGAAGGTTCAATCCTCAGTGCGGACAATACTAAGATTTTATTTACTCCTCCCCAGGAGTTAGGCACAAGGCCAGTTTTATCTTACTCCCACAAGTAAGATGTGACCCAAGATCGGGTCGAGAAAGTGGGGTTTGAAAAGCCAGCGCTCGAGAGGTGAGCACTCTGGCCATTTAAAAATTGCCTGGGCAGCCCCGTCGGCATTCCCCGGTAGGGGCGCCTCAGACAGTAAGCAATAAACTTACTCCTCCCCAAAGAGAGAAGGCAAAGCCTGGGAGGGTGCACCTCCTAGAACTGCACAGGACAGGCGTGCAGTATCCATCGGAACAGATACTACACTTTGATCTTAGCCAAAAGGCCAAAGAAAGGTTCTAAGAGTAATTTACTCCTCTCCAGGAGTTAGGCACAAGGCCAGTTTTTATCCTACTCCCACAAGTAAGATGTGACCCAAGCTCGGGTCGGAAAGTGGGGGTTGAAAAGCCAGCGCCCGAGAGGTAATACAATTACAAATTACTTAATTACTTAAGACTTCTACCCGGCTGACAGAACAAGAGCGAGCTACCCCCGTAGATTAAATAAAGGGTTCCGTTCGAAATTCCGTACGGATCCCCAAGTTCGGCAGAAAGATTCCCGAGTTAGAAAAGATACACCTAAAGAAGGTCGGAGGTTACATCGGCCAGAATGTTGTAAGAATAACATCCAAGATGAGGATAATAATTCGAATAATTTAAATAATACAAATTATGAATCCTCTTCTTAAAGATTCCAAAACATGAAAATAAGCTGTTCGAATAGTTCGATAATCAGGCAAAGTATTTTTTTAAACTTAGAGATGTGAGCTTTCCAAGCGTTCCGGTGCGCATATTCAGTGATATGTACGTGAGACATTCTCTTTATAATATAATATTTCTAGCGACACGGACTGAAAACCTGTGTGTGCCAAATTCGAATCCAGTTCGTTCTACAGAAGCACTTTCATCAAACCTACACCTGACCTTGTGTCTAACCTCCTAGAAAGGAAGTAAATAAAATAACGTAATATTTATAGCGCTATTTACTTATCCAAGACTAGATACGTACGAATGTTGATATGTACACTTAACTATCTTACTACATACTCATCGAACGTTAAAAAAAACGCGGTAGTAATTCAACTATATATCATACTAGCTGACCCGTGTCCCGGTGTTGCCCGGAAAAATTGGGGAAGCCAAGAATGATACCCCAAGTAGTAAATTGATCGAAAATAACCAGAAAGACTCTTTTCACCCTGAATTCTAAGCATTTATCCACGATATGGAAAATATTCGTAAATAGAACTGCGGGTGATAGTAAAATAAAAACAATCATCGAATCATAAAAAATAATAGTTTATAAATGAAAGTTCGTTTTGCAAAGTAATATGCAAATTAGTTAACCGTCGGACGTCACATAGACATGACTTCGTATATTAGAAAGGTGTTTTTCTTCTATTGTGAATGGGAAGGTGGTTATTCAATCTTAATTTCAGTTAGACAAATATCTCAACTTTATAAATATCGAGTTAAAGAATAGTTGTCTTCCTAATGAACAGACAATCAGATATGCGCACAAATTCCCTATAAAATTCCCTATAAAATTCCCTATAAAATTCCTGTCGTAATCTTAGTACATATTTTCCCTTGCTTTTGTAAACATTGCAGTGTACAACCTCCTAGTTCTAGCAGTAATGGTTACAACATATCAAAGAAGAAAGTTCTTTAATCATCTAGATATCTTCTGTTATATCTATGGAAACGTCACTTTTCAGGATCAAAGACGTAATATCAATTACTTTGTCATGAAGATGCATTTGCTTATTTTAAAGTACCACTTGGAAATCGGGACAAAAATTTGATCTATCACAAAGTATGCAACACTTGTGTAGAAATTGCAATCATGGTCTCAAGGGAGGAATCATAAGTTCAGGTTCAGTGTGCCATTTGTTTGAAGAGAACCAACGAACAATTCGGATAGCTTCTGCGTACAAGGTTCAAATAAGAAAACAAAAAAACACTTGACATACACAAATATTCCATCCGCTATTCGACCCGTTTCACACTGTAAGCAAATACCTATTTACTGAGCTGCTAGGGATTTATATTGAATCCCTCAATACAACTACTTCTACAGGCGAATATGATTCAACATATTTATATTTTTAATGATGTAGATTGTGATAACCCATTTGTTTAATCAGCCTGACTTGAATGATATAGTCAGAGATTTGTATTTGCAAACGGGATCTACTGATTCTAGGTTACAAGACATAAGAGTACTGAAAACTTGTCCAGTTGTCTCCCTTTACCGTAAACAAGTATGGCTCCATCCCATATACGTGAAAGAAGAGTATGCTAGCATCAAGATTCTTCTGGAGAGGTTTGAATAACATGATTATGAATGGACCATTTGTGTATATTTGAAAATGGTGAATTTTCTTATTGGTCAGCAGGGTGATTTAAAAAGTACCCCGGTTTTCTGTGCTACTGGGGTCATAGGGTTACAGTTGATTACTGGGTAAAGAAGGAATAGCCACCAAGAAACAGTGTAATGCCTGGTGATAAAGAAATCACTAATGAGCTTTTGGTTGATAGGGACAATATTTTCTTTCCCCAACTGCATATAAAACTTGCTGTAATTGAAACAATTTGTCAAAGCTCTTGATCACAATGAAGATTGCTTTAACTATATATACTCAACTTTTCAAGCTTCCAGTGATTATTTTTTTTTTTAAATGCAGGAATTTGATGGACTTCAAATAAGAACATATCGTAACGATCTACACTTACTTTGCCTCCCCTCTTTGGGGAGGAGTAAGTTTATTGCTTACTGCCTGAGGCGCCCCTACCGGGGGATACCAACAGGGCTGCCCAGGCAATTTTTAATGGCCAGAGTGTTCACCTTCTCGGGCGCTGGCTTTTCAAGTTCCACTTTCCCGACCCGACCTTGGGTCACATCTTACACTGTGTGAGTAAGATAAAACTGGCCTTGTGTCTAACCTCCTGGAGAGGAGGTAAATAAATACACTTACTTGCAACAATGAATGTGGGAGAAACTAAAGCTTTGGATGCATGTTCTTATGTAGTGCATAATTTTCTTGAGAACAGGGAAGTTGGCAACTACTATAAAGGAGCTACTATTGAGTTTGCACCACTTTGTTGTAAAATGAAGAAGGTTTGGTCCGGAACACAGAAATACATGGCGCAGAAACCACGTTGCCACTCTCACTCCATTGCTTTACGATTCCAAGCTCGACACATTTCTGCTTGTCACACGCAACAGCCGAAACGACCAGAGAACAACGGATCCTGGATTTTCACAAGAGCTGTGTTAGCAGGGTTGCGACTGTAATACTGCTTTAATGCTAGACCTATCTGCAATGAGTGGCCGAATGAACCGGAGTTACAGACAAGATAAATTATTTACACAGTGATTTGGACAAGTTTCTTGAGAATCTTGGTTATGTAATTGAAGAGCAAGGTGAACGCTTTCGTCAAAACATTAAAATAATGGATGAACGTTAACAAGGTAGGTGGGAGTCACACCTACCTTGGTAACGTTCATCCATTATGGCAGATTTTTTGCTGGACCTTGATGAGATGTTCCTGGAGCTGTACATCAAAAATCATCAAAGAAGAGAAAATTTATACCATATCGCTGCTGGAATAAATAGGATTTTTGTACATATTTTCTTATCAATTCTGACATTAAAAAATAAACAAAGTGGTCAAGGGCTCTCTTTACATTAGCTACTGAAGGGGCGCCACTCTTTTCTCCACTTACCGTTGATCCTTCAACTTATAATGCTGGGTGTTTAGCAAGGGTGGATCAAGTACCATTTTTTTTATCTTTAGTATGACTTGAACGAGAATTGAACCCCTGTCTCCCAGCCCATTAGCGAGCATTCCAACCATTATGCCTAATAAGCCGGTTAATTCTTACATACTTATGTGCATCACATTTACTTTTGTAACTCGTTGTTAACAACTTAATGATTATTTTTTTCCTTTTTAAGCATGAGTAGAATCTTCATATTCTGCAAAAATGTAACTTTTTATGACTGGATAACGTGACGTGATAGGCAAACGAATATGTTATATTTTGATTCAGCACTTCCAAATTAGGTCAAATGCATTGGAATATCAGGCGCCAGAAAAATTGTGTTGACCAGTGTTATTTTTCGTGCTATATATATATATATATATATATATATATATATATATATATATATATATTCCATGAAAAATGTCAGTATACTGAAATCATATGCCCTTAATAGGGTTAACATGAAAATTCATATACACTAAATGTAAAAAAGCAAGGAAATTCCCAAATGTTTACACTTTTATTGTCATTAAGGGTATGCGAGCACAACAGGCCTATGTATTTTACTGGTAGGAATTTTTCTTCAGCGCACCTCACACACTTCATCCACTCATGCATAGAGATTTATACTGTAGTGATGTGATAATGAAATGGTTTGGTTGATATGTAGTCATACCCTTAATGACAATAAAAGTGTAAAAGTTTGCGAATTTCCTTGCTTTTGTACATTTAGTGTATATGAATTTTCATCTTAACCCTATTAAGGGTATATAATTTCAGTATACTGGCATTTTTCATGGAATGTCACTACTTTTGTATAGGCTATGCGTCAATACAATGCCTTCTCATAAGGTTTTTTTGAATTTTCTGGAAAACTAAGGTATATGGTAAACTGAAATTAAAATGCTATCAACTAGACCCTAGAACCTCTATCTTTACCAAAAATCAGCTGAATCCATCAAATAGTTGATGAGATACAGGGTGGCACATACGTACGTACATACGTACGTACGTACACACAGATGACATGATTTCATGATTGAACTTTCTGGATCACTGGGTTGCCTTGACTAATGATGCTGAAATTCTACACACTTGTAGAACCTATCAAATAGAAATGTTGTGCAAAGTTTTAACTAATTTGGTTTATTGGTTTTTGAGTTATGATTGATCAAAGAAATGAGATTTCCAGCATAGGCCATTCGTGTAGTCTATTAAGGGATAGAGCGCTCTCGCGCCTCCCTTGATATATATTTCTCCACGGCTAGTTAGTGTGTATATCGATCTGTTCCATATCGACCTACCTGTCTACCTACACACACTAAACGCATAAACCTGCAGTAATGCCAGGGAAGTAATTCAGTTATTTAAAATAAGCTGCTTCCACTTAATTGCCTTTCGTTTTTGTTTTTAATCTGTCTACATATATTAAAACCAAAATAGGTTGTTGAATCATTTTATCTTTAATATAGGATATTGGTTAAGCTTTAGGAGGAGACGTTCATTCTATAAGCGCTTCTTTATCTATGTCTTAGACTGTTTTTTCATAACGTGTTATTTCTAGTGATATACATGTTCGTCCATGACTGGATAGGTGTGTGTATTGATCTATACACATGCGTACCAATTTACCCACCCACCAAACGTAGATATTCATACACAGCCGGGGTAATCCTGGGCACAATCTGACACAAGGGTCTAACTCGCTGGGGGGGGGGGCAATCTTTTTGTCTGATTCGGTCTTATGGTGGTTCGGTCTTATGGTGGTTCGGTCTTATGGTGGTTCGGTCTTATGGTGGCTCGGTCTTATGGTGGTTCGGTCTTATGGTGGTTCGGTCTTATGGTGGTTCGGTCTTATGGTGGCTCGGTCTTATGGTGGTTTGGTCTTATGGTGGCTCGGTCTTATGGTGGTTCGGTCTTATGGTGGCTCGGTCTTATGGTGGCTCGGTCTTATGGTGGTTCGGTGTTATGGTGGTTCGGTCTTATGGTTGCTCGGTCTTATGGTGGTTCGGTCTTATGGGAGCGATTCTTCCTCTTTTTAAAAAGGGGATTTGCTTATTGCCGGTCGCCTGAGGCGACTCTATTGGAGAATACCGACGAATTCATTCTCAGTTATTTTCGTATGTTTCCAGAGTGCGCCTCCGAAAATAGCTGCCCCCCCCCCTATTTTAAACTAACCTTTGTACAATGGTCAACAGATGAACACCCCAAATGTAATAAAATCAGGTTAGTATAAGATAAGTAATTCAGTTATTTCAAATAGGCTGATTCTAATATTTTCTACATATATTAGAGCTAAAGTAGGCGGTTGTATTATTTACCTTCTCTCTAGGAGGTTAGGCACAAGGCCAGTTTTATCTTCCTCCCACAAATAAGATGTGACCCACGGTCGGGTCGGGAAAGTGTGGCTTGAAAAGCTAGCACCCGAGAAGGTGAGCACTCTGGCCATTAAAAATGTCCATGGCAGCCCCGTCGGCGTTCCCCGGTAGAGGCACCTCAGGTAGTAAGCAATAAATTTACTCCTCCCCAAAGAGGGGAGGCAAAACCTGGGAGGGTGGACCTCCTAGAACTGCACAGGACAGCCCCATAGACCGGCGTAAATCAAGTTCCGAACCAAAGACAATACCAGTCTATGGGGTGCAGTATCCATCGGAACAGATACTACACTTTGATCTTGACCAAAGCCCTATTCATCTGCGTTCCACACAGTAGAATGTGACACAAGGTCGGAAAGTGGGAATGCTCTCCAGAGGAGGAGTGATAGGGGCTTTTTAAAAAATTGCCTGTGCAGAGTGCCTCAGACATTAAGCATTAAACTTAATCCTCCCCAAAGAGGGGAGGCAAAGCCTGGGAGCGTTACTTCCCAGAACTGCACAGGACAGACCCATTGACCGGCGTAAATCCAGGCCCGAAGGCCCAGACTATACCAGTATGGGGTGCAGTATCCATCGGAACAGGTACTACACTTTGATCTTGGCCAAAGCCAAACAGTTTGATATTTGATTGACTGTTGGGTTTATATGTAGGCCTTAGAGAAGATATGCGCCCTCCAATCGATCCTGACTGCATATTAATTCATCTATGTCTTAGACTGTCTCTTCATCACGTATTATTTCTAGTAATATATATTATGTATGTATGCTCATTCACAGACAGATGTGTACGTATATCGATCTGTACGCCTGCATACCTATCTACTCACCAAGCGTTTACGAATTCTGCTTATCCATTGGGGGAGGGGGGTCCTGTCATATTCTCATCGTTCATCTGTTCGTTTGCTCGCGCTTCGAATTCGACAAGACTCGAAATAATGGAGACGTCACGACATTGGGCCCGTCAATGCTTCCAGCATTCATAAACAAATGATACCGTTGTTGAAACGGCCAATTCAACATGGACGTAAAGAAAGAAGGAAGTTCCCAACTTTCCCCAAACCCTGAATAAAAAAAATGCAAAAGAAAGGAACGTAAATAATAATTCTAGATAACAACGAGACCGCAGAATGGACGGACGAGGCGACGGACAAGAATAGAAAAGAACGAGGCCTAACGATGTGCTCCAGTTTTAGTTACAAAGGACGGGGGCCCTCCGTTTCACTTCGTACGTCCCGTTTCATGCGCGTTCTATCATTGTGGCCGGTTTTTATGAGATGTTCTCGGACCCAATAAAAAGAAATAATCGCTTGTTCATTTGTCGAGTTGTCGCCCCCTTCCGTGGCTCTAATTATCTTCTTATTGATTGATGGGGGGAGGGTGAGAAGGAGCGTTTGTATGGGGAGCAATGGGAGAAAACTCGCGAGGTGCTTATGAATGTTCAGAGCCCGGATGTCGTTACCCGGATGTTGACAACATGAGACGTTCTTTTGCGCCGATCTTTATTTTCTTCTTTATTTTAATTTTTATTTTACTTTCTATATTTCAGTTGGACTTATTTTTTGTTTATTTTAAAAATTATTTTAGATTCTTTTATTATTTATTTATTTATTTATTTATTACCTTATTTTATTTATTTGTTTGTTTGTTTTTTATTTATTTATTTATTGTCAAGAATCATTATTCTTTTATGACTTTCATAGTTTTAATTTATTTCTCCAAAGAAAATTTAATTCGTTTTCATTTTCGTCAAGAACGAAATCTTTCCTCTTCCCCCTTTTTCTTCTTCTCATCCTCTCTTTTTTTTCTTCTTCTTCTTCTTCTTCTTCTTCTTCTTCAATTTTTTACTTCGTGATTTTTATTCGTATTCACTCTTCTTAATCTTTGTCCTACTCTTCATTTTTCTTCATTTTCTTCTTATTCTTATTCTTCTTCATTTTCTTCTTTATGATTTGTATTCTTATTCAATTTTCTTCGTCCTTGTCCTATTCTTCATTCTTCTTCATCATTTTCTTCTTCACGATTTGTATTCTTATTCAATCTTCTTCGTCCTTGTGTTATTCTTCATTCTTCTTATTCTTCTTATTCTTCTGTTCTTCATTTTTTCTTCATGATTTGTATTCTTATTCAATCTATTTCGTCCTTGTCCTATTCTTCATTCTTCTTCTTTTTCCTCTTCTTTTTTCATTTTCTTCTTCAAGATTTGTATTCTTATTCAATATACTTCGTCCTTGTCTTATTCTTCATTCTTCTTTTCCTTCTTCTTCTTCTGTTCTTAATTTTTTCTTCAAGATTTGTATTCTTATTCAATCTATTTCGTCCTTGTCCTACTCTTCATTCCTATTCTTTTTCTTCTTCTTCTTCTTCTTTTTCTTCATTTTCTTCTTCATGATTTGTATTCTTATTCAATCTTCTTCGCCCTTGTCCTACTCTTTATTCTTCTCCCTTTTTTTCTTTTTTTTCTTCAGTTTTTTCTTTATGATTTGTATTCTTATTCAATCTTCTTCGCCCTTGTCCTACTCTTTGTTCTTCTCCCTTTTTTTCTTTTTTTTCTTCAGTTTTTTCTTTATGATTTTTATTCTTATTCAATCTTCTTTGTCCTTGTCTTACTCTTTATTCTTTTTATTTCTTATATATTTTTTTCAGTTTTTTCTTCATCATTTTGTTTCTTCAATCTTCTTCGTCCTTGTTCTACTCTTCATTCTTCTTCTTTTTCTTCTTTTTCTTTATTTTCTTATTCAATATTTTAATTCTTATTCAATCTTCTTCGTCTTTGTCCTACTCTTCTTTCTTCTTCTTTTTCTTCTTCTTTTTCTTTATTTTCTTATTCAATATTTTAATTCTTATTCAATCTTCTTCGTCCTTGTCCTACTCTTCATTCTTCTTCTTTTTCTTCTTCTTTTTCTTTATTTTCTTATTCAATATTTTAATTCTTATTCAATCTTTTTCGTCTTTCTCCTACTTTTCATTCTTCTATTTCTCTTTATTATTATTTTTTTCTTCTTCATGATTTTTATTCTTATTTAATCCTCGGCGTCTTTGTTCTACTCTTCATTTTACTTCTGTGTTTTTCTTCTTAATTATTTCTTTAGTTTTTCTCCTTTATCCCTTTCTTCTACTTAATTCTTTTTCTTCATTCGTTTTATTCTTCGCTTCCTTTTTTACTAATTATTTTTACTACATTTTCTTCTTTTTTTTTACTTTTTCTCGATTATTTTTATTTTTATTCAATCTTCATCATCTTACTCCTCAATCGTGTTCCTTTCTTTTGCCTCTTTCTTTTTATTCTTACTTTTTCTCACTTCTTCCTCTCCATTTTTTATTCTCCTTCATTCTCCTTTTTTTCGTTTTTGTTTTCGTATTTTTCTTCTTCATCAGAATCATTAGCATCTTTTTCTTCGTCATTCTATTACGCTTTCTTTTTCTTCTATTTTTTCGTTGCTTCTTACCTTTTTCTCCTCATTCGTTTTCTTCTTCTCCTTTATTACTTGTTGTATTTCTTTCTTTCCTTCTTTTCTTTCTTATTCTTCTTCATTCCATTTATTTTTCTTCAATCTACATCATCTGACTTTATCTCGTTTCTTTCTACTTCCTCTTCATTCTTCCTCTTTCTTCTTCATTTTTACATTCTTTTTCCTCTCCTCTATTCTCCTTCTTTTTCGCCCTTTTTCATTCCTTATCTTCTTTTTCATTATCATCTTTGTCTTTATTATTCTTCATCATTATCTTACTCTTCACTCTTTTTTCTTCTACTTCATTCGTTTCTTTCGATTTCGTTTTTTTTTTCATTATTTTTATCTTTCTTCTTTTTCATCACTAGCAGCATCATTTTCTTCATTATTCTTCATCATCTGTTTCTTCTTTCTTTTTCGTCTTCTTACTTTCTCCGCTATTCCTCATTTCTCAAACGACCAACAGTAATTAAAGAAAAGAAGAGAAGGAAAGGCTACAATGGCCCCTTTTTATGATTCAGAAACATTATTAATTGTGTTGTTGTTCTCGCTTCGAATGGACAACAGGGCGGAAGTGGGCCACCGTTCACTGACAGAAAAGCGGGAAAAGAAAAAAATAATGGTCAGCCGGAGAGGCAATTTATTAAAAATAAATTCCCATAAAAGGGGAAGTCACGGCCGCTTAGAAGTTTTGAATTCATTACCAAAAACTTCAAGAGACAAAACGTAATATGAAAATCGAAGACATTTGCAGGAACGTCTTTTATTCTAAGTCACCATCGTCTAGATATCTAATACCAGGGTTGCCAGTTTGGCCTTTTTAAGGCCAAATTTCACGAATTTGGCCTTTTTTAAAGTAGTTTGGCCTTAGAAAATTCTGTTTGGCCTTTTTTCAGATTTGGCCTTAATTTTGGCCTTTTTCCGATTATTTCATATAAATATTTACTTGATGGTAATTATTAAAGGAAACGTTAAAATTAAGTAACTTAAAAGCAGTTTGTATTTTAAAACTTTGGCCTTTTTTTTTCAAATCATGGATCTGCATGAAAAAATAGCTCCAGTACCCAGAATTGACATAAATATCTGCTAACATTTGTCATTTAAGGAGAAAAAAGCAAATATTTATCTTCTTCTAAGGAAGAGTCACTCTGAAGGGATCCCATTCCCAGATTGGCTTTTTCTTTTGGTAAACTATGATTTAAAAAAATGTAAATATTCTAGAGTTCACTTATCAGACCTTTTTGACACCTATTTGTTAAGTGGTTATATGGCACCTCTTAGAGACTTTATGATCCAGTGACAACTTGGCCCTGTCCAGTCAGGTCACCCGGTCACTAAGTATATTTTCTCTGAAATAATTGATGTTTGAAATTCTTTAAACTTAGTGCTTTGAAATTAATTGTATCAATTTTTAATTTATGGAAAACTTAAAATCTTATGACTGCTAAACTATATCTCAAGCAGAAACAGTTGTATTTGGAAAGATATATTTAAAAATCAAAATAATTATATTAATTTTCGGTAAATTTATAGAAGTGCACCTCTCATATTTCGACCCCTAAAAGAAAAGTTTCTACTTTTGGGGGCAAATTACATGTAAACAGCCTCAACAAACATCCGCTATGAAAAAAAAAAAAAAATTTTTTTTATTATTTTAGATGTTATGGGTGGGGTATCACTTTCCTATATAAGTTGTAAAGTGAGCAAGCATTTCTTGGCCACGGAATTTCACTTCTCGTATTTCGCCCCCTAAAAAAAAAGTTTCTACTTTTTTGGTTGATGAGGCTGTTTAGATGTAATTTGCCCAAAAAAGTACAAGCCTTTTTTTAGGGGTCGAAATACGAGAGGTGCACTTCTATAAATTTACCTAACTTTCTTGGATGAGTTGCTAAAGTTTCAATAAAAATCGATAATTATATCTGAGATCTTTTAAAGATTTTCCAAATATCTCCGATTAATAGACACACGTATCTTAATAATGACACAGATTGTTCTTGGCCCTCAAGAATAGATTTAGGGTTAAGAATAAATTAAAATTTATCAACATTTTAAGGAGATTTAAAGTAGATGGTCCCTAGAGTAACTCTGGTATTGTGGTGACTGCAACGAAACGATTCTTCTCTAAGAAAGTTCTAGACAAAAAAAGTAGACCAAGACATAACAAACGATCCCAACACTTAATGGCCTAGTGCCTAATTTGTCAAAAATAATTTTACATTTTTTGACAAATAAATAATCGAAACTGTAATATTCCATGGAAATTGTTACACTATTGTACACGAAACCTTTATTTAAGTTTAATTCTTGTATTCTTGTAAAATACGGAAATGAATATGTAAAAAAATTGTTTACCTATGAAATATATATATATATATATATATATATATATATGCGTATATATACACACATATATATATATATACATATATGTATATATATACACGCATACATATATATATATGTACACGCGTATATATACATATATATGTACACACATATATATATACACATATATGTACACGCATATATATACACATATACGCATATATATACACATATATGTATATATACACACATATATGTATATATACACATATATGTATATATACACATATGTATATATATACACATATGTATATATATACACATATATGTATATATATACACATATATGTATATATACACACATATATGTATATATATACACATATATGTATATATACACACATATATGTATATATACACACATATATGTATATATACACATATATACACACATATATGTATACACACACATATATATATACACATATATGTATATATACACATATATACACACATATATATGTATATATACACATATATACACACATATATATGTATATATACACATATATACACACATATATATGTATATATACACATATATACACACATATATATGTATATATACACATATATACACACATACATATATATACACACATATATATACACATACATATGTATATATATACAGATATATATACACATATGTATGTATATATATACACATATATATACACATATGTGCGTATATATATATTCATATATGTGTGTATATATATATTTATATGTGTATATATATATTTATATATATGTGTGTATATATATATTTATATATATGTGTATATATATATATTTATATATGTGTGTGTATATATATATATTTATATATGTGTGTGTATATATATATATTTATATATGTGTGTATATATATATTTATATATGTGTGTGTGTATATATATATATATATATATTACACATGCTCCTTTTTTTATTTAGCAATAAAAAGGAAAATAAATAGTCTCAGCTAAACTCTTTGAGTTATTTTTTTAATTATACCTCTGGTAAATGTATGAGATAGGAAGGGAGAAAGAATGAGAGAGAGTTCCACATGGAAACAGAACACAGAACTTCTCAGGGTTTTTTCACATCTACATATTACATTTCTGATAGGTCAATTTTCTGAAGGCAGGAGACAATGTGGCAACAAATGTCTTCAAATGTGCCAGTGAGTCTATAGACGTCTTTGAAGTTATTTTCATAAAGATTTGAACTTTTTTTGTATTTATGACAAGGATGTTTATTGTTGATTGAATAAACAAGCCAATTTTTCTTTTCATTTTGATTGAACTTTTATGCCACATTTTTACTGTCTTTTTGGTGACATTTTAAAAGATATATAAACTGTAGTATGTATTGAGTTTATTCATCTAAATATTATTTCCCCCCCCCCCCGGCATATTTCTTGGTTTCAATTACCTCTTTGCTTCATCACAACTAAGAAAACAATACGAAACTAAGAGACAAAAACATGCAAACATTTGGAAGTTAACAACTTCAATATGGTCATTTTTTCTTTATAATATATATCATTTTCAATTTGGCCTTTTTTTGGCCTTTTTTCTCCTAAAAGTGTAGCTTCAGTTTTCAATTTGGCCTTTTTTGGCCTTTTTTTCCGAAAAATTTGGCCTTAAACATTTATTATAGTCTGGCAACCCTGTCTAATACTGAAGCCATATGTATGGCTGTCAGCTTTAACGTTATCCTTGTATAATGTGCAGCAGTTACATGAGTGAACTATTTTCTATCGGTCAATGTGACAAGCAGTGAGATGTGATTCGGCTTGCAGATTATGTAACCAGTCTCTTCACTGCACGAGATTCATACGCAATGAATCGTGTTTTGGCGCGAACACAAACCACGTGATGGGCAGAGATCTTTAGTTGTGAAGCCATTGTTTATTTAGTGAGGAATGGTGACCCTGTTTTGCTTATTCTATTTCAGTCAGACATGGCCAGACGAATTACTCTTCCAAGTAAGTCGTCATTCTGATTATCTTCTCGATTTAAACTCAATACTAAAATTGGCAACATCAACTAAAAGTGTAAATCCAAACCTTTATACCCATCTAATCTATATAATTGTGTCAAGATATATTTTAAAATTGTGACCTAAATGGCATTTAAGCTGACAAATCAAACTTTCATTCTTACTAGCTGATTTCTTATTGTTGCACCGTGGTATCGGCAATAAACTAACGTACTTCGATACAATTTATTCAAGAAAAAAAAATTAATCTGGTTCGGCAGTTTACTAATGTGAAGACATTTTTAAATAAGCGTTTAAAAAGAAAAATCATTTAAGGTTAATAACTCTTACTCTTTTAGTAAGACTTAGCGTTCCTTATTTGCTTTTTTTTCTTTTAGATATTGAATCAAAGAAGGCGTAGTTATATAACATAGATATATTTACTAAAAATATTCGAACTAATGGAGCCCAGGCAACGCCGGATCGGTACAACTAGTTAAGAATTTAAAAAAAAACTTGAACGGTTTATACAGAAAATAGTGAGCCCGGTCAGGCTATCTAGTGTTTTCAAGTAAACATTATTTTTAATTCTTAAGTAGCTGTACCGATCCGGCCTTGCTTGGAATCTATTGGTTCATTTCTATGTTCTGTCTGCAAACCTTCAGCCCATGTCGCATCGCCGCAGAGTTGCTTGTTTTACAAATACTTCCACAGGGTGTTATCCGATGAACTTAACTGCATTTGTGCCTCTCGATGTAAATATCCCTGACCCACCCGACTAGCAGCAAACTTCCACCCCTTCATTGTACTAGTCCCTAGATGCTAGAAGAATTTATACTGTGGAAGCTTTTTTCCTCAGGACGCTTGCTTTTTGGGATTTCCTCCCTGCTCCCTGCTCCCTGTCTCCTGGACAGCACACACGTACAGACGTTTAAACGTAATGTGAACAAACAGCTTGCTACCCACCTACCCATCTAGTTCCCCCCCCCCAAAAAAAAAACATATCTGACTCTATCACAGTAACTCCTTAACTTCAGTGGCAATATGCTTTGTTTGGGATGAACAAAAGTTTTAGTTTTATTTTTTGTAACAAAAACAACGATCACTGAATGTTCGTCCATTCTGATGCTTTCAATAACTACTTATAAAAGATATTTTTCCGATGAAACTATACTTATTCACGCGATAGATTAGAAATTGATTTCCATAACCACACATTTATTTCGATATCTATTTGGTATCTGTCTGACTGGAGCCGAAACTATGCTATGCTTCTTTTCTTTTTTTTTACTTGTATTCACCTCAAACAAGGCACGTTGCCACCGAGACTAGGGGTCTACTGTGAATTAGGGGTCATACTTATGAGGACATCCTAATTAGGGAGTTGTGCAGCGAAATGTTTGTGCACATTACATTCAGATTGTTTCATGCTGGTACAGTCAGGGGAACAGGAAGGGAATTCCAACGGTTAGCAGTTTGAGGAAAGAAGCTATTAAAGTACAAAGCTTTTCAGAATCCGGGGACCTCTACAGTGAAGGGTGGAATTTTTTATGATTGTGGGGTCTGTCGGGGGAATTTACGTTGAAGAGGGGGGGCACAAATGCAGCAAGATAATCGGAGAACAGTCCTTTTAAGTACTTGTAAAACAAGCACAGGGGTGCAACATTGCGACGATGGGACAGGGGCTAGAGCTTGGTAGATAATATGGGACTTATTAGATTAGATGCTCTTTGTCCAAAACGGAGATGATAGTGGTTTTTGCACCAGCCAAGATCTGACAACAATACTCCATACATGTGCGAATGGTGGCTTTGTAGAGATATAGGATACTGGCAGGTGTGAAAAGGAGTTGACCTTCCTTGAAGCAGCCTTGGCAATGTCTTCTATGTATTTGTTCCAATTCATCTTACCTAGGAATGTAAGATCGAGGAGTTTGAATGATGGACTCACGTGTAGGGTGCTATTAGCCATGGTAATCGGTGGTTGAAAAGGTTTCTCCTAATTGTTAAAGGGAAGGAGCTTTGTCTTAGTAGTATTAAATGTTACCATCCATTTATGTGAGTGTTCATTTTGCCTACATGTCGAGAATAGAGCGTGGTGTCATCAGCAAATATACCCATCTCGGACACAATTGCATCAGAAAGGCCGTTTATGAAAATCAGGAATAATAAAGGTCCAAGGATCGACCCCTGGAGCACACAAGCATTGATGTTATGCTTTTTACATGTAATTAATTGGTACGATATTACTAGACGAATATTTAATATAATCGGATCCTACTTAGCTAAAAAGAAAGATCCAGGTTGTCCTCGATGGCGGCCATCGAGAACAACCTGGATCTTCCTTTTGGCTAAGAAGGATCTGATTATATTAGACATTCGTTCAGTTATACCGTAGGAATAAATTTTTATGAGAAGACCTTCATGCCAGACCGTGTCAGAGACTTTGGATATGCCTCGCGCTACCGCACTATTTTCAACAGCCTTGTCCAGTGTATGACCGTTAAGATATCCGCAGTAGAACGGGCTTGACTAAATCCATACTGTTGGTCAGAAAGAAGTTTTCCATTAATGAGGTAGTGGACTATCGCTAGATTAATTAACGATTCAAAGATTTAAGCGAAGAGCGGAAAAAGACTGATGGGACGATAATTTTGCTGGTTAGTTCTTTCATCTGAATTCTTTAACACTGGTACCACAGAGGTAATTTTCTAACTATCAGAGAAGCAAGATTCGGCGAGGCATTTGTTGTAGAGTTTGGAAGGGACATGTGCATTTTAAATGTTTATATAATGTATATTTATACAGCTCTACCTTTTATTGAGCACTTTTGAAAAATGTTGGTGTTAAGTTCATTTTATCAATACATTTGAACTTAATAAAGTTATATATACAGGGTGAGGCAGAGAGGGCGGACGGTTTTCAAATAATCGCAAAATCGTTAATTTTTTATTGAAAATAAATTTATTCACAGATTTGAGTTCGGTATTGAAATCGCATTTTACAAAATCAAGTGTGGAAAACAGCATCACTCATGTGGCGTCCATTATCAGTGATACCTTTTTGAAGGCGTTCTTGGAAGTTTTCATAAACTTTTTCAATCATCGCTCTGTCAATTTGGGTAACTTCCTAGCGAATAGTTCTTTAAGTTCTTCTAATGTACGTAGCTTATGTTCGTATACACGTGTCTTAAGGTGACCCCATAAGAAATAATCGCACATGGATAAGTCAGGGGACCGAGGAGGCCAATGAATGTCGCCAAACCTGGAAATGAGGAGACCAGAGAAGAGAGGGCGAATAACGTCCATTGATGCTCTAGCTGTGTGAGCTGTCGCCCATCCTGTTGAACCCACACACGTCGAATGGGAATACGTTTTCGTCGTAACTCAGGTAAAAAGAAGTTGTTTATCATCTCGATATAGCACTCCGAGTTCACAGTAACAGCATTCCCATTATCCTCTGCGAACAAGTAAGGACCAATGACGCCAGTTTTGACTATAGCGCACCAAACCGTCACTTTAGGGCTGTGAAGCGGTTTTCGTGCAATTGTTTTGGATTTTCAAAAGCCCTGTGACGGCAGTTCTGTTGATGCACCATGCCATTGATATGAAAATGAGCTTCATCACTCATGCGCAATATGAGGTTGTCATTTTGCTAAAAAATTGCCTGTATCTCATGTGCGAACATCACTAGTTGTGCGTAATCCCGAGCTTCAGCTCTTTCCCAACAGCCAATTTGTAGGGATAGAATTGCAGTTCTAAATGCAAAACACGCCTTACCGAATGATTACTCAGGCCTAGTTCAGAAGAATGTTTCCGAGCAGAACGAGTCGGACTGCGCAGCACGGCTTGTCTAACGCGTTCCACATTTTCAGGGGTGCGTACTGATCGTCTAGCTCCTGGTGGTCTTTTGTTCATCAGTGTACCTCGTGTACGAAGTGCGTTAACCCAACGTAGGATAGTGTTGCGAGCGGGAACAGCTTGATTTCGGTGGATATAGAAATGGCGACGAAACTCACGCTGAACTGCCGTGATAGACTCGTTATTCTTGACGAAACTGTCGTACGCAAAAACGCGGTGTTTATCGTCCATGGCTCAAACTGAAAAGAGAAAAAAATGCTAAGACTTCATAAACTCAAATCTGTGAATACATTTTTTTTATAAAAATTTAACGATTTTGTGATATTTTAAAAAACGTTCGCCTACTCTGCCCCCACCCTGTATATATATTGTGTGTTTTTAGGCAGCATTTTCTCATTTATGCAAACATTGTTAAAAATAACAAAATTCGTGTTTAATTATACCTTTTTTTATTTTTTCAATTTTGAATGGTCATATTTGTATTAGAATCAAAAATATTAATAAATATAAATAAATGCGAGTTTATTGTGTGATGCTCCTCCGACGTCGCTGAATTTAAATTGTCAACGTCTTTCCTGGAACAATGCGAAAACATTGTCTGAGCGTTTCTCTGCTGTCTTTTTAAATCGTATTACGTCACGCATTTTAACATGCTTAACGCAATGCGATTTCATTGTGCAATGAATCTCCGGCGTTGCTGAATTTAAATTGTCAACGTCTTTCCTGGAACAATGCGAAAACATTGTCTGAGCGTTTCTCTGCTGTCTTTTTAAATCGTATTACGTCACGCATTTTAACATGCTTAACGCAATGCGATTTCATTGTGCAATGAATCTCCGGCGTTGCTGAATTTAAATTGTCAACGTCTTTCCTGGAACAATGCGAAAACATTGTCTGAGCGTTTCTCCGCTGTCTTTTTAAATCGTATTACGTCACGCATTTTAACATGCTTGACGTAATGCGATTTCATTGTGCAATGAATCTCCGGCGTTGCTGAATTTAAATTGTCAACGTCTTTCCTGGAACAATGTCTGAGCGTTTCTCCGCTGTCTTTTTAAATCGTATTACGTCACGCATTTTAACATGCTTGACGTAATGCGATTTCATTGTGCAATGCATCTCCAGCGTTGCTGAATTTAAATTGTCAACGTCTTTCCTGGAACAATGTGAAAAAATTGTCTGAGCGTTTCTCCGCTGTCTTTTTAAATCGTATTACGTCACGCATTTTAACATGCTTGACGTAATGCGATTTCATTATGCAATGAATCTCCGGCGTTGCTGAATTTAAATTGTCAACGTCTTTCCTGGAACAATGCGTAAACATTCTCTGCTCATTTCTCCGCTGTCTTTAAAAAATTCTCTTTTTCTACAGCTTTTTTGTTGATTTGCTTTTTACACCTGAGGAAGATTCGACAAATAATCGAAAACATTCGTGATACCTATAAGACATTTATTAATATTTTTAATTTTAATACAAAAAAGACCATTAGAAAAATTTAAAAAATAAAAAATTAAAAAATTAAACAGACGAATTCTGTTATGTTTAACAATGTTGGCATAATATGACGAATAGGGAATATACAATTTTTTGTAAAAATTCAATGGCCAATAAGAATGTACTAACGGCCCACGGGAATCGGGTGTATGATGTGGTTGATAAGGTTAAGTAAAGAATAATGGTTAAAGTAAAGAGTGATTCATGAGAAATGTATAACTGGTAATAATTAATGGTAAAATAAAAATAAAAAGTTAAATTAAAGAATTTTGTATGGTTAAGTCAAGAATGATGGTTAAAATTAAGACCCATTCATCAGAAATGTATAACTGGTAATAATTAACGGTAAAATAAAAATAAAGTTAAATTAAAGATTTTTGTAAGGTTAAGTCAAGAATGATGATTAAAATTAAGACCTATTTATAAGAAATGTATAACTGGTAATAATTAACGGTAAAATAAAAATAAAGTTAAATTAAAAATTTTTGTATGGTTAAGTCAAGAATGATGGTTAAAATTAAGACCTATTTATAAGAAATGTATAACTTGCAATAATTAACGGTAAAATTAAAATAAAGTTAAATTAAAGATTTTTGTAAGGTTAAGTCAAGAATGATGGTTAAAATTAAGACCTATTTATAAGAAATGTATAACTTGCAATAATTAACGGTAAAATAAAAATAAAGTTAAATTAAAGATTTTTGTAAGGTTTAGTCAAGAATGATGATTAAAATTAAGACCTATTTATAAGAAATGTATAACTGGTAATAATTAACGGTAAAATAAAAATAAAGTTAAATTAAAAATTTTTGTAAGGTTAAGTCAAGAATGATGGTTAAAATTAAGACCTATTTATAAGAAATGTATAACTTGCAATAATAAACGGTAAAATAAAAAATAAAGTTAAATCAAAGATTTTTGTACGGTTAAGTCAAGAATGATGGTTAAAATTAAGACCTATTTATAAGAAATGTATAACTTGCAATAATTAACGGTAAAATAAAAATAAAGTTAAATTAAAGATTTTTGTAAGGTTTAGTCAAGAATGATGGTTAAAATTAAGACCTATTTATAAGAAATGTATAACTTGCAATAATTAACGGTAAAATTAAAATAAAGTTAAATTAAAGATTTTTGTAAGGTTAAGTCAAGAATGATGGTTAAAATTAAGACCTATTTATAAGAAATGTATAACTTGCAATAATTAACGGTAAAATAAAAAATAAAGTTAAATCAAAGATTTTTGTACGGTTAAGTCAAGAATGATGGTTAAAATTAAGACCTATTTATAAGAAATGTATAACTTGCAATAATTAACGGTAAAATTAAAATAAAGTTAAATTAAAGATTTTTGTAAGGTTAAGTCAAGAATGATGGTTAAAATTAAGACCTATTTATAAGAAATGTATAACTTGCAATAATTAACGGTAAAATAAAAAATAAAGTTAAATCAAAGATTTTTGTAAGGTTAAGTCAAGAATGATGGTTAAAATTAAGACCTATTTATAAGAAATGTATAACTTGCAATAATTAACGGTAAAATTAAAATAAAGTTAAATTAAAGATTTTTGTAAGGTTAAGTCAAGAATGATGGTTAAAATTAAGACCTATTTATAAGAAATGTATAACTGGTAATAATTAACGGTAAAATAAAAATAAAGTTAAATTAAAGATTTTTGGAAGGTTTAGTCAAGAATGATGATTAAAAT
The DNA here is from genome assembly GCA_963556195.1 of Sepiola atlantica. Classification (NCBI taxonomy): domain Eukaryota; kingdom Metazoa; phylum Mollusca; class Cephalopoda; order Sepiida; family Sepiolidae; genus Sepiola; species Sepiola atlantica. The sequence goes on along the minus strand of OY744521.1, from coordinate 34,767,226 downwards.
TAAGACCTATTTATAAGAAATGTATAACTAGTAATAATTAACGGTAAAATAAAAATAAAGTTAAATTAAAAATTTTTGTAAGGTTAAGTCAAGAATGATGGTTAAAATTAAGACCTATTCATAAGA
>OY744521.1:34434600-34764600 GCA_963556195.1 Sepiola atlantica | reverse complement strand
TATATCGCAAATTCATTTGTGGTGGTTATCGAAAAGAGGTGGAGAGTACTGGAAATCTGGGGAAACTTGTTGTCACTCAGACTCTAGGGAACACTACCGGTTATCATCGGTTAGCAATCACTGATGATGACTTGTGTGAGAACTCCTAGTTAGTACAAATAATGATAATATAAGATAGCTATTTTAAATATATATATATAAAATCTGGCTTCAATCAAATTGTACTTTATTTGGAATAGAATTTAAGTATGTAAGCTTAGTGTGCGTTTTAGAATTGCGTACATGTTAATGGCACAATACGTGGGGGTGTTAATTGCGTTCTGATTTTTGACCTCTCGCGGGGAAGGGAGTTACTAGTTGCCGGAAGTTGAGATATAATTCAAAACTATGTTTTATAGGGTGATTAATATTAAAATTTTATTTCTTTGTTTTGTTATGTGTTTAATTTTTAACGTTCTTGTTTTTTATTTTTTCCTAAAAGTTTCGGGCAGATATCAATGCTGAATCAGAACAATGATCCGAAAGTATCACATAATTTAGCATGTGAATAATAAAACCGACTAAAAATGGCACTCATTTACACATAATTTAGCATGTAAAAAAGGAAATTAAACAGACAAAAATGGCACTCCTTTACACATAATTGAGCATGTGAAAAGGGAAATAAACCAGACAAAAATGGCACTCCTTTACACATAATTAAGCATGTAAAAAGGCAATTAAAAAGAACAAAATGGCACTCATTTACACGTAGTTTCGCATGTGAAAAAGAAAATAGACAAAAATGGCACTCCTTTACACATAATTCAGCATGAGAAAAGTTAATAAAACAGACAAAAATTGCAGCCCTTTACACATAATTACGCATGTGAAAAAAGAAATAAAATAAACCAAAATAACACACCTTTACACATAACTTGGCATGTTAAAAAGAAATAAGATAGACAGAAATGGCAATTTTTTTACAGTAAACTTCGCATGTGAATAAAGAAAATATAACAGACCAAAATGGCACTCTTTTACACATAATTGAGCATGTGAAAAAGGAAATAAAACAGACCAAAATAACACGATTTTACACATGATGTAGCATGTGAAAAAGGAAATAAAATAGACCAAAATTGCACTCCTTTACACATAATTTATCATGTGAATAAAGAAAATAGAACAGAAAAAATGGCACTCCTTTACACATAATTTATCATGTGAATAAAGAAAATAGAACAGAAAAAATGGCACTCCTTTACACATAATTTAGCACGTGAAAGAGGAAATAAAACAGACAAAAATTGCTCTATTTTACACATAATTTAGCATAAGAAAAAGAAAACAAAACAGACAAAAATGGAACTCCTTTATACATAATTTTAGCATGTGAAAAAGGAAATAAAACAGACAGAAATTGCTCGATTTAAACATAATTTAGCGTGGGAAAAGGAAAATAAAACAGAAAAAAATGAAACTCTTTTACACATTATTTAGCATGTGAAAAAGGAAAAGACACAGACAACAATGGCCCTATTTTACACATAATTTAGCATGTCAAATAAGAAATGAAATAAGCCAAAGTAGCACTCCTGTACACATAATTTAGCATTTGAAATAGAAAAGAAAATAGACCAAATAGCACTCCTTTACACATAATTTAGTATGTTAAAAAGGAAATAAAATAAACCAAAATGGCACTCCTTTACACATAATCAAGCCTGTGAAACAGGTAATAAAACAGACAAAAATTGCACGTTTTAACACATAATATAGCATGTGAAAAATGAAATAAAATAGACTAAAATGGCACTCCTTTACACATTATTTAGCATGTGTAAAAGAAAAGAAAATAGACCAAAATGGAACTCCTTTTCAGATAGTTTAGCATGTGGTAAAAGGAAATTAAACAGACAAAAATGACAGTCCTTTACACATGATTTAGCATGTGAAAAATGAAATAAAATAGACTAAAATAGCACTCATTTACACATGATTTAGTATGTGAAACAGAAAAGAAAATAGACCAAAATGGCACTTTTTATACATAATTTTACATGTGAAAAAGAAACAAAAGAGACAAAAATGGCACTTCTTTACACATAATTTAGCATGTTTAAAAGGAAATAAAACAGACCAAAATTACACTCCTTGACACATAATTTAGCATGTGAAAAAGGAAATAAAATAGACAAAAATAGCATTCTTTACACATAATTTAGCATGTGAAAAAAAATAGAACAGAAAAAATGCACTCCTTTACACATTATTTAGTTTATGAAAAAGGAAATTTAATAGACCAAAATGGCGCTTCTTTACACATAATTAAGCTTGTAAAAAAGGGAATTAAATAGACAAAAATCGAACTCATTTACACATAATCTAGCATGTGAAAAAGCAACTGAAGTAAATTAATATGGCACTGTTTTACACATAATTTAGCATGTGAAAAAGAAAAGAAAATAGACAAAAATGGTACTTTTTACACATAATTTAGCATTTGAAAAAGGAAATAAAACAAACAAAAATGGCACTCCTTTACACATGAGTTAGTATATGAGAAATGAAAGAAAACAGACAAAAATTGCTCTATTTTACACATAATTAAGCATGTGAAAAAGGAAAAAAAACAGACCAAAATGGCACTCTTTTACACATGATTTAGCATGTGAAAATAAAGAAAACAAACAAAGATGCCACTCTTTTACACATAATTTAGCACGTGAAAATGGAAATAAAACAGACTAAAATGTAACTCTTTTACACATAATTTAACATGTGAAAAAAGCAATAAAAACCGACAAAAATGGGACGATTTTACACATAATTGAGCATGTGAAAAAGAAAAAGCAGACAAAAATGGAACTCTTTTACACATGATGTAGCATGTTAAAAAGAAAAGAAAACAGACAAAAATGGCACTCCTTTACACATAATTTAACACGTGAAAAAGAAAACAAAATAGATCGAAATGGCATTTTTTACACATAATTAAGGATGTGAAAATGGAAATTAAGTAGACGAAAATGGCGCTTTTTTACACATAATTAAGCTTGTGAAAAAGGAAATGAAACCGACAAAAATCGCACTTTTTTACACATGATTTAGCATGTGAAAAAGAAATAAAACAGACAAAAATGGCACTTCTTTACACATAATTGCGCATGTGAAAAATAAAAGAAAATAGACCAAAATGGTACTCCTTTACACATAATTTAGCATGTGAAAAAGTAATAAAACAGACAAAAATGGCACTCCTTTACACATTAGTTCGTATGTTAAAAAGGAAAGAAGACAGACAAAAATTGCTCGATTTTACACATGATTTAGCATGGGAAAAAAATAAAACAAAGATGTCACTCCTTTACACATAATTTAGCATGTGAAAAAGGAAAGAAAATAGCCAAAAATTGCTCTATTTTACACATAATTTAGCATGGGAAAAAGAAACCAAAACAGACAAAAATGGCACTTCTTTTACACATAATTTAGTATGTGAAAAAGGAAATACCACAGAACAAAATTGCTCTATTTTACACATTATTTAGCATGTGAAAAAGTAAATGAAACAGACAAAAATAGCACTCTTTTCCACATGATTTAGCATGTGAAAAAAGAAAATAAAACAGACAAAAATGGGACGATTTTACACATGATGTAGCATTTGAAAAAATAAAAAAAAAGCCGAAAAAAGAACTCTTTTACACGTAATTTTTCATGTGAATAAAAATAAAACAGACAAAAATGACACGTTTTTACACATAATTTAGTACGTGAATAAGAAAATAAAATAGACCAAAATGGCACTATTTTACACATATTTTAGCATGTGAAAAAAAATTTAATAGACAAAAATAGCGCTCCTTTACACATAATTAAGCTTGTGAAAAAAAAAATTAAAACAGACAAAAATCGCACACTTTTACACATAATTAAGCATGTAAAAAGAAAAGAAAATAGACCAAAATGGCACTTCTTTTACACATAATTTAGCATAGTAAAAAGAAGAGAAAATAGACAAAAACGGCACTCCTTTACACATAATTTAAAATGTGAAAAAAGAAAATAAACAGACAAAAATATCACTCCTTTACACATAATTTAGCATGTGAAAAAAAACAGACCAAAATAGCACTCTACACATAATTTAGCATGGGCAAAATAAACTAAAACAGACAAAAATGGCACTTCTTTTACACATAAGTTAGCATGTGAAAAAGGAAATAACACAGAAAATAATTTCTTTATCTTACACATCATTTAGTATGTGAAAAAAGAAATAAAACAGAAAAAAATAGCACTCCTTTACACATAATTAAGCATGTGAAAAAGAAATAAAACAGACAAAAAATGGGATGATTTTACACATAATGTAGCATGTGAAAAAGAAAAGAAAAAATACGAAAATGACACTCCTTTACGCATAATTAAGCATGTGAAAAAAAACAGACAAAAATGGCACGTTTTTACACATAATTTATTACGTAAATAAGAAAATAAAATAGACTAAAATGACACTATTTTACACATATTTTAGCATGTGAAAAAAAAATTTAATAGACTAAAATGGCGCCCCTTTACACATGATTAAACTTGCGAAAAAAGAAATTAAAACAGACAAAAATCGCACACTTTTACACATAATTTAGCATGAAAAAGGAAAAGAAAATAGACCAAAATGGCATTTTTTACACATAGATGCGCATTTGAAAAAGGAAATGAAACAGACAAAAATGGCACTCCTTTACACATAATTTAGCATGTTAAAAGGAAATAAAATAGACAAATATGGCACTCCTTAAATCATGATTAAGCATGTGAAAAAGGAAATAAAACACATCAAAATGACACTCCTTTACATGTGAAAAAGGAAATGAAACAGACCAAAAGTGCACTCCTTTACATATAATTTAGCATGTAAAACAGAAAACAAAACAGACAAAAATAGCACTTCTTTCACACATTATTTAGCATCTGAAAAACGAAATAAAACAGACAAAAAATGGCACTTTTGTACACATGAGTTAGCATATGAAACAGGAAATAAAACAGAAAAAAATTGCTGTATTTTACACCTAATTTAGAATGGGAAAAAACAGACCAAGTAGCACTTCTTTACACATAATTTAGCATATGAAAAAGGAAATAAAACAGACCAAAGTTGCCACTCCTTTACACATTATTTAGCATGGGAAAAAGAAATCAAAACAGACAAAAATGGCACTACTTTAATACATAAGGTAGCATGTGAAAAATGAATTAACACAAACAAAAATTGCTCTATTGTCTTTTACTAATTATATGCAGAGGATCGATTAACATGTGAAATGTGTTAGAAGACTTGTATAAGCCGTTCCAGTCTCACTCGCTTCGTAAGGAAACATGAGTAACCTGAAAGAATGGCGCAAAACAGTAAATTCTAGAGCAGCTTACCTTTGTCGACAATAACCATTTGAATTCGCTCGCTGAAATTGAGAGACAATGTCTGTCTCACAATGATTGAATCTACAGATTGAACTTATCAGCGATGGCCATACTCTAACGATTAGACAGTCCTTATGTATACATGTATGTATATTTATTATATGGCATTTAACAGCATCCGATGGTAGGACCATAGTTCTGGAGTTGTGGAGATAATAGAGTTATCCCTGACTTGACATTACTCACATGTCTACATTTACCCAGGGTGAGAGTCCCTGCCAGGGTTCCTTTCTATGTGGCAAATAAAATACGTTATCTGTATACTATATATATATTAACTTGCATTAATCATTGCAAACTTCGTGAAATAAGTCTATAGATTTGCGCACTCAGCAAATTACATTAATAATCATTTTCTTGTTGCATAGTAATAATTTTTTTTGTTATTTTAATTAGTCATTAAAAACTCAAATCATTATAAATCATACATTGTTTGCTGGTTGGTGTTCCATGCGTGCGTGTGTTGCTATGATCTTACAACAATGTGAACAATTTAGTAGCTATTATCAAAGCCATATCATGCTTATAAAATTAATTATTTAATTAAATAATACGACACCAGATCTTTTCAAAGAAGAATGGTTTATTAATCAGCTGTTTGTCGTCCATTTAAACTGCAAATCAAAAGAGAGTACTGATTTACTCCTCTCCAGGAGTTAGGCACAAGGCCAGTTTTGATCTTACTCCCACAAGTAAGATGTGACCCAAGATCGGGTCAGAAAAAGTGGGGTTTAAAAATTGCCTGGGCAGCCCCGTCGGCATTCCCCGGTAGGGGCGCCTCAGGCAGTAAGCAATAAACCTACTCCTCCCCAAAAAGGGGAGGCGAAGCCTGGGAGGGTGGACCTCCTAGAACTGCACAAGACAGACCCATAGACCGGCGTAAATCAAGCCCCGAAGGCCAAGACAATACCAGTCTATGGGGTGCAGTATCCATCGGAACAGATACTACACTTTGATCTTACGAGAAGAAAGCGAACGAGAAGGTACCAATCACTTATTTCAAGTGCATTGTTTAATTACTGTAATGCTTTGTCAGATCATCTTAAAACATGTCTTGTCTCTTCGAGACTTCCCTAGAGACTATCCCAATTGCAACTGTAATGTTATCAAGCAGGGCACGAGTCATAAACTCGGCTCGCCTGCAGACGGATTTGAGGTCAAAATAAAAAGAACAAAGAATTATTTAGGAACAAAATGAACACAGCTACAAACATTTTCTGTCCATAACGTAAGTAGGTCAAATGGATACAGCCATGGTATTGTACAAAAAAAAGCGGTGAATCGGGTCAGCTGCTGATCTCAGAGAGAAGATCGGATGACGTAAGTAAAAGTTATTTAACATGTGCATTGTTGATGCTGGCAGACAGAAAGAGCCTAACAAGTGGCCGACTGATATGGAATCGCTCAGATCCGAGACTCGTTTATCTATTTGCGAATGAATTTAATTTGTGGAATTAAAAAAACTGTCTCGCTTTTCTTTTCTGTCATATCAAGGGAAAAACTTTGCTCCGACGAGAAACGAGAAAATAGATTGATTTAATTCCCTTACATTGTATTGTTAGAATTACCTAATTGAACAATAATGAGTTGGCCCATCGTGTAACACAACCGTGACTCGCTTAATCTTCTGTCTGACATCACTTCCGCTTCAGTTCCATTTCTTCCTAAATTCATGAAACTATGCCCATTTCCTGAAATATCACTCTATAAGCTCTTCGTCAATTTATATCATGTTTACAACCGTACGAGCAAACGAACACACCAATATTTAACCTTAGTTTGTGTTATAAAATAGAATCTCAGCATAATTAAAATTTACATAGTTGTGAGATACTGCAATTTGAAAGCATACCTATCAACATGTATTTATTATAAGGTGTTACTTCTTCCATGGGTTTGTTTCTTTGTAGAACTTAAAAAGGGCTATTCTTTGTATCTTATAATATACTTAATGTTTCGTAATACTTTATTTTTCTGTACATTGATTTATGTTTTGCTTTGTTTTTGTTTGTATACTTGCAACCGTATTTTAGTTACCTCTTCTCTATGTTAGACACAAGGTCATGTGTGGTTTTGTAGGCTAGAGCGCACTAGGATTCGCACACTTGAGCAACCCCGTCGGCATTCACTGATAGGGGTGCATTAGGCGATTAGCGATAAATTAACCCCTTCTCAAAGATAAGGTATAACCTGGGAGGGTGGACCTCTTGAGACTGAAAAGAACCATATCTCAGTCCGGCAGAGTATTGCCAGAATAAACCAGAACGGCTCACCATCTGTTGACCTGATCGTCGAGGACGTACCCTCGGCTGGTATGCACACACCTACTCAAGCTGTAACAGGTACGTATTTATTCAATTGAATTGTTCTATTATATTTATAGTAACCATGACTTCTTCAACTTCAAGTCGTAATGTATTCACTTGTAATTTGTTTTGCTTCTCTTTTTTTATATGACGCTATTTCAATAATAATAATATTTTTGTTCCAACCAAAGTTAAGTAACTTCCGATCCGGACAAAGTTTTTTCGGGAAGTTATTAAATCGAATTATGTTTTATTCTTGCTGTAATGTTCCACAACAAAAACTGACGAACCATAATCAAATATTGATTTTGTAGGAAAAAAGCTATCGATGACGAAGAAAGGATACAGATTTTATTCATATACTAGACACGTGTGTGGGAGTCGAGCGGTGACATAGAAATGTTTGCTTCGGTGTTCAGGCTCGCGGAGAAACGGACGGTAGGGAAATACCCTTTCGTTCTTGTCAGAATCGTTTTTTTCTGAGAGAGGGATTCCTCGACCAAAGAAAACCTTGGTATATGCGTTTACTAGTCGTGTCAACCTTGGTTGGGACATCAGTGTGAAACTGTCAAGTTACTTAATAGTGGGTGCGGTTCTATGCAAGCTGCACTCACTAGAATCCTTTCACGTACAAAAATGTCTGAAGTATTCCAGGATAGGGCTTACTCATAACACGTGTTTAAATTTCTTTCATGTATGCTGAAAGGTAAATAAGTTTTTCGATTGTTATTGACATAGTTGTATTTTACGGTTATAAGGATTAATTGCAAGCATAAGTATTCGTATGGTGGCAAGATTTGGGGTTATTTTGGACATTCATTGCCCTTCGATTATGTATGGTCTGTTTTATTTTTTTTTGTTTTTTTTAATGTCTGATTTTACTGTTTAAGTAGAAAATAATATCTGACTAAGACATAGGAAATAAAACGTTTTTAAGGCAAAAGTCTTGCGCGATAAAAAGTGACGTCTGTCCATCCGCCTATTTGCAGACAAATAAAAACTGATTTGATAGGAAAATAAGGCAAAAAAAAGGTCAAAAAGAAAAAGGAACATAGAAGAATAAAGAGAAAGGAAAAGTGTAAAGTGTAAAAAGAAAAATAAGTGACAGAAAGAAACTTAAAAAGAAGATAAAGACGAAAGAATTAAGAAATCAAAAAGAAAGAAACAAAAAAAGAAAGGAAGGAAGGAGGGGAGAAAGAAAGAAAGAAAGAAAGAAAGAAAGAAAGAAAGAAAGAAAGGAAGGAAGGAAGGTGGAAAGAAAGAAAGAAAGGAAGGTGGAAAGAAAGAAAGTAAGAAAAGAAGGTGGAAAGAAAGAAAGAAAAAAAGAAAGAAAAGAAGGTGGAAAGAAAGAAAGAAAAAAGAAAGGAAGGAAGAAAGAAAGAAAGAAAGAAAGAAAGAAAGGTGGAAAGAAAGAAAGAAAGAAAGGTGGAAAGAAAATAAGTAGAAAAATAAATACAAAAAAGTTTAGAAACAAAGACAGTTAGAGAGAGATAAATAAAGAGAGAGAAAATTATGAAGAATTGAGAAATTATGAAAAATGAAAAAAAGAAAGAATCAAAATAAAAGAAGGATGAAAAAATAAATTCTGAAATATGAAAAATAATTGAAGGAAAATTAGACAGAAATGAAGACGGAAAAATAAAGACAAAACAAGTAACGGATATTGGATATAATTAAAAAGATCGAAAGAATGAATCATGAAAATGTAGGATCATTAAAATATTAAAATATTAAGAAATTATTATAATGAACGGTGATACTACCGTCCGTAAAGACATTGAGTGACAATTTAAAAATGATAAATAAATGAGTGAGAGAAAAAAAAAATGAAAGAAGAATGAAAACAAAAGATTTAGAGAAAAGATGAGAGAAAATTGAAAAGAAAAAAAGAGTTAAATGAAGACCTAACAATTAAGATCTCGTGGAAAAAGTTAAAAAGAAAAAAGAAAGAAAGAAAGAAAAAAGAAATAAAGAAAAAGAAAGAAAGAAAAAAGAAAGAAAGAACTGCACGCAAGAAAGAAAATTAGAGGAATAAAGACAAAACTATCAAGGAGGAATAAGGGGAATAAAAATGAGAATTAAAAAGAAAAACAACAGAAAGAAAGAAAGATCGAAGAAGAAGAAGAAGAAGAAGAAGAAGAAGAAGAAGAAGAAGAAGAAGAAGAAGAAGAAGAAGAAGAATTACAAAACAATGAAGAATGAAAATATCGAAAAACTTATAAAATAAATGAAAAGATAAAATAAAAAAATATTAATTTCAATGATAAACGGAAAACATAAATGAAGATATATATATATATATATATATATATATATATATATATATATATATAGAAAACATAAATGAAGATATATATATATATATATATATATATATATATATATATATATATATATATATATATATATATAACCACTTTAAGGTACCTTAGCCGCTAAGTTATCTTCCCTCCACCAAATTGTAGTATCCTTCCACTTGCCATTCTTTCTCAAATTTCTGTGCATTTGATGTTGTATAATACCGAAGTTTTTGATGTTTTGTTCGACCTGTAATTCTTTCGGTCTGAAATCTGTGCTGATGAAAAGAACATTTGATATCAATAAAATGCTTTCGTCTCAGAAACGATCGTACTCTTGTTAGTGTTAAATTCTTGAAACTGGTATAAATAAATATGTCATGAATTTGTTTATTTCGAAATGATAATCTGTATGCCTGTCTATCTGTCTGTCTCTCTCTCCCTCTCTCTCAATCTATATATATATATATATATATATATATATATATATATATATATATATATATATATATATATATATATATATATTTATTAATTTTATACGTACATACAAGTAATCTATGGACACGTGTTTCTGGCTCACAGTCGTCATCAGCATGGCTAATTTAGGCAATGATCGAACTTTCGATATTGATGTCTATAGTCCAGCGTCTTTACAATTGAACTAAGAAATATGAACGATTTTTATCACCTAAATATTTATCACCTAAAATCATACATATTTCTAGTTGTGGACCTGTTAGGGGTTCGGACAAAAAACAAGAACTCGGGATTAAGTGAAACAAAGTAGATTGAAGAAAGTCTAAATACAGCATATAAAGAGAGTATTAGACTGGGGTAGTTTCCAATACGGAGAGGCATGTGCTCCGAGTAGAGTATATGTAGTCCGGAGAGATGGGTACAATAACAATTCTTGATTCTTGGAACAATGCTCTCATTTTGTTGATCTCGAATCTCTTTATTTATATATATATATATATATATATATATATATATATATATATATATATATATATTTCAGCGATTAAAAACATCTTTTTCAAATCAAATCCTGAATAAAGAGCATGCACCACCGTATCGTGTTTGTGTAAAGCTGTTTCAAGTTAGCATTTATTTCAAGTCAAACAATAAATCATAAAATCATAAATGCAAAACAATCTTTTTTTTTCAAATAAGAAATATCGTAAGAACAATATAAAACAAACACATTCGATATACATATCCAAAAAAGTTCTAAATTCTACACAAAAACAGAACTAAATCACAATATAATTCTTATACATACCTTAGTATATATATACATATATACATATATATATATATATATATATATATATATATATTCTATTTCCTATCTCTTCTATTTCTATATATATATATATATATATATATATATATATATATATTCTATTTCCTATTCTTCTCCTTCTTTTCCTTTATGTGTCTACCTTCCTATCACTTCTCCCTTCATTATATGCCTCTCTTTCCACCTTATTTTTTATTTATTTATTTTTTTTTTTTTCTGTTTGTTTCAGATTTTAGATTTTAGATTTTTTAGATTTTTTGTTTTTTGTTTTTTGTTTTTTGTTTTAAGATTTTTTAGATTTTTTAACGGCCCCGATTTTTGAAATGTTAAATTTCTTTTCTTCTTCTTCTCTTTCTTTATCCCTCCATTTCATTCTCTCCAAATATGATCTGAGGTTAAGATCGGATTCTAACTCTGCCTGATGAGATCTCAGTTTATAGTAACTGTTGATCGATAACATCGACATGCCAGTGTCGCAGATTTTGTACATGTCTGTGTAAATAAAATTTTCATATATATATATATATATATATATATATATATATATATATATATATATATATATATATATATATTTGTGATGGGACGATTCCAATATTTTGCCGATACGATGCAATTAACGATTATGCTCAAAATTTCTGATTTCCGATTTTATTTACAATTACTGATTCTGATTCCGATTCTTTTAAAATTTCTAAATATTTAGTTATAGAGTTGTTGTGTTGTCGTCTTTTTTAATTTTTAAATGTTTTGAATTTTAGAATTACCGTAGAAATACGTGTAATATGTGCATATATTTTTGCCAAAATAAAAAGTACTCTATCGCGGGGAGCATATATTACACGAGTATATGTTTCTACCTATTTTTTCTCAAATGTTTTCCTCGTAATTGATTGAAAATAGTGAGGTAGCTAAAGATTTTTTTTCAATTTTAAGACAAATCCGATTTGCAGTAGTTCGTCGTAAGTTGACAAAATCTTATTTGAATGTTTCATAAACAATTGAACATAATCGACCGGGACCTTTTTAGTAAAAATATTCTTTTAAATAGACTAGTAAGTAACTTATTTCAAAACTGAAAATACTGAATAGAGAAAAATATAAATAAAAAGGGACAGAATACTGTCTTCTTTTTTTCTCTCTTCAAAGATTATAAAGTATAAAGATGTTCATTTCTAACAAACAACTTGTGGAGGGGATTTGGAGCTCACAGACACGAAAAATCTAACCCCCCACACTCGGCGTCATACTTTCTAAGAAAATATTGAATATAAATTGAGCTGTTACGTTTACTCGATTATTGAAAATGTAATCGTAACTTCGTAACTAAGTGAAATTATGCTAAATACGATTAAGATGAAAAAGTTACTTACTTTCCCCTGGAAATTTGGAAATGTTTTAGGTGTGCATTTTACATGAGTAGACGCTTTTTTTTAAAAGAAATTTTATGCTGAAAATCACGTGCGCACATTGCATGTGTTTTTTTACGATACGCTCGAGTTTTTTACGGTACACTTAAATCGAGCAACAATTTTTAAGAATATAAAAAACTTTTTTTGAAAAAGCTACCTGTTTAATTTTTAGATGGGTCACAGAGTTAATCAAGATGTTAGTTTAACGTAAATTAACCACCTACACGAAACATGTCAACTCATATCATCCAGGGGTCAACATACATCAAACTTAGCGAACTAACCTCATATCTTAAAAATCCAAATATTAAACAAGTCATTTTTGTAAGTTTTTTATAATCTCAATATTTGTGGTGTCCGGAAAATTCGGTAATTTGTAAAAAGTAGGAAACTTCCGAATTCAATAACTATGAATTGAAGGATCGCGATTAAATCATGCAAATGATTTACAATGAAACTGGGAATACCATTCTAATTCAATTCTAATTTTAAGTAACATGCTTGTAAAAATAGTAAAAATATACAAAGTCACTTGATTGGAAATCTACTAATACTTTTTTTTTAATTCTGGGTGTAAGTGGTTAAAATGTCCAGAAGAGAAAGGTGTTGGAGCATTATTCTCTCTAGAAATACGCCGTTTGTTTTTTGTTGTTGGTTTTTTTTTGCGTTATCGATAAAATACACCATAGATGCTCGAACCGTGACATTCATAAAGAGACGGCAATTCCATTCTGCTGACGTCACAGTGGTTGGTGTCAAGCAGATAAAAAAGAAGCTTCGAAGAGAACGGTAGTCATTTCTGTCTGAAATTATTTCATCTTTGATTTAGTAATTGTTTGGTATTTAAAAAAAAGGATACTGGTGGTTTTATTCATGTCGTTTTAAAATTCAAGATGGATGTCCAAATCTGTCTAAGGAAATATTAAATAAAATATACGTGTTTATTTTCCCTAAAATTTGAAATATTGTTTTTACACACTAACAAGTCTACATAACATAAAATGTTTTGTTTGTCTTAATACAAAATTCGAATTTATTTTTGATCATACATAAAATTGAACCAGTTTTCCAAAAAGGGGCCCTCTGGATTAGAGCAAAAATTAAAATTGTCTCAATCTAGAAGGATTACTCCTTTACCGATGGAAGACAGAAAACATTAAATGTAGTATCAGAACAGGTGTTGATAGGTAGGCAAGTGAATAAATAGGAAAAGGTTTAACATAAAGTTTCCAGAATTCGACAAGACGGTCGGGGTTATCTCTGTCGGAATGTTGTACAGTCATTCGAATAGTCCAAATAATACAAGTTTTTAATCTGTTGTTTTCAAGCAAATAAAATCGATTTCTGTCAGTTTTTTTGGAAGGGGGTCTAGGCTCCCTCTCCTGTAGTTGTAAATACAGGCTTAGCGCCGACCTATAATTTAAATTAAATATTTTTTCATTTATTCTGTTGTTTTCAAGAAAATAAAATCAATTTTTCTAAGTTTTTGGAGAGGACGAGGCTAGGTTCCTTCCCCAATAGTGGTAAATAGGGACTAATCCCTCTCCATATTTTAACATAAATACTTTTAAATAAGTATTTACTATGTTTTTTTTTCAAGAAAATAACATCCATTAGTCTAAGTTATGGGGGATAGTGGGTTGGTTCCCTTCCTATAGTTTTAAATAAACTACCACACCCTATATTGAACCCAAAAAATTAAAGTTTCTTTTTCGTTGTTGTGTTAAATCTTAGATGTAACCATGTTTTTGTTCTTTATTTTAGGGGGTGAGTGTTGTCACTTGAACTTAAGCTTAGTGGTAGGGTTAAGTGGGAGTGGGGGATCTATTGCCACCCGGACTTATGGGTTAGTTGTAGAGTTAAGAGACGTGTTTAGGGGGTGCTACCCGGACTATAGGTTAGTGCTAGGGTAAATGGAGGATTGTTGTTTATGAGGGGTGGAGCTGTTGCCACTCGGATTTAGGGTTAGTGATAGGGTTAATGGAGGGTTGTTTTACCCCCCCCCCCCCAACAAACATAATATTTAACTATCTTAACAAAAAGAAATCTGGTCATATTTCCATAAAACGCTATTTGGTTAAACACTGCACGGAAACAGATGATCATTTTACGTTAAATTTATATGCAAAACTTAGCCTATAAATTTTAGTTTTACTGATAGTTTGAAATTCATAAATATTTGTAATTTTATCATTTGTACCAGCAATGGAAAATTAAGTTTTAAATAAACAAAAAATAAATAAAAGAATCGTTTTTGGGGATCAGAAATTCGACTCAAATTTTTCCGATTCCAATACCCCAAAAAAGTTCTGATTTTCCGATTCCCGATTTCGATTCCCGATTCCAATTCCGATTAATTGTCCCAACACTAATATATATATATATATATATATATATATATATATATATATATATATATATATATATATATATATATATATAGTGAATGCTTTTATTCAATAAAATATTTTATTGAATAAAAGCATTCACAATACAGCTCTATATTTTTATTGAGCACTTTTTTATAAGCCCGGTTTGATTCCCTTTGGATTTCTACCCTGTGGATTTTTACCCTACCTGGATTACTATATATATATATATATATATATATATATATATATATATATATATATATATATATATATATATATATTACCTGTTACTACTAGTCATTGCCCAGAATGCAGTGAAGTCTTTTCAAATTTAAAGTTTTATTTGTAAATGTTTGTAAACTATACAGAAAAAGAAAAAAATAGTTTTAAGGGAGACAACTGCTCTTGTATTCTGCAATTCAAAATATGAGTCATTCCACTTGCAGATTTTTATTTTTTTTTCGCGATTAGTTTTAAAATGTTGTATAATATAGATCGTCTTGGTCGGACGAAGTCATTTTTAAATAAATTGTACCGAAGTTATTATTTTAGTACCAATAACATGGCACAACATTAATAATTGAAAATTAGCTACCCATACAAAGTTTGATTTGTCAGCTCAAAGACTAATAGGATATGACTTTGAAAATCCGACAAGATACCTTTATATGTTAGATTTAGTTTATCTCTTTTTGCATTCTCGTTGATTCTATTTGTCCACATAGAGATTATTTGTCTAAATTACATTATTATATATTTAATGTATCTGATTCTCTTTTGACACTTTTTTTCCACGAATCAGACTATTTTGTTAATTTATATTTTCATTAATTTCCTTTCTTTTCATTGTCGTCTTGTCCTTCGGGGCTTGATTCCGCCCGTCTGTGGGTTTGTCCTGTGCAGTCCTCCCAGGCTTTGCCTCCCTCTTTGGGGAGGAGTAAGTTTATTGCTTACTACCTGAGGCGCCCAGGCAATTTTTAATGGCCGGAGTGCTCACCTTCTCGGGCGCTGGCTTTTAAAGCCCCACTTTCCCGACCCGACCTTGGGTCACATCTTACCTTGTGGGAGTAAGATAAAAATAGCCTTGTGCCTAACCTCCTGAAGAGGAGGTAAATCATTTTTTTTTCATTCCTCTTTTCTTATTTTTTTTTTTTTTCACAATTATTTTCTGAATTTGTTTATTTGTAAGCTTACTGGCTATCTAGGTCTGACTTTAGAGAAAACTTTATAGATAGATAGATAGATAGATAGATAGATAGATAGATAGATAGATAGATAGATAAGACAGTAAAGCCGAAAATATGTCCATTCCGTTGTCAAATAAAAGCGGGCCGTGTTTCGGGCCAATATTTAATAGCCAACCATAAATGTCATCGCAAACGGGTAAAATGTCCCAATTATTTCTAAACGAAAAAAAAAACTTTCCTTCTCTTATTAACCGGCAAAATCCCTGACTGTCCTTCAGGTCTCCTCCGTCTCCATAATTTTACAACATCGTCCTTTTTTTTCCTTTTAATTCCTTCTCGTTATTTCCGTTAAATCCTTATATATATATATTCCCTCTCTCAAATCTCTTAAACTATTTAGACTTTTCTTTTTTTTCTTCTTCGTTTTAGTTATTTGTTTTTGTGTTGTTTTTTGTTTTTCTTTAGTTCCTCTTTTATCTATCCGCCATGTTTTTGTTTGTTTATTTATTTATTTTTATTTTATTTCAGTAGGGTTCTAATTGTTATTCTTTTTTCTTCTTTATTTCTCGTTCTTTCTATATTTTTACTTTTTTTCTCACGAATATTTTTTCTTCCATTTTCTCAATTCATATTTTAATTTAGTTTATTCTTTCTTTCTTAAATATTTTCTTTCCATTTCTTTCTATTTTCTTATTCTTTTCGTCTCGATTTTCTTACTCAATTATTGTTTTTTTATATCTGTATTTTTGTACGTATTTTTTTTTCTTGCTCTTTATCCATTCTTTCGTTCTGATATTTTAATTCAGTTTATCATTTCTTATTTCCTCTTTTGGTTTCTTTGTTTTTTTTTTTCTTTTTCCTGAATTATTTCTTTTTTCTTTCTATCATGTGTTTATTTTCCATTTTTAATCAAATTCATACTGATTTAGTTTATCTTTTTCGTCTTTGTCTCCTTTTCCTGGTAATTTTTTTTTCATTGCTTTTCTTCTCTGTTTTGTTTTTTTGTTTTTTTTGTTTTTTTGTTTTTTTCACTTTCTTTATTCTACCGTCATGTTATATATATATATATATATATATATATATATATATATATATATATATATATATATATATATATATATATATATATATATATATATATTAATGTGAGATTATATATATAATTATTTCCACAATCTGACAACGCCGCAGTCTACAACCTATGAAAGAAACAAACCGGAAGTCCTAGACTCGAGTTTCGCCCTTCTTTGGGCTCATCAGTAGAACACATCCGAACATAGGTTGTGGGCTGCGGCGTTATATGATTGTGGAAATAATTTTGAAAACTCATGAGTTAAGGACTTTAAAGAACTTTGCCTGAACATTGAATTGTAATAAAATTTGATTCGTACCTTATTTTATTCTTTCACTTCATCTATTGCTATATATATATATATATATATATATATATATATATATATATATATATGTGTGTGTGTGTGTGTGTGTGTGTGTGTGTGTGTGTGTGTGTGTGTGTGTGTGTGTGTAATTTATTTGAACACTATATGTTACATATTTCAGAAAACGTACCGCGGTTTCATCCAGATGGGCTGACTTTTTACATTTTAAAAAAATCTTTAAGCCCAGTGGAATCGTCGGTGTTCTGAATGAGGTGAAACCACGATGAGAAATCACCTCATTCAGAACGCCGACGATTCCACTGGGTATAAAGATTTTTTTTTAATATAAAACGTCAGCCTATCTGGATGAAACCGCGGTACGTTTTCTGAAATATGTAACATATAGTGTTCAAATAAATTATACATACACACACGAACAAGCATATATATATATATATATATTATTTGGTACAGAAAATCAGTACAACATCAATACCATTGGTTTCAAGCTCAGAAGGTGTTTACCTCACGGCTATCTTCAGCTTTGTTCTTTATTGTCACTTGCTCTACCAAGTGACAACAAAGCTGAAGATAGCCGGGAGGTAAACACCTTCTGAGCTTGAAATCAATGGTACTGATGTTGTACTGATTTTCTGTACCAAATAATACATAAATATTACGCTCTTAATTTTGATTTTCTCAATTAATTGAGCACCTTGCTGGGAGTTTTCCTACCACTGTACAATATATATATATATATATATATATATATATATATATATATATATATATATATATATATATATAATTACATAAACAATAGTATAGCCTTAAGTCAATCAACCAACGTTTCAATGCGTATTACCGCATCTTATCAAAGGCAGAACTAAAAAAAATTGTTCTGCCTTTAATAAGATGCGGTAATGCGCATTGAAACGTTGGTTGATTAACGTAAGACTACAATATTGTTTATGTAATTTTATAAATACTCTACTTTATATTGAGCACTCTTGAAAAAATTGGTTTATGTTCACTTTATTAACATATTTTAACTTGATCAATTAATAATAATAATATATATATATATATATATATATATATATATATATATATATATATATATATATATATATATTATTTGATTTGGTTTATTTATCGTTGTAATAATTAACATAAACATTGGATGCATTTTTCACTGCATCGATTGCGGACGCATCTCACGACTGGATAACTTTTTCAATTCTTTTAATTTTTTCAATTTTTCATTTTTGGACTGTCACTAATTACCTGGATCAATCTTCAGTCAACCTCCTGGATTGGATATCTTTTCTTCAATATGTTTTTAAATTGTATGACTTGGATGGATTGTATAGATTTAACAAAAAAGTATGTTTTTGGGTTGATATATTTGAGGTTATATACTTTTATGTATTTTGTATATATTTTTATATATTTTCAAAGTGTAATTTTATTACATGCAGTAATGTCACTGTGGTAATGGGCCTCTGAGGAGAAGAATTATCTTTGAAAACTCATGAGTTAAGGACGTTAAGATACTTTGTTTGAACTTTGAATTCTAATAAAATTTGATTGGCACCTTATTTTATTATTTCATTTTATATTATGATATATATATATATATATATATATATATATATATATATATATATATATATATATATATATATATATATATATAAGTGTAAATTAGTCGTCCAAGGCTATAGCAATGCGATGTGGTTGCCGTGAGATGGAAAAGTGAAAAGAAATAAACGCAGGGAGAAAGTGAAACTCAAAACGATTTATTAATAATTTCACGAAAACTGATTAAATACCAAATAGTATTTTTTTTTTTTGGTAAGTAACAGATCGGCAAAGGGTAATCTTAAATTTTCGAAAGAACAACTTTCATTATCAGAAGACAACAATAGAAGGCCGAGAGGGTCGGAAAAACGTGAAAAAACGTGAAAAAACCGGTGTCAGATCATCGTATTATAGGGGAAAACAATTGGGAGTAGGAACGCAGAAAACGTCAAAATTCAATTAAGCAATCACATAACTAAGGTTAAAACATTATAAACATTAGTTTAGTAATATACCAATTTTTAAATTTATTTTTTTTTTTTTTTATTATGTTTCATTTTAAATGACTCATCAATCTTTATTTATTTATTTTTTTTTTTTTTTTTCATTTATTCTCTTCAAATCTAAATTTAAATTCACTGTCAAAGGGAGATAACTTATTCTAAATAATATGCTCAGACCTTAGAAATGAGATTGGAAACTAGAGAAGGAATTTGAGTTGTGAAGTGGATTAGGAACGCAGAAAACATCAAAATTCCATTAAGCAATCACATAACTAAGGTTAAAACATTATAAACATTAGTTTAGTAATATACCAATTTTTTAAGTTTTATTATGTTTCATTTTACATGACTCATCAATCTTTATTTATTTATTTATTTTATTTTATTTTATTTTTTTTTATTTTATTTATTTATTTTTTTTCCATATATTCTCTTCAAATCTAAATTTAAATTCACTGTCAAAGGGAGATAACTTATTCTAAATAATATATTCAGACTTAAGAAATGAGATTGGAAACTTGAGAAGGAATTTGAGTTGTGAAGTGGATAAAAGCCAAGGATGGGACCTTTTTTTCTTTTTTCCTTTTTTTTTAAATTTTATTAGCAGGGGAAGGGGGGGAATAAGAAGAGAGAGGATTATAAAAAAAAAAAAAAAAAAAAAAAAAAAAAAAAAAAGAAAAAAAAAGGTAAGTAAGTTGTGGGTGGGAGTGTGAGGAGGTGGGAGTGTGAGGAGGTGGGAGTGTGAGGATGTAAGAATCAGAGGATGAAGGGAGATGACAACTCGAATCTGTTATTCAAGGCAGGGCGAAATTTAGAGATGAGGATAGCTTCCGAAATTCGAAGCTGGCCTATATTGCGGACAGAGTTGAGGATGCGGACACTAATGGAGCGATGTGTGTTGCCACATGAAATTAAGTGTTTATGGAAGGAGGAAATGTGGGTGTTTAGATGTTCTTTAATACGTTGGTGTAGAGGCCTAACGGTACTACCGATGTAGAATTTTTGGCACTTAGAGCATTGCAGGTTGTATACTGTATATGTGCGGAGGCAGAGGCCAGAGTTGGGGATGGGGCAACTAGCTAGAGAGCAGGGGTCTGGGGTGTAGTGGCTTTTTTTGGATAAATGTTGTCGGAGAGAGGTGCCTGTGTGAGAAAGTTGTATGTTAAGGTTCTCACTACGTATGGCATTGCGGATAGCAGAAGTGATACGGTCGCTAAAGAAGGGGAGTTTAAGGAAGCATGTGTTGGTGAGAGTGTGGTGTCTACGTCTTCTGGTGTTGTTAAGGCTAGATATGGTAGTTAGCGGGAAGCCGTTGGTCAATAGAGTTTGGTGGAAGGCTTCGGTGTGTGTTGTTTTATCGGAAGAAGAAGAGCATTTGTCTTGTATGCGGGTGATTTCGGTTTGTGCGTAACTAATTTTGGATTTGAGGGGTAGTGCGGATTTGTAGTGGACAAAGAGATTCCTGCAGGCGGGTTTTCTAAAGAAAAAAAATAAATAAATAAAATAAAAAAAAATAAAATAAAATAAAATAAATAAATAAATAAAGATTGATGAGTCATGTAAAATGAAACATAATAAAACTTAAAAAATTGGTATATTACTAAACTAATGTTTATAATGTTTTAACCTTAGTTATGTGATTGCTTAATGGAATTTTGATGTTTTCTGCGTTCCTAATCCACTTCACAACTCAAATTCCTTCTCTAGTTTCCAATCTCATTTCTAAGGTCTGAGCATATTATTTAGAATAAGTTATCTCCCTTTGACAGTGAATTTAAATTTAGATTTGAAGAGAATAAATGAAAAAAAAAAAAATAAATAAATAAATAAAGATTGATGAGTCATTTAAAATGAAACATAATAAAAAAAAAAAATAAATAAATTTAAAAATTGGTATATTACTAAACTAATGTTTATAATGTTTTAACCTTAGTTATGTGATTGCTTAATTGAATTTTGACGTTTTCTGCGTTCCTACTCCCAATTGTTTTCCCCTATAATACGATGATCTGACACCGGTTTTTTCACGTTTTTTCACGTTTTTCCGACCCTCTCGGCCTTCTATTGTTGTCTTCTGATAATGAAAGTTGTTCTTTCGAAAATTTAAGATTACCCTTTGCCGATCTGTTACTTACCAAAAAAAAAAATACTATTTGGTATTTAATCAGTTTTCGTGAAATTATTAATAAATCGTTTTGAGTTTCACTTTCTCCCTGCGTTTATTTCTTTTCACTTTTCCATCTCACGGCAACCACATCGCATTGCTATAGCCTTGGACGACTAATTTACACTTACATTTACCAGCAATGCTTCAAGCAAACTACAATCTCCTCTTATATATATATATATATATATATATATATATATATATATATATATATATACTTGTAATCGCTTATTTTTATTTTGTTATTTATTTCTGGTTCTTAGTAAATTTTATTTTGTTTCTTTCCATTTTATTATTTCATATTTAATTTAGTTTACCATTTGTTTCCTTCTCGTTGATTCTTTGTTTTTCTTACTTTTTTTCTCAGTTATCTTCGTTTAATTTTACATGGATAATCTTTCTTCCATTTTTTTAATGTATATTAAACTAGCTGTACATATCCGGCGTTGCCCTAGATGATGTGAAATTATTTTAATTTTTATTTGTTTGCACGTCTTTAAACTTATACAGAAAAATAAATAAAATTTTAATTATAAGGTAGACAAGTCTTATAATATATTCTTTAATTAGAAATATGAGTTTTGTCTTTTACTGGTTTTTATTTTAGGTGATTATTTAAATATGTGTCATATCATCAGCCGTCAAGGCCAGACTAAGTTAATGTTTTTTATAAATTGTAGCTAAATACATAAAATTAATGTAAATGTTTTTTTATAAATTGTAGCTAAATACGTTATTATATTGTCAGTAACCTGGTAAAAAAAATAATACATGAAAATTAACTCGTCGGAAGCATGGTTTTGTTTGTCAGCTTAAAGGTAATTGGGCCTAACTTTTAAAATCCGACAAGATAACTTTATGTGTTAGAATTAGTTTATATTTTCTTTCAGTCTCCTTCGTTCTATTTTCATTCTGGATCTTTCCTTAATTTATTTATTTCATCCTCTATTTGCTACTCTTTCCTGACCTTTTTCATTTTTTACACGAATAAAGATATTTTGTTAATTCATATTTCATTAATTCTATTTCTTTTCCTTCACTTTTTATTTCTTTGCGATTCTTTTTTCATGATTATTTTTTGCCTTTTTCTTCCGTTTTATTAATTTACATTTGATGTTAATTTATTCTTTCTTTCATTCTTTTCTTTTTTTCTGTTTCGTTTTTCTTTCTCGATTTTTTATGTTTTCTTTGTTTTTACACGTAGAGTCCTTTCATTCTATTTTGTGAATTCCGTTTTTCTTTCTCTTTGTTTTGTTGTTGTTGTTTTGTTTTTTTTATTTGCTTCCTTTCATTCTCTTTCTTTATTTCGTCTTTTCTTTTGTTTTCGTTTTTTTTATGTATCAATTGATTTTTTGTTTTTTTGCTTGTCTTTTTTCTTCATTCTTTCTAGGGTTTCGCTGTTGTCATTATTTCCTTTTTTTTACAAGTGTAGTTCTTTTCTTCCATTTTCTTCACCTATATTTAACTCTAATTTATCCTTATTTTCTATTACTTCCATTTTTTTTCTTTTTCTTAATTTCTTTTTTATTTAGTTTTTTTGTTTTTTGTTCAGTTTCATTTATTGTTCTTCATAATTGCTTAGTTTTTTTTCTATTTATAGTCATTTCTTTCCAAATTATTTCCTTTGTTGTTTTTTCTTTTGTTTTTTTATTCCATTTTGTAAGTTCGTATTTAATTCAGTTTATCCTTTCTTTTCTTCTCCTTCTTTCTTTTTTCTCATAGGTTATTTTTTGTGTAGTTCTCTCTTTCGTACTTGAATTGTTCTCTCTCTCTCTCTCTCTCTCTCCCTCCCTCTCGCTGTCTCGTGTTTGCGTCATGTTTTCTTTTAAATTTCTAATTAGATTTTAATTCTGTTCGTTTTTTTCTGTGTTCAATTTCTTATAGTATTTTTCTTTGTCTTTTCAATGCTAATATTTAATTATTTTCTCTCTCTCTATCTCTCTCTCTCTTTCTTTTAGTTTTGACTTCGTTTCTATTCGTTGGTATTTTATTTAATTCTGTTATTTTTCTTTTTATACATTCAATTTATACTTTCTTTTTTAATGTTACGTTATTCTCTCCCCCCCCTCTCTCTCTCTCTCTCTCTATATATATATATATATATATATATATATATATATTCTCTCTCTTTCCCTCCCTCTCTCTTTCTCTATCTTCTTTTCGTTTTTATCAATCTTTTGTCGTCTGATTTTTTAGCTTCTGACTTTTAACCACTTTTAAATTTTTTTCTTCATTCTCTCTCGCTCTCTCTCTATATTTTTTTTCTCTCTCTCTCTTTATTTATATATACCCCCTCTCTCTCTCTCTCTCTCTCTCTCTTCTCTCTTCATTTTAGAAATACTTACACTACTTACATGCTTTCCGTTCGCATCAATCTTTTGTCGTCTGCTTTTTGGCTTCCGACTTAACCACTTTTCCTTTATTTATTTCTTTTCTGTTCATGTCTTCCTTTTTTTCCATTTTTTTATTGGCATCTTTCTCCTTCCTTTTGCCGCATCCCCATCCGCCATTCTTCTATCTTTCAGGAAGTGATGGGAGAAAATCTCCTTTTATTTTTTACGATTCACGGTTGAAAGGGCAGTCGTCGTACACGCACATACACGCGCACGCATACATACATACATACATACATACATACATACATACATACATACATACATACATACATACACGTACACCAAACAAACGCTTGTAAATAAATAAATAAATAAAATATTTAAAAACAACGAGATAAAAAAGGGAGATAAAAACATAATAAAAGATAAAAAAATAAATATGCGGGAGGCAAAAACGACATCAAAGTATTTTAGTTGTCGTCGGCGAGAAATTTATTGGGCAACTATAACCCAATTTGTATTTCTTCGCCTCTTCCGGCTTAACGAGGACATCGCGGCTGCACGAGATTTCGATGAAGTCGTTTAACTTATGAGTATTTCGGCTTTCCTCATTTTATCTCCTATTTTATTCCACACAGTTTTCTCTACTGTTTTGTGTGTGTTGAGGGGTAAGGTGTGAAAGAGTATTACAGTGTGTTTTAAGTACTACGAATGATATTGAAAGAACACTTTTATTTGCTGGGCTAAGATTTTTGTTTAATATTATATTAGTTCGGTAAACTTCATTATATTCTCAGCTAACAACTTATTTCATAGAATCAGCAACCGACATTTTACAGTGAATTCTCTTGCAACTTGGATATAGTTCAATTGTTTTGACATTGTATTTTTTGACTGGCCGTGCATGTACAATTGTACGTATCGTCTTCTATGCTACTATTGGCTCAGAATTACCCAGCGTGATCTCCCTTGGATCATGTCCAAGTTATCCTCCCTGAATCATACTCTTTTCTTCCAAAAAACCGAAAATACATCTCGTTCCACTCACGTGGTGGATATAGAACCGGATATCATTCTCTTTTTGGCTCAATCGACCGAGATATCTGACATGCTCCGATTAACCTTCAACTTGATATGGCTTTCACAAATCTTGGTGCCGTATTCTGTCAGGTGCCTTCTGGTCGCAATCATACAAGTCTCCCTGTAACAGCAAGCAAACTGGGGCAAAGATCTCGGACACGAATTATACTGATGAATATGTATTTATTTGCGTGCACGTGGCCAACGCTGAACTATAACATCTTTTCACCATAAAACTGGAAATACATGAAAATAAGCAAGTCTTACAAACATGTTCTAAGACAAAACAAAGCAAATTATAAAAGAGTAAAAATTCAAATAGGTTTAGAGAACTATGCGTTGCTTACCTCTATTTTTGCCAAGCTACTTGCCTCAGAGCCAACGTCTATCACAAGCGGAACAAACGTCCGACTCCCACGTTGACTGATTCGAAAAGACCGCCTCTGGGCAAGCAGGCGGTGTAGAGGCACGACAGTTACCCCGTGCGCATGTCTTCCGGAAGAGGACGGTGCTGAATACAAAATGTCCCCTTCCTGAATTATGACCGGCCAACATGTGAAACTCCTACGTTTACACGCCCAGAACAGTTCAACTAAAATGTAAGTAATATTTACTTTTTCATTACACGTGCATCTTTCTCTATTCTCTGTCCTCGGAAATACAAGTCCTTTATTGATTGTAATAGGACATTAATGTATTCTTTATGTTTGTAGTTTTCATCTCTTTTATGCAGCGTTTCATATATCTCTTGATTTTGTCTTCGACAAACTGTCTATTTGAGAATATATATGTGCATGTTTCTCTGTGTGTGTGTGTGTGTGTGTGTGTGTGTGTAAATTCAATTCTTTCTTGATTATTTCCTTTTTCCTCTTTATTCCGACCCTCGTAGATATACTCAAGAGAACACACCACAAAAATGACGACCACCTGTTCGGAAAGACACCAGAACACGTGCGTCGCTAAAACGTCAACGCTAGAATATCCAATATTCTGTTTAGCTGAATGCTGCTATTGTTGAGGTTCACTATATTTCTCTCTTTTTTTCAATTTTTTTATCTTTCTGTTTTTGCTGGGGATGGGGCATCCTACCGGATTCCAGACCTTCACCGGCTATTTCAGACACTGGAGCCTAGAGATCTTTTCAAGATTCTAACCGTCCCTTTTAAGGGCAATTGTTTGTATTTCTCTTGCACTCGGTTCACCGAGTATACTCGCCAGATAGCTTTTGAAATGCTTTTTCATTATTCCTGTTGCTCCTATAATTACTGGTATGATGGAGATTTTCCTAAGATTCCAGTTACTTTTCATGTCGTACATAAGACTTTGGTATTTCGTAATCTTTTTCCCTTTCAGCTCTGTTTAATCCTGCATCATTAGGGACACTTACTTTAACTAGGGTTGCTACTTTCTCCCTTTTGTTCCATATGGCGATGTCAGGTTTAACAGCTCCGTTTTCTAGATATGTAGCTGTAGGAATTGCATAGTTATAGAGGATGGTGTATAAATTATTTCCAACTGTTCTTTCTGGTATATGCTCCCAGGACTTGCTGCTACACTGGATATTAAACTTTTTACATACAGTCCAGTTGAGATATTTACACACTCCGTTGTGTGGCATTGTATAATAGCCATCCACCTGGAGAACCTTACAACTGGATGTCAGGCGGCTCACACTCTCTACTTCTGTGTGGCAGAACCTGCACTTGTTATTGTTGCTGAGATCACTCATTTTTTTAAAGGCATTGGTCATAAAGCCTTGATCTTGAGCAACCATTATTATTCTCTCTCTTTTTTTCATTTTCTTATCTTTCTGTTTTTGCTGCGGATAGGGCATCCTACCGGATGCCAGACATTCACCGGCTATTTCAGACACTGGAGCCTAGAGATCTTTTTAAGATTCTAACCGTCTCTTTAAGTGCAATTGTTTGTATTTCTCTTGCACTCGGTTCACCGGGTATACTTGCCAGATAGCTTTTGACATGTTATTAAAACAGAAAGTAGCAACTTCAATTAATGGAATTGAGATTTAAACATATCTTGACATTTGGGGACATACGAATAACATTGGTTGAAAATTGTCAAATGTGTTCATGGTGACGCACTTCTTATTGTCAGTCTTAAAAAGGAAATGAACAGTGTCAAGTCCTAAGAGATTATGACACAACCAACCAGCCGGTGATTGTTGTTAATAATTGAATTAATACATTAATATTATAAATGTTCTACATCGTTCACACTCATCGATTAGTCCATGCAGTCTAGTCACTACGAAAAATGAATTTAAAGATGACTAAATGCACCTCTTTTTCGAGCCAGAAATTTATGACGGTGGTTTGTTTAACAAATTGTTTTAAATAGGATTTTTAACTTTGTTGCATTTTTAATTAACTATTTAGAAAAATTATTAATTAAGTAATCGATTTTCATTTTTTATTTTTTATTTTTTATTTTTTTATATTTTACAAATCGCACTGATTCGTATTCACACACACACACACAATATTTGATCTGATAATTTGATTAATAGGGGTAAAAAAACTCAACTCATGTGTTAGCTTCAGAAAGGGGCCTTTTGATTTCTGAGAACTTACTGAAGTAAAATGAAAAGAAAAGAGACACACAATATTTGATCTGATAATTTGATTAATAGGGGTAAAAAACTCAACTCATGTGTTAGCTTCAGAAAGCGGCCTTTTGATTTCTGAGAACTTACTGAAGTAAAATGAAAAGAAAAGAGACACACAATATTTGATCTGATAATTTGATTAATAGGGGTAAAAAAACTCAACTCATGTGTTAGCTTCAGAAAGGGGCCTTTTGATTTCTGAGAACTTACTGAAGTAAAATGAAAAGAAAAGAGACACACAATATTTGATCTGATAATTTGATTAATAGGGGTAAAAAACTCAACTCATGTGTTAGCTTCAGAAAGGGGCCTTTTGATTTCTGAGAACTTACTGAAGTAAAATGAAAAGAAAAGAGACACACAGTATTTGATCTGATAATTTGATTAATAGGGGTAAAAAACTCAACTCATGTGTTAGCTTCAGAAAGGGGCCTTTTGATTTCTGAGAACTTACTGAAGTAAAATGAAAAGAAAAGAGACACACAGTATTTGATCTGATAATTTTATTAATAGGGATAAAAAAACTCAACTCATGTGTTAGCTTCAGAAAGCGGCCTTTTGATTTCTGAGAACTTACTGAAGTAAAATGAAAAGAAAAGAGACACACAATATTTGATCTGATAATTTGATTAATAGGGGTAAAAAACTCAACTCATGTGTTAGCTTCAGAAAGCGGCCTTTTGATTTCTGAGAACTTACTGAAGTAAAATGAAAAGAAAAGAGACACACAATATTTGATCTGATAATTTGATTAATAGGGGTAAAAAACTCAACTCATGTGTTAGCTTCAGAAAGCGGCCTTTTGATTTCTGAGAACTTACTGAAGTAAAATGAAAAGAAAAGAGACACACAGTATTTGATCTGATAATTTTATTAATAGGGATAAAAAAACTCAACTCATGTGTTAGCTTCAGAAAGCGGCCTTTTGATTTCTGAGAACTTACTGAAGTAAAATGAAAAGAAAAGAGACACACAATATTTGATCTGATAATTTGATTAATAGGGGTAAAAAACTCAACTCATGTGTTAGCTTCAGAAAGCGGCCTTTTGATTTCTGAGAACTTACTGAAGTAAAATGAAAAGAAAAGAGACACACAATATTTGATCTGATAATTTGATTAATAGGGGTAAAAAACTCAACTCATGTGTTAGCTTAAGAAAGGGGCTTTTTGATTTCTGAGAACTTACTGAAGTAAAATGAAAAGAAAAGAGACACACAATATTTGATCTGATAATTTGATTAATAGGGGTAAAAAACTCAACTCATGTGTTAGCTTCAGAAAGCGGCCTTTTGATTTCTGAGAACTTACTGAAGTAAAATGAAAAGAAAAGAGACACACAATATTTGATCTGATAATTTGATTAATAGGGGTAAAAAACTCAACTCATGTGTTAGCTTCAGAAAGCGGCCTTTTGATTTCTGAGAACTTACTGAAGTAAAATGAAAAGAAAAGAGACACACAATATTTGATCTGATAATTTGATTAATAGGGGTAAAAAACTCAACTCATGTGTTAGCTTCAGAAAGCGGCCTTTTGATTTCTGAGAACTTACTGAAGTAAAATGAAAAGAAAAGAGACACACAATATTTGATCTGATAATTTGATTAATAGGGGTAAAAAACTCAACTCATGTGTTAGCTTCAGAAAGCGGCCTTTTGATTTCTGAGAACTTACTGAAGTAAAATGAAAAGAAAAGAGACACACAATATTTGATCTGATAATTTGATTAATAGGGGTAAAAAACTCAACTCATGTGTTAGCTTCAGAAAGCGGCCTTTTGATTTCTGAGAACTTACTGAAGTAAAATGAAAAGAAAAGAGACACACAGTATTTGATCTGATAATTTTATTAATAGGGATAAAAAAACTCAACTCATGTGTTAGCTTCAGAAAGCGGCCTTTTGATTTCTGAGAACTTACTGAAGTAAAATGAAAAGAAAAGAGACACACAATATTTGATCTGATAATTTGATTAATAGGGGTAAAAAACTCAACTCATGTGTTAGCTTCAGAAAGCGGCCTTTTGATTTCTGAGAACTTACTGAAGTAAAATGAAAAGAAAAGAGACACACAATATTTGATCTGATAATTTGATTAATAGGGGTAAAAAACTCAACTCATGTGTTAGCTTCAGAAAGCTGCCTTTTGATTTCTGAGAACTTACTGAAGTAAAATGAAAAGAAAAGAGACACACAGTATTTGATCTGATAATTTTATTAATAGGGATAAAAAAACTCAACTCATGTGTTAGCTTCAGAAAGCGGCCTTTTGATTTCTGAGAACTTACTGAAGTAAAATGAAAAGAAAAGAGACACACAATATTTGATCTGATAATTTGATTAATAGGGGTAAAAAACTCAACTCATGTGTTAGTTTCAGAAAGCGGCCTTTTGATTTCTGAGAACTTACTGAAGTAAAATGAAAAGAAAAGAGACACACAGTATTTGATCTGATAATTTTATTAATAGGGATAAAAAAACTCAACTCATGTGTTAGCTTCAGAAAGCGGCCTTTTGATTTCTGAGAACTTACTGAAGTAAAATGAAAAGAAAAGAGACACACAATATTTGATCTGATAATTTGATTAATAGGGGTAAAAAACTCAACTCATGTGTTAGCTTCAGAAAGCGGCCTTTTGATTTCTGAGAACTTACTGAAGTAAAATGAAAAGAAAAGAGACACACAATATTTGATCTGATAATTTGATTAATAGGGGTAAAAAACTCAACTCATGTGTTAGCTTAAGAAAGGGGCTGTTTGATTTCTGAGAACTTACTGAAGTAAAATGAAAAGAAAAGAGACACACAATATTTGATCTGATAATTTGATTAATAGGGGTAAAAAAACTCAACTCATGTGTTAGCTTCAGAAAGGGGCCTTTTGATTTCTGAGAACTTACTGAAGTAAAATGAAAAGAAAAGAGACACACAATATTTGATCTGATAATTTTATTAATAGGGGTAAAAAAACTCAACTCATGTGTTAGCTTCAGAAAGGGGCCTTTTGATTTCTGAGAACTTACTGAAGTAAAATGAAAAGAAAAGAGACACACAGTATTTGATCTGATAATTTTATTAAAGGAGATGAATAAAATTATATTAATAAAGAAATAAAATCTTATTAAACCACTTTTGACATGACGTGTAAAAACAAAAGCAAAACTTTTTAAATGTCATATTTACTTTTGCCGAAAATAATGAGACTAATTGTTTAAAGGTCAAGTTTACTTTAAGAACCTGTGTTATTCAGGGCATTTAGTATAGCTTGTCAAACTTTTAAATGTTGGCATTAAAGTTTTCCACTGGGGTATGGATAAAGGGCAGCTAGCATTTTCATTGGTTGGTCAATGTGGGTGACATAAGATCATTTTTGAACCAATCAAAAGAATGTTCTTATTTCCAATATGTACGCGGCATAAGTCCATTAGCCGGACATTTATATTGGCTGGCCAATCAAAATTCCAGATTTTTTGGATTGCGTCACATAAAAGCAGGACCCAAACACGATTTGCCAAGATCAAAGTATGGTCTTGTCGCTAAAGGAACAACTCTACTACTGTTAGCTGATGGTGGTGCATGTTCTGGAATCAACTGCCTACTCCAAATGCCCTCTGACCCCTACTTCCATTTTGGATAGTGGAATTACTCAAGGCGCATTGGCTCAAAACATAGCAGAAAAGCAACCTCTTACTTCCAGGTTAAGAGGTTGCCATTCAGAAGATTTTTTTTGTATTTCCTCAAATACTTTTGTTTATGTACATATGAAATTAATCATCTATATAATAAAGTAAAGTCAGTATGTTTGTCGGTTTTAGTCATCGATAGCTTGCTTCCTACAAAATCAATGTTTGATTCTGGTTCGTCACTTTTTTGTGTAACGTTGGTACATGTTCTTAGCAAGAAAGAAACGTAATTCGATTTAATTCATTTGAGAAATTATTTTATCCAACTGGACTAATTTTCAAAATTGGCTTATCTTAAGAGAAAGGGAAGTAACTGAGTATTCGTCGATACAGAGTAACTTACTTTTTTTAGTCAATTTTTAATTTAATTTTTACAAAAGCGAAGTAACTTTATATTGAGGAATACAGTCAATACAGAGTTAGTTTGCTTTGTTTAGTCGATTTTTTATTTTTTTTAATTAAGTAACTCTGTATTGACGAATACATAGTTACTTTCCACAAAATCTTTTTTTTTATATTTCAGTCACATAAATTATTAATGATAGTAAAAGTAATCCTGGGCAACGCCGGATAGGGACAGCTAGTAATTCATAAATATCATAAAACCCTGTTCTAACACTTGTTATGTATGTCACATACATAATCTATGGCAATTATTTAGCTAGATATGGCCTTTTACTGGGTGAGCAATTAACAACACTCTTGCTCTCAACATAGGCATTATGTATAGGTCACGGTGGTGTCATCGATTCAGAGCGATTCCACAAGACATCACGTGATAACAACAGGATACTATTTAAGTCTAAGTCCAATGTGCATACAGGAGTGTGCACTCTCCCAAGACACACACCAACTCAAATTAATTGGATCCATTCCAAACCACTAGTCTAATAACATCTACTCGGATTGTTCTACTCGGAATCTCTTAATATAAGGATTGTGGGAGCTATCCAGTTATTTCAATCGTTAACAAACCCAATTCTTGCCATTTTTGTTGGTATCCCATAATCTTGGTCCCGGGGAGATACTTGCAGTCCACAAATGAACTGAGATATCTCTGATTAATTCATATTACTTTACTTTTGTTTTTCCTAAAGCATTTACAATCTCAACAAAAGAATCTTGATACAGGTTTCCTTTATAAACCCATATAAAATCTATCGCACTTCCGGTGCTAGGTAGAGGACACAGTCCTCATGCACATGGTTTCACTCTGGCATATCTCTATCTAATATTTGAATCCCTGGATGCCTCTTTCCCCGGCATCCTACAGTCTCGTATTCCACTAAATCCTATGACCAAGTCAATCACGATGACTTCAATGCATTATTCATATCTTTCCATTCAATGTTCCTTAACTGCCACTTATCCACCAATACGCAATGCACCACTGGACAACAAGCACGCTCAGCTTAACAAGTCACATATTACCTAATACTTCTTTCATAGAATTTTCTATCTTCCTAGTAAACCTACTCTCTTGGCCTTTTGGCTAAGATCAAAGTGTAGTATCTGTTCCGATGGATACTGCACCCCATACTGGTATTGTCTTGGCCTTCGGGTCTTGATTTATGCCGGTCTATGGGTCTGTCCTGTGCAGTTCTAGGAGGTCCACCCTCCCAGGCTTCGCCTCCCCTCTTTGGGAGGAGTAAGTTTATTGCTTACTGCCTGAGGCGCCCCTACCGGGGAATGCCGACGGGGCTGCCCAGACAATTTTTAATGACCAGAGTGCTCAACTTCTCGAGTGCTAGTTTTTCTAATCCCACTTTCCCGACCTTGTGTCACATCTTACCTTGTGGGAGGTAGATAAATAAAACCTACTCTCTTGGCCTTTTGGCTAAGATCAAAGTGTAGTATCTGTTTCGATGGATACTGCACCCCATAGACTGGTATTGTCTTGGCCTTCGGGGCTTGATTTACGCCGGTCTATGGGTCTGTCCTGTGCAGTTCTAGGAGGTCCACCCTCCCAGGTTTCGCCTCCCCTCTTTGGGGAGGAGTGAGTTTATTGCTTACTGCCTGTGGCGCCCCTACTGGGGAATGCCGACGGGGCTGCCCAGACAATTTTTAAATCCCACTTTCCTGACCCGACCCCTTGGGTCACATCTTACTTGTGGGAGTAAGATAAAAACTGGCCTTGTGCCTAACTCCTGGAGAGGAGTAAATCAATACTCTGTGTCCTTTTCTGCTTGTCAACCGGGCAGTTAAATTATCTAATGAATGCAAATATGACGCCTAACAGAATTTTAAGATTATAAACGCATCCAAATCAATTCGATAATATTTTGAAATTGAGGAAAATCATTTATTTTATACATCTTGTAGAAACTTCAGACGTCATCCATCATCAAATACATAAAAATACAACAACCAATAATAAATACCTTCTTTTTTTATTTATTTTAATACTGTATTTCGATACAGTCTGAAAACGAATTTTAATATATTTTCCTTTATTGAATATAAAACAATTTGAAAAGTAAAAATAAAGCAATCCTGATGATATTACTCTAAATAGTATGATTTATTTGCAATGATATTCACTACATGATTAACTACACTACTTAGTTAAAAAAATACTACACTACTTGAGTAAAAAAATTTGTTAAGCTAATTCAACGCTGGATAATAGATGCAGTATATATATATATATATATATATACTGCTTATGTATATGCGATATAATTTGCAAAGTTAACCAATTGATTTAAAAATAAAAAACATTTCATTAATCAACTATAATTGTTATGGTGCCGTACCTACCTACGGAGAACTAATGGACTCGTCCACCTTATAAATACGGGAAGCACGTGACACTTGTTCTCTTCTTCCCCGGCAAACCGGCAATGGCGGTTGAGAGCACCATCTCCTTGTATCTCTTTCTTTCTATTATATAATATATACCTTTGTTCATTTAAACCATGTGTTCTTGTGTCATTCATTCGGCCTTATCTAGGTCCACAACAAATGGCGACGAAGGAATTCGAACTCTTGAGTCAAAAAACTGAAAATACCACGTGAAAATGCACTCACACGGTTAATGCAGGAAGCCGCACGCATGAAAAACAAAGGTTTTTGCCGAACGGTCGAGAGAAGAAAAGGGAACTCAACTGAAAAAAAAAAAAAAAAACACGTTGAATTCTTAAGTGCGAGAAAATTGTTTTCTTTTAAGAAAAAGAAAACTTAAATGGACATGTTGTTCTCTAATTTTGAAAACTGCTTATCGAAAAAAAAACAGCTTGAAATTAAGTGCGCGTTTCCTCCAGTTTGGGAAAACTAGTTAAAAAAATAAATAAAATAAAACAACTGAAATTGAATGCGCGTTTTTTGTCTCTGGTTTGGAAAACTAACAAAAAAAAAAGAATACCGAACACGAAGGAAGCGAGCATTGTTTTTTTGAGACGAACGTCACAGCGAGTTTTTTTTTTGACGAGCACACAAAAAAAAATGAAACCGACACCACGTGCTTCATTTTAAGAAACCAGATAAAAGAAACAAAACATGAAATGAATCACACGTGCGCTACTCCATAAAAAAAGACGCACGATAAAAAAAAGTTTTATTTTCTCTCTCTTTTTTCCGACTTGTACTGAAATATTTTAAAATGCAGAAAGAATTAATTGTGAAACAGATTTTTTTTTCCTCTTCGTTAAAATTAAAAACGTGTATAAGAAAAGAACATTACATAATCTTTTCATAACTAAAAGGGCGTCTTGCCAGCGCTAATTTAAAGAAAAGAACTTCTTGTAAATTCATTAAATAACGAGAAAATATTAATTTTCAAAAAAAAAAATAATAAATAAGTGAATATACGCGTATATAGAGAAAAGGAAAAGTTTCATAATCTTTTCATAATTAAAACGGCGCCTAGCAAACGCTAATTTAAAGAAAAGAACTCTTATAAAATCATAAGATAATGAGAAAATATTAATTTTCTAAATAAAATCAGAAACTAAATGGTTGAATATGGAAGATATTAAGTCTATAATCGCCGAACTAGCGAAATTCCAAATCTCCCAGCAACAACAAACTGAGGAAAGATATCAAAAGCTTTTATTAGAACAGAGCCAAAATGTTTTATTACACAAAAAGGAGTATGATGAAAGATTGGAATTTCTGATACAAACAATATCGCGCAGTGACCAAAAAAATGAAAAAGACGACACGTTTTCGCAGAACGCAATTTGGAACAGTATTGATAATTACTCATACACGGAAAATAATACATTTGAAGAATATTTCCGAAGATATGAAGACCTATATAAAATTGACTGCGGTAGTTGGAGTGATGCGAAGAGGCTACGCCTCCTTCTTAGAAAACTAAATACCACAGAACATACGAAATTCGTGGATTTCATTTTGCCTCGGAAAACTAACGAGCTAACTTTCATAGAAGCGGTTGGTTTATTGACAGAACTGTTTAGTCCAAGAACTACACTATTCCACAAACGATGGAAGTGCATGAACCTGGTAAAGAAAGACGAGGAAAACTACGCTACTTTTGCATCGATAGTGAACAAGCATTGTGACGATTTTAAACTAGCTGAATTAAGTGCAGATAATTTCAAGTGTCTAATTTTTGTCCAAGGTTTAATCTCAGGAAATGACACGAAGATAAGGCGCAGAGTTCTAAATAAATTAGAGAATGAACCAAGCCTTACGCTGCAAAAGTTGGATGAGGACTGTCAAAGATTTGTAAATGTAAAACAGGACTCAAAAGACATTGAATTGTCCGGCATTGCGCATATAAAAAAGGTACATCAAAAAACAAAAGCTCAACCTTATAGAAAAATAAGAAATAATTATTTTGATGTAACAAAGACAAACCAAACCAGTAAAAAAATAAATAAATTGCCACCAAGCCCTTGTTCACGCTGTGGTAATCCACATTGGTACAATGATTGCCCATTCCGTTTTAAAACCTGTATGAAATGCAAAAAAGTTGGACATAAAAGTTCGCACTGCAGAACGGGCAGAGGAAATAAAATGCGGATTCAAGCCACTAGGACAAAGAAGGAAAAATGCATGAACATAAGAAAATATGTACAGGTGAAAATCCTGGATAAAAATATAAAATTGCAATTGGATTCTGGTTCAGACGTTTCCATTATAAATTTACATACATGGAGGAGATTAAATAAACCTACTCTATCAAGAACAAACAGGCTGGCAAGCACAGTTACTGGTGAAAGAATTACATTTGAAGGAGAATTAATCACAAATGTGTCCCTAATGGGAAATACTAAAAAACTCAAACTACTGGTACTGAAGGATTCGAATAATCCTTTTGGTTCAGATTTTATGCAGGCATTTGATTTATGGAAGTTGCCGATAAATACATTTTGTAAAAAAATAAATAGTCGCGCAACAGAATCGGAAAAACTACAACGAGAATTTTAAAAAATCGTTTCCAGAGGTTTTTTTCTGGCGGTCTTGGATGCTGCACTAAAATGACTGCAAAATTCCGTCTAAAAGAAAATGTACTGCCGGTATTTAGAAAAGAAAGGAAAGTACCCTTCGCCTCGATTGAAAAAATAAACGCTGAATTAGACCGACTGGTAAAGATGGGTATTTTATCAAAAGTACAACACAGCCAGTGGGCAGCACCCACGGTTTATGTAAAGAAAAAATCTAATGAGATTCGTGTATGTGCAGATTTTTCAACAGGACTGAATACTGCCCTCGCGGACTATCACTACCCACTCCATACCCCGGAAGAAGTGTTTGCAAGCTTAAATGGAGGAAGATTTTTTTCAAAAATAGACCTAAGTGAGGCATACCTACAAATACCGGTGGATAAAGATTGTTCTAAGCTGTTATGTATAAACACACATCGTGGTTTATATAAATTCGAAAGATTAGCGTTCGGAGTTAAGGTCGCGCCAGCCATTTTCCAACAAGTAATGGACACAATGCTGGGCGGACTGGATTTCGCAATAGCGTATCTCGATGACATCTTGATTAACAGCAAAGATATCGAACAACACCAAAAACATGTAAATCAAGTGTTTGCGAGAATCCAAGATTATGGGTTCAAAGTAAAAGAAGAAAAATGTGATTTTTTCCTGGAGGAAATAAAATATCTGGGTCATGTGATCGACAAGGACGGCAGAAGACCAGACCCAGAAAGGGCTACCGCAATAAAAAACATGCCGGCGCCAGAAAACGTCATGACATTACAGAGTTTTCTGGGCCTAGCAAATTACTACCAGGCTTTTATCCCAGAAATGCATAATTTGCGTGCTCCATTAAATGAGCTATTAAAAAAAGGTAAAGCCTGGGTATGGACACCTGAATGTCAGGATGCATTTAATAAAATCATAGAAAGACTTACGTCAGAGTTATTTCTAACACATTACAACCCAGAATTGGACATAATCGTAGCTAGCGACGCTAGTTCATATGGTTTAGGAGCATGTATCTTACACAAAATGCCTGATGGAACCCATAAACCCATTGCACATGCATCAAGGACCTTGCTCCCAGCGGAAAAACAGTATTCTCAAATCGAGAAAGAAGCCCTAGCAATAATATTTGCAGTAACAAAGTTTCACCGATACATACATGGTAGACAATTTACCTTACAGACAGACCATAAGCCGCTAATTACAATTTATGGATCTAAAAAAGGCCTACCTGTATATACAGCTAATAGACTACAAAGATGGGGAACTATCTTATTAAACTACAACTTTAAAATGCAACATTTGCATTCAAATAAAATCTATCATGCAGATGGATTGTCGAGATTAGTGCCAAAACAGAGAGAGACTCTAGAAGACACAGTGATTGCGTCTCTTCAAACAGAAGGAGATTTTAAAGAGATTTTGTGCAACGCAGTGAGAGAGCTCCCGGTGACACTATACGAGATAAAAAAAGAAACTCAAGAGGATGAATTTATCACCAGAACAAAAATGAAATTGGTAGATAAGGATTTACATGCGGCAAAGAGTTTCTTACTCTGTGATGACGTACTCATGCATAACGAAAGGGTGGTCATCCCAGAAAAACTACGAAAGCAAATTCTGAAAGATTTTCATGTTGGCCACCCAGGGATAACCAGGATGAA
Source organism: Sepiola atlantica (assembly GCA_963556195.1). Taxonomy (NCBI): domain Eukaryota; kingdom Metazoa; phylum Mollusca; class Cephalopoda; order Sepiida; family Sepiolidae; genus Sepiola; species Sepiola atlantica. The sequence goes on along the minus strand of OY744521.1, from coordinate 34,725,827 downwards.
GGGGTTAATGAGGAGTTTTGTGTACTGGCCAGGTATGGACAACGACATTGAAAAAGCAGTAAAGCTGTGTAAAGGCTGTGCCTTAGCGGCAAAAGCACCGCATATAAAGCATAGCCCATGGCCAAAGACCGACCGTCAGTGGGAAAGAATTCACGTGGATTTCGCGGGACCATTGGAAGGATTTTACTACTTAATCGTAGTCGACAGTTTTTCAAAGTGGCCCGAGGTACTACGTTGCAAGAGTCCCACGTCAGAGGTTACGATAAGATTCCTACATGAACTATTTGCCCGTTTTGGGGTAGTGGATTATTTGGTGAGTGATAATGGGACGCAGTTCACGTCATCAGATTTTGAGGAGTTCTGCGCGACGTTTCAAATCAGACATATAACGACGCCCCCGTATCATCCTAGGTCAAACGGCCAGGCGGAACGTTTCGTAGACACATTAAAAAGAGCATTAAAAAAGGCCGGTGATACTCCTAAGGAGAAGGCTTTACAACAATTCTTACAAGTATATAGAATTACAAAAAACATGAACATAGCATTATCATTATCCTCCGCAGAGATGATGTTTGCGCGGAATGTGAAGTCCGTGTTTGATAAATTATTACCTAAACATAATAATTATGACTGAATCTCTACGGTACCGAAGAAAAAATACAACCCAGGAGATAGGGTATATGTTAAGATGTTCAAAAACAATGCATCGTTCTGGGAACCCGGTACAATTGAAAAGAGGATCGGATCGATGGTCTATATCATAAAAGGACCACGGTTCTAGCATAAGAGACATCTAAATTAGATCAGAAAAAGACTGTCAGATGACACTGACAGCGCCCCACAAGGAGAAGACGTGATGGACGTGATATATGAAACCTTCAACTTACCAGCACCCCAGGTAGTCACACGTAAACGACAACCAAAAAGAAAACGAATGGCTCCGGACTACCTAGAGATAGATCCGAAAAGGAAACGTTATTAAGACTCCTGAGGAGGTAAGGCTTGGAAGGGGGTGTTATGGTGCCGTACCTACCTACGGAGAACTAATGGACTCGTCCACCTTATAAATACGGGAAGCACGTGACACTTGTTCTCTTCTTCCCAGGCAAACCGGCAATGGCGGTTGAGAGCATCCATCTCCTTGTATCTCTTTCTTTCTATTATATAATATATACCTTTGTTCATTTAAACCATGTGTTCTTGTGTCATTCATTCGGCCTTACCTAGGTCCACAACAATAATTGATTATTGCTTTCATTTCCTTTTCAATTCAATGATTGTTATATTTCTTGGACAACCATTAAGCATTTGTGTTCAAATGCTTTTTCTTTAGAGAGACCGACTTGATTTTCATCAAGTTCGGATCTATTTCTTAATTGAAAGTGAAAAGGCGACTTGATTTCTGTCCTTTTCTAAACCACATATCTGCAACTCAATTTAAAACATTCATGAAAAAATTGTAATAAATTTTTATCATGTTATCATATGAAGAAAACAAAAGTTTTTTATATGTGGCGCCCCCATCCACCCACCCATCTTCCAGCTTCTACTGCTGCCGTTGTCGGCCATCTCTCTTTCTTTCTCTCTCTGTTTTTCATCTTGGCCGATCCTAGCTTCTCTCTTTCCTCTCGTTTTCTCTCTTCCCCGCTTCTCTCTCTTTCTCTCTCTCTCTCTCTCTCTCTCTCTCTCTCTCATCGCCGGTCGCCCCTACCCCTCTAAGATCGAGACACATGCTCTCAAAGGGTTTACGTACACATTCATTAAAACCACTAAATCCAATCGCCATCCAGGGCCGTGTTTTTCCACCACCACCGCTGCTACTACGTCAACCAGGTCCATCTTCTCTCTCTCTCTCTCTCTCTCTCTCTCTCTCTCTCTCTATATATATATATATATATATATATATATATATATATATATATATAGAAAAGAGGGTAGTGCAGTATTAGTGCAGTTCAACGAGAGAAAAGTATATATGTAAAGGAGTAAGGCTACCAACATTTGTAGAATGTTTTTTTCAACATTTATTTATTATTTTGTTGTTTTTTTCAACATTTATTTATTATTTTGTTGTTTTACCATTTTATGATTTTATATATAACGCGTTTCAAGCAGTGGCCCGCTTTCATCAGATATGAAAATCCATTTGAAGAAATGTCTTTCGATTCGAGCAAATGTTGTTTTATTTGAGATATTTGTTATTGTTTTTGCGCATGCGTGGGTTTGCGGGTGTGTGGGTATCTTTGATTTTTATTTTTATTTTTTATTTGTCATTTTTCCTGCTTCTCTTGGTCAAGTGCGTGTTACCCATCCATGATCCATCGGTCACCCCAGCCTCCTAGGGTGCGGAGAATTTCTTTTGAAATTTAATACTTTTTATTGCTTTTTGTCGTCTCCAAAAATGAAGTGGTGTCTGCGTGCGTGTGTGTGCCCGTATGCGTGTGGTCTAATCTTGAGTCTTGTGAATAGGTGAGCGATACATACACACACACACATAAATACGTACACACACACCCATGCGCGCGCACACACAGGCGTGTGTTTATAGTGACAGAGAGGGGGATAAAGGTTGAATTATATACACATACATACATACATACATACACACACACACACACATATATATATATATATATATATATATATATATATATATATATATATATACATATATACATACACACATACATACACACATATACACACATATTTGCAAAAGATAAATTAATGCAAACGGTCCAAATAGATTTGAACTTGGTTTGGCCGATTTCATAGTTCGGTATTTTATGTGCAAATTTAATGTCTATTGTAAATGATTCATTTAACACAAGTTGCTATTTGACTCATAGCTGTGTAGAAGTGCGCAATAAGAAGTTATGTACTAATATTATCTTCCTTGAATAAGAATTTTCCAGTCTATAGATAACTATAAATAGTTATTTATGTTTGTACTTAACTAGAGGTGGATAAAGTGTGATCAAAGTGTGTGTTGTTAGAGTTATGATCTGTTTAATGTTGGATTAAATTTAAGTATGAAGTTTTTTTCTTGTGTTAGTAAGTAAGTGTAGTCTTGGCTTTGGAAAATTGGCATTATTTTGAATTTTCCTCCGCTGCATGAGTGCACATGTTGGGAGACGAATAATTTACGGTTTTCTTTGATTTTAATGTTGCTTTTATGTAAAGATACTCTATTATTAAATGTTTTCGTCGCACCTATATAAGCTTCATTACATGTTGTACATTCTAGCACATAGACAACGTTCTTGGAGGTGCAGTTAAGGTCTTTTTTATTGTGAATGTTTGTGTTGGGTTTTTAAATGTGTATGAGTTCCCCTCCATTATTATGTCACAGACCCCACATCTTTCCTTGTTGCATTTTGTGACCCCTTGTATTGTGTGTTGGTTGAGTTTAGATGAGGTTAAAATTTGTTTGAGGTTTTTCGGTTGGCGTTTGCTTTTTATTATTTTTGTTGTTTTTAATATGTCGTTTAGTTTGTTGTTATGGTTGAGTAGGGTTAGGTTTCTTGTTATTTCTGTGAATAATTCTGGATTGTTTTTGTTGTGTGTAGAGATGTATGCCAATATTTGTTCTTTGTTTCGTTTTTTGGGAATTCGTAATTGTTCTAATGGAATGTTTTCTGCTAGTTCTATACCTTTATGTATTATTTGTAGCGGGTATCCTCTTCTTTTTAAAGTTTTCCGTAGTTCTCCAGTCGGACAATCCGGAGGTCTTTGTCACTGACTATAGTACAGATCCTGCGTGCTAGAGAGTAGGGTATAGATTTTAGGCAGCTTTTGGGGTGATGGCTTCTAAAATGGAGATATTGTTGGGTGTCTGTGGGTTTGTGGTAGATGTCTGTGATTATGTGAGTGTTTTTAATTTTAATCAATACATCTAAGAAGGGTAGTTCTGTTTGACTGTGTTCAATGGTGAATTTAATCTTGGGGTGTAGGTTTTGTAGTATGCTGTGTAATTTATTGCACTAATACTGCACTACCCTCTTTTCTATATATAACTACAACGAGAGAATGCCACCAACAAGTAAAAAAAATACTTGGAAGACCTACTGGAACTCCAGAAAATCCACAACAACAAACAAGAACTTCTCGAGGAAGAATTACGAAAACTCAACGAGAAAGTGGATACGGTTCTTCATCTTTTATCCAATCAACAAAACAAGGAACAAGACAACATCAAAGAAACAATTATACAACTACTTGCACCCCAGCACGAATTCATAGAACACTACAGACTAGCATATATCCAGGAGGAATCGTTAAAAACGAAAGAACAAAACCTCCAAATATGGGGAGCCCTCCTAAAACTAAGGAAAATGGCTTTCTACCATACAATAAAAAGTAGTGATACCGCATCCACATATAAAACATTTCTGGAGATGGAGGAACAATTCATCCCAAAAAAATTCCGAGAAAAAATAAACCCACAGGACACGGAAGAACAAAAAAGAATTAAAAAAGCCCTAAATATATCCAAACTACAAGCCCAAATCGACATACAAGAAGACAACAAAATACACTTCACACAAAAATACACGGAAATCGACAACAAAATTTCCACTCAAATCAAAGAAACATTCCCCACGGAAACTCATCAATTCCTATCAGAACTTTGGGAATCCGTATGCAAAGAGGAGGAAGAAAAATCCAGGAATATTGTCCAAAGAAAAATATCCTGGCTAAGAAGCCTACCCGATAAAGAAAAGACAGAACAAACATCATACATGAACCAAAACAACAACCCAGAACAAGACCCAATGGAAAACACCCACACACGACATACACAAAACCAGTGGATAACACAAAACAGAGGTAAGAAGAAAAACACATACCACACACAAACATACTTACACAACAGATCCAGTTACTCACAAGGAAACAACATCAATATACCCACATCACTTACCCACCCCTCTCAACAGTTTCAATCCAAATCTTCATTAAACTCACCCCGCAACCACACTCACACACATACACACAACAAATACAACATAAACACACATACACCTCAACCATACACTAACCATTACGAATACGGGCCAACACAATACAAACCTAAATACTTTCACCCACACCAACCAATACAATAAAAAAAAACCTATCATACACCCTACACCACACCAACAAACCACCACAAAATACCCTTACTCAACAACCCCTACCAAAATCACCCAAGTAAACCTTACAACAATTACCCACACCCACCACACCAACAGATGAAACCTTCATACAACAACCTCCCACCCTACCACACACAACAAAACAGACCCTACAACCACCCAACACACCAATGGATACAATCGAAATACTCCAAACACTACCCACATCATCAAACAAAACAACCATATAACAATTCCTACAGACATAAACTTACACAACAATACAGACCCCACAACTACGTCCACCATCAAGAACCTCTACCAAGATACCCCAACTCGAAACAATTAACTCACAATAATAACACATTCAAATATACCAAAATAAACCCTTATAACAACACACACAACGCCAATTATAACAACACGCACGACACCAATTTTGCCAGAAACCAACACAATCCTCTAAAACACACACAATATATAGAAATCAATCACTCTTCAACAACTCCTCAAATCAACGAAACAAACAACACTCATCCTCATTTTTTAGAAACCCCTCCCCGGACAACAATCCCAGATTAGACAATTTAAAACCCAAAATTATCAATTTATCCACATACACATTTACAAAGGAGGAAATAGAAATACTAAAATTAGGCCTCAAATTCTGCCCAACTCCCAAAAGTAATATCACGGAACTGAGGAAGGACCTTAAAGAATTTGAACGCAAATTTAGACTAATAGAAACACTAAACAATAAAGATAACAAAACAGATCAGTCATTAGTGAGAAACAAATCAACATATTTCCCTAACAAACACAACAATACGAAAGAACTAAACACCTACTTTGAAAACCTATGGAACATCAACCCTCAGAGTAAAACTAAACCTACTAGTAACCTAACATCTAAACAAAACCAAGCACTAGATAACATCCTAAATAATAATAACATAATTATAAAAGAAGCTGACAAAGGCAGTGCGGTAGTCATCATGGACAAACATTACTATAAATCGAAAATTACAGAGGTACTAGAAAACAATGATTACTACAAATCAATTAGCACCAACATTGATAACAACACCATTTCAAAAATCACAAAACTTTGCACAACATACAATAATATACTAACAAAAAAAGAAAAAGATTTCCTAACAAACTTCATGATTAAAACAAACAACTTCTACGGACGACCTAAGATACATAAATCAAATGAGATAAGGAATGCTATCAACACACAGGCATCGGAATATATTAGTGTCCCGAGTCCCAGTGACCTTACATTTAGACCCATAGTAGCAGGACCATCATGCCCAACAAGCAGACTGAGTAACTTAATTGACATATTACTACAACCATTCACCGATCAAGTCAAGAGCTACATAAGAGACGACATACACTTCCTAGGCTCCTTACCACAAATAGTAAATCCCGGGACTAAATTAGTTACATTTGACGTCAGCAGCTTATATAGCAACTTAGGTAAACACGCAATATCACACTGGATGGACAAACACCCACAAATACTACACCACAGATTCACCAAACAATTCATCCTCGACAGCATAGACATTATTCTCAACAACAACTCCTTTGAGTTTAATAACAAAAACTACATCCAGATTCTAGGTACAGCAATGGGAACCAAAATGGCACCAACATATGCCACCCTAACACTAGCCTACCTAGAGAAGATCTTATATGAAAAGATAGAAGAAATATATGGACAGAATATTCAAACTCTCTTCATAAAATCTTGGAAAAGATACCTGGATGATTGTTTTATCCTCTGGGAACCCACATGGGGGGACATCAATAAATTACACAGCATACTACAAAACCTACACCCCAAGATTAAATTCACCATTGAACACAGTCAAACAGAACTACCCTTCTTAGATGTATTGATTAAAATTAAAAACACTCACATAATCACAGACATCTACCACAAACCCACAGACACCCAACAATATCTCCATTTTAGAAGCCATCACCCCAAAAGCTGCCTAAAATCTATACCCTACTCTCTAGCACGCAGGATCTGTACTATAGTCAGTGACAAAGACCTCCGGATTGTCCGACTGGAGTAACTACGGAAAACTTTAAAAAGAAGAGGATACCCGCTACAAATAATACATAAAGGTATAGAACTAGCAGAAAACATTCCATTAGAACAATTACGAATTCCCAAAAAAACGAAACAAAGAACAAATATTGGCATACATCTCTACACACAACAAAAACAATCCAGAATTATTCACAGAAATAACAAGAAACCTAACCCTATTCAACCATAACAACAAACTAAACGACATATTAAAAACAACAAAAATAATAAAAAGCAAACGCCAACCGAAAAACCTCAAACAAATTTTAACCTCATCTAAACTCAACCAACACACAATACAAGGGGTCACAAAATGCAACAAGGAAAGATGTGGGGTCTGTGACATAATAATGGAGGGGAACTCATACACATTTAAAAACCCAACACAAACATTCACAATAAAAAAGACCTTAACTGCACCTCCAAGAACGTTGTCTATGTGCTAGAATGTACAACATGTAATGAAGCTTATATAGGTGCGACGAAAACATTTAATAATAGAGTATCTTTACATAAAAGCAACATTAAAATCAAAGAAAACCGTAAATTATTCGTCTCCCAACATGTGCACTCATGCAGCGGAGGAAAATTCAAAATAATGCCAATTTTCCAAAGCCAAGACTACACTTACTTACTAACACAAGAAAAAAACTTCATACTTAAATTTAATCCAACATTAAACAGATCATAACTCTAACAACACACACTTTGATCACACTTTATCCACCTCTAGTTAAGTACAAACATAAATAACTATTTATAGTTATCTATAGACTGGAAAATTCTTATTCAAGGAAGATAATATTAGTACATAACTTCTTATTGCGCACTTCTACACAGCTATGAGTCAAATAGCAACTTGTGTTAAATGAATCATTTACAATAGACATTAAATTTGCACATAAAATACCGAACTATGAAATCGGCCAAACCAAGTTCAAATCTATTTGGACCGTTTGCATTAATTTATCTTTTGCAAATATGTGTGTATATGTGTGTATGTATGTGTGTATGTATATATGTATGTATATATATATATATATATATGTGTGTGTGTGTGTATGTATGTATGTATGTATGTATGTGTATATAATTCAACCTTTATCCCCCTCTCTGTCACTATAACCACACGCCTGTGTGTGCGCGCGCATGGGTGTGTGTGTACGTATTTATGTGTGTGTGTGTGTATGTATCGCTCACCTATTCACAAGACTCAAGATTAGACCACACGCATACGGGCACACACACGCACGCAGACACCACTTCATTTTTGGAGACGACAAAAAGCAATAAAAAGTATTAAATTTCAAAAGAAATTCTCCGCACTCTACGAGGCTGGGGTGACCGATGGATCATGGATGGGTAACACGCACTTGACCAAGAGAAGCAGGAAAAATGACAAATAAAAAATAAAAATAAAAATCAAAGATACCCACACACCCGCAAACCCACGCATGCGCAAAAACAATAACAAATTCCTCAAATGAAACAACATTTGCTCGAATCGAAAGACATTTCTTCAAATGGATTTTCATATCTGATGAAAGCGGGCCACTGCTTGAAACGCGTTATATATAAAATCATAAAATTGTAAAACAACAAAATAATAAATAAATGTTGAAAAAAACAACAAAATAATAAATAAATGTTGAAAAAAACATTCTACAAATGTTGGTAGCCTTACTCCTTTACAGATAGATAGATAGATAGATAGATAGATAGATAGATAGATAGATAGATAGATAGATAGATAGATAGATAGATCTCTCAAAAACGCCAAACAATAACACATTTTCTCAAATGAAACAACACTCTTTCAAATCGAAAGACATTTCTTCAAATGGATTTACAACACTCTTTCAAATCGAAAGACATTTCTTCAAATGGATTTACATATCTGATGATAGCGGACCACCGCTTGAAACGCGTTATATAAAATTATAAAATGATAAAATAACAAAATAATGAATAAATGTTGAAAAAAAATTTTTTTATCAATGTTGGTAGCCTTTCTCCTTTACACACACACATATATATATATATATATATATATATATATATATATATATATATATATATATAATGTGTGTGTAATGAAGCAATAGTTAAATGAATAGTTACAATTATACAAATTTAAACAACAAACTTTCATAAAGACGTAATTGAAAAAAACTGTTTATAAAAAGCCGATTTTTTGTGCAGAGTTTTAAAAAAGAAGAGAAAGTCCCCGCAACGTACCTTTGCGTTCCTTTTTTCCTTCTTTCCGTGTTTTGTATGTTTCTTCCCATTGTTTTAGTCCGTTCTGCTTCTTTGTTTTTAAGCGAGTCCGTGCGTTTTTTAAAACTTTCTTTCTGTCCTTTTTCCATTTTTTTGGTCTCCATTTGTTTGCTTTGTATATGTTTGTGTCCATAATTTTACGTATTTTTGTTTCTGCTTCCATGTGAACTATTGCACTTGTTTTTCCTTTTTTTTTTCTTTCGTGTTTGTTCTTTTCTCTCTGCTTTTCCTTGTTTCGTTTTCTATTCAGTCCGTAATCTTTCCGTATTTTTGTCTTTATTTTCTTCGGCTTCTTAGAATCGACCAAGGTATTACAACACCATTTATACATAGATTTTGTGTCTCTATGTTTTTTCTTTCGCTTCCATGTGAGCTTTTTCTTTTTGTCCTTTTTTTCATATTTTTTTCGCTTGTAATGGTCGGCCCTTGTTCACGCCACCAATTGTAGAAACATGCCGTCCCAACGTTGTGTGTGCCGTGGTTTTCTTCTCCTTCATCATCGTTCTCGTTCAGGCCATGTCGTCTATTTCACTGACGATCGCCGAGGGGACAAGCACTGGTTTACAAGTTGAAAAAAAACAAAAAAACAATGCGACTCACAAGAAAAACACAAACGCCGATACATTGTGTATCAATCAGTTGTACTCTGAGTGTGTGTAACACCGTTACGGACTGTCGAGGTTCGCTTTGTCGGTACCCGAAGTCGTCAACTTATCTCAGGTCTGCTAAGGCTATGCATGATCTAATCCCATTTGATCGTCTCCTCTCCTAGACGTTAACTGTCGCAAAAAAATGTTGCAAACAACCTTCACTCCCAACTAAATCCCAGCCCGGTCTTTTGTCTAAGTCACCAACAAGCGGAAATGACCACCAACTGCGAGGCGTCTTACCGTTTCCGATTGTCTTTGTGTGCGTTGGTGAGTTATTTCCTATCATTGTATTTTTACCCATTCCACCTCCGATAGATCCTCTCCCTTTGGTGTATCATTTCCTCAGTTTTGGAGGGAGGGGACCTCCATAGTATCACAAAATCACATAATAACTGAATACAGCAAATTAGCACAAAAAAATACAAAAACTCACACGACTGTATGGAGAAGGTAGTACACTGGGAACTATGCAAACAACAGCATTTTGAACATGCAGACAAACGGTGCAGACAATTTTGGAAAACGAAAATCACAAAACCCTCTGGGATATAGCGATACAAACAGATAAAATAATCCAAGCAGGGAAATGGAATGTCATAATAGTTAACAATAAGGGAAAAAATGATCAAATCATAGATTTTGTCGTCCCAGCAGACCACAAGGTAAAGATCAAGTAGACAGAAAAACAAAACAAATACACGGAAATTGCCAGAGAACTGAAAAGAATATAGAACATAAAGAAAGTCAAAATAATACCAATAATCGTAGGAGCACTAGGAACAGTCCTAAAAACCTGAAGAAAGACTCAGAGAAATTGGAATCAAAGGGAAGACTGAGACTATACAACAGACGGCAATGATGAAAACAGCGAAAAACTTATGAAAAATCCTCGAATGCAGAAACCAACCTATATAAACTACAAATGCTAACCAGCCACATGGAAGTTGCACTGGAAATAAAACAAAATCATGGAAAGAACACCAAGTTAACTCAAGGAACTGAAACTGCAAGAAATCTCATAAACAATGTGATGGCACCAGCCTCGACTAATACCACATAAAATGGTCGTTAAGGGTCAATGAGGGTGGAAAGACCGGGGGAGAGCACTAACCAGACGTCCACTGGAAGAATGCAGAAAGTACTAGGACATCGGGGAGGCTAATTGCCACCCAAATCCCAAAGAAGCCCAATGGTTGTTGCCAATGAGAAATCAATGGTAGGCGGCTGTTGTGATAATACAAAATCATTTATCATGGTTATTGAAAGAGGTGGAGAATATTGGAAATCTGGGGAGATTTGTTGTTACTCAGACTCCAGGGAACACCACCGGTTATTGTCAGTGATGATGACTTATGTGACTACTCCTAGTGAGTAAATAATAATAAAAATAATAATAAAATCATGTACATATACGACCTGAAGCTATTTGCAAATATCAAAAGAAACTAGAAAAGCTGATAAACATTAGTATAATCTGAATCCAGGATATTCAAATGGAATTCGGACTCAGAAAGTGTGCACTACTAAAGATGAAAAGGGGAAAAATTGAGACAGCAGAGGGCATAAAACTACTCAACCCAAATTATATTGTAAATCTGATGATATAAATACATGGGCAGTATAACTAGTAAGATATTATGGACATTTAATAGGTTTAAAAAAGAACTCAGGCAACTTAACCAGAAAACTAGGAAACAAATGACCATGCACAATGCACTATACTAAAAAAGATGATACTGACCGACTTTGTAAAAAAGAGAGAAGGAGAGAGAACTGATAAGTATAAAAAAGAACTAGAAAAATACATAATCTAAAACACAGAAAGGTTTATCATCGCTGCAACAGGCTTCGCCAAAAAGAACAATACAGGGAACAGTGAAACTGGAAACAAAAGGGTAATTAAAGAAAAATGGAAAAAGAAGCAGATACATGGAAGATTCATAAAACTGGCCATAGAAGAGACGCATAAAATACTTGGAAATGGATATAAAAAGGGAATTTGAACAGAAAAATAGAATCGCTATTGACAGGCACACGGACAGAATGATCAGAAAAAACGATACCAAAGCTAAAATATACAAACCTCAGGAAAACAGAAATCACATAATAAGAGAACACAAAAAACTAGAATAGAAAAACAGATGTGACTGAGTGGAAAAAAAGTTCACTGGAAACTGTGTAATTGACTACACTTTGAATCCATAGACAAACGGTATAGACACAAACGAAAGACAATAATGGAAAATGAAAAGCACAAAATCATCTGGACATGGAGCTACAAACAGACAAGCCAGGAGACCGGATGTGATAAGAGTTAATAAGAAGGATAAAACCTGCCAAATCGTAGATTTAGCCGTCTGAGCTGTGCACAGGGTGAAAATCAAGGAGGAAAAAAAAAACGAAGCAAATACATGGAATTTGCCAAAAAACTGAAAAGAATATAGAATATAAATACAATCCGTATAAGACCAATAATTGTAGGAACGCTAGAAACAATCCCCCAAAAAACTGGAGAAAAGATTAGGAAAAAATGGGATCAAAGTGGAGGGGAGTGACACCATACAACGCACGGCACTGATGAAAACACTTGAAATAGTTAAAAAAAATCCTTGAGTGCGAAAACCAACCCATATAAGCTAACAAACTGTAGGCAAGTTGGAAAAGAACTAGAAGAAAAAAATATAGAAAAAACATTACACAAATCCAGGGGAATTGAAACTACCAGAAATTCCATAATCTAACTGCCCCCCCTCTCCCTAAAAATATTGGGTACATCAGCCTTGTTGATACCACACAAAATGGTCATGAGAGCTCGAGGATGGAAGGACAAAGAAAGGAGAGCACCATCCAGACCTTCACTGGATGAGCGTGGAGAATACTGAAAACTTGTTAATGCTAAAATTCCGGAAAAACCAACAGTTGTTATCGGTGTGAAATCAATGATGAACGGCTGTTGCGGCAATGCAAGATAGTTTGCAATAGTTACAAAAAGTGACGGAGAGTGCTGGTAATATGTAGAGACTTGCTGTCACTCAGACACAAGAGAACACCACTTGCTATTGCCAGTAAGCAATTATTGATAATAACACATGCGAAAACTCCTAGTGGGTAAATAATAATAATAATAATAATAATAATAATAATAATAATAATAATAATAATAATAATAATAATAATAATAATAATAGTAATAATTAATAATAAATGTGGAGACTAGTTGTCATAATAGTCAAAAAGAAGGAAAAAACCTGCAAAATCATAGATTTTGCCGTCCCAGCAATTCACACAGTGAAGATGAAGGAGATAGAAAAAGGAAACAAAGACATGGAACTTACCAGAGAATTGAAAGGAATATGGAACATGAAGAAAGTCAGTATAATGCCAATAATAGGAGGCACACTAAGAAACATCACGAAAAATCTGGAAAAAAGACTAGGAGAAATTAGAATCAAAGGGAAGATCGAGATCATATCACAACGGCATTGATAAAAACAGCTGAAATCTTAAAGAAAATCCTCAAATGTGAAAACTACCCCACATAAACTATGAACGCTAACCAGTCATACGAAAGTTGAAATAGAAATAAAGCAAGGATATTGAAAGAACATACGAGGAAACTAAAACAGCCAGAAATCCCATAAATTGACACTCATACACCCCAACTGCACCTCACAGCAGCACCACCACCCAAATAAAACACACACACAGACACAAGTGATGGCACAAGCCTCGGCTAGTACCTCACATAGTAGTAATGAAGGGTCAAGGAGGATAGAACGACCAAGGGGGAAGAGCACCGATCAGACCTCCACTGGAAGGGTACGAAGAATACTAGGACTTTGGGAGGGGGGCGTATTGCGAATGAAACTCAGAGAAGACCGATGGTCGTTGCCAATGAGAAATTAGTGGTAAACAGCTGTTGCGATAGCGCAAAATGATTTGCAACAGTTATCAAAAGAGGCAAAGCAGGCTGTAAAATCAGGGAAGACTTGTCACTTGGATTTCAGAGAACATAGCTGATTATTATCAGTGAGCTATCACTGATAATGACTTGTGTGAAAACTCCAAGTGAGTAAATAAATAATAATAATAATAATAATAATAATAATAATAATAATAATAATAATAATAATAATAATAATATGTCAATCCTCTAAACATAGATAATTTAATGATTAAAGATGTACAAAATAACAGATGACTTTATGGAGAAAGCAATGAAAAGATGGAGACTAGAATTTACAGCTGGAGGACAACACCTGGCAAAGATAAGGATACAGAGAGGCATTTTTCAAGCAGACTCCAAATCTCTACTACTTGAAGATGCAATTGCTGGAAAAAAAAAATGTGACCCGTTGGGTCACACATTCAGCTTGGGTTAGATTGCTTGAATCAAGAAAAAGTGAGTTTGCACAGCTATTTAAATTTAAAAAAATAAAATGACAAAATCCATAAATAATATTCTGTTTACTCTCTCTCTCTCTCTCTCTCTCTCTCTCTCTCTATATATATATATATATATATATATATATATATATATATATATATATATATATATATATATATATATATATATCCAACTCTGGGTTAAATAGTATTAATATGTAGTGATATTCCCTATTGTTTTAAATGGGCTATTTTAATCTTCTCAGGACCGGCGACACAGTTATAAAAGTGGGGAGGGGGGGGGGCTCTCCTAAAAAGTGGGGGAGGGGCCGGTTAAACACATGCATATATAACTTCATTATTGATGACCGTAAAGTGGGGGGGGCAAGTCAAAAAGTGGATTGGGGCTGTCAGAAGCATCTCCCAGAAGGTTCTTTTTTTGCCGATGATGTCAAAAAATGACCTTGAAGCTCTCCATAGAATCTAGTTGATTGATTCTGGATGAGACGATACAGCCCAAGGACTTGGTAATTTTGGTCGATTCCTCCTTTACTCCCACTGCCCAATGCATTCAGGCAGCAAATATGGCCTGCAGTGTGCTCTTTTGTTGGGATTTTTCCTGTTAAAATGAAGAACGAAGACTGTAGTCGGCTGGAAGAAAAGTTGGTGGCATAAAAACGTGACTAGACAAGAACAGAGATAACAAACAACTTGGGTAGATGAAAAAAGGGTATTTATATAGATAAAAAAAAAGAGAAGAAAGAAATAGAATGTTGCTTGCAAAAGAAGTGCCTTTGCGGACTCACTGTAAATGCCAGTTGTCTTGTAACATGATGCTGGGAAGAGTAGTTGAAACATCAAGAGGGCTTCGCGCTCATTATATACGCTAAAAAAGCATGAGCCCGCTCTCACCTGACACGGCAGAGAAGAACGATGTTGATCGGCTGCGAGGCTGGAGAAAAGAGACCATTATTTTCAAAAAAGGCGCTTTCCTATGTTTTCTCTGGAGATTGAAGCAGTGGTCTGTGATTGGCTGATTTTCATCCAAACACAGGGCACTTAGAATTCACTTTCTCATCTACTGCTCCTTTGCCATTGTAATAGCCGACATCTTCCTACTGTTTTACATATCTTTTATCTGGCCCATGATTTCATATGGCATCCTAATTTCATCCCTTTTATTTCGTTTGGGATATCCAGCACCTGGAGCGAGTTAAGAGGCTCGCAGCACAGATAGTCCATGGACTCCGCACAAAGTTCTATGAACAACGATTGGAGGCCCTCCAATTGTACTCACTGGAGCATAAACAGCTGCATAGTGACCTCATGATATTAAAGGTGAGAGCCTTTAATATCAGGTGTCAACTACAATGTACCTCGTGACCTCTTCTTCACACCAGCTCGGCAGAGAGAGCTTTGTGGAAACTCAGAAAAGCTGTACCTGAAACGATTTCTCGTTAATCGTTGGAAGGTGTCTGCAGATGTCCAAATAGTTCAAGGCAGCATTGGATGCATCATGCTCGCTAATCTTTGGATAATTACTCTTCACTTGAACAGCAGAGGATGCGAAGGGATGCAATTCTAGCATAAACATCATCAACAGAAATTTAAAAATAACTTTTGAGAAGTTTATCACCTCAGCACTAAGTCATGGTCTCCATCAAAAAAAAATGTGCCATAGGCACTTTTGTCTCATTAGAATAAAGGCAGCATTCTCCGTACGTGTTTCTACTTTATGGAACAGCCTACCAGAGGGAGTAGTGACGATACCTACCATATCCAGGGTTAAAGTCGCCTACATGGTATATAGACGTACACATCTTCTGTCTTTTTACATGGCTTGTTGCACTTTGCTATTTTTTGCCAATAAATGTGATTTGATTTTATTTGTTCAAATTTTCACAATCAATATAGCTTTACGTTTTGCATTACTTGCAATTTATTTGCATCTTTTCTTTTTAACTATACCGGGATTTTTCCTCAATCAATGGGAAGTATATCTGTATGCAGAGTTACGTCATTTGGCAGCTTTTGAAAATTATTCCGAGCAGGACAAAGTATTTTCTGGAAGGAATAAATCGAATTATATTTTTTTAACAACATCCTGCCACAAGAAAAACTTATAGAGGGAAAGGCAAATATTAAAAAGAATGATGAAGTAATGAATACAAAAATATATTCAGTTTTATTGACAAGAAATACCACTAACTTGCCTAACTGAAAAAAATAAGTTAAAAAAAAATGGTTGAAATGAAAAGTTTATTTATTTCAGCTATGGGTTTGTTCATTTCTTTCATTTTTTTATAAAAATATATGCATTTCTTTTTTTCCGTATTCATCGTCTTATATTGTCGTCTGCCAACCTTCCATTTTTTTTTCACGCATTTTGCGTTTTTGTTTATACAGCCTCGTTTTCGTCTCGACAGCCTCGTTTTCGACTCGGTAGGTCTCGGGCGCTTCTGCGAGCTGCAGGATCGATGCGGCCGAGCAGTTACGGAAATTAGGCGCAAATCCTTTTCTTATTCAATATTTAATTCCAATCAGATACATCCAGAAAAAGTGACTTTCTTCATCCTGACATTCTTCTAAACCAATCATCCTCCAAATAAAACCGTAACGAAAAATAGGGGTGAGTGGGGTGGGGATACTTTTGTAGAGTAACACCCTGCTCTGAATCCCCCCCCCCCCCCCAAAAAAAAAAAATAAGATTCTACTTTTTTTAGACGATTATGTGTGAATACCTTGAAAAAACTTGGAGGAAAGAAGAAAAAACAAAACAAAAAAATTTAGAATTTAGAGTGGGGATCAGTTTCGTTTATAAATGTTATAAATTGTCTTTATGATTTTGTCGCCAAATATCGAGTACAAAATTGACTTAACATCGTTAAGAGGAGACAATACAAAACGGAGAATAACCGAAACGAGATTGATCCAGTCAAGAATGTGTGTTCAATAGCGCCAATTAAATTTTACTTTCAAACGCCCATTAAAAAAGCATAAGTGGCAAAAAAAAAAAGTATAGCTAAATACATAAATAAATAAATAAATAAATAAAAGCGAAACAAAAATGAAAAAAGAAAAAGAAAGAAAACACCCGGACAACTAGTCACATTTAAAAATTATGTTTTGGAATATGAGTCTAGGTAAAAGTATTACAATGTCATTGTAAAGCTTCAGCACATGTTTGACCTTCCGAGGTCATTGCCAGTCAGAACGAGGCTGTATGAAAATGGCGAACTCTATCCGTGCATGTTCTTTACTATCTCGTTGTACGAAAATGAGACACATCTCTACCTGTGTGCGAAATGTGAGAACTATTGCTCTGTATACGGGGAGAGTAAGACCACAGCCCATAGGTAAGATTGTGTTTTTACCTGGCGAAAATCAAAGAAATAATAATGGACACTACGATGTTATTGCGTTTTCCGTTCTTGAAATGGGGGATCTGTTTAGTACAGGCTCAACGTTGGAGAATGGTCCCTTACTTAATTTCAATATCGTTTGCTACTTAATTTGTTTTATTTTATTGGAAAGAAAATTGTTTCGCGTCTGTTGGCCCAGTCCCGAAGTAAAATAAATAAGTATTATGGTTTTATACTTTTACATCTGTGATTAACGAGGTTTTACTTACTGTTTTTTTTTAAAGTTTCAAGATGTCTTTCAGCAGACACCACAACTATTATTTACTTCAGTAACTTTTTAATTTCATTGTTATTTTATTGTTTAAAATAGTTTTCTATTCTAATTTACTTCCGATATTACACTTGTTCAGATTCATTGTCTTTCTTGTTTGCGTTTAGACTTCCTATCACTTATTTCTAGAAACGTGTATGATTCTCGAAATCTCGATTACCGGCAACACGTGGAGTTTATGACTTTCATTATGAATGAAAGTCACAAGGCCACCCAGTTAACAGATATACACACATATTGTTATGCACGAGATGTATTATTTTCTTGAAGAATAGCTTTCTTTCTAATCATCTATAAGAATATAATTAAAATGCTAATGATTTCGTTACCTTTTTTTAATAAAATAAATTTAGTTGTGTTTAAACAAAAAAGAATGAACATAAAAACGGCACTTGCGGTTACATGTTCCATCCTATTTCAGTCACGTAAATTATTTAGAGTAACATGGATTTCAGCATTAGAACTCCCATACAACTTAATTTTTACTTAAACCATGTTAGTAAAATAATGATGCATAGAAAAAGCAGGATGAATGTACAGAATAGTTAATAGAGCCCCCCCACCACCACCACCTCATGTTAATAATGGGGTTCTAAATAATAACGTTATCATTTAGAACCCCATTATTAACATGGGGCGGAAGGGCTTTGTTTACTATTGTGTAACTTCACCACAGTTATAGCCATCGGGAGCAAGTTTCATTGTACACGTGAAACGCCGAAATGTAAACTCGACCAGAAAAATGTAGTCGCCATCTTTATAAACAAGTCGAGAACGGAGCTAAGGGCGATAACTTAAATTTATAGTTTTCTAGTTAAAGGCTAGGGAACCTGTTTTTGTTTTTCGAAAAGGGCAAAATACAAAAGCAAAGAAAAACATTATTTTACCATTTTTATTTGGTTGAAAACAATTTTAACGGAAAAAAAAGTAAATTATTTTAACCCTAAAAATAGTTCCCTGTCCTTAAACTAGAAAATTACGAACGAGTTATGTGCCCTTACCCTCGTTATCGACTTGCTTATAAAGATAGCGATTACTTTTTTTTGCGGGCAAGTTTTCATTTCGGCGTTTCACGTGTACAATGAAACTTGCTAGTGCTGAAAAAACGATTTAAGTAAAAAAACAAACAAGAAAAAGTTGTTTTTTTTTTCGGAATAATGCTTAATCCCATTTCACTCTAAACAATTTGAGTGACTCAAATAGGATTTAACCAAAATAAATTAATAAGTTTTATTTTTTAAATGAAATCAATGCCTTTAATTATACGATAAAACAAATAATATGAAAATATAGTTTGTTTTGTCCGTGTTTACGGCATATCAATCTTTTGCGGAAGCGGAGGTATTTAATGCCGTCGAGGAAGATTTAATTCAAATGTAAAACCCACATAATATATTTAAAACTCATATATTGTAAATAAAAAAAACAATGTAAAGTCACACATTTCACTACAAAAAAGCAGTGCGTAAAAAATTGATTAATATCTTAATTTTGATAAATGAAAGACATAAGTTACTTTTATTCCATTGTGATAAAATGATGAAATAATTGTAATCACGCGTTTAGCTTTGTTGTGCTACTACGCTCTTCGCGATAATCTTTTTTAGTTTTAATTTTTCCACACATTCTAAAATTTGTTCATGGATATATTTGAATATAATTATTTTAGCTGCAAATTGATCGGATTACTTTCACTTTTAAATGGTTAACATTTTATTTTTTTTAGTTACGCTCTCTTGCTTAGAAGGCGTTGTTGGCGGTAGAGACCGGTGTGCAAAGGGAGATAACTCTAATATTCGAATTTTTCTTTTCACAATTTTATTTGTTTTTTCTTTTACTAAACTTGAAATGATAAAAAAACAAAACAACTGAATTCTTCATTCCTACTTATATTTATTAAATGTCTTGCTCATATTCTACATAGATGTATATATAATTTAGGAATATCTTTGGCAGTGTACGCTTATAATTTTCCCTGTTTCAAATTACATTCAACAATCGTTATATAAGGTACCTGGCACGCATAAGGGTAACACTACGAACTTCGAAAGTTGTGGGTAAAATCCTAGCACATTATAACACTGGGATTTAGTTGCTCAGATGGCCCACTGTTGTTTGAATGAGGCATGTTTCTGTTCTAGGAGGCCACCCTTCCAGGCATTACCCTCTCTTTTGGGAAGAAGATTTGTTTATTGCCGCTTTGACTGAGGCATCTCTACCTAGAAAATTGCGACGAGACTGCATTCAATAATCCCACCCCCTTGGGGTAGCTGGTTTATTCACAAATTCCTCCCAATAGTTTTGGAGATAGACCCCCCCCCCCACCGGTAACCATACATGCTCTGAAACGATCCATTAGCCAAAGTACTTGGATAAAAAATATGTTATTTTAATCAAAGATGGCAGAATAGTATCGTAGGGGTCTGTGTTCGTGCTGGACAGCTTTATTTTATTGTATTTATATATACTAGCAAAACTATGCTTCCTCCAGTCAGATATATTTGCTAGTATATGTAATGTAAGAATCGAGTTTGCTAATGGACAGCCGGTTGTAACAATTTTTTTGTTTACATATACTACTCACTCCCCAAGAAGGGTGTAATGCCTCAGAAGATGGTCTCATGACCACAAAATAGATATTACACTACTCACTCTCCACACACACACACACATACCAAAAAAGAAGTTAATGCCTGGGAGTATGTTATCATGATGAGCAAACCTCCTACACTACCCACCCCTCAAATGAGGAGGTACTGCCTGGGAGGATAGTCTAATTACAACAGAACAGATACTACACCACCCCCTTCCCTTAATAGGCCATAGAAAGATAGTACAATTAGAAGTAATAATATAGGTTTGGCTTCAGCAGACGGCAAATTAATAATAGATATAGGGATTCAGTAAGTAGTTTAAGTGACTTCAAAAAAATTATAAGTCCTTTTCGGGTTATTTGTTTTGATAAAATATGTACTTTCATATTGATCATTTATTAATTAATAAATATTGAAAATTCTGTTTAAACTTACTTTTGCAGAGAGCAACTTGGGCTACTTTTTTCCTATTTATAGATAAAGGCTTAGAATAATTTTTTTTTTTAAATCGGAGAATGTCACTTTCTAACCTGACCAAAGTTACAACTTCATGCAAAATTTCAGAGAAATTCAATGGATGGTTGCGGAGAAAAATCCGGACATGCCTCAAAACATAAGTCCCCCGATTTTATAAATCGGGGGACCAATAAGAACTCCACACGGATCCAAAGGAACTGAAACTGCCAGAAGTCTGACAATTCGATTCTCCATCTCACCTTAATACACACGTGCTGACTTCAGCCTCGGCTCGTATCACATAAAGGAGTCAGGAAGAATAGAAAGACCAAGAAGGAAGAGCATCAACCAGACCTCCACCGGAAGAGTGCAGAGAGTACTGGAACCTTTGAGAGGCTTATTGTCACAAAACTTCTAAAGAAGACCAATTATTGTTACTAGTGAGAAATCAATGGTAAAAAGCTGTTGTGATAATGCAAAATGATTTGCAATGATTATTGAAAGGCGAACAGTGTTTGAAATCTGGAGACTTGTCACTCGGACTCTAGGGAGCAATCACTGATAATGACTCGCGTGAGAACTACTGAGTAACTAAAAAAAATTTTTTTTTTAATTTGGTACACGTCTAGATCTTTGATATAAATTAAATGGTGTCTATTCTATATCTCTTGTTCAAAGGTTTACCTTTGACCTTTACCAAAAATGTGAATTTCCAAAGATGTAGTAAAGTTTAATGTTTTCAAGTAAATAAAAAAAATTTTTTTAAATAAGCTTAACATTTGACCTTTTATTTCTCAAAAAGGCAATCTTCAATTTGTTTTGATAAATTCGACAAATAATGTGTCTATCTGATGATGGGAACGTACACAATTTTGTGGTGCGCCTTTCATTGATCCCTCGGCTACAAGCAAATACAGGATTGAGCCAAATTCAAAACTGTAGATTTGGGTATCTTCCATTGTATGCTAACATTTTTATATCGTCAAGTAGTATATCATTAGAAACCTCATGTAATACTTATTAATATTCACACAAGACCCATGGTCATAAAATCCAATAAGATCTTTACTATTTGTGGTGACTGAAATACTGATCAATTCTGTTGAAAATAAACAATCATATATTTGTTCGAGTTTTTATTGGTCCCTCGATTTATAAAATCGGGGGACCTATGTTTTGAGGTATTTCCGTCTGTCCGTCCGGATTTTTCTCCGCAACCATCCATTGAATTTCTCTGAAATTTTGCATGAAGTTGTAACTTTTGTCAGATTAGAAAGTGACATTCTCCGATTTTTAAAAGAAAATCTGGTTAGCCCCCCAGGGGGTCGAAAGGCCCCAAAATAGCAAAAAATGACATTTTTTGCCCCATAACTTTTCATCCATCCATTCAATTTCTCTGAAACTTGGCCAAAATATGGAGGCAGTTGTTCCTAATAGAAAATAAGTATCACTGACCTTGGAAAAACTCTTGTTCGCGCCTCCAGGGGGTCAAAAGCCCCCATAAATGGCAAAAAATGACCCTTTTCTCCCATAATGTTTGATCCATCCATTCAATTTTTCTGAAACTTGGCCAAAATAGAGGCAATTGTTCTAGATATAAAATGAGCATCCTTGACCTCAGAAAAATTCTGGTTCGCGCCCCCAGGGGTACAATGGGGGTCAAAAATGCCCCAAATTGCCCAAATTTATTGCATTTTACACTCGCCACATCGAGTCACATACAGAGGGGGACCACGCACGCGCGGCTTGTTTTATTTTGAAATTTATTATTTTCTGAGATTCACATTTTTGACCAAAATCGGTGTCATATTTACGGCATCCTTTGATCTTCAGATATAAAAGATTCCATTCAGTTTGTATCATGAAGTGTACTAAATTAAAAAAAACTGACTTTTATGGCCTAGCTCTTCTTCATTTGACATGGAATGACTATCTCTATTCATATAAAGTTAGGTATGTGTATATGTTTATAAATCTTTATGTACAGGATTCAGTACTAAACCAATTAACAGATTATGAGTTTTAGAACACAGCTGCTAGGCATAAGGGGTCGTAATGTGGTCTGTATTTAGTTTAATTTAGTTAAATTAGACATCGATTAATTAAGATTTCCCAAATTTCAGTTTCTATGGATTATTTTTAAGTGGAAATAATATCAGAATAATTTCCCAGTCAAAAATTCAAATGTTTCAGATTTGCATTGAATTTGATCCAGATTTATTAGACACAATTCTTTCAACAACTACAAGAAACCTTCAACCAATGATTGCCATGGCAAATAACACTCTACCTAAGAGTTCAATGTTCAAAATCCTTGACCTAACATTCACAAGTAGCATGAATTAGAATAAATACATAGAAGACATTGCCAAGACTGCTGCAGAGAAGGTGGGCTCCTTCTACTGTGCTAGAAAACTTCTCATACCTAACAGTATCCTATATCTCTACAAAGCCACCATCCGCCCATACATGGAGTATTGTTGTCACATCTGGGCTGGTGCACCATCCACTAGTCTCTCCTCTTAGACAAGGTCCAAAAAAGAGTATCTAATCTAATAGGTCCCTCACTATCCACCAGGTTCCAGCCCCTGTCCCATCACCACAATGTTGCAACCTTGTGCTTGTTTTACAAGTACTTCAATGGAATGTGCTCTGATGAACCTTTGACGTAAATACACTCGACCAACATGACAATCAGCTAAATCCCATCCATTCACTGTGGAGGTCTTCAGATGCCGGAGAGCGTTCTACTTCAATAGCTTCTTTCCTTGTGCTGCCAGCCTTTGGAACTCCCTCCCTGTTTCCCCGATTGTACTGACATGCAGGAATTTAAAACTAATGTGAACAAGCATCTTGCTGCACAGCTCCCAATTTAGGATGACCCCCCCCCCCCCAAAAAAAAAAACTTTCACCCTAATTCTCAGTAGCCTCTTACGTCTACAGTGGCAGCATGCCTTGTTTGGGGTGAACTATTTAAAAAAAAAAAAAAATCCCCTGAATTTCAATTTCTTCTTAAGACTCCTTTAGCTTAAACCTTAAATTGTAGATGTTTTCTAGAATCAAAATCATGTAATGTATCACTCAATAAATCACATGCCTGATATATAGATGGTGCTATTAATATAAAATCCATATCAGTTTTATAAACTTACTAACCTTCAAAAGTACACATGTCAAAATTTGAGCCCAATAGGATTTTTAGTTTACAATTACAGTTAAGTGAAGCTACTGTTGTAAATTTTTAAAACGATGCAAAAATCTAAATTTACTGTGTTGATCAAGCATTGCTTTCTGATAGAAAATATTGTTCAAGCAAAGCAATGCCTTGATACGTGTTATTCAAACTCAAGTTAGTCAGTAGTATGCTGATTTACATGATGCTGAACGCTCATGTCACCGAAATTCGGCAGTTGTTCCAGAAAATAAAAGTCCACAAACTCGTTTTGGTCGATCGTAAATTGAAGTTGTGTGAGATAGCAGAGCAGTTGAAGATATTAGAAGGCAGTCTATTCACCATTTTGCATGAACATCTGTTAATGAGTTAATTTATTAATTTGTTCAAAATGGGAGCTGCATTTGCTCACAGTTGATCAAGAACAACAACGTGTCAATGATTGAGAACATTGTCTGTAACTGTTTCAACACAACAAAAAATATGTGACAATGGATGAGAGTCAAATCAGTGGGCAGCAGCGCGTGAAAGCCATCAAAAGTGACCAAAGATACGAACATCAGCAAACAAGGTTTTGACGTCCGTATTTTGGGATCCACACGGTATTTTGTTCATCGATTACCTTGAGAAAGGAAAAAAAATCAATAACGAATATTATATAGCAAAATTATTGATGCGTTTGAAGGAAGAAATTTACAAAAAAAAACCGGCACTTAGTGAGTAAACATTCTTTCACCAAGACAATGCACAATGTTAGAAATCGATCGAAACGATGGCAAAACTACATGAATTGCACTTCGAATTGCTTCTGCACTCACCCTATTCTTGAGATCTGAACCTCCGACTACTAGCTGTTTGCAGACCTCAAAAGAATACTCGAGGGAAAGCGATGTTGCTTCCATGAAGAAATGATATCAGAAACGAAGGCGTATTATGAGACCAAACATAAATCCTACAAAAAAGGAATCAAGTTATTAAAGAAACGTTGGAATCAGTATATCACCTTAGAAGGAGACTTGATAAATAAAGTCGAATTTTTCTTAAAAGTCGTTTTATTAGTTAGGCTCAAGACTTATTGTGTTAATGGATTTTTATCAAAATTGAAATATGGATTCTTGACAAAGTTTAGTAACATTACATCTTTATTTTAATCTTCCTAATAGGACATAAAAGTGATGCAAAATTGGAGAATTAATTTTACCCGTCCTCGTTGTTGTCCACAAGTTTGTTTTTTTACAGTATAGTTTGAGCAGTAAATTAGTAATCAAACTAATTTTGTTACGGTAATGTTGTTTTAATCTGTATTTTTTTCATTATTAGATGTAAATGGCTACCAAAACATTTTCTAGAAAAAGATTTTAAAGCCAGAAATGACCTTCTCTTTGAAAGTTTAAAGGCTTCCAAATTTGTTTCAAAGTTTAAAGGTTCACAGAATAATTCATTGTTTTTTTTTAGGGGGGGGGACACCTATTAACAAAATAGTAAAATGGCTGAATCTTTACGAAGAATGTAAAATGCATTCTGGTGGATTTAATTTCCAAATGAAATTATTTATTTGGAAAAAAAATTAAAATGTGTAATACACATTTTTATTTTAGTCGGCCATGTTTCGCCCAGAAGATGAACATACATATTTTTTTACATTCTATACATACAGACTATTTCCAAGTAATATACTTGTGTTTATAACTTTTTTATTCTCTTAAACCATCCTGAGGAAGTCTTTTCTTGATGAAGACGAAATGTTGATGACTTTACTGATAATTTAGTTTCTCCTTCTTTCATTCACACATACATATATATATATATATATATATATATATATATGACAAAAGGAAAAAGAATTTAATTGGTCTTTTTCATATATCCAATCTCCATGGCATTTCATTTTATAATATATTGTGTATTTTATCCTTATATATATATATATATATATATATATATATATATATATATATATATATATATACAGGGTGATTGGAAAGTAACACCCTATAGTTGTTAATTATACGTTGAAGTTATTAGTGAAATATAATTCTTACAAGAAATGAATGAGGGAGCAAGGTTATGAATTATGCGTTATTTTTTCCTTTAGTCCTAAAATTCCATGAGCGATGTTAGCGATTGTTAGGGAAAATGCTGTTTTCTGGGTCGGCTGCTGTTTAAAATACTCTCATAGTATTCATCACTTATCTGTCAATCTATCCATCTTGTTGACCGTAATCTTCGAGTGGGTTTAGCCTTAATAAGTGTTGACTTATTAGTAAAAAAGAAAGAAAAAAAAGTTCCTTGTGAAATCAGTTGATGCGGTTTCCAGGAAGCTTTCGAAGCTGGTGGTAGTTGCTGGCACCAATATCGAATTTTTAATAAAAGCCCATGCTATACACTTTATTATATTCATTTCTTGTAAAAATTATATGTCAGTAATAAATTACAAGCACTTAATAGGGAGTTACTTTCCAATCACCCTTCTGAAAAATCACCCTTACTCAAAATGTAATGTGAAATTTAATGTTTGTTATCCGATTAGTAAGGAATTTAATTTTTTTTATATAACAGATCCTTTCATTTTAACCAATTTGGATGTCACCATTATGTTAATCGACCATTGTTGATAGTGATAGATGTCACCAACATCATGAACGCTACTGATATGGATGTTGCCAACACAGTGATTATTATAGTCACTACACTTTAACACTCTTTTTATCAGGAATGGTGCCAGACACATGTACACATGGCAAACTGCGGTTGTCTTTACTATATTTTTTTATAAATAAAGCTGGTCATACCATGGAAAACGTTATTTTCGTAAAATTATTTAAAGAAGTCAGAACACCAAATAATGTTATTTATTGTTTTAAATGAATAAAATCATTTATTTAAAACTATCTGAGACTTTCGATGTCATACGTCTTTTTCAAAGAAGACTCTTCTTTTTATTTTTCTTCATTCTGCTGGTATTAACCCACAAGGGGTAGCCCTCCTATGGATAAAGCAAAATGCATGTCCGTTCTTGTTGACGAGAGTGTTGAAAAGTGTAGTCCGGTGTGTTTGCGTGGTTAGCGTTTTTTTGTTTTTAAATAAAAGGAGTTGGTCACATCATGGGAAACATTATTTTCGTAAAATTATTTAAAGAAGTTGGAACACGCTTTATCCACAGGATAGCCCACCCTTCGTGGGTTAATACCAGCAGAATGAAAAAAAAAGTCTTTGAAAAAGACATATTACCTCGAAAGTCTCAGATATTTTTAAATAAATGATTTTATTCATTTAAAAAAATAACATTATTTTGTGTATTTACTTTCAATATTTTATGCTTAAATTAGACTGTACAGCTTCAATAATCCAATATTACTGTGCATAACAATCTGTTTTCTTTCTTTAAATAATAGATTCAGTTACCATTTATTTTTGCATCACGATGAAAACGATACATTATCTACTCTATCTGATAAAAATCGTTAATGTTGTGTGTTTCTCGGACAATTCTATCTCATTATTTTTATTATATTTGTTTTTTTTTATCCTCAAATCAGTAAATAAAGGAAAATGCATTTATTATTATGTTTTAATTAGGTTAATTACAGGATGATTACCTCAAAAAATGACATCCATGGAATCTAATATATAAAGTTATCTTGTCGGATTTTCCCTGTTAGACCTAAATAGCAATAGATCTGACCAATCGATATTTGATTCTTACTAGCGATTTCTTTTTATTCTTGAATGCTCTTTACATTAACAAAAATATATGTCACTTCCGTTTCTTTCCGAACATAATTATTCTGGCAAAGATTTACAATGGAGACTATTTTAAATAATGACGGTAAAAAGCTCAAATTGTAAAGGCGTTAATTCCTATTTTAACTTAAAGGTAACTATGAGTTATCTCCCTTACATTTTGAGCTTTTTTTTTTTTACATCTATTTGTGACTTGTACATTTTTTTTGGTCCCTCGATTTATAAAATCGGGGGACTTATGTTTTGAGGCATGTCTGTCCGTCCGGAATTTTCTCCGCAACCATCCATTGAATTTCTCTGAAATTTTGCATAAAGTTGTAACTTTTGTCAGGTTAGAAAGTGACATTCTCCGATTTTTGAAAAAAATCTGGTTAGCCCCCCAGGGGGTCAAAAGGCCCCGAAACGGCAAAAAATGATATTTTTTGCCCAATAACTTTTCATCCATCCATTCAATTTCTCTGAAACTTGGCCAAAATGTGGAGGCAATTGTTCCTAATAGAAAATAAGTATCGCTGACCTTGGAAAAAATCTTGTTCGCGCCCCCAGGGGGTCAAAAGCCCCCAAAATGTCAAAAAATGACTCTTTTTCTCCCATAACGTTTGATCCATCCATTCAATTTTTCTGAAACTTGGCCAAAATGTAGAGGCAATTGTTCTGGATATAAAATGAGTATCCTTGACCTCAGAAAAATTCTGGTTCGCGCCCCCAGGTGGTCAAAGGGGGGTCAAAAATGCCCCAAATTGCCCAAATTTATTGCATTTTCACTTGCCACATCGAGTCACATACAGAGGGGGACCACGCACGCGCGGCTTGTTTTTTTTTTTTTCAGTTTAAAAATTAAACCTGAAATGACATTAATGAATCTTGAACTACACCAGCTAGTCATTAATAAAATTCGCAATCCAACCATATTTGATACAAAAAAACCCTTCAGTCTATGCCTGACTTGTCCACCAAGTTTGAGTCATGAATGTCCAACAGTCTTTGTTTTATCGCTGTTAAATGATAAGCATATTTGGATATGACGTGCAAAATTGTCAATAACTCTAACAGACTTTTCTCTTGACACTGCTCTGATTTTGTTTGCGATAGCCTTCTTCAGTTCCGAAATAGTCTAGGGATTTTTTTGATAGACATTATCTTTTGAGATAATTGTTTGAGATTTTTATGTGGGGTTCAGGTCCAGTGAGTGTACTCCCCCCCCTACCTATTGATGAGACGATCACCAAAGTTTCACTGCATATCATTGAATGGCGCTAAAACAAAGACTGTTTGACATTCATGAATGAAACTTGGTGAACAAGATTGTGTTCCAAATATGGTTAGATTGAAAAAAGGATTGTAAAATTTATTAACAATTCCATGGATGGCAGTTTTTTTTTTAGGGTAACTATAATTTATCAATCTGCAATTTCTATCTGAAGAAAAAAAGAAACCCTATTTTTGAACAAACTATTCCAAACACACTTGTATATTGTAAGTATTTTATTGACTGACATTATTTTATTCATATTGCCACTTCGAAGCTTTCCCGCATAGAATAGTTTTTAAATTATTTAGAAATTAAATTGTTCTGCTTCATAAAAGCCAGACAAACCACTAACCAATTATGCACATAAATATTTCAATTTAATGTAATCATTCATTTTTCTTTTATATTTAAAATAGTGAGGCATCTATTTCCGTATCGCCTGCATTATTTCTTTTATCAGAGATTCCCTGGAAGCTTTTTTTATGATCGTTATTTTTTATAACACATTCTGCGGAAAAATCCAAATCGTTTGGAATTCAGCATGAAATTTTTTTTTATTTTTCTAAAGATGAAGTGCTCTTTAGTTTTGGTGGGCAATCATCTAGATGGTGGCTCAATAAAAACACTGGTCCCGCCCCCATCACCTCACTGGGTTGGTGTCAGGAAGAGCATCCAGCTTATAGAAAATTTGCCTCAATTAAGGAAATGACTTCCAAAGAAACCTGACTAGAGACAAGTTTCGAAGTCAATTTTTAAAAGCTGTCCAACACATGCCAGCATGTAAAACGGACGTTAAACGGAATATAATGATGTGATGAAGATGAATTGTCCACAACATTACAGAATCCCTATCTTTATTATAAAGATAGGGATTCTGTAATGTTTTAGTTAATGTTCATTTTTTTTTTTTTTCAATAATGAATATATTTATCTATTATATAAAGGGATGTTGTGGGTGGGTGTCCTTCTTTCTGTCCATCTAAAGGTCAGAAACTACACAAGACACACCCACAAAGCTGATATATTCTTTATCAGCATTTCCTCGGACAGAATATATGCACTTTTTTTTTAATATTTATTCTTTTGGGAGTCAACAGGAACAAAATTAGTTCCTGGAGGGGGGGGGGGTCAACATTTAGAGTTTTTTATTCTATTTTGAATCTAAACTTTGGTATAAAATGACATAAAATTCTATTCCCTTTTTCAATTAAGTTTTTTTTTTTTTTCTTTTTAATAATCACATTTTTGTACCTTAATTTCAAATACTAAATATTTCAATATAAATATATTTACTTACACCTTTTTGTCTTTTAATCAATAAAAATAAGATTACGAGTATTTTAAGATTTTTTTTTGGGGGGGGGGGGGGGTTCTAGCCCTTGCAAATATGATTTGGCTTGTCTGTTTTACGACATGTCAACCCCTATTTGTTGTCCAAGAACAATCCTTATTACCAACAATTGTATACAGTTAATAGAACACAGGTAACTATTTTACCCATAGCTGAGGGGGTTAAATTGTGGGTTCATACCTTTCCCAAATGTATTAGTGAATAAATTCAGAACAATGGATCTGGTAGGCTTTTAACACGGTATAGCCGATTCCATAGTCTTTGACAGTATCCATTAGGCCAATCTGTCACCCCTTGAAAATATGTGTATGGGGATGCAGGAGCAGGGGATACGGAAGATCAGTTTACATAAAAAAAATAAAGGAGGTATTTAAGATGACCCCCCCCCCCCCCTATTTCCATTCTCCTCATCCAATCACTCTGTTTTGTATCTTTTATCCTTACCAACTACTTAGGTGTTTTTAATGTGGCTGGTTGGAAAAGCCAAAATCCTCCATCCCCACCCCATCGTCTGATTGCATCTTCTTCGTCTTCATCCTCTTACCATTCTCTGCCATTTATCAATATTAATACACCTCTGTTGACTGGACTGTCAATGTCAGGGGATCGTGTTTATCGCCCACTATCACCAAACGCAGCTCGTGATGAAGAGTCCACTCTATTAATGTCCAGCAAGGGGTCGGCCGCAGGTTACGTTGACTATCAATAACCTGGGCCTGTAATAGGTTTGGGTGGCCAGTCGTCACTAATGGTGGTTCCTGCCGTCACTCTTAAGATGTCCGCTTGACTTTTATCCTCAAGCCAGATGGTCAAACGTTAAAGCCTAGTGGTTCGCTCCATCCGATGCTTATGGAGGTGCGCATGCAGAGTGAGTGAGAGAAAGAAGAGCTCTGATGGCAGCCATAGAGCTAGAATTAAGAGATAAGACGTGCTTTAAAAAAAGAAAATGGCAATCCACAAGATATAAGAATTCATCTAAAGATGTGATATAATTGAAACAGATGTAACCCACATTCCACAACTGTTGTATTTTCAGTTAACATCTGACATCAAAAGCAAGAAATAGATGTGTAGTATTAGTATATATATCTATATGCATGTCCATGTTTGTATGCATGTGCGTGTATATAGATATGGGCATGTGTGTGTATATATGTATGTATGTATGTATGTATAAAGTCGGGTGTAAGTTTTGATGAAAGTGTTACTTTGGAACAAACAAAATTTAAAGCTGGCACACCCAGGTCCTAGATCCTTGTCATTAACCACCTAGCCACCGTGCCATGTATGTGTATGTATGTATAATATATATATATATATATATGTGTGTATGTATGTATGTGTGTGCATGTGTATGTATGTGTGTGTGTATATATATATGTATGTGTGTGTGTATATATGTATATATATATGTATGTGTGTGCGTGTATATATGTATATATATGTATGTGTGTGCGTATATATCTATATCTGTGCGTGTATATATGTGTGTGCGTGTGAATGTATGTGTGCGTGTGTGTGCGTGTATATATGTATGTATATGTGTGTGCATGTATATATATGCACGTGTGTATATGTGTGCGCGTGTGTATATGTGGGTGCATGTATATATGTGTATGTATATGGGTGTGCGCGTGTGTATATGTGGGTGCGTGTATATATGTATATGTGTATGTATATGGGTGTGCGCGTGTGTATATGTGGGTGCGTGTATATATGTATATGTGTATGTATATGGGTGTGCGTGTATATGTGTATGTATATGGGTGCGTGTATATGTATGTGTGCGTGTATATCTGTATATATATAGGTATGTATATGTGTGTGGGTGTATATATATATAGGTATGTATATGTGTGTGGGTGTATATATATAGGTATGTATATGTGTGTGGGTGTATATATATATAGGTATGTATATGTGTGTGGGTGTATATATATATAGGTATGTATATGTGTGTGGGTGTATATATATATAGGTATGTATATGTGTGTGGGTGTATATATATAGGTATGTATATGTGTGTGGGTGTATATATATATAGGTATGTATATGTGTGTGGGTGTATATATATATAGGTATGTATATGTGTGTGAGTGTATATATATATGTGTGTGGGTGTATATGTATGTATGTATATGTGTATGCGTGTACATATATGTGGGTGTATATGTATGTATGTATATGTGTATGCGTGTATATATATGTGGGTTTGTATATGTGTGTGTATATGGGGGTGCGTGTATATGTATGTGTGCGTGTATATGTGTATATATAGGTATGTATATGTGTGTTGGTTTATATATATGTGTGGGTGTATATGTATATGTGGGTTGGTTTATATATATGTGTGGGTGTATATGTATATGTGTTGGTTTATGTATATGTGTGGGTGTATGTATGTGTGTGCGTATATATGTGTATGTATGTGTGTGCGTATATATGTGTATGTATGTGTGTGCGTGTATATGTGTATGTATGTGTGTGCGTATATATGTGTGTGTGTGTGCGTATATATCTATATATATATGTGTGTGCGCGTATATGTATATATATGGGTGTGCGTATATGTATATATATGGGTGTGCGTATATGTATATATATGTGTGTGCATATATAAGTGTATATGTGTGTGTGTGTGTGCATATGTATGTATATATGTATGTATATATGTATGTATATATATATGTGTGTGTGCATATGTATGTATATATGTATGTATATATATATATATGTGTGTGTGCATATGTATGTATATATGTATGTATATATATATATATGTGTGTGTGCATATGTATGTATATATGTATGTATATATATATATGTGTGTGTGCATATGTATGTATATATGTATGTATATATATATATGTGTGTGTGCATATGTATGTATATATGTATGTATATATATGTGTGTGTGTGCATATGTATGTATATATGTATGTATATATATATGTGTGTGTGTGTGCATATGTATGTATATATGTATGTATATATATATATGTGTGTGTGTGCATATGTATGTATATATGTATGTATATATATGTGTGTGTGCATATGTATATATGTATGTATATATATGTGTGTGTGCATATGTATGTATATATATGTGTGTGTGCATATGTATGTATATATGTATGTATATATATATGTGTGTGTGCATATGTATGTATATATGTATGTATATATATGTGTGTGTGTACATATGTATATATGTATGTATATATATATGTGTGTGTGTACATATGTATATATGTATGTATATATATATGTGTGTGTGCATATGTATATATATATGTGTGTGTGCATATGTATGTATATATGTATGTATATATATATGTGTGTGTGCGTATGTATGTGTGTGTGTGCATATGTATATATGTGTGTGTGTGCATATGTATATATGTGTGTGTGTGCATATGTATATATGTGTGTGTGCATATGTATGTGTGCATATGTATATATGTGTGTGTGCATATGTGTGCATATGTATATATGTGTGTGTGCATATGTATGTATATATATATATATGTGTGTGTGTGCATATGTATGTATATATATATATATGTGTGTGTGTGCATATGTATGTATATATATATATATATGTGTGTGTGTGCATATGTATGTATATATATGTGTGTGTGTGCATATGTATGTATATATGTGTGTGTGTGCATATGTATGTATATATATGTGTGTGTGTGCATATGTATGTATATATATGTGTGCGTGCATATGTATGTATATATATGTGTGCGTGTATATGTATATATATATGTGTATGTGTGTGTGTACATGTATATATATATGTGTGTGTGTGCGTGTATATGTATATATATATGTGTGTGTGCGTGTATATGTATATATATGTGTGTGTGTGCGTGTATATGTATATATATATATGTGTGTGTGTGCGTGTATATGTATATATATATGTGTGTGTGCGTGTATATGTATATATGTGTGTGTGTGCGTGTATATGTATATATATGTGTGTGCTTGTATATGTATATATATGTGTGTGCGTGTATATGTATATATATGTGTGTGCGTGTATATGTATATATATATGTGTGCGTGTATATGTATATATATGTGTGCATGTATATGTATATATATATATATATGTGTGTGTCTGTGTATATATATATGTGTGTGTGCGTTTATATGTATATATATATGTGTGGGTGTGCGTGTATATGTATATATATATGTGTATGTATAGGTGTGTACATGTATGTATAGGTGTGTTCATGTATATATGTATATGTATATTAATAATTGAGATTATGTATCTGTCTGTCTTAAGCCGGAACTATATTATTAGTTTTGATCGCTCTCTTTTTATATCTACATCACGCGTCGTTCAAATTTACATAATTTGTTTTAAAGCTTCTAATACATTAATATTCGCAAATATACACTCATGATTGTTTTTTCAGATTTTTCTGAATGATAATAATCTTAATAAAAAATTATAAATAGAATTAATTAAAGACATTGTTTTTTTTTAAATTTATATAATTGAGTTACATAATTAAATTAGATTGTAATGGAATATTATGGAACAGCCGGTGTCCACTCCAGTATTTGGTTATCCGCTTTATGATTATGTAGTATAATGTTCTCTTTCGAACACACAGAAAGTTCTATTTCAAGAGAGAAAAGAGAGAGAGAGAGATGGACACCAGACAGAGATACGTTATTTTATTAATAACATGTAAACAACACATTCTTTGAGATTTATCGTACGAGTCCCTCAAAAATGATATATTTACTTTAATATTTTTATTAAAACGTTTTCGGTTTCAGGTGTATTAGAAATTATGTTTTAAAGCACAAATGTTTTTAATCAAATTGTTTAATTTTTTAAAAATTGATTTATAAATTACTATTTTTTTTGTAAAAAAAAAACAAACCCATTTTACTGAGCAATTAAATAACTGAATTTGGAATCGTGTTCACTGTATTTTAGTTTTTTAATTGTTGATTTTATTTTAGGTACACCTTTTTGTTTCGATTTGAAAAACATCGAATATTATTATCTTTTTACGACCTTAAGTGAGTTTAGGATTTTTTGTTTAACATTTTACGCTGTAAAGGGTAATTTTGTTTAAAAACTATGTTTTTATTATTCTGTGTTTTATTTATTAAAGGATGGGCTGATTTTCTTCTTTTTCTTTTTTTTTGTAAAAAAAAAAATTTTTTTTTAAAACACATTTTACAGAGCAATTTAATAAAACAAGCTAACATATATGCAACCGGAGCTCTGCGAAGGGAACATATATTTGCTAGTGTATATAAATGTGTGTGCGTGTATATATGTATATAAATGTGTGCGTGTATATATAGGTATGTATATAAGTATGTGCGTGTATATATGCAGATATACACATATATTCAAAATACTTTTTATTCTTCCATCTCTTTACTGTCGTAGGTTATCTTCCGACTAACTGCCTTTTCGTAATTTCCGTAATCATTTTTTTTTTTTTCCATTTAGATTTTGTTCTTCATCTTTATCGCTTTCGCGCCATAATGGCCTCCCCCTAACCTTGTTCTTCCTACTGATTATGGTTTGATGTCTTCAAATCACTTGTAATATTCTAAATGTGTCCTACCTACATACTTATCTCTTACCTTTTTGTGCTTTTTATTCACCGTTCCAAACTATCTTTTTGACCCCCGTTTCATCTTTTTTGCTCCCTGCCGTAATTTTACTTATCAGGCCTGCCTCTACCCTCCACCCCCCCCTCCTTTCTCGGCAATGCAGTGGAGCAGACGCAGGTATGAAAAGCTGACGCGGGGTCTATCTGAAAGAAAACAATAATCTCTCACACTTTCGCTTTTCTGAAATCAATTGATTTATCAGTAAAGAATCGATAATATTGTCTTTTTTCATCTGGATTTCTTTTCAAGTCACTTCTCTTTTACTCGCTCCCTATCTCTCCTTCCTTCCCTCTCCTTCCTTCCCTCTCCTTCCTTCCCTCTCCCTCCTTCCCTCTCCCTCCTTCCCTCTCCCTCCTTCCCTCTCCCTCCTTCCCTCTCCCGCTCTCTCTCTCCCTCCTTCCCTCTCCCGCTCTCTCTCTCCCTCCTTCCCTCTCCCGCTCTCTCTCTCCCTCCTTCCGTCTCCCGCTCTCTCTCTCCCTCCTTCCGTCTCCCGCTCTGTCTCTCGCTCCTTCCGTCTCCCGCTCTGTCTCTCCCTCCTTCCGTCTCCCGCTCTGTCTCTCCCTCCTTCCGTCTCCCGCTCTGTCTCTCCCTCCTTCCGTCTCCCGCTCTGTCTCTCCCTCCTTCCGTCTCCCGCTCTGTCTCTCCCTCCCTCCTTCCCTCTCCCGCTCTCTCTCTCCCTCCCTCCTTCCCTCTCCCGCTCTCTCTCTCCCTCCCTCCCTCCTTCCCTCTCCCGCTCTCTCCCTCCCTCCTTCCCTCTCACGCTCTCTCCCTCCCTCCTTCCCTCTCACGCTCTCCTTCCCTCTCACGCTCTCCTTCCCTCTCCCTCTTTCCCTCCCTCCTTCCCTCTCCCTCTTTTCTTTTCCTTTTCTTGCTTTTTAAACTCCCTTTCAATTTTCCTCAGTTCAAGTTTTTCTCTATCTTTTTTCTCTCTTTCTCTCAGAAATATTTTCATTTTGTACTACTAAACGCTCATTACAGGATTTTCAAAATGATCAAAATCTGCTTAAATTTTTAGATCCTTTACAATTTACTTATTTATCTATGGTTCAAATCTCATTACAATCAGAAATAAGAACACTTTCACTGAAGGATTTCCTGAGGGGTTCCCTTTATAAGAAAAATGCCCCCCCCCCCCTCAACGACTTATTTTCTTACCTTTCATTTTAATTAGATTTGACTCCACCAAATTAACATTTTTCTTAATCCATAATTTTAATTATGTTAGCTCTTTTAATTTTTGTTTGCTTGAATTATTTTGAGATCTGACTTCCAGCTGTCCCTGGGTAGCATGAACATTCACCCTCACAGAATTAATTTTTACCCTGGACTTTTAATGAGATATAAGCCGTAAGAAAACATTTCAAAAGTATATCGTTTCTAAAAGGTTTAGCAAATTTAAATTGTTGTAAAACTTTTCTAATGAAAACTTAAAATTCAAACATTTCTAAGCCCATGAATTGAACAGTTTTTAGGTTGAAAGACTTCCAAAACTAAATATTATACATTATACTAACTGTCTCTACCCAGCTTTGCCCAGATAGAGAAAGTAGTTGTTTCTTTTCCCAAATTTATATATATATATTTTTTAATATTAACGTGAATGTTAAATTGAATTATAACAGTATCATTGTATTAATCAATTATTAATGTAACCAAATTGTTATGAAACTATAATTAATTCTGGTTAATGAATCATAAGTACTTGAATCGTTCGGCCTTCGTTGTCACCTGATACATCACCTCATTATAGTTATTTAAATATAATGTAGAAAAACATTTCTAGATAAATAAATGAAAAAAAAAAAGAAAAGCAAATCGACTACAAAATCTTTTTTACCATGACTAATAATATTTTGTCTTTTTTATTTAAAGAAATTTATTAAAGTCAAATAAAAAAGGACGAAATAATAGTCCTGCTAAGAATGATTGTGTGAGTGAGATATATTTAGAGCAGGGGCGGCCAACCTTTTCAGAGTGAAGGCCAGATGAGACTTTTGAAAGGAGATCGCGGGCCGGAGTGAAAAACGAAATCTCAGAATTACTATATTTTGTTTACATGAATAAATTGTACAAAAATTGCATTGAACACTCTACAAATCAATGAGACTGCTGGTGCTGTTTACCATGAAATAGCATTTCCATGTCTGGCTCAATGGTTGAGGTAGACAACAGAAGAATGTCATTGAAGTGGCGGTCCGAGAGTTGGGAGCGAAGGTGAGACTTTGTGTACTTCAATTTCAAAATGATATAAGTTTTACTGAGAGGTCCACGGGCCGGATTACAATAATAAAGCCTAGCAGGGTGGCGGGCCGGATGCTAAGCCTTCGCGGGCCGGATGTGGCCCGAGGGCCGGAGGTTGCCCGCCCCTGATTTAGAGGATGATAATCCGACAGAATTTATAGTTAACAAAAATAGAAGTAAGCAAAAAAACAAAATGGAACAAACAAAAAATGCAAATCATGATTTAAAAAAACAAACTTTTTTTTTTAGAAGACAATTTCTAAAAGCCAGTCAGCACGTCAGCATGTAAAATAGATGTTAAACCGAAGATGATGATGATGATTTGATTCAATATTTCACTGAGACTGAGCGTTATCAAGAATACATGATTAACAGAATCAATTTATATGTACATTGGTGCGGTGGTAGAAGTGAGAATTCAAAATGCAAGATAGCAGGGTAGGCAAGAGTGGGGGAGGGGGATTAGCGAGTAATAGTGGGTGCTTCTTGATCAAATTGTTGACTAGGTGATGACTTCTGTAGTGAGTGAATAGGAATGTGGAGAGTAAGGGTAAGAATCCAAAATGTCTGATAGCTGAGAGAGTTAGCTGTGACTGTGAGAGGGGTTTATGGATGGTGGGGTTGCAGTTGATGCTTCTTTAGAACTTAGTTGACTAGATGATTTCAATTCAAAATAATGGAAACATTTTAAAATTTCAAACAAATTTATTTTAATATGGGGTAGCAATATCTTTGAACGTAATTACAGTTTGAAATCTATGTGTTATGGACTTGTACAAAGTTAGAATTGTTTCTAAAAGAATTTTTGTTCATTCTTTAGCTAAAAATAGCTGGTATTGATGATGGTGGGGGATATTGAATCCTTGCGTGTTTTTTCTAAAATGCATCATAAATGTTCATTAATATTGACATCTGCGGGCCGTGATCGCCAGATAAGATATTCAAATTCACTAGAATGTCCCTTGTGTTATTCAGTAATGACTTTAACTGTGAATTGGTGCATTACTATCTTGAAAGTTTGTTTGTGGAAAAAGTTCCACAATCATAGGATGAATTTGATCTGATCAAATTCTTAGTCTTGATTTCCGAGATATAGCCCCAGATTATCACTGATCCTCCTCCATGGTTAACAGTTGTCATATGGGTCAAATGCTTCTTTTGGATGCCTCCACATGTATACTCGGCCAGTGATCAGAAATAATGCAAATAATAACGTGTTTGTGGAGAAAATAACATTCGTCCACTTCTCTAGGGACCAATTCTGTAGGGTTTTACTCCACTTTAAACGGTTTACAACGTTTGCTTTTAAAGGTAATGGTTTTCTAATTTGGTTTTAGGAGAGTAGAAAGTAGACCTTGTGTTTACTTTTGGCAGCCACATAACTCTCGCTTCCCTTATTTTGTCCTTTAGTCCTCACATTCCATGAGCGATGTTTCTGGCAAAAGGGGAAGAATTGTTGTTTTCTAGGTCAAAATCTATCCATCTAACACTTATCGTTGGCTAGTTTTCTGACCTTGAAGTAGTATTTTTTTTTTAGCTCCTTACATCAAGTGGATTCGTGCTTTGTCTGAAGCGGCTTCTATAAAAAAAATTTTTAAATTACAGTTCTTCCAGGGAAATCCGATTTTTTGCGACTCATAATAAGTTTTTATGGAAACTGAGTTCTCGCAGGAATCATTAAGTTCTGTGGTAATTTGTTGAGCTCTACTTTTCTGATCCTTTCTAACAATTTGTGTCACGGTCTAAAACAGGTTCTATCTAAAAGTTTTAGTTTTCTTCCAGAGTTTTCTTTCAACGAAGATGTTTTCTTCCAAAGTTTTCTTTCAACGAAGATGTTTTCTTCCGAAGTTTTCTTTCAACGAAGATGTTTTCTTCCAGAGTTTTCTTTCAACGAAGATGTTTTCTTCCAGAGTTTTCTTTCAACAAAGATGTTTTCTTCCAGAGTTTTCTTTCAACAAAGATGTTTTCTTCCAGAGTTTTCTTTCAACAAAGATGTTTTCTTCCAGAGTTTTCTTTCAACAAAGATGTTTTCTTCCAAATTTTTCTTTCAACAAAGATGGTTTCTTTTGTTTCTCAAAGGCTGTCATTACTTTGAGACTGTATTTCTTGATACATCAAACATTACGGCTGTTTTAATTACACTGACACCTGCCATACAAGGACCAACAATTCAACCGCTTTGAAAATCCATTAAATCTATCATTTTAATGAATTTTAATTACCTTCTTCTAATGATGATATCTGAAAAGAAACAGCGGTTTTAATAAAACAGTAAGAAACACTAATAATCAAGCAAAAAAATAAAAAATAAACCCTGGTTTAATGGTTTTATAGATATTTTAAAATAACGATGCTATGATACTGTAAGCATGCAAAAAGTGGTTGTATGTTAAGTGGGTTTCATAGTTGCAATGCGAGTGAGAAATAGATAACTAACAGAGAGACTACCCAAGAAATGGGAAATATATGTGGCTTGGGGGTTGACCACCCAGAATTCGATTTCTCCACTTATAAAAAGTAATGTTTCTTCAGATATGATATTCCCTGCTGTGGTTATGTCCATCTCAAGGTTTTCCAAAATGAATGTTTGTGCCAGATGGAGGATCTCCTGGTCAGTCAGTTTTTTATGTCCATAGATAGGCAGCTGATTATCTCGGTGATATCTATATATATTCCAGCAGAGGGAAGATAAGGTCAGTTTGAGTTTGTGTTTCTTGGGGCAAGATGGGCCCTTAAGCCCTAGTTAATTGATTGTGTTTTGTTGGAAGATATGTTTGTCTTGAATTGCAAGTCTATTGTGCAGTAGAAAAAAAGAGTATCATTGTAACATCCCTCAAAAAACTTTGTTATTTGTTTTAAATCGCAGCACTGACTGAGACGACACAATTGACACTGCAACCAGTGTCAGAACTGAACGCAGACTCCAGACCAGCATGAGCAGACAATCACGGTCTGTGTAGTTAAAACACAGATTCACCATTTGCAATACTGGGTGTTTCCATTATTTTGGCTATCCTTGTGTGTGTGTATATATATGTATATATATATATATATATAAATAAAAAAATACAGATTATTTTTTCTTTTACTTTTTCTACTCCCCTTAATATCCTTCATAGTCAGCTATTCCTCTCTAGTCATATCAAAGTATTTTATTCCTTTTTCTTTCGCGTCTCTTTATTTTATACCTTTTCTTTCCTTTATCACTCTCTCTCTCACTCACTTTCCCATCTTTTCCATTTAAGAAACTTGCAAATAAGCCCTATCTACATACAGCCTCCGACTCTTGACCCTCCATTTCTCCATCTCAAACACACAAACTGCCAATTTACATAGTATCGCTAAAAATCCTTTCTAAGCACACTTCTTTTCCAGTGTGTGCAGACCTTTTGGACACGCGTGTCACGCCAAGTATCAACTTGTCCATTGGTGTTACTTTATGTCTTTTATTTTCCGTTCACTTCAAAACGACTCGAGTAGAATGGCTGATGGCCCGAAAGGTTACTAATACATACGATTCCACCGCTCACCCCTTTGTTCCGGTCCCACATTTCATCTTATCTCTTTCACGTTTTCTTGGCTTTAAAGACGCTACGTTTTCTGTGATTTACCATTTCGTCCTTTTCATCGTTATTATTTTAGCCGGTCTGCTGCTTTTTAATATCCAAAGTATCGACTATGCCGAAAAAATGAAAGGGGTCTACCATTTTGATAAATAAAGTTTATTGCTGTAAAACAAAAACTGATTAATCTAAATTACTTTTGGTTTTCTTTCTTCCCTTTGTTTCGGCCTTTATTCTTATACGTATATAAGTACCTATATTTGTGTCTAGGAAAACATTCTATTAATCTTCTTAAATCATAATTTAATGGAGGCTTTGTGTCTGTCAGTAACTAAAACTTGGAATCTGTACTAATATGAGAGATGTATATCCATCTGTTTTTGCGAACTGTGTTTAGGTTATTCAATTTAAGAACTTGAAATGTGTTACAAATGATTCCATACGTATGCTTAAGGGTGATTTCACACTTCAAGGAACCAGTCTTTATTTATTGATTTGCAGATAGGCCAGCTGGTGTGTGTGTGTGTATATATATATATAAATTATAGTTGCATTCCA
Source organism: Sepiola atlantica (assembly GCA_963556195.1). NCBI lineage: Eukaryota > Metazoa > Mollusca > Cephalopoda > Sepiida > Sepiolidae > Sepiola > Sepiola atlantica. The sequence goes on along the minus strand of OY744521.1, from coordinate 34,682,996 downwards.
ATGACCATAGGAAAAATCAATCCAAAACCATAATTTTCATTTATTCTTACAATTTCTTTATTTTCATATTTAGGTGAATACCTGTATTTCTTCTTCGTCTCATAAACAAAAAAAATTTTTTCCAAAATTTAATACCTTTTCTATATCTTACGCGCATTTCGCAGCAAAATCAAGAGAAATATATAGTCTTTAGTTAACATTTCTGATCATCAGAGCGATAGTTCATTTAATGGCAATAGGAAAACATTATTCCAAAGACAAGAAAGGAAGATAGGAAAAGTTTAAGAAGTCTTGGCAGAAAATAACGGCATGCTGAAATAAATGAAAAAAACTCAGATGAAGAATGCTGAGAAAAATCCATGTTCTGTCAGATTCTGAATAAAAATGCAAATGCACCTAACTGAAATACTAAATTTGTGAACAACATGCCTCCCCTTCCCTGACACCATGACTGACAGCTATTTGTAAAAGTAGTAATAGCAGCAGCAAAGAGAGCGAAAGTGAATACTCTCCTTCTCGTTTTCTTTAATTCTTTCGTTTTTCTCTCTCGTTCTCACTTTCCTTTTCTCTTTTCTTTCTTTTTCTCTTTTTGAATAGATATTAACAATATTCTGAAAACATAACTTTGCATTCGTGCGGAGGATTCAAATGATGTAATTGTCTATAACAGTAGAATTTCATTTATTTTAAATCTTATTTTGTCCTCTAATCCTCATATTTCATGAGCGATGTTTCTGACAAAGGGGGAAGAATTGCTGTTTTGGGGTCGAAATCTATCTAACACTTATTGTTGACTAGTTTTTAACCTTGAAGTAGTGTGTTTTTGTTTTTTTTAGCTCCTTACATCAAGTGGCTTCTGGAGTGATTTCCATGAAAAAAAAAAAAATTTAATATTTTTTTATTCTCTTAAAAAAAATTGTGCTCACTTTCCATGTTTAATAGAACTTTGTCTGACTTTTATTTTGAAAAACATTTCTTTAAATGAGATTTATGTTCTATATGTGACCCGTTGGGTCACGGGTCGTCTATGATCTATTTTAATGGATAACGTCATAAATTATCTTCTGGTGTTTTCAACTAAGTGAATCATATGATACATTCATGAATACTAAAAATCTGTATGATACAATGTGTCAGTTTTAAAAAACTTTGAAATTTACACATCATAATTCATGGCCTAAGGTAAAGATATACATAAAATCTGACTGCATAATCAAAAAGAGCACACAATTTTACATAAGAGTACCAAGTTTCATAAGAATAGCTTCAAAAATAAATAGTGGAGAAATTACCAAATTTCTTGAAATGATGAGGTCCGTATTTTGATCCATTTATTTTAAAAGGATTGTTAAAGAAAGGTGTCCAATGAAAAACACAAATTTTGGCACTTTAAATTCTTATAACTTTTGAACCACTGATGGTATTTGCATAATTTAAACGGTTTTGAGCTTCTTTTACATGGCTCTATTTACACACATTGATAAAATAAAAATTAGTTCAAAACAAAAAATCAACTTGCAATGCTAATTAAATAAGAATATAAGATTTGTAAGTGGATCTTTGGTAGTTTCTAAGTTTTAGGAAGACAGGCGGACAGAAACGACAACTTTCCTTTATATGATAGATATACTTTTACATTTGAAAGATACACTTTTACTTTTGATAGATACACTTTTACTTTTGATAGATACACTTTTACTTTTGATAGATACACTTTTACTTTTGATAGATACATTTTTACTTTTGATAGATACACTTTTACTTTTGATAGATACACTTTTACTTTTGATAGATACACTTTTACTTTTGATAGATACACTTTTACTTTTGATAGATACACTTTTACTTTTGAAAGATACACTTTTACTTTTGATAGATACACTGTACTTTTGAAAGATACACTTTTACTTTTGATAGATACACTGTACTTTTGAAAGATACACTTTTACTTTTGATAGATACACTGTACTTTTGATAGATACACTTTTACTTTTGATAGATACACTTTTACTTTTGAAAGATACACTTTTACTTTTGATAGATACACTTTTACTTTTGATAGATACACTTTTACTTTTGATAGATACACTTTTATTTTTGATAGATACACTTTTACTTTTGATAGATACACTTTTACTTTTGATAGATACACTTTTACTTTTGATAGATACACTTTTACTTTTGATAGATACACTTTTACTTTTGAAAGATACACTTTTACTTTTGATAGATACACTTTTACTTTTGATAGATACACTTTTACTTTTGATAGATACACTTTTACTTTTGATAGATACACTTTTACTTTTGATAGATACACTGTACTTTTAGATTACAGATTTTACTAATTAGTTTGCGTCTTTTTTTTTAAATTTTAACATTTAATTTTTAGTTACTCTTAGATTATGAAAAAAGATTGTTTGTGTATTTTTGATAATATTAAGACTTCAATAAATTGTATTTTCAAAGTACCATGGCAAGTCTGACTGGAATTTTGTTTTATTTCAGCTGGTGCCTGTTTCCAGCATTCAACAAGTCCTCTGTTCAGAGTGCAATATCAACATCACCGTAATTACCTGCAGACGTTCCGAGCCTTGAGCTCTTCAGCTGAGCCGGCTGCAACAGATTCAAATGCTGATTCAACCATTGATGAGGACTACCATTCCATTATTAAGGACACTGAACGTTCTAAAGGTAAGGAAAATGGCTTCTCTTAATGAGATTAACATCAACTGTTTCTTTAATTGCAATTAAGATGCCACACTTTTAAGGATAATTTCTTTCCTGACTCCCTTCAATGGGTGCAAAGAGAGGAGGGTCATTGCTATGAACCATAGGGGCTAACAAATATAATTCATATCAGACTTGGCTCTATGAGAAGCTGCTTCTGCAATATTGTGTTAGAAGAGGATTGGTAGTTAGTCAATCCAGGAGGTGTGTGATTGGTGTAATGGATAGTGCAGACTATGAAATAACATTAAATGACTGACAGACTTTAAAACATTTTTACTAAGTTCGGGGGGGAAAAAAAAGACGAGGAAGGATGAGGAGGCACTACAATTCTTTCTTTTTTTCCTCTCGCGAGCTGGCATTTTATTACTTAAAAAAAAAACTCATAATTTTTAAGTTTTTGATTTCAATCAAATGGGTACTGCATTTTATTTAATTTTTTCTTCAACTACACTCCCACCTGATCTATTGATCATCAGCTAACCACATAATCGTACATCCAGGTTGATGCTTTTTTCTCTGTGAATAATCCTTGAAATAGTCAATCCAAATGATAGTAATCCACAAGAGACAATCCAAGCACTAAGAATATGCCAACAACAAGCATCTATCACTTGTAATTTACAAGTAAAGAGTTTTGACTTATATATATAGTAGAGCTGCTAGTATATATTATATATGTGATACAAGCCATTGAGAAATTTAAAACAAACCATTTAGATAACATAACATTGCAACTTACTTTATTTATAAGTCTCTAGGGTTCATGGTTAGACATTTTAGAACCATTGTATAATATATTTCTTTTTCTTTTTTTTCTTTTTTTTTTTTGATTTTGATTTTTTAATTTTTTACCCACTTTTGGGGATTTTCAGGGTGGCCTCCATACTTCTACAGTCAATAGAAATGTGAAATCCAGTTCAAATCCAATCTGTTTGTTTCAAGCATGCACATTTGTTTCAAAGAAACTTGTGCACTTGTTTTTAAAAAATCAGTTTCAACCCTGGGGGGGGGGGGGGGGGGAGATTAATTATATATATATATATATATATGTATATGATTATTTTTATTTATACAGACATGTACATGTCTATATAAATAAAAAAAAGCTCTATTTGATATTGAGCACTTTTTATAAACCCGGTTGAAATTCTTTGGATTCCTGTCCTGTAGATGTTTACCTTGCCTGGATTATTATATATATATATATATATATATATATATATATATTATATATGATCACTGACTGATTAATGATATACATGTGATATACTTCAGCCCAACAGTAAAGATTTTCCATATCTCCTGAAACCACAGATATAAATGGCTGATTAAAATATTACTGAATACTATCATATTTTTCTCCTTGTCCTTTTTTTTCTTTTCTATACAAATTTAGGTTTTAGACCAATTTTCTTTTTATTATTGTTTCTTAAAGGATATCAATATAACATTTATTCTTAAGAAAATCTAACCTTTCTGTATAAAAAGAAGAACAATGCTTAGGTCTTGTTCTGATCCTTAAATTAGAAACTGCTTAACTTGAAAAGGAATTGATAAAGGTTCGGGTTAACAAGTATACAGATCACAAATATAGAAATGATAAGCATTTAAGCGATTTTTGTATCCCTTGGAGCGAACTTATCTTCTTTTGTTGTTGCCCGTCCTTCTTTGTAGACGCGAATATTATGCTATAATTGTTTCTGTCTTATTCCTGGACTGTGTATAAATATCTCATGATGCCTCGGCTGATTCAATAATAATTCAATTTCTGAAATCCAATTATTCTAAGAAATGGAAATTATGATTCAAATTCATGCTCAAATGAGATAATTAACGAACATTATTACCTGGCGTGAGATTAGCCAGGGACGCTATCCCTTCTCGTGCAAATTGGGGCTAATGTCTCCGGGGCTAAATTGAACCCGTAATTGACTGGGTCTCCTCTTCACAGAAGAACTCGGTCTCCTGTATCATGTACCCCCTCTGGTCCTTGCCCAATTCGTAGGGAATAAATGGCTCCTTCTTTATTATGGCCACCCTCCGCCCCTGCTCTCACCAGCAGATAGGAGATGATTAAAAGCTGTTCATACTTATATACAGAGCTTCTTCTATAATTTCTCAAAGAGAAGGTTTGAGGAATTATTTCGGAGCTTTTATTAATATAATCTTGTTATTAGATATACAAAAAATATAAATAAGTACTCACACAAATCAAATTAAAAACATAAACTTACAGGATCATCAGGTGAGGTTTTCATACAAAATGGTGTAGTCCAAGTGTATATAAATTCATCTAATTTGTTTTTTATTATTTCTGATATAATAGCTGTTTACTTTTGTGCTTATGCATACCCAAATTAAATAGGTTACACAATTTATATTGAGCACTTTTTTTTTTTAAATATTTATTTGTAGTAACTCATTCTTATCCATTGCACTGAATTGCTATCAGATTCAATATATATATATATATATATATATATATATATATATATATATATATATTAAAATAAACATAGTTTGAGTATCCGACAATTGTTTCAGAACTTCCTCGGCTCCTCCTCAGGAGGAGGTTCTGAAACAATTGTTGGATACTCAAACTATGTTTATTTTAATATAAAAGCTCTAATATATATTGAGCACTTTTGAAAAGTAATGGTTTTGTTCATTTTGTTAATATTTGAACTTAATTAATTATATATATATATATATATATATATATTAATTTTATACCAACATAAAAGTAATTCATAGACACGTGTTTCTGACTCACAGCTGTCATCAGCATGGCTAAATTAGGCATAGATCAAACCTTCGATATTGATGTCTATAGTCTGGTGTTTTACCTCCGGAAATATGTACGGTTTTAATCACCTAAATATTTAATGTATTTTATGTAATTGTTTTTTCTTGGTGATGATAGCGTTCAGTTTTTTGTTTGTTTTTTTACTTCTATTTATCACTTCCTAAGCGATAAAGATTAATGCAGAAGATTGCATTATTAGTTGCCCTTAACTTTATAGGACATATTTTTCGTTAATATATTTTTATTAATTTTATACATACATAAAAGTAATAGATGGACACGTGTTTCTGGCTCACAGCCGTCATCATATATATATATATATATATATATATATGAAGAGATAAAAAGAAAAAAAATGTATATACCAAGATACAATCACCTTGTATGATGAGATTTTATGTCATCTTTATTATCAAAAGACTTCATTAATTATTATGAATCACTTTTTATCTATACATTTTGTTGGAATTTTATTCAAGATTTCTTTTTTATATATATATATATATATATATATATATATATATGGTACGTCAATGAAAATTAATAAGACCTGCAAATGGAAGCAAATCGGTATTTTCAGTTGTTCAAAACAAGGAGCAGTTTAGTTGATAAAAACATTTATTTTTCATCTCTTTCTTTCCTTAAACCAGGTTTTTCAAAGATTAAAATCTTATCATCAGAGGAAAAATTATGATTGATAAGTTGACAGGATAGGACTGTCAAAGTTCCAAATTTGAAAAAGTTTTCTTTTAAAATTAAAAAATTAAAAAAATTTTTTTAAAAGTTCAACTTTTACAGTCCTATCCTGTCAACTTATCAATCATAATTTTTCCTCTGATGATAAGATTTTAATCTTTGAAAAGCCTGGTTTAAGGAAAGAAAGAGATGAAAAATAAATGTTTTTATTAACTAAACTGCTCTTTGTTTTGAACAACTGAAAATATCGATTTGCTTCCATTTGCAGGTCTTATTAATTTTCATTGACGTACCATATTTTTGCTCTATCCAGTATATTGAGCTTTCCTTATTTCACAATAGGTCCAACTCTCTAAAAGTTTACCTTTTAGTTATAATTTACATACTTATATATATATATATATATATATATATATATATATATATATATACATACTAATAAAAATACCCGTCTCAGGATGGGTATAAGCAATATATATAGCATTGGTTTTAAATTTTAATGTTTTTTTCTTTATTTAGGGGGGTATGCTACGGTTTAAGTGGCACCCCCACTAAATGCTAAAGTTTACAAAAAAAATAATGTGTCCATGTTACTCTCTGTTGCCTAAAATACATATTCCATAATTCATAATTAGTTCAATAGTCTAGGATTTTACCAAGCACATACATATTGATGCTCACACGCATGCAGCAATCCTTTTAAAAATGTATTACTTAATATGGCTCAAAATTTGATGTAGAACAATTCTTTTCTCTATTAAATTTTTACTATATAACTTATTTAAAAAGTTTTTTAGAGGTGGGTGAGAATTTGGGTTGGTGTAATGTGTCCATGTTACTTACCGTGTTGCCTAGAATATATTCCAAAATTCATAATGATCCGTTCATTAGTTTAGGATATTACCATGTACATAGATATAAATATATACACATACCTAACTTTATATATACAGGGTGGGCAAAAATAAGGGTCCTATTTTTAAAAATTCATAACTTTTTTATTTATTGATTTAAAAAAAATTTTTTTTTTAGAATAAGTAAAGGACCCCTTCCGAAGCAAGCATGAGCCGTATTAGCCCTAAGGAACGTACCCTCATTTAGAAAACATTATTTTTGCTTAAAAAACTCAAAACAGTGTGAAAAACAATACTTTAGTTTTTGTAAGTTTTAAGAAGTGTTTTTCGGCTAAAATTTGTTTTGTTTATTTCAAAAAATCTCGGAAGGGTCAGTCTACACACACATAAAGTTTGGTGAGTTTAACTTTTATTTTGTGGAAGTTATTCAAATTCAAGTTATTCAAATTTAAAGATAGGACTCATATTTTGGCCCACCCTGTATATATATATATATATATATATATATATATATATGTATATATATATATATATATAAAGAGAGAAAAGATATATAACGCTATATACATATAGCATGCATCACAAGTTAGAAAAAAACATCAAAGTTCCTGGTTGTAGGTTTTAAAAGAGCTAATATTAATTATTTTATTTACATACTATATATTAATATGTCGGCTGAGGTTTCATCTATCTGGTCATCCTGGATTTAGTAGAAAATTTGGCTCGTTTATATTCCAGAAAGATTCATCTGTCTCGTTTGCAGCGAATAGCCCAAAATTTGGCTAAGATCAAAGTGTAGTATCTGTTCCGATGGATACTGCACCCCATAGACTGGTATTGTCTTGGGCTTGATTTACGCCGGTCTATGGGTGTGTCCTGTGCAGTTCTAGGAGGTCCACCCTCCCAGGCTTTGCCTCCCCTCTTTGGGGAGGAGTAAGTTTATTGCTTAGTGCCTGGGGAATGCCGACGGGGCTGCCCAGGCAATTTTTAAACCTCACTTTCCCGACCCGACCTTGGGTCACATCTTACTTGTGGGAGTAAGATAAAAACTGGCCATGTGCCTAACTCCTGGAGAGGAGTAAATCAATACTGGTGAAATGTGTAGCGATTCATCTTCAAAAATATTTCTTGGTGGTTTTACAAGCTGTTTAATATCAAAGTGTAGAGTTGTATTAAATTTTTTAAATTATTTTATTGTTTGTTTTTTTTTGGTATGAAATTTATTGTGTGGAAATATTTGCTCCCAGCTTATTTACCAAATGTGAAAGGATTCTCTATCATTTGTCTGCAGTCGGAATTTTTATGAACTGTATAATTCGTTTATTTACTTAGTATGGAATTTTTTTAAAACCTAATTTTGTTCAACATGTCTAATAATAAGAGATTTTTCTAAAAAAAATCACTTTGTTGAATCAGTATCATTTAAAACTGGTTGCAACATTAGCAGGTTCATTTCTTTCACTAATTATTTTTATTGGATGTCTAACTAGGATGTGCAGTGATGATCAGTGTTTTATGACTATCTGTACTCTCTCAAAATATCACCATCCGGTCTTACAAGATTTTTTAACTATTTTGGCAAGGGTGTAAAATTGTAAGGAAATCCGGTTAGTTTAATAAGGAATGTAGGAATCTTTACTCTCAATTTATCTAGTATATTAAACTCTATTATCTAATTAGTATAGATTATCTCTTAAAAAATAAGACCTAATAAAGTTTATTACTGTATGTTATGAAGGATTTCTCCCCAGATCTATGTGATTAATTCTTCTGTGTCATTTAATAAAGGAACCATTAATAATTTTAACTAGTTTTATCGCTAATATGGCAGTGGGAATGTTCACCATATTGGGTCTATTTTAATATATTTATGGTGGTAGGGGTTTATTCAGGGTATAGTTTAAATAATGCCAATGAGGCTTGATATTTCTAATTAGCTAAGTGGGTAATTCAATGTCTGTTATAATAGGGAAGAGAATTAAATAATTAACTATGTATTTTTACAGTTGTTTATGTTATTGTAATGAAAAACGAGAACAGACATAACTTGAGAAAGCTTTATTCGGCATACAATGTCGAAACAATATTAGTGCTACTATTTATATAGTTTAGTAAAAGCAGGAGAGTTCTCCAAAGGGGAGATAATTCAAAATAGGGAAAGTTATTCGTAATTGTTCATTACAGTTATATTGATTCTTTTTGTTTGGAGATGTTGGAAAAGGTGAGGATTGTCTGAGAGTGTCTTTTGTGCTAGCTGGTATACTAGTAGACTGGTCTGCTTATTATGGGATGGTCTATTTGGATTTATGTATGAAAGTGAGTTGTGTCGCCATGAATTTTTAAAAAGGGGATGTTTCAGGGTTGTAGTAATGCAGTGCACGAGGGTTGAGCGAAGCGAGTGTGAAATCATGTGTGTATTTGGAAAATTATAATTTTTTTTTTTTTTTTTTTTTTTCTTTTGGTTAAGTCCATTATTACGCTTATCCATCATCAATAAATAATAATCACAACTTCACAAACCTACATCCCCCCCTGTGTTAAGAAAATTATCAGAAACATAGTCCCCAAGTAACAACCACACACCTCCACCAGCCACCTTAGATACACACTATACCCCACCATATTTGTGTTATTAGATTATAAAGATATGTGTAGAAAAAAGAACTTAGGGTTAAAAATGTAGTTTAATTTTGATTCTGCTTCAATGGCTCACTCAGCTGTATATCTTAATCTTTTTTGTAAGAAAAAATAGAAAATTTAGATTATTCTGATTTTTTTTCTCTTATGGCTACAAACTGACTTTTCTGTGATTAAAAATCGTTTCAATTTTTCCTAAATTTCTCTATTGCTCTTGATTTTCACCATTTTTTTCTTTTTTTTAATTTGTTTTTGTTTTTTTTGTTTGTTTGTATTTTGGAGGGCCTTTAGAAAGATCACATTCTAAATATATATATCAAGCATGTCAGACTAAGAATCCCCTGAGAGTTGTGGGTCAATTATACCATGTCGGCTGCAAACAACTAATTAAAGTTTAATAAAATTGTTACAGAATATTTTATTTTTGTTACTTAGAAACATACAATATGTATAGAATGATTTTTTTTTCCAATCCTTTCTTTTGATAATACACTAAAAAGTACAGTAAGTTTCATTTAAATTGAAGTTTTCTGAAATTTTAGAAAAACATGAAATTTTGGCCACACCTACACCATGGGTGCATTCGTGTTTTTATGCTTTGGGAATTGATAAAATGTGATATATAGTTTCTGAATGCTGCACATTTATCCAGTTTAAATTCTCAAAACTTTAATTTGCGCCATTAAATTACAGAATTGCAGTATCTTTTATGCGGGCTACATGTTTGACATGCGTAATGTCTCGTGCTATTTATGAAACATTAAATTTAAGTGTCAATCACTATCTTAAATGTATTTTGCCGAGCCGTCTTTTTTTTTCACCTCTTTTTGTAACCTTCAGTGACAATCTTATTCTTGATTTAAAAAAAAATATTATTTACATATTTAGATTCAATGCATTAAATTTTCATCTTTTTTTACAATTTAAACAAAATAAAAGTTTGAACAAAACTTTGCTCTTCAGAATAAGTAGTTTGCAAATTCATTTTGAATTTTAAATATTTCAATTTTTATCTAAAACAAATAGTTTAAAAAATAACTATGATTGATTAGAATTTTACACAGAAATTATAATGTAAATTTTTAAATTTAGAAAATTTTTTAAAAATGTAATATTTAACACATAAATAAGTCCCTGGTCTCACATATAAATGGTGCCTCGAATAAAAAAAAAATCCATATGATTTTTATAAAGTACTAACCTTCAAATGGTACTTGTCAAAATGTGGGCCCAATTGGATTATTAGTTCACAAATTACAGTTATTTAAGTAAAGCTACTGTTGCAAATTTTCAAAACTGGAAAAATCTGAATTTTGTGTGTTGATAAAGCATTGCTTTCTGATGGGGAAAAATACTGTTCAAGCAAATCAACGGCTTCATAAGTGTTATCCGGACTCTGCTCAGTTTGAAAGAATGGTTATGAGGTGATATGCTGACTTTAAACGTGACCATGCAAACGCTAAATGCTCAGGTTGCTCAAATTCGGCAGTTGTCCCTGTAAATAGTAAAAAAGTCCACAAACTCGTTTTGGCGGATTATAAATTTAAGTTGCATAAGATAGCAGAGGAATTGAAGATATCACAAGGCACTGTTTTTTGCATGAACATTTGTCAATTGGAAAGCTGTGTTTCAAGTGGGTGCCACATTTGTTCACATTCGATCAAAAGCAATAACACGTCAACGATTCAGAGCGTCGTTGGCAACTTTTACACTGCAACCAAAAGGAGTTTTTTGCGTCAATATGTGACAATGGATGAAACATGGATCCACTACTCTGGAGTCAAATCGACAGTCAGTTGAGTGGACAGCAGCAGATGAAAGCCGTCTAAAGCGACCAAAGACGCAAACATCAGCAGGTAAGGTTTTGACCTCCGTATTTTGGGATGCACAAGGTATTTTCTTGATCGATTATCTGAAGACTGGAAGAATCATCAATAGCGAATATTATACAGCATTATTGGTGCACTTGAAAGAAGAAATTGCCAAAAAACGGTTACAAATTAATAAAGTGCTTTTTCACCAAGACAATGCACTTGTCAGAAGTCGATCGCAACGATGTCACTACTGCATGAATTCCACTTTAAATTTCTTCCGCACCCACCCTATTCTCCAGATCTGGCCCCTCACGACTATTGGCTGTTTTCAGATCTCAAAAAAATATTTTAGGTAAAGAAATTTGGCTCCGATGAAGAAGGGATATCGGTAACTGAGGCATATTTTGAGGCCAAAGATAATTCGTTCTACAAAAGAGGCATTGAATCGTTAGAATCTGTGTCCTTCTAGGGTTATACACTATGTTGATGAATAAAGTCAAATTTTGCTTAAAAGTTGTTTTATTAGTTAAGCCTGCATCTTATTGAGTGATGCCTTATTTCCAAATGAATATGGATTTTTTAAAACGTTTATTTCAACAACTATTTTTATTTATGCCTCCATACGAAAAAAAAGGAAATAAATCCGCACTCCTATTTCAGCATTAATCTCTTTTTTATGTTTACTATTTTTTTTTTTTAAATTGAGTAATACAGGTGCAACACTGATTCGCTGGCAACTGATAGTCCGACACTTCCTAATAGTAACAAATTAGATTTTTTGTATTTTCTTAACGATTTTGTAAGAACAGAAACAGCAGAGAATATTTTAAGATTAAATTGAATAAATTCAGAAATAATACCTTTTTTTTTAATAAATTTAAATAATTTAATATCTAACAGTGTGTGTGTGTGTGTAATATATATATATATGGTGAACAATGGATAATCAATGATATAATGTGGTGAACAATGGACAATCAACAATTCCCCCGCTATCAAACCACAATGATGTCGTTTGCACGGCAGCTGATAAAGCTGAACTACTTGCCCAGCATTTCGCCTTAAACTCCACTTTGGAATCAGCAAACCATCCTCTCCCTGAATTCCCATTGCGGACTGAAGCCACACTTGAAAACCTTGTCATCACCCCATCTCAGGTCAGGGTCATCATAAAAAACCTCGACACCTCCAAAGCTTGTGGGCTTGATCTTATACCAGTAATAGTAATAAAGAAATGCCCTGCAGAACTGGCCGCTGTCCTCTACGACAAATGCCTTGCTGAATCTTGCTTCCCTGATAGCTGAAAAATTGCCTCTGTGGTACAAGTCTTCAAGAATTCTCGGAATAGAACAGATCGTCAGAACTATCGTCCAATCAGTCTACTCCCGATCTTTGCTAAAATCTTTGAATCCTTAATCAATCTAGTGATAGTTCGCCACCTAGTTAATGATAAACTTTTTTTTGAATGCCAGTATGGATTCAAACAAGCACGATCTACTGCGGATATCTTAAGTCATCTCTGAACGCATGTATCATACACTGGACAAGGCAGGTGAAGCTAGGGCGGTAGCGCTTGATATATCCAAGGCCTTTGACAAGGTATGGCATAAGGGGCTCCTAAAAATTCATTCATATGGTATTACTGGACAAATATTTAATATAATTTGATCCTTCCTAACCAAAAGAAAGATTCAGCTGGTCCTCGATGGCCGTTCATCGAAGCAACATGACATAAATGCAGGTGTACCCCAGAAATCCATCCTTGGACCTTTATTGTTCCTGATTTTCATAAACGACCTCCCTGATGACATCGAGTCTGAGATAGATAGATTTGACACCACGCTCTACTCTTGTCATGTGGGCAAAACGGATGCGTACATATACGAGGCAATGGCTGAATCCTTAGAAAGTGACCTCCAGTCTGTAGTGGATTGGGGGCAAAAATGGTTGGTAATTTTTAATGCGGCAAAGACAAAACTCCTTTCCTTCAATGACTACAAAACACATGTTCAACCACTGATTGTCATGGCAAATAACACCCTACGTTAGAGTTCAACATTCAAACTACTCAGCCTAATATTAACAGATAACATGAATTGGAACAAATACATTGAAGACATTGCCAAAACTGCTGCAAAGAAGGTGGGCTCCCTCTACCGTGCTAGTAAACTCCTTACACCTGACATTATCCTGTCTCTCTACAAAGCAACCATCCGCTCATGTATGGAGTATGGTTGTCACATCTGGGCCGGTGCATCATCTACTAGTATCTCCCTCTTAGACAAGGTCCAAAAAAGAGTCGCCAACTTAATAGGTCCCTCACTATTCACCAAGCTCCAGCCTCTGTCCCATCTCCGTAATGTTGCATCCTTGTGCTTGTTTTACAAATACTTCAATGGATTGTGCTCCGATGAACTGGCTGTTTTAGTGCCCCGTCGGCGCAAATACACTAGAACATCCCGACAATCAGCTAGGTCCCATCCATTCACTGTGGAGTTCCCCAGATACCGGAGAGCCTTCTACTCCAGCAGCTTCTTTCCTCGTGCTGCCGGCCCCTGGAACTCCCTTCCTGCTCCCTTTTTCCTCGACTGTACCGACATGCAGAGGTTTAAAACTAATGTAAACAGACATCTTGCATGGCTCTCAACTTAGGATAACACCCAAAACCTATTCCCTAATTCTCAGTAGCCCCTTACGTCTACAGTGGCGACCTGCCTTGTTTGGAGTGAAATATCTTTAAAATATATATATATATATATATATATATATATATGTATAATTAATTTATAATATGTGTTTTTATTTACATACATATACGATTCATTGTAGAGAAGAGTTATCCACACCTGTCGCTGGAATCGAACCCCAGAACACAAGTTATATTCCAAATTAAAATTCTAACGTCTTTGCCTTCACGGCCATGTTCAACAACTCAGTAAATCAGCGAGAGATTACTCCTATTTAAAGGCAGCTATTGTAGAGAGTTCGACTTTTGAAAAGAACATTACATTTAAGCCACGATGACAGCTGTGTTAATATTATTCGCTACAGAGCCCAGCCAATTTTGGGGGCGACAAATAATTCATAATATTGGGTTTTTTTTATCTACATACGTATACGATTCATCCTTACGGGAATCATCAGTGTAGAGAAGAATTATCCACACCGGTCGACGAACCACGGAACACGGGTTATTTCTAACTCAAGTTCCGACGTATATATATATATATATATATATATATAATCACAATAAAATCTATTTACATTCAATCAATGACTATTTACATCACCAGTTTCTTCTCACATATTGTGTAGTGACATTATTGAGTTTGGGATGTGATAGAAGAGAAAATGAAGATGTACAATCCTGTACAAGGATTGAACTCGCAGCCTTGAGATTAAGAGACTTATATGTTTAATAAATCCATCTCTCCTCCTATTCCTATCACTTTATTGTACCATTTGCTTTTCATTGTCACACAGACTAATGGAAAGGCAAATAAACACATGCACACACACACACATACATTTAGTCATTGTTATTTAGTGATATTTATATTTTCTGTGCAAAGATTTTTTTTTTTTTAAGGATTGAATTGAAACGATGGTTAAAAAAAAAGATACTCAAAAACTTAGTGCTTACTAGTATTTTAATCTCTTTTAAATGAACTGCATGTTCTAATTCTCTTTAGGTGAATGCTAGATTCTTAGATCAATCCAACCAAAGAAATCCGAACCATCAATCATTTTGAAATGCTTTACACACTTTTCAATTGGCTATCACCTGTATTGCAAAGAGTTTGGTTCTGGAGAGACACGTTGTCTGGTTCTAAACACTAAGGCTCAGTATCCACTAACAGCCATATTGTATATGTGTGGGTGTGTGTAAACAAGGCTGTAAGGATTTTGAGAAAGGGGTAGTATGGGGTTGAGATGAAGGGCATTGAGAGGAAGCAATTGCGGGATGGTCTTAATTAATCCATCCAATATAAAAGAAGCCATAGTAAAAAGAAGATTGATTTGTTCATGCCAGACCTTCTTCCAGATAGGCTAATCAAGACTTGCTTCGTCTGATGAAAGCAGTATTTTCCCTTCAAGATTTGCTTAATAAATAAATACTAGACCAAATATTCTTTATTGCTTTATTTGTATCTCACCCCCACACCCACACACATTCACTCATCATCGTCATCGTTTATTTACGATAATCCTTTAATCATTTATTGATGTGCCTCTTTACATTCCTTGTTTTTATTACTTGATCAGTTACTTGCAGTATAGAGCTGATGTATT
Source organism: Sepiola atlantica (assembly GCA_963556195.1). Taxonomy (NCBI): domain Eukaryota; kingdom Metazoa; phylum Mollusca; class Cephalopoda; order Sepiida; family Sepiolidae; genus Sepiola; species Sepiola atlantica. Next base: position 34,667,163 of record OY744521.1, on the reverse strand, counting down.
CATTTGTAGTCATGGCATTAGCTAGTGTAGTTTTCTATGCATCTTTTAACTTTGAGGTTGCTAGTTTTTATTGGGGGGGGGCCTTTCCTTTTCTTTTTCTTTCATAGTCTTTCGATCTATTTCTCGTTCATAGACTCTCTATTTCCCCTCTCTTTTCACCTTTTTTCTTTTTCTTTTTTTCTTTTCTCCCTTTTTACTTTTTTCTTTTTACTTTTTTTTTCTTTACTTTCTTTTTTTTTTTCCTTTTTTTTCTTTTTTTTCCTTTTTTTTAACTTTTTTCCATCTTTTCCTTTTCTGTTTCGTTTCCTTTTTATATAGTTTATATATATTCTTTTTAAATTTTAAGTAATGTTATTTGGTTTTTTTTTATAGATTTTTTTCCTTATTTTTATGGATTTCTTACTTTTATCAAGATTTGTCCATTTTAATTATTCTTTACTCACCAAAGCATTCATTGTATTTTGCCTACTTCCTCTTATTGTTTTCGTCACTCTCTTTTCCTTTTTCTCTTTATCCTTCATCTCCATATTCTTTTTTGTTGTTGTTGTTTGTTTCCATTTCTTTCTTTTATCATGTCTCTATCCAAGTTTTATCTTGTCCCCTAATATTTTCTTCTCTTATCTAAAATCGTATCTTTATTCTATTTCCATTTGCATGTTTATTACAAACAAGTGGACAGTCTTTTTCACCATTTTGTATTTGTCAGTAAAAAAAATGGACGAATTTGATTTCCTTAATTATTTATTACTATTAGCTAAATTACCTATCTGCACAGGTTATAATAATCTCAAAAGTTACACCCTTTACATCTTTTTAAAGAGATTTACTAAACAGAGTATTAACCGTTATTATTAACTAGCAGGGCTACTTGAGGTTACCCGGTTGGAAAGATAACATAAAATAAGATTTCAAAATATTTGACTAAAATAAAACATTAATTCAAGTACATATAAAACAGAAGTGAAAAAAATAAATAAAATTAGAAGAAGAAAAAAAAGACCTCCCCCAACCAAACCACAAGACCAAAAATATCCCCTCCCTCAAAAACTAGTTTTTGTAGTAAAATTCCAGAATGAAGAAGCTATTTCTTACTATTTAGATTTTATTTAAAATAATTATACATTAATGGATGTATCTTTGCCAGTGATACAATGGCTTTTAATAATGGTTTATATATCTTTTGTATAAAATAGAACCAGCCAAAGTGGTCAGCTTTTTTCATACAAGATACATACTTTATTCTATTTTGCCAGTTATTTATGGCAATTATCGGGCCGGGTTCTTTAAAAACAAAATTGTATTTCCAATCCATTTTATGTAGTTAATATATCAATATTTTCATTTTGCTAGTTATATTTCAGTGGAGGGAGAAGCAGCTCTTCTCTCACACCCAGAAGTTCTCCCATCTCATTTTTATACAAAACCAGATTCTTTTAAAGACATATTTGTTGTATGCACCGGTTCTTGCTTGGGTTTTCTATCAAGCGTATTTTGATTGGCTAATTGACATAGTTTGTTATAGTTTGGACCGATCGCTGTTTTTGTTCCAAATTAGTGGAAGCCTAAAACTGAAAATGCATTTAAATTTCTGTAAAGAGTTTAACTGCATTGACTGCAAGTTATTTCTTAAAGTTAATGAATTTCTCAAAATTAAATTTGTTGCTTTCATTCCAAACGTAAAACAAACAAACGAACGTCGATGATTTTTAAGGAACGTAAACAAATTAATTTTATCAGCTTAATGTAAATTTATCAGTTTAAAAACATTTTCATTCCTATTTTAGTCATCTAAATTATTTATTGCAAAATGGGTTTTGGCTTTTTTGTTTTTGTTTATTTTTTGGTGTGTGTGAGGCGGAGGGAGGGGGGGGGCAAAACAAGCCATTTATAAACAGCAAAATAAATATTCTACATCACAATGCAGGCAACTCCGGGTAAATACAGCTAGTTACAAAGATCTGAAATAGATGAGTAATTATTTTAAAGAATTATGACGTGTTTAAATCTGTAAACCTGACAAGAACAATATACATAGAAAGAAGGTAATTCATACACAATTTCAGCTTTATATGTCCAGGTTTTAGGTATCTTTGGCTTTCAGACTTCTTGTGTCTGTCTTTATAAACCTTTAGCTCAGTTGCAGCAAGCCAATCCAGAGTTTCATCATCCTGGATAATAAGGCCCAGATCGCCATTTTGGTTGGCATAGTCTCTCTCGTTCGTAGTCTCTCTTTCACGTTCGTAGTCTCTCTCTCTCTCTCTCTCGTTCGTAGTCTCTCTCTCTCTCTCTCGTTAGTAGTCTCTCTCTCTCTCTTTCGTTAGTAGTCTCTCTCTCTCTTTTTCGTTGGTAGTCTCTCTCTCTCTCTCTCGTTGGTAGTCTCTCTCTTTCTCTCTTGTTGGTAGTCTCTCTCTCTCTCTCGTTGGTAGTCTCTCTCTCATTGGTAGTTCTCTCTCTCTCTCTCGTTGGTAGTCTCTCTCTCTCTCTCTCTCTCTCGTTGGTAGTCTCTGTCTCTCTCTCTCTCGTTGGTAGTCTCTCTCTCTCCTTCTCTCTCTTTCGTTGGTAGTCTCTCTCTCTCTCTTTCGTTGGTAGTCTCTCTCTCTCTCTTTCGTTGGTAGTCTCTCCCTCTCTCTCGTTGGTAGTCTCTCTCTCTCTCTCTTTCGTTGGTAGTCTCTCTCTCTCTTTTGTTGGTAGTCTCTCTCTCTCTCTCTCTCTCTCTCTTTCGTTGGTAGTCTCTCTCTCTCTCTTTCGTTGGTAGTCTCTCTCTCTCTTTCGTTGGTAGTCTCTCTCTCTCTCTCTTTCGTTGGTAGTCTCTCTCTCTCTCTTTCGTTGGTAGTCTCTCTCTCTCTCTTTCGTTGGTAGTCTCTCTCTCTCTCTTTCGTTGGTAGTCTCTCTCTCTCTTTCGTTGGTAGTCTCTCTCTCTCTCTTTCGTTGGTAGTCTCTCTCTCTCTCTCTTTCGTTGGTAGTCTCTCTCTCTCTCTTTCGTTGGTAGTCTCTCTCTCTCTCTTTCGTTGGTAGTCTCTCTCTCTCTCTTTCGTTGGTAGTCTCTCTCTCTCTCTTTCGTTGGTAGTCTCTCTCTCTCTCTTTCGTTGGTAGTCTCTCTCTCTTTCGTTGGTAGTCTCTCTCTCTCTTTCGTTGGTAGTCTCTCTCTCTCTCTCTCTTTCGTTGGTAGTCTCTCTCTCTCTCTCTTTCGTTGGTAGTCTCTCTCTCTCTCTTTCGTTGGTAGTCTCTCTCTCTCTCTCTTTCGTTGGTAGTCTCTCTCTCTCTCTCTTTCGTTGGTAGTCTCTCTCTCTCTCTCTTTCGTTGGTAGTCTCTCTCTCTCTCTCTTTCGTTGGTAGTCTCTCTCTCTCTCTCTCTTTCGTTGGTAGTCTCTCTCTCTCTCTTTCGTTGGTAGTCTCTCTCTCTCTCTTTCGTTGGTAGTCTCTCTCTCTCTCTTTCGTTGGTAGTCTCTCTCTCTCTCTTTCGTTGGTAGTCTCTCTCTCTCTCTTTCGTTGGTAGTCTCTCTCTCTCTCTTTCGTTGGTAGTCTCTCTCTCTCACTCTCGTGGGTAGTCTCTCTCTCTCTCTCTCTCTCTCTCTCTCGTTGGTAGTCTCTCTCTCGTTGGTAGTCTCTCTCTCTCTCGTTGGTAGTCTCTCTCTCTCTCTCGTTGGTAGTCTCTCTCTCTCTCTCGTTGGTAGTCTCTCTCTCTCTCTCGTTGGTAGTCTCTCTCTCTTTCGTTGGTAGTCTCTCTCTCTCTTTCGTTGGTAGTCTCTCTCTCTTTCGTTGGTAGTCTCTCTCTCTCTTTCGTTGGTAGTCTCTCTCTCTCTTTCGTTGGTAGTCTCTCTCTCTCTCTCTTTCGTTGGTAGTCTCTCTCTCTCTCTCTCTCTCGTTGGTAGTCTCTCTCTCTCTTTCGTTGGTAGTCTCTCTCTCTCTCTCTTTCGTCGGTAGTCTCTCTCTCTCTCTCTCTCTCTCTCTCTCTCTCTCTCTCGTCGGTAGTCTCTTTCTACCTATCCACCCTATTCTTTTACCCTTCTTTGCAATTTTTTTACCCTTTTATTTTATATTTTCTCTCTCAACAGTACTCTCCTTGCATCATTTTTTTTTTAATCCCGTTTGAATTTTTTTTTTTTTGTTCTTCTCTCCCTAATCAACTTCGTCCACCCATAAATCCAAACCAATTTTTATCCATTCTAGTATCTCAACACCCCACACCATTCCTAACCTTTATTTTCATCCCTCCACCTCCACTCGACCCTCTGTATCTTTATTCCTATCTCTTTTTCCCCAACTGTTTTTCATCTCCTTCTGATATACCTAATTGTAAGTCCGCGGTGGTTGGACAACCGCAGACTTTGCAACATCGCCACAATGGCGAATAACAGTAATTAACTTGACCTTCAAATGTCAAAGCAATCAGAGTGTTTTAATTTCTAATCAGCCACTGCCTTGCACATTCACAACTCCGGCCGTTGCCGCCACTGCCGCAGCCGCCACCGCCGCTGCTGCTATTTGCCATGGTCACCAGAATCCCAAAACTCTTGCTGCATGTCATTCATCAGTCAATTCTGGATTAGACGCACAGTGTTATCAAGAGAAATCCCTGTACACCATTCTTCATCATCAGTCTCTCCTTCTCTTCAAAACCATGTTTTCTGACCCCACCCCATTTTCTTCTTCGTGTCAAAATGGCTATTTCTGTATTTTACTCTTTCTGTGTTTCTAATCTTGAATTTAGACAACTGTCAAGAGCAAAAACACTTTAAAGCTTCAGTGACTTTATTTTTATCTTTCAATTTTTCTTTTCTGGACATTATAGATTTAATATGTATCTATGAATTCAAAATGACAATATCACATTTTGGCTGGGTTTTGATTTTATTTTATTTTTTATAGCTATTTCTCTCTCTCTCTCTCTCTTTCTCTCTCTTTCTCTCTTTCTCTCTCTTTCTCTCTCTTTTTCTCTCTTTTTCTCTCTTTTTCTCTTTTTTTTTCTCTCTTTTTCTTTCTCTCTTTTTCTCTCTCTCTCTCTCTCTCTTTTTCTCTCTCTCTCTCGTTTTCTCTCTCTCTCTCTTTTTCTCTCTCTCTCTCTCTTTCTCTCTCTCTCTCTCTTTCTCTCTCTCTCTCTCTCTCTCTCTCTCTCTTTCTCCTTCTCTCTCTTTCTCTCTCTAGTTCATTTGTGTGTGTATAGGGTGTGTAACGTATTTAAGGACAGATTTATTCATACATAAAAATTACTCTTGGAAACAATGCTTTTTTACTGAAAAACGTTTTTGAAGAAAAGAATAAATATATTGTTTTGTAATTGTATTCAATAACAACTTTTATGTGAAGTATGAATCGCCAACATGCTAGCATCAGGTGATCCCTGTGCTGCATAGCCCCACTCTTCGGCCGCGGCAGTTCTCATTTCGTATACTCTTCCTGATACGGGCCGTGTCTTTACTCGTTTGTTATACTCGTCCCTGAAAGGGGCGTGGCAGTTCACATTTAATACTCGTCATTTTTAAAACATCATAAATCACATAGTTCATATATTGTTTGCATACCTTTAGTTTTCTCCCTCGCCGTGTAGCGGGTCGTGTCGTCTAGTGGTTGAATTCTTTCTTCTCTTCCGCACTGCCGTGGTTCCTCGCCGCTGCAACAAAACTCCATGATCAGGTCGGACTCCGAAGACAAACAATCCCTTTAACTTTCAACTTCAGTTTTTATTTCAAGCGTTAGTTATCAAATCAAATGGGAAATATTCACTACGTCGAGAGATAGAGAGAGCAATCACTACTTTATCGTAGTTAGTTAACAATTATTTTCTTAACAATTCATAGAGAGGGGGTATCTCCAGCTTGTATTTTCTTAGGGAAATATTTCCCTTATCTGTTGTAAATTACATTTTAACAATCACGTCTTCTCGGTTTGCCTCCAAAACCCAGACTGACGAAACTCGCTTCTCACGAAGAACGAGTGACGTCACGGATCCTTCTGTTTCCCACGCAAGGCCTGTGTCGTCACAGAGCCTCTCGCAGGTGCACACCGATCCTTGATCCGGGGTCTCGTCACACGGCGACCCTGTCACGTCTGTGATCTCTGACTGTGAGAACAGACCCCATTCTGCACTCGACTGCCGGTCCACCCCGCATTAATTCACGCAAGTCAAACCAACGATTTCCAACAGATACGTCCATTCCCATAGGGCCATTATCCAATACTTGTTCATATTGGGTATTACTCTAACTATGAAGACATGAGAGGGATTACTTAATGTTATGAAAGTGCTTATAAACCGTTTTTTTTTTTGGGGGGGGGGGTTCAACTATGTTCCATACATAGTAAATCAAAGGATTGAGATCTGGGGAGCTAGGAGGTCAAATGTTAAAGGTCATATGATCGTGAAAATCAAAAAAAAATTATTTAGAAGTCTATTAGCTCTGATGAAGCTATTTTCCTTTTCTGACATGAAAATGACCTTTACTCATCAGATACAGCTTGTACTCCGATGTCTTTGTCGACAACATTTTGAATCTTCTTTCTGGCACACTTTTGCCTTTTGCAATCATGCATTCTCTACGTTTACTACCAATGATTTGATGTGCTTGTCGAATAAATTCAGATTTTCTAAAGCTATATGTGTATCTAGAATGTCTCCTACATTTTTAATTTCTAAATTGCTATATTCAGCTTTTATAGTCATGATAAATCATGAGAGGTGCTTGACTGAGCTCAAATCTATGGTTCCCCCTTGTAAAATATTCACAATAAGAACCCACCTAGCTATTACCGCTCTCAATGATTTCCCTTTCTCCCTCTGCATGCCCAAAACAAACGAAACTTCCATGGGCAAAGCTTCTTTTCTAGAACTGTCCGTCTCTGGAAAACAGTGGCACGGGCCTGCTTCCCTGCCGACTACAATATGTTCATCTTCAAGTCCAATGTGAACAAGTTCTTGTTGAACCGTCCATGTAAATAATCAATTTATGCCCTGCTACAACCATCGTGCCAGTGAACGCGGTGTTGTCTCACCGTCCACCATCCAGTGTCAGACTCTTTAACCCTTATTCTCGAGTGGCCTTTAGGCCTTGATAAGCAGTGACCTTTAATGTAAAAAAAAAAAAAAATAACCGTGTGCCTCTTTATTTGTGTAATTATAGAGCTACCATTGATAATTCTGAAATTGAGAAAATATTTCTGCTATAGTAAAAAAAACGCATGTCCTCAAATATCTTGTGCATCCTGTATATATATAATGTGTGTAGATATATATTTGTATGTGAAAGGGTGTATTTATGTGGGTGTATCTGTATAGGTGTGTGCATGTATATCTATTATTACACTAAATGTGAATTAATAAACGGTTGTTTACCTAGGGCATTTTTCCTATTTTAATAATACAAAATAAATGCTTAAATATACTTTAGTTTTGGGATTGAGTTATGTTTGGAAAAAAATCTGTTTTAATTGTTCTAATTAGCCGTAATTTATAGTTAACTAAACAAGTCACACATCTCTCTCTCTCCCCCCTATCTATGGATTTCTCTCTCTCTTATCTAGGTATTTCTTTCTCTCTCTCTCCCTCTCTCCTATCTAGATCTCTCTCTCTCTCTCTCTCCTATCTAGGTATTTCTTTCTCTCTCTCTTTCTCTCTCTTATCTAGGTATTTCTCTCTCTCTCTCTCTCTTATCTAGGTATTTCTCTCTCTCTCTCTCTCTCCTCTCTCTCTCTCCTATCTCTCTCTCTCTCTCTCTCCTATCTCTCTCTCTCTCTCTTTCCTATCTCTCTCTTTCTCTCTCTCCTATCTCTCTCTCTCTCTGCTATCTCTCTCTCTCTCTCTCTCTCCTATCTAGGTATTTCTTTCTCTCTCTCTCTCTCTCTCTCTCTCCTATCTAGGTATTTCTTTCTCTCTCTCCTATCTCTCTCCTATCTAGGTATTTCTTTCTCTCTCTCTCTCTCTCTCTCGCTCTCTCTCCTATCTAGGTATTTCTTTCTCTCTCTCTCTCTCTCCTATCTAGGTATTTCTTTCTCTCTCTCTCTCTCATACTCTCTCTCTCTCTCTCTCTCTCTCTTCTATCTAGGTATTTCTCTCGCCTCCTTTCAATTTCTGTTGATTCAACCACTCTTTAATAGTTTTGAATGTCTTTGTGAGTATTTAGAAAAATAGTAACCCTCTTTTCATCTAATTTACATTAAGCTATGTAAATTAGATAACAAAATAATAGAAATTTTTACTTCTATATCATCAACTAGCAGAACCCGTGTCCCGGCGTTGCCCAGGGAAAATATGAAATACTTATTTTAATTAAAAGAAAATCGACAGTAGAGTATAAAAAAAAATTAGAAAAGAAACCATTTCATTGTAAGTAATTTAGGTGATCAAAATAGGATTTAACATGGAACTGTATCCCGGCATTGTTACGTGGGTTTTCAGCATCATAATTTATATATTAAGGCTTTTTTCTATACAATTTATTGGAGGCAAAATAATTTGGGGAGTTTAGTTTGTCCATAGTCCTATTTCGCGAGCCAACTGCTTTTGTAGTACGCCCAAGAAAATTCTGTTTCGGAGGTATATTTCACATGTTTTCTCCTTGGAAAGAATCAGACTCGAAAAGAGAAACAACTGGGCTGGAGATTGTTGATGTTGTGGAACTACTTCTAATATACGCTTTTAACTGGAGCACCGGAGGACGTCATCAGTGATGTAGTTTGCTTGAGTCATCTGGAAGTTTCGGGTCTTTCAACATCATACTCCCCTCATCAAGCCAACCCTATCAGTACATATATATAATCTGTGTGTGTGTGTGTATATATATATATATATATATATATATATATATATATGGGAAATGAAAAAGGAAAAAAAAACGAGATTATTTTTTTTATATATTCATCAACGTTTTGTCTTTATTGTAAGACTTCATCAGGATGATGATTTTAAGAAAAATGTCATGCAAGTACATCGAAATTTTGGGTTGACATGATGGAGTGATGAAGGAAAAGTAGTAGCTGTGGTCTTCCTGCTAGTATATATTAAAGTAGTAAGGGGCTACTGAGAATTAGGGTGTATGTTTTGGGGGTCATCCTGAGTTGAGAGGTGTGCAGCGAAATGTATGTTTACATTAGTTCTAAATTTCTGCATGTCGGTATAGTCGGGGAAACAGGTAGCAGAAGTTCCAGAAGTAGGTAATCCCTCCGGCATCTGGGGACCTCCACAGTGAATGGATGGGATTTAGCTGATTGTCAGGTTGGTCTAGTGCAATACACATGAAAAAATTTAAATTGCTTAAAATATCTCAATAATGGCATATATAGAAAGAGCTTGATGATCTAAGAAAGAATCTTTTTAAATTTTTTAAATCTGACTAAAAATAAGGAAGTTATGACTATTTTTGTGCCTCACACGATTGGATATTTTCCCCTCTTTAAGACCATATGCGTTTCGTCACATGTTTTACACTAATTTTTCAGTAAAAATGTTATATCTTTGTTAAAACACAAGATTAAGCAATGAAATTTACCATATAAGTGTATTTTTGTACAAGGAATCAGAATGTGTCACTGAAAATCTCCAGAAATTAATGGTTTCTAAGTAATCTGCACTAAATGCACATAAATATGCTGCAATACCTTAAAAATACCATGTATCCATTAAAAGAAAAAGGTGTTGGAAGCCTAATTTTCAGCCCCATTTATTAATCGGTTAAAATAATAACCCGACCTTCAGACATTCGTTGGTAAAGTATTGACTACAATTTTTCAAATCGGCATAATTTTCTCCTTGTTCTAAGATATACAAAACGATACATGTTTGAAATTAAAATGAGGTGTGAATTTCATCTTTTGCATAGATTGATGAATTATAATTTGATGGGAAGATTAAACAGCTGGTTTTATATTCACTCAATGGAGTCTACATTGTTATTGATCTCTCTGAAGCCATGGCTGAAAATGTTATATTGATTCTTTCCTCGGGTAGCTGATGCATGCTAAATTTGTAAACACATTTGAACACTAAAGAGCTTTGCTTTTTAAATGGAGTCGTTTGTCTGCTTACTGAATAAAAATTTGCATTTCTTATTCTCTCAATAGCATTACTTTAATTCCATTTAGAATAAGCAACATAATAAAAATGATTAGCTATATGATAGAAAAGGCCGTGCTCCATGCAGACTTTAATGCTTGTCCTGTGGAGAGCTATTTGGATCTTTGACCCATGTAACTAAGAGTTTAGGACAATAACAAATTTAATGAATTAGCTATTTATTGGTGTAAACCATAAACACTATAAAATATAAGTTTATATATATATATATATATTATTTAAGCAGGCTTTGTTAAACAATAACAAATTTTCTCGTTAGTAAAGCTTTTTTGTGAGATTTTCGAATCGTCGAGCAATCCTTCTGGGTTTCGGGTGGTAGTTTATATAATATTTCGCCAATTGTTCGTAATTCGGCCATTTCTCTAACGTTTTCGCCCTCGGTGGTCGTCCTCTGGAGTAGGTTTTTTTATTGTAAATGAGAAAACTTGAGTTATTGTTTTTATAGATATCTTGAAAGGTGAATGAAGAAAAAGAGGGTGTGTGGTTGAGTTGATTATTATTGTATGTTTACTTTTATCTTGTTATATTTTATTCTATTTGTTTGTTTATTATTATTATTTATTTATTTATTATTATTTTTTATTTTATTTATTTTTATTTTTTTCATTTAATTATGAAATATGTTTAGTATGTTAGTACCGGTGTTGAAAGCTATTTTGTTAATATTAGACTGTTTGGTTTTAATGAATATTGCTTCTAGTATTTTATTTTATTCATATATATGGGATTAGAAAGTCAAAAGACTTAAGTAGAGTATAAATGGACAAGTAGTTAAACCAACCTTGAAGACAATAGCGGTTAACTCAAATCTATAACATTATATACACAAAATACTGCAGGAATCAAATTAGCTCAATGTAAGAACTCTCAGGTCAAACAGCTATTGTAGATTAAATTGAAATAAATATACTTATAACATTATTTATATCTGTTTCATGGATTAAACATCGACGACATCTTCTGGTGTAGGATCATTTCTAAGAAGGATTATTTTACTATATCTATCTTTATTTATATATATATATATATATATAAATTCAGTGTCGACTTATTCTCCATTCTTAGTAAGTCGCACTCCCCTTATCATCTCAAGATCTTAGAAACAATTTATATTAAGTCCTTGAGACCTTCTCTTTGCAAACAAAGAGAAAATCTCCTCGGGCTTAATGTTGTTTCTATTTGACTGAACTTTTTTCTTTTTTTTTTTTTTTTTGATTTTTTTTGATTTTTTAATTTTTTTTTTACCCCTTTCCCTCGCTATAATTCTCATAGAATCTTTTTATATTTTTTATACATTACCTCGATATTTGGCTCTGTTGAGCGAGGTACGAAACCGGTCAGCTGCCCTTTCATCTTTTTAATTTCTTAAATTCATTATGAATAATAAATATTGTCTCTTCAATGCTATTTTAAAGTTTTGTACGACAAAGAAAATATTTAAATATATATATATATATATAGAGAGAGAGAGAGAGAAGAGGGTAGTGCTGTTCCATCAAGAGAAAAGTGTATATTTAAAGAAGTGAGGCTACCAACATTTGTAAAATTACAAAATAAAACTTTTTTTCAAAAATTGTTTATCATTTTATAATTTCATAATCTTTGTAACGGGACATAAAAGTTGTGCAAAACTGTTTTGTTCTGGGAATTATTTTTACCCGTCCTGAGACAGGTATTCTTCTCGGATATATATTTATTATGAAATTATAAAATAATAAACAATTTTTGAAAAAGGTTTGTTTTTTTCAAATGTAAAAATGTTGATAGCCTCACTTCATTAAATATATATATATATATATATATATAATTTGAAAGAATACCTGTCTCAGGACGGGTAAAAATAATTCCCCAAACAGAAGTTTTGCACAACTTTTATGTCCCGTTACAAAGACTATAATCAAGATATAATGCTATTAAACCTTAGAATCCTTATTCTAATTTTGATCAAAATCCATTACATGATTTTGATTCTTGCTTAATTGGTGTCTAATAACTATGGATCTAAAATTCAATGCAAATTTAATATATTTTAATTTTCAAATGGGAAGTTGCACCCATATTATGCCCTCTAAAAAGCCTATTGATGTCTAATACCTAGTGTTAAAATTTCATAAAATATATATTGCTATGTTTATTCACTTTTATACTGTAAAATAGTGCGTCTGTACCATTAAAAATGACAGCATATTTTTTCATTGCTTGTTCGTTGCATAATTCAGTACCACGCAGGTGTGTATTTTTTTTTGATTTAATATTTTTTATAATGCATCATGCACTGGACATCAAGAAAGGTAAAAAAATTTTTTAATAACTATTAAATGAAAGCCTGTTATAAAATTAAATACCATATATCTGTCAGAATATTATTGTATAAACCACTGTATCCAAAGTCACTACTGCAAAAATGGTTTACCGACTTAAAATCATTACCACTGTTACCATGAAACCTATTTTGGGTGAACTGTTTAACTTCAGCAGGAAAGATTTGTAATCATATTTTAAAATAAAAATAAATATTTTACTTAATCTATATATTAATACGCTAAGGTGTATGTACGTGTGTCATGCTCCTAAAGAAATTCAATAAATAAACAACAAATGAATTGGACAGAGCTATAAAGTTCAGGGTCATTGGGGGTTAGGGTTAAAGTTAGGGTCAGGGTCAGGGTCAAAGTTAGCCCAGGTCCCAATGTAACAAAGTACCAAACAGAGACGTAAAAATAAGACAAGGGCAATGATACTGTATAGTAAACATCTGAGAAATAAATGTTTTTTATTTCAAATATTTATTTAGTTATTTTGTCAAATTCGTCAATCAAAAATGGCGTTCACTTATTTTAGGTGAGGTGGTCGCTAATTTCAGACTTTATAAAAGGCTAAAGTGTCCAATTACGGTAGAGGATCTCTTTAGATTAGCGACTAACCCGAGATGTAGGGGAGTCGTGACCGAGGGTGACTGCTGAAGAGACAGCTTTTGCCCCAGCAACCGAGTAATATAAATAAATATATATACTTCCATCCCATCACGCAAAATTTTGGTGAGTAAAATATGTGCATATTTCTAGCCACCGGATAATATTATTAACAGTAAATTATACAGATTGATGTAGAAAACACTGTGGAATTTCCACAGGGTCCCGCTAGTAACAATTAAATTCATTAAATTTTTTAAATTTTTCTATTCTTTTTACATCCTTTACAAATGTTGGTTTCTAACTTACTAATTTAGTACTTTTATAATTAATTACAAATAATACTCAATCAATTGCTGTTAGTTCTTATTGTACCATGTTAGTATTTTGTTTTAATATATACTAAATTACCTCCCTTAGTGCTATGCACATATCTAAAATATAAAGTTATCTTGTAGGATTTAAAGTATGACCTGAATAGCATTTTTCAACTTTGCTTTTGATTAGCAAATTTTCATTTGTTCTTATTGTACCATGTTATTGGCACTATAATGACATAATTCGTCACAGTTTATTTTAAAAAGGACTGAGTCCTGCCCAGACAACTGGTAATATGGAAACATTTTTTAAATTCTGACCAAAAAATAAAAATCAGCAAGAAGAAAAACTTATTTTAAATTAAAGAATATAAATAGTTATCTCCCTTGCAACTAAAATGTTATTTCTTTTTCTGTTTAAGTTTAAAATTGTGCAAACAAATAAAAATTAAAAACTAAAATGACTTCATTGCATTCCGGGCAATGCCAGGTAGGTAGAGCTTGTTTATACATATAGATATTGAACTGGGCACGCAACATGATTTATTAGATTAGAGATTAACTTTGTTATAAACAGATTTCTCGTAGACTTTCCTGCAATTTTCCGGAATATATTTCGGTATCTGTATAAATTATCTTTTTTCTTTGTTTATTATTGTTTTTTTGCATAGTTTGTACGTTGTATATACAAATCAGTATTTCATGAAAATAATTTTTTTTTGTTGTTTTTTTGTTGGTCTACATTATCCAGCAATTATTTTTCATGACATTCATTTCCGCAAATTTGGGTAACACAACCAAATTATCCAAAATCTACAAACTCTGGCAAGATGTAAAAGAATTTTTTTTTCTTTTTCTTTTTTTGTTTTTCTATTATTTTTTTTTTTTTTCGCGTAGGATTTAGTAATAAACAGGCAGAATGGCTTTGGGCAGTCGCTAGCTAGATCTCACTCTATCCAGCCCTCTCTTTCTCAGCATACACTGCCCACCTGTGAGGGTCCCACCTGCCCCAAAGCTAGGTGCTGCTTATGTGCGGGCAACTTGTGAGGAGACCTCAGCATCCAGAGGTTTCCTGCTTATTCAAAATAACAATAAAATTGCAAAACACCTCAGAGAGACAGAATAATTTTGTTTTTTGGATATCAAGATTTGTTGTTTTTTTTAAATTTTTTTTATTTGTTTTGTTTTTTTTGGGGGAGGAGAGGATTTTGTTTTTTCTGTTGTAGGAGGTCAGTCCATTTATTTAAAGCCCTTACATATTTTTCTAGTCCCTTGTTATTACTATAAAAAAAAGGAAAAATGGGCAGCCCCTCCCCTTCTCTCTCATGTGAAATCTTTCCGTTTTGACGCCCTTGCATACATCTTCCATCATTTCACACCCAACCAGCCATCGTTCTGCAAATATGAATTTAAAAAAATATCCATAATAGTGCCGCTATTCACAGACAAAAGTTTTTCAATTTTCTCAGTTGTTTTGGCAAAATAATTGATACATGCCAACAAACGAGTCCCGTAGGTGATGGCTATGAACAAAATTCTCCAAGCCCACCTTTTTGTTTTGTACAGATTTGCCTCTGATGGCAGAATTACTTTTATTTCTTCTTTTAATGTACCCCCCCTCTCCTCGTCTTTCTTATTTGCTATTATGTATTTTCATCTACCTCCGCAAGGCTTCTGAATATATACAGAACTGGTCATAAGTCTCGCAAAGATAATTAACTACGTATGAAAAAAAAAAAATAGCTAAGCAAACTTATATTGAATATATAGTAAAATTGGTTTGATTTGGCGTGTCTGTTTTACGGTATATCAACCCTTTAGGGATTTATTTAATGCTGAAACAATACTTATTGCAAACAGTTCATTGTATACGATTAGATGAACACAAGTTATTATATCCCATAACTGAGAAAAAAATTGTTGGTTTTGGTTTATCATTTTGAAATCAAGGGAGGCACGAGAGCGCTCTATCTCTTAATAGACGTCACAAATGGCCTATGCTGGAAATCTCATTTCTTTGATCAATCATAACTCATAAACCAAATTAGTTAAAACTTTGCACAAAATTTTTATTTGATAGGTTCTATAAGTGTGTAGAATTTCAGCATCATTAGTCAAGGCAACCCAGAGATCCAGAAAGTTCAATCATTACATCATGTTATATGTGTGTACATACGTACGTACGTACGTACCACCCTGTATCTCATTAACTATGTGATGGATTCAGCTGATTTTTGGCAGAGATAGAGGTTCTAGGGTCTAGTTGATGGCATTTTAATTTCAGTTTACCATATACCTTAGTTTTCCAGAAAATTCAAAAAAACCTTATGAGAAGGCATTGTATTGAAGCATAGCCTTTACAAAAGTAGTGACATTCCATGAAAAATGCCAGTATACTGAAATCATATGGCCTTAATAGGGTTAAGATGAAAATTCATATACACTAAATGTACAAAAGCAAGGAAATTCACAAATTTTTACACTTTTATTGTCATTAATTAAGGGTATGACTACATATCAACCATTTCATTATCACATCACTACAGTATAAATCTCTATGCATGAGTGGATGAAGTGTGTGAGGTGCGCTGAAGAAAAATTCCTACCAGTAAAATACATAGCCCTGTTGTGCTCGCATACCCTTAATGACAATAAAAGTGTAAAAATTGGGGAATTTCCTTGCTTTTGTACATTTAGTGTATATGAACTTTCATCTTAACCCTATTAAGGGCATATGATTTCAGTATACTGGCATTTTTCATGGAATTTAACTGAACATACTGAATTGGTCTTGAAGGAAGATGTGGAAACTTTCAAACATTACGACTTTAACTCATGGCCTCTGTTTCGTCTGGAGAAACAATCGATACCACCTGTAAGGGTAGTCGTGCATGTAATTGTGAAGCAAGGGTTGCGCAATCCAGTACCACATTCCTCCTGAATCAGCACTGTTTGATTCCAGTGGCAAGGAAAAGTTCAGGACGACTGGAAACAATTCCAAAATAAGCAGAGAGCACGTACAGCACCAAGTATTCCCAAATTGTCACCCATTTTGTACTGGTCAGGCTCAACGTCGCTTAACTTCGGTGATTTAATCGGAACCAATGTGTCAGCGTGATTATGCCGTATTGACTTTAACTGTTACTATATAATCGATAAAAGTTGGCTTAGTTATTTTTTATTTTTATATCTAGTTAATTATCTTCGGCAATACTTATGACCAGCCGTGTGTGTAATATATATTTATGTATCACAATGAGTAATAAAATGCACTTAGCTTTAACAGTTTATTGCAGTTTCAAAGTATTATCCTATCATCAGAAGTGAAGCATGGTGTGTGTTCCGATAACAAAGTAAAAGAGTGAACATTATACTCGTACTAATGTTAGAAAATTATTACAAAGTTCCAATTGTAAAAAAAAAGGACTTTTTAAATACATATAAACTACACGTATCATGTTAAACAAAATAAATTGATGCTTCACATCATGCTCATTCAAATGCATATAATAAAAAAATTAATAACAAAAACAATAAATAAAAATGAACGAACCAATAAAAATTAATTTCATTACTTTAATTAGGAGTGGGACGTAATGGGTGAAAATTTCAGATTCATGCGAGTAGTATTTTTTTGTGTTCATTTATACATAAATAACACTAAACAATCAAACATTTTGAAAATTTTGCAAAATTCAGAAGGTGCAGGCCAATAGTTTTTGGCTATTTTACATTCATGAAAACCCTTTCACAGCCTGAAAATGGTCCTAAATTAAAGTACTATATCAGATTTAACCATCTATATCTATTCATAGCTTTTGAGGATGTTTTAGAACCAGCAATGACGCATGAAACCACTTTTTCACTGAAAAATGCTGGATTATGAGTCCCGTGGAGCCCTAAACGGCTATTTTTGGCCTGCACCTTCTGAATTTTGCAAAATTTTCAAAGTTACATTACATTTGTAAGGATTTTTCACTTGTTCAAAGCTTGCATTTTTAGTTATATCCTGTAAAAATTTGTTTGTGAATCAATAGCACACGAGACGGCAAATTTTCTAATTACCAACAAATTTTAAACGATCATAATTTGGTGGCTAATTGAGCTACCAAAATAAATTTAATATCAGTTTTTATGTTTTGCAAAGAAGTATTTGGCCATATTAACAGTTTTTAGATATAATGCAAAAAAAAAAAAATGTTAGCTTGGGATACCTAATGAATGAGCTAATATATTAATCTATTTTTTTTTCTTTTTACTGTCTAGATTTTTCAAAAAAATGAATTCCAGTTGGTAAAATTATATTCTTGTGTGTATATGCACATTGTGCAATACACATGCAACAACATTTCTTTATAACTGCATATACATCTATTGTTGATATATATTTATCTGATTTAGACACGTTGGTATGTTAACAAACTCTATTTGCTCTCTTTCATGCCTCCCCAACATTCTTTCTACCATCTGCTGCTCTCCATCCCAGTGCTTTATTTTATTTTATTATTCCCTAGATTCCTCTCCCTTCATCCATCCAGACCATTTCTGTTCCTAAACCTTTTCTTGTGACGACTGGAGTTGGGACAGGTAAAAATCTGTTCTGTTGGGGTTTGCGGAACGGGGTTATTTTGCGTGGTGTGAGGCAAGGAAGGGGTCTATAGCCTTGCAGTTAGCTGGCAGGCTGGCCGTAGGCTATTCTTTAGCAGCAATGTTGATGACCATTGGCTGAAATCAATTTCCCCGCTGTCCATATCAAAATGAATTACTGGTCACACCCTCCTCCCACCCAGCGAGATTGAGCAATGTCCACTTAAGAGCAGGATAAGGTAAGGAAATAAAAACTAGCAACTTCATATGAAAATCAAATAATTACCCAAGGAAACATGCTTTAATGGTGAAAAAGCAAAAAGGATGTTCGCTTTTCTTTTCTTCTTTTTTTTTTTTTATCTGGTTACAGAAATGACATTCTTGGAAATTTGTTTTGTGGGCAGCCATCTTCTTCGTATGCCCCAAATGGTATGCTGATTGTTAGATAAGATTGCTGGAAATTTCTGGCTATTTTGCACTGATTAAAATAACAGCCTAAGCAAACATGATCAAGGGTGCACATACATACACACACACGTATATATATATACATGCTGAGTATTTTGAATATTACGAACATTGGACCAATCTCTTATTTTTGTTTTCTCTCTTCATCCCAATATTCCAAATAATTGTATATTAACAAGCGCTTCTATCTTGGTAGCTGGAAAGTAATAAAAGTTCTATATCTGCAATGGTCTTGCGTATGACTTTAAAGTGCATACTGTGGTGAGGCCCCAATTTGGGAGCTTTGGGGAGTGTGTATTGACCCCTTAGTTGACATGACTCCCAGGTCTGCTCTGACCTGGAGTGGTAGTTCCCATCAGGCTCCTATCTGTAGATTAAATATAATCTGTAAGACACAAAATTGTCTCCAACACCCTTGGGAAAAATGTTCATTCCCAAATCGCCCCACCGCCTCAAAATCCATCTTTCCCCATCCTTTTTACTTATTTTCTGCCTACCCAATTTCCACACCCTAACAATTACTTAAGGTTTACCCCCAATTGTCCTGGGTATGACATAAAACTACATCTGATTGTGAGGGTCCCTATTTGGGAGCTTTGGGAAATGTGTGGTTGCCACTTGGTTGCCATTACTCTCGGGTCCACTCTCACCCAGAGGAGTGGTAGCACCTATCAAACTCACATCTATGGGTTGAATAGAATCTATCGTTTAGACTATTTGTTTAAAAATTATACGCCTACAAAACGAATTAATCTACAAATCAATCTTATACAGGGTGGGCCAAAATAAGGGTCCTATCTTTAAATTTGAATAACTTGAATTTGAATAACTTCCACAAAATAAAAGTTAAACTCACCAAACTTTATGTGTGTGTAGACTGACCCTTCCGAGATTTTTTGAAATAAACAAAACAAATTTTAGCCGAAAAACACTTCTTAAAACTTACAAAAACTAACGTATTGTTTTTTACACTGTTTTGAGTTTTTTAAGCAAAAATAATGTTTTCTAAATGAGGGTACGTTCCTTAGGGCTAATACGGCTCATGCTTGCTTCGGAAGGGGTCCTTTACTTATTCTAAAAAAAAAATTTTTAAAAATCAATAAATAAAAAAGTTATGAATTTTTAAAAATAGGACCCTTATTTTTGCCCACCCTGTACAAAACATACATTTACAAAATGAATATTTACAGAGAACTGGATGTTCACTCTGCGACTTCCAAATAAAATGTGTGAAAAATGGTCCATGCGCATGTGGCTCCATGCACAACATCTGGTAAAAATCATAGATATAAAATATTTATATTTTAAATTAATTAAAAGCATCTCAGCTTCAATACGAAATTGTGTTTTTGCGAGACAACTTAAACTGATCAAGAATATAAAAAGGCAACAAAATCCCAAAATTAATCAGTAGGGAAATGACAGCCAGACACTCAACACTCCTTTCACTTGGTACTCAGTTTCACCTGCCAACCCTGGTGCCCCCTTCGAAAAGCACATATCTTCAAGAATATTTAAGTATTAATTTTTCTTCCTTTCTCCTTTTTTTTTTGGGGGGGGGGGGGGGGATCACTCCGAAAATGAATGCTCTGACATTGATCGCGTTACCCCTACTTTCTTCCTCTTTTAATTTGTGTTTTCAGGATGATCTAATAGTATTATTAGTGTGTAAGTGACCACACTAGGTTTGGTCTTCAGTGTCACCTTAAAGTGCATCCGCCGGCAGCGAGCTTTGCGGAGTATGGAGTTATCCTTAGTTATTAGTCTCAAGTTATCCTTAGTTATTAGTCTCAAGTAAAACCAAGCTTCTCTCCTTTCCCCGCTAACATTCAGATTCTTGTTTTGTTCCAGTTGAAAAGAATGGCTCTCTCTTTGAAGAAAGCCTCTCGCTTTGATACGCTCTTAGCACTGACTTTCATTCCAGATTTAAAATGGGAGACTTATATTCAATCTGTTGCTAAAGTTGCTTATAAACCGTTTGAATCTCTCTCCAGCTTCCCAAAGTATTTGACTCCTGATGATACAATCCTCTACCTATATAAGAGTCAGACATGTTCTTGGATGGAGTACTGCTGCCACATCTGAGAAATGTCGCTCAAAGCATGTCACAGAGAGTTAATAAAATAAAGACTGAGTTCAATCGGGACGCCGAATTGTGTTTTTTTGGTCTTTTCACTGCCAACAGTCCAAACACGCACGAGAACGATGTGACGTTTACAATCAAACTTTTTGTCCAGAATTTGATTCCTTTTTTTTCTTTTCTTTTTCTTCTTTCTTTTTCTCTTTGCACTCGACGATGTCACAACGTCAACCTTTCTCACTCTTCACACAGAGCAAAGTGTCTAACGACGAGAATTAGCCGATGCAAAACAAGGCTCATTTGCATATGTTAAGTCTCGTCGCATGACAAAAAACACACGTTTCTATTTGGTGACTAGAACACTCTGGGTTCAATCCCAAATGGACAATGCATGGGGCAACCCTCACTCTTTTTCCTTCTGGATGGCTGCTACAAAGCATTCTTTCTTGAGTTCAAAATTGACTTCCAATCTAATGTGGGATTATCTCTTCTGTTCTTTACAGCCAATTTCTCACATAAGAGATGTTGCTAGTCTTTCTCTATTCTCGTTATTTCCATGGAATGTGCTTGGCTGAGCTTCAATCTATGGTTACTCTTTGTAAGACATTCACAGCAAAAACTTGTCTAGCTACCACCACTGAAAAGCACTTTCTCCCACTGTGCCCAATATCAAACAAAATTTCCATGCACAGAGTTTCTTTCCAAGAACCTCCCATTTTTGGAACACGTTGCCACAAGATTTCTTCCTTACATAGTCATCCTCAAATCTAATGTCAGTAAATACTTGTCATAAACCGTCCTCATCCGTCATAAAATTTTATTCATTCCATTCTTTATTTTCAATCCTCTCATATCATCATCATTCAATTGTCAATCTATCCATCTCATCCTCGAATGGCTTTTAACCTTAATAAATGGTGACTTATTAGTAAAAGAAATAAATAAAAAGTTCACTCTAACCTGGAGTAATAGTACCTGTCAGTGTCGTATCTATAGTTTCTATTTATTTGTTTACAAAATATACTCCTACAAAACAAATTAAGCAACAAACCATTTGTAAAATGACCCAACGACCAACAAATTTGTAAAACCCAACGACCAACAAATTTGTAAAACCCAACGACCAACAAATTTGTAAAACCCAACGACCAACAAATTTGTAAAACCCAACAACCAACAAATTTGTAAAACCCAACGACCAACAAATTTGTAAAACCCAACGACCAACAAATTTGTAAAACCCAACAACCAACAAATTTGTAAAACCCAACAACCAACAAATTTGTAAAACCCAACGACCAACAAATTTGTAAAACCCAACGACCAACAAATTTGTAAAACCCAACGACCAACAAATTTGTAAAACCCAACAACCAACAAATTTGTAAAACCCAACGACCAACAAATTTGTAAAACCCAACGACCAACAAATTTGTAAAACCCAACAACCAACAAATTTGTAAAACCCAACAACCAACAAATTTGTAAAACCCAACGACCAACAAATTTGTAAAACCCAACAACCAACAAATTTGTAAAACCCAACAACCAACAAATTTGTAAAACCCAACAACCAACAAATTTGTAAAACCCAACAACCAACAAATTTGTAAAACCCAACAACCAACAAATTTGTAAAACCAAACAACCAACAAATTTGTAAAACCAAACAACCAACAAATTTGTAAAACCCAACAACCAACAAATTTGAACTTTTCTTAAATGATTCTATAGACCACAACATTAGATCAATCATGCAATCCCTCCTCCATTTTAACCAATGTACCTTTCGATGACACAAAAGGATGTGTGATTTTACTTTTTACTGGGGATTTCTTGACCATTCCTCTTTCCTTTTTAGAGGTCTTTTACATTAAAAAAAACTTATGTTGATCTTGTGTAAACAAAAGGAATTTATTTTTATGTTGAAGTATTTCTCCTAATGAGATTGTTTCTTTTCTAGCAGAACATTAGTTTTTTTTCTAATTGTTCTGAGGTTATTTTGATGAAAAGTTGTATTACAAAGTGATTCTTATATATATATATATATATATATATATATATATATATATAAATTATGGTTGATGATAAAATATATATTGTCTCAGAAATTTAAAACTGTACACAAAAGAAACTATTATAAATTGGATTGTATATTACTGCTCAGTGTTTTGGATTACAAATTCTTTCAGGGAGATGATTCATGATTGGTATGAGTTGATGTCTGCAGTATCCAGATGAGGCACTAACAAGTACTATCACTCCTGGTCAGAGTGGACCTGAGACTAATTGAAAAATATCAACTACCGTCCTCTCTCTCTCTATCTCAGTTTGTGTACATACATACACACAAAACAATCCAAAATCTGAGGTGTCATATTTCAAATCTATTGTACATAAAGAACTGAGCTGAGCAGATGAATTTACTTGCTCTATTGGCAGGATTACTGATGGTTTTTCAACTCTTTCTCACCCTCAACACATCTCATACCCATCCACTTTATATGCCCTCCTTCACACACCCCTACACACATATTTGTCCTTCTTTGCATTCCCCCCCTCTCTCTCTCTCTCTCTTTTTCTTTCTCTCTTTCTCTTTCTCTCTCTGATATGCTTGCTTATTCTTACCATTATCATTAAGTTCATCAAGGATGTCTATCTATCTATCCCAGAACCTCGCCCCCTCTTTTCCGAGGTGCATACCTCCATCTGTCAACCCCACCGTCTCTTGCCGTCCATCCTATCATGGATGAAGTGTTGTTTTTTCTTCCTTTTGTCAAGGAGGAGACAGAGGAGTAAAACAATTGCCAGCAGCTTTATATTTATTTATTTTCTTCTTTTCATTACTGGTATTTTATCTTTTATATATATATATATATATATATATATATTAGTATTATTATTAGCGTTTCTCATTTTTCACTTTTCGTTTGTAACCTCATTGAAAATTCAACACTCCACTCCATCTTTTTGCTATTTTTTCTTTGCAAAACAGAAAAAAATATCAACAATGGAAAGTCAATACTTGAGAAGCAACAAAAAGGAAATTTAAAAAACAAAGCAAATAATTAATCAATTTTTTTTTTACCCAAAAAGAAAATAAAAAAATAAATGAATAAATCAGAACTATAAATATTTCTTGTTTTTGTAGACAAAATAAATGAATAAAAATTATAAATGTGTAACCAAAGAAAAAAATGTATTTCAAAGAAAGAAAGTAAAAAAAAAAAAAGCAATTAGCCATGTTTTCATTTCCTTGCATAAATCTACACTTGATATTTAGACATGAGAAGTATTTTTATTTATTTATTTTTTGAGAGGACATTAGCTTGCATCTCTCATCATAATATCTTTAACTTTTATGAATCATCAGAAATTGAACCATAGATATAATTACGACTTTATACTCTTAACACATTTTAATACTCTGTTCTAAAGACTACTGGATACTCTGTTCTTATGGCTACTGTATACTCCTTGTATGTTCATGTGACTGTATGCTTTTTTTGTGTTCTTGTAATGGGATGCTCTTTTTGTGTTTTTGCGAAGGGATGGCCTGTCTTATAAAATTTATTTATAAAACTTAATGTGAAAAGGAACAAATAAACAAAACTAAAGTATTTATATATGCATACATAGCAGTTTATTAGTCTTCAGGAAAACTGGAAAAAGCTTACAAGATTATATAGGCTATATAAGGCCTTCCGTATCTAAAAAGTTATTTTTTAATTATGTAAATTGGAAAAAATTAAGGTATTTATATATGCATAGATAGCGGTTTACTAGTCTTCAGGAAAACTGGAGTAACTTGATTATATAGGTTATATAAGGCTTTCCGTATCTAAAAAGTTATTTTTTTAATTATGTAAATTGAAAAAAATGCATGTAGAGTGTTCTTATGACTGTATATTTGTATACAATATATCTGTCGCTATACATTCACATTGTTTCAATGTTCTTAGTGAATTAACTCTTTCTATGTCTTTACTTTACTGTTTCTATATCCTTAAGACTGGATGATGTTTTCTATGTCTTTAAAACCGAACACTCTTTTTCTGAAATAAAACTGAAGGAATGAACTCTTCTCGTTTTTTTTGTTTTTTTTTACAAACCATGAATCCATTCTTCATTTATAGATTTAGTATTGTTAGGCTTGCCAAAAAGAAAGGCATAACACCCTGTTCAAATTTAAATTCAAATGATCTCTAATTTGCATATACATATGTAAGTTGAGATGATATAACCTGAGGGAAAAAAATTACACCCTAAAAATATTATTAGCGATCATTTGAATTTAAACAAGATGTCTTGCATTTCTGGTTGGCAAACTGAAATATATGGAGATTTAAGCAAAAGTTTCTTGATTAGGATCTACAAAAGAACTGTATTGTTAGCTACATTTATTTTTGTTTTTATCTTATTTCAAACAAAATCTTGACATATATATATATATATATATATGTTAGAGGAAATAAAAACAAAAAACAAATTAACTACAGAAAACTGCCTTGTTCATTAATCCCTATCCAGCATTTCAATAAAAAAAAAAAAAATTTATAAGCATGGTTTTGGTTTTTTGTTATTTTTTCCTCCATTGGGGAGTTAGTTTTCGGAGAAACCTTCCCTCTTTGTCGATCTGTTACAATATGCAAAAACCTGATAGAGATGGATCCATTAGTTTGAAACGCATACATAAGAATTGCATTCGTTTAAAAATACAAGTCTCAACTGTTTTTATACTTGTGTATAATTTTTAATCTGTCCAGGTAAGGTTTATAATTCATTGTTTAATGAAGTATCCCCATATGCTTCTTTTATTAAACATTATTAGAGGAAATAAAAACAAAAAACAAATGTATTTTGAACCTTATAAAATGTTTTAAATATTTGTTTCCGTTTATCATAAATGCACTTGATTAATGTTTATTACAATTGAAACATTTTATTAGTGTTAAAGTAAACATAAAAAAGATTTTCAATGCATTTTTGGAACCTATCGGATGAAATATTTAACAGAAGTTGGTCTGCATATTTATTTAGTATTAATTGTGTAAATGTTCCGTGGAATGGTTTTTACGGTTTGAATTTAGAATATGGTTAAAAGGGAGATTTGTCCAACGAGACATAACGAACAAATAATAAAAATACTTTTTAAATTGTAAAATCAAAATTAAGTAAAGTGTCCACATATGCCGCGTGTATAGATAAATGTGTGTTTTATTTATCAATCTCTGTCCGGCATTTGGTGGATATTTATAAGCATGTATTCGCATATTGGTTTAAGATCTTATCTGGACAATGTACAAATTTATGCTAGAAAGAAACTTAAAATTCTTATTGGAGTTTTAAACAAATACTTGTATTTAAAGCTACTAAAGTATGAATTTCTGTCAGATCATTTATTTGGTCCCTGACTAATAAAAGAGAAAGGTTCTCTGAAAATGTTCACTCCCTAATGGAGGGGGGGGGGGGGGATATACTAATAGATGCTTCTAAATGTTGAAGAAACTAACAAACAAAGCAGTAACTTGCAAATTTCTGTATTTCATCGTTTTTGTTTTCTCACAAGCCGTTTCTACACACTCAAACACATGAGAGTTTGAATTACCTACTAGACATCATCCTCGAGTGTCTTCAGTCTCTCCGTACAAGGGTTTGTCAGGACAACCTAACATGAGAATACTTAACCCTACAAGTAAACTCTGATTAAATATTAAAAATAACATAATATTCGAAGCCCAAATAAGATCCCCTTGGCATTAGCTCATATGAGGAATAGGGCACCTTCTCTAAGTAATGTTACTTCAAGTCACAACACTTAGCTGGATACTCCACCAGACCAGATGAATTCTAGTCCTGGAATCCGGTAAGACCACAAGAAAGATATACTATACCATAGTTAACTGGTCAATTAGGTAGAGGAAAATTAATGTTCTTAACTTCTTTACTAATTCAACGTTTGAGAGGTAAAGATGAATTTTAATGGAATATTCAAATATCTATGTATCTCATATAGAGATCAAGAGTTAGCCCCAGGAAGGATCCTCTTGATTTCTGAGAACTTCGAATGAAGTAAAATTAAACAAAAGTGTCTACTAAAGTACCAATTCTGTCAAAAATAAAGGAAATAATTGTAACATTTTTTTCGAAACAAATCAATCAAGCAAATAAAAATAAACAAATATGACCTATGGAATCGGCTACGTTGAGTTCAAAACCCCATCAGACTCATTAGTGTTGGGAAAGGTATGAATCCACAATTTCCCCATAATTATGGGTAAACCCATATTCAATTAATTTTACACAATGGATTGTTCTCAATGAGTACTGTGTTTTTGGCATCAACCCACAAAGTGTTGAATTCGCATAAAACCGACAAATTAAATCTTTCCGGGCAATGTCGACTCACCATTCTAGTTTTTATTTATTCTTATTCAATTTTTTCTTTTCATTTCTTTTTTTCTAGTTCTCTCTTCACTTTTATTTTTATTATGCTTTGCTGCTTTTTTTTTTCCTTTTCATTTTCTCTGTTCATCTAATCCATTCCTTTCATTTTACTTCCTTTTCCTACTGCCATCCAAACCACTGATTGAATGAGAGGGTGGGAGGAGAGCCATGTCACATGACATCAAGTATATTGGCCTTTAATTAACAGTTTTGATGAAATCTTGCAGAATCATCATCATCATCATCATCATCATCCTTCTCCTCATCATCTCCAGGAATCTCTATCTCTGTTTCGTTCTTTCCTTCCAACCTGGTTCATTTAGCATCTCTCATTTCCTTGTGTCCAGCTATTCAGAATGGCAAGCAAGGAAGAAAGGGCCCCAACCAACTGACAGGCTGCTTTTGTCAGTTGGTCACGTAATTCTTGCATGACCAGTCATTTCTTCAAATGTTCCTTTCATTAAATACCGGTTGTATCTATAGAAAAGCACACAATGCATCGGCTCTCAGGCCTTACATAATGCACAATCGATGTTACATAATATTATCTACAAAGAAAATTGGTTTGGGCAAATTAATTTGGGCTCAAAAGTAGGAGACCAAGAATATTTTTATTTTTTCCCTCTCTAACAAACTGAATTTTAAATGCAAAAGATTTGCAGGAATATTATTGTACAATTTATTCTTTTAATTTTCAAGGTTTGGATACTTTTAAAAAATTTGCTGCAAAAAATCAAATGATAAAGGAATCTCAGTTCTTTTAGGAGCTGCAATTTAGAACTTAGACCATTTTTTTTTCTTAAAAGCAGGTAGATCTATATTTTCGAATATTGCTATGTTATATAAGTGAAGAAACAAATCGTGTAAAAATGTAAACACAAATACATTCTTAAAGTGTTCATTTTTTTCTTCCAAACATTTTGACCCCATGACAGGTTTTTTATTCATTGAATGAATTTTATTAAGTCAGAGTCGGCTTTATACAAAGAGTGGGTGAAATATTGAAGACGCAAACATTTTAAGTATGTTTCTGTGTTAATATTTTTACATAGTTTGTTTCTTCGCTCATCACCTCATTTTATTTCCCCTACATTAAAAACCGACTTCGCGTCTAACTCTGCTCTCGTAGGGAAGCAAAAAAGTTTGTAACTTTTTTTTAATTAAAAATTTATTTTTTTTATAAATCTCTATGGTCGGTTTTTAATGTAAGGAAAATCCATCTCCCCCAAAAAAGAGGCACTCTGGATCGGGACAAAAATTTAAACTGCCTCAGTCTAGAAGGATTTCTCCCTCACTGATCAAGGACAGGAAAGATGAAGTGTGATATCAGAACAAACATTGTACTTTGTTCCAAGTCAAAAGGTTTTGAAAAAGGTATTTTCTGTGTGCCTTTTTAATTCAATCCAGTATTTATTTAAATATTTTTGTAAAACATATTGACAAGCACGTTTTGTTATATACACACATTTTTTTATTAAAAAAAAACGAAAAAATGTTTTACAGAACGTTTTGTAAAAAAAAACTTTTTTAATTAAAAAAAAAATCTGCAAAGTATGCAATAGTAGTGTTTGTTGACAAAGCCTGTGGGCCAGATCTTATACCAGTAATAGTAATAAAGAAATGCTCTGCTGAGCAGGCCCCTGCCCTCTCCAAACTATACAACAAATGCCTTGCTGAATCTTGTTTCCCTGATAGTTGGAAAATTACCTCTGTGATACCAGTATTCAAGAATTCTGGAGATAGAACTGATCCTTTAAACTACTGCCCAATCAGTCTACTCCCAATCTTTGCTAAAATCTTTGAATCATTAATCAATCTAGCGATAGTCCGGCACCTAGTTAATGCTAAACTTCTTTCTGATCATCAATACGCATTTAGACAAGCACGATCTACCGCAGATATCCTAACGGTCATCTCTGAACACATATATCATACACTGGACAAGGCAGGTGAAGCTAGGGCAGTAGCACTTGATATATCAAATGCCTTTCACAAGGTCTGGCATGAAGGGCTTCTCCTAAAACTGGACTCAAATGGTATTAATGGACAAATATTTAATATAATTAAATCCTTCCAAACAAAAAGAAAGATCCAGGTTGTCCTCGACGGCCGTTCATCTAAGTAACATGACATAAATGCTGGTGTACCCCAGGGAGCCATCCTTGAACCTTTACTGTTCCTGATTTTCATAAATGACCTCCCTGATGTCATTGAGACTGAGATAGGAATATTTGCTGATGACACCACACTCTACTCTCGTCATGTGGGCAAAACCGACGCGCACATATCTGAGGCAATGGCTGAATCCTTAGAAAATGACCTCCAGTTTGTAGTGGATTGGGGGCAAAAATGGTTGGTAACTTTTAATGCTGCAAAGACAAAGCTACTTCCCTTCAATAACTACAAGAAACCTCTTCAACCACCGATTGTCATGACAAATAACACCCTACCTGAGAGTTCATCATTCAAACTCCTCGGCCTAACTTTCACAGATAACATGAATTAGAACAAATACATTGAAGACATTGCCAGGACCTCTGCAAAGAGGATGGGCTCCATCTACTGTGCTAGTAAACTTCTCACACTTGACATTATCCTATATCTCTACAAAGCCACCATCCGCCCATGCATGGAGTATTGTTGCCACATCTGAGCTGGTGACTCATCCACTAGCCTCTCCCTCTTAGACAAGGTCCAAAAAAGAGTCGCCAACTTAATAGGTCCCTCACTATCCACCAAGCTCCAGCCCCTGTCCCATTGCCGCAATGTTGCTTCCTTGTGCCTGTTTTACAAGTATTTCAATGGATTGTGCTCTGATGAACTTGCTGCTCTGGTGCCCCCACAACGCAAATTCACTAGACCAACCCGACAATCTGTCAAATCCCATCCATTCACTGTGGAGGTCCCCCGATGCTGGAGAGCCTTCTACTCCAAAAGCTTCTTTCCTCGTGCTGCTGGACTCTGGAACTCCCTCCCTGCTCCCTGTTTTCCTGACGGTACTGACATGCAGAAATTTAAACTAATGTAAACAGACATCTCGCTGCACAGCTCCCAATTTAGGTTGACCTCCCTCCCTCCCTCCCTCCAAAAAAAAAACATTCACCCTTTTTCTCAGTAGCCCCTTACGTCTTTGTTATGAAAAAAAATAATTTTTTAAGTTTAACTGGAAATAAAAGAAACCGGTGTCGACCCAACATATGTCTTTCTGGTATTTACTGATTCTAGGGTGCATCAAGTCTAATTGATCTGTGGAATTTAGTTTCATAATAATAAAATTAATGAGGGTTGGAGGTACTCACTGAATTAGTTGTTTGCTGCAGTGTTTGGAAGGGTGGGTCTGTTTTTAATTTACAATGTAGAACTGGTTTTCAACTCCCAGAAATAAAATGACAAAGTCTCTTTCACCCAAAATGCTAACTTCTATCCATGATATAAAAGTATCAGTAAATAGAACTGTGTGTTATAAAAGAGAGCCCAAATTTATAGGGGTAAAATAAGATTAGCCACATTTATTATCTTATATATATTATATTTTACTTCGGTAACTTGACACTTCCTGATGTAACCCCATGTAAAAATGTGTATATATATATATATATACAGGGTGGGCCAAAATAAGGGTCCTATCTTTAAATTTGAATAACTTGAATTTGAATAACTTCCACAAAATAAAAGTTAAACTCACCAAACTTTATGTGTGTGTAGACTGACCCTTCCGAGATTTTTTGAAATAAACAAAACAAATTTTAGCCGAAAAACACTTCTTAAAACTTACAAAAACTAAAGTATTGTTTTTTACACTGTTTTGAGTTTTTTAAGCAAAAAATAATGTTTTCTAAATGAGGGTACGTTCCTTAGGGCTAATACGGCTCATGCTTGCTTCGGAAGGGGTCCTTTACTTATTCTAAAAAAAAAAATTTAAAAAAATCAATAAATAAAAAAGTTATGAATTTTTAAAAATAGAACCCTTATTTTTGCCCACCCTGTATATATATATATATATATATATATATATAATGAAGGAAGAGAGATAAAGATGTACGAATGACAAATCTATTTCAACTTCGATTGTTCAATTACATCCGAATAAGTGTGTTCCATCTACGATTGAACTAAACTTCTTTCTATTGGATTTACTTCATTTTGAACATTTTCAACACTGCCTACACGAAAACCCTTGTTTCCACCTTATCAACAGACATTCACCAACAGGACAGACTCCATATTTTTTTTACACGCATACTCTTACTCTCCACTACTTTATATTTTTTTTAAAATTTAATTTTGGCTTTTCCACTGCCAACTTATCAATCTATGTAATTCCTCTGATAAGATTTTAATCTTTGAAAAGCCTTGGCTTAAGGAAAGAAAAATAAACATGTTTTATCGAGTACACCTTGCATTGAACGATCGAAGTTGAAATAGATTTGTCATTCGTACATCTTTATCTCTCTTCCTTCATTTATCTTTATAATTGCTCTATCTCATATATTGAACTTAAACCATTTCACTATAGGTTCTATCCTCTAAAAGTATACTTTTAGTTTCATATTTTATATATATATATATATACATACATATATATGCATCTCTATCCTTCAATATTGAGGACCCAAGTTAATACTGCAAACATAACTGCATTCAATATTAATACACCCACCTATCGATGAAAGGAAGCTGTTATAAAAAAGGCCTATCTAAAACGTATCCAACCTTAGGCCAGAAAAAATATTTAAAATACGTGACGTGATTGTGACCCTAATCCCCTTCAAAGTAGGCCCCTTGTGCTTGCACACACTTAGCCTACCGATCCATCCACTGAAAGTCTTCTTTTGGAATGGTGTTCATCTCCACTGTCACGTTAGATTCAGCAGGGGTTTAGAGAAGATGCGATGTGTAACACAAATTAAGGAGTAGTTCAACCGATTCAAAAATGGCCGCACATCAACGAAGAGTGACTAGCATTCTGGCAGGCCCTAAACTGCTCGGAGTGCAGCTGTTGTTGAGAGGGTGTGAAAAAAGAGATAATGTGGAATGCGACAGCGAAGATGAACACCATTCCGAAAGAAGACTTCTTTTAAAAAAAAACAGCAAATGACTTCGACGAAAATCTATACAAATTTATTATTTATTTTGAATCTTAAAAGTACCAATAAAAATAATTATTTAAATCTTTAAATATTTTTAAAATACATTTTTTACTGAGATATTCTTTATTTAATTTTATTTTTGTTTTATGAAACCAAGAAAATCTATTTTAAAAAAAATTAATTTCGTTTCTTTACATTCCAAGATATTTCAGTTGTTTTATGGACCTAACCAATAATTTCCCCTTGTGACCCCAGATGGAATCAAAGGAAAATTTCAATGAAAAATATAACCCTTATTGAAACCTATTTGAATGTTCTGTTAACATATCTATTTTTATAACACACAAACATTGATTTTATATATATATATATATATATATATATAGTCTTGGAAGGTTTTACACCTATATAAAAAAAAATTTTAAACATTTAGTATCAAGTATTTCCTTGGAAAATTAATTTTCTAGTAAGCCAATTAATCTCTTGTAATCATTGTATTAGTTTCCAAGACTTTATGCTAGACTTAATATTATTGTAGAGATCATCAGTTGTTTACCATGAAAAACTGTTCTGGGGATTTAAAAACAAAACCGTATCTTATCTCGTGGCTCCCCAGCAGTGCTGATCAAACACCACCTACCTTACAAATATAAGAACCTAAACGTTCCGGATACTAGATCTAGCTGTTGCTAAACTATTTTGTTATAAAAAAATTTTCTCTTTACCTGTGTTGTTTTTGTTCAAAATGTATTTGTTATTTACAAAACTATTGTATTTATATAGAGCCTGGACGAATCTATTATACGACTTATCACCCTTCTCCTTTGGTTATTTATATTTTTTAATGTATTTATATTATTATGTATTTTATTTTATTTATATTATATATTAGTCATATACAGCTGTTTCATCTTTTTATTAGTCATTAAAGTGGCTAACTGCAGCAAGCACATCATGCCAGAGATTTGAAACCTGGACAACAGTCAGTACCAATTGTGACAGTCCAATGCTCTACTGTATATAATGCACAGACGCCTTAATCTGGGGTTTCGAGTCACATGACCGGTAGTGAATAGTCATATCTCTATGCTGATGAGTCCTGATTATTTAAGGACGAAACGTATACGTACATAGATAATAAGCAATAACAAATATTTATTATTATTTGTCGCTCCTCGAAAAAGTAGAACACTGTAAGTGTAGTATTAACACAGCATGACGTCACCAGCTTTAAATGCATCGTTCCTTCCTCAAAAAAGTAGAACGCTCTGACGTTAAGCCGCCGATAAAGTGTTAAAATCATCACAGTTTATTCACTATTTAAAATTGGCCGTGTTGTTAAGGCGTCGGATTTGAGTTGCAAAATACTCGTAATCCGGTGTTTCGAATTGCATGACCGGTAGTGAATAGTCATATCTCTATGCTGATGAGTCCCGATTATTAAGGACGAAATGTATACATACATAGATAATAAACAATAACAAATATTTATTATTATTATATATATATATATATATATATATATATATATATATATATATATATGAATGTATAGATTTTTAGATGATCCATACTGAATTCTCGGTTTGGGTCATTTCTAGAGGTTTAATTTACTTTCTATGATTTCCTAGTATGCTTAAAAGTAAAAAAAGAAATGCTGTTGATCCAGCCGTTTGGGGTTGTATCTCAGTGCCTTCACTGATGTCACCATTTTTTTTTTTTTTTTTTAATGCGCAGGTTATAAGATAATTGATATTCAACTTAAATTCTTGAACGTTGTTTATGTCGAGAAGAAAAAGAAGAAAAAAAATCTGCTTCGTGCAGAGTTGAAATTAGCTTGAAAATTATAGTTGAATGGCTGGAGATATTTTTTTTTTTTTTTTTTGTCTTTTTTCCCTTTGGTGTTGCTTGTCCACCCCGTCCTCTGCAAAGTGGGTGCAGTAAAAGAGTGATGGATAGGGATCCGTATAGGAACAGAATCGACAATGGGTTAGAGGTAAACAAACACGATAAATAGAAGAATGGAAAAAGACAAAAAGAAGGGTACAGTAGGGGGGGGGGGGCTCTGCTTATAACATGATTGCTGAGGCCAGGCTGAAGCTTATGTGACTTTAAAAAAAGGGGGGGGGATAGTAAAAAAAAAAAAAGAAAATAGAGAGAAAAAAAACTAAATAGAAATAAGTCATTGATGATTTATGGGCGGAAGATTCTGACCAGACACATTGACCGCTACATCTGAAATAGATCAAACAAGGTGCGGACTGATGAAACAAAAAATGTTGGTTATTATTTGATCCCTCATCTTTTTCCTGACTGGATAAAATAGAGAAATATTGGTAGTGTCGGGGGTTGGGACGGGAGCAAGCGGAACAGAGGAAGGGAAAGTGAAGCTGCGACTGCCAAACAAGTTTTTCTTGTTCTTCTTCTAAAGAAGTCGAGAAAATTGAGATTATCTCAATTTTCTTTGTGCCTATTTATTCTTTTATATGACTTTATTGCAGTCTATGCATTATTGAGAAGCCGGAGTGAAAAAGAAAAGTATTAGGTAACGAGGAATCTCATACGACGTCTTCTTAATGCGAAACGCTGGAAATAGCTTTGTGGCTTTTTTGTATGGAACCAGAATGTAGACAGAAGTTCAATTCCTACCGCTGTCAAAATGAGTCTTGCTAGGTTTTAACTTGTTTAGAAGAAAGTTCAAACTACTTTTCTTGTTATCAACATATTCTTTGTTGATTTACTCTAACAGAACATGGAGGTACGTACGGTGACGATTGGTGTAATGCATGGAATTGACTATGTAGAGCTTAAATCCTGTCTGATCTATTGTGATCCTTTACACACTAATATTGTCAACAAACTCTACATGGTCAAGATCAAAGTGTAGTATCTGTTCCGATGGATACTACACCCCATAGACTGGTATTGTCTTGGCCTTCGGGGCTTGATTTACGCCGGTCTATGGGTCTGTCCTGTGCAGTTCTAAGAGATCCACCCTCCCAGGCTTTGCCTCCCCTCTTTGCGGAGGAGTAAGTTTATTGCTTACTGCCTGAGGCGCCCCTACCGGGAGATGCCGACGGGGCTGCCCAGGCTATTTTTGCTAGGCCAGAGTGCTCACCTTCTCGGGCGCTGGCTTTTCAAATCCCACTTTCCCGACCTTGTGTCACATCTTACCTTGTGGGAGGAAGATAAATAATAACTCTACATAGGCGATTCCATAGTGGTTAACAATATCCGTTATGCTAATCATGCCCTACAATATAGATTTATATTTGATTAAATGTTATAAAATTAAATTATGTATATGTAGTGTGGACCCTGGTTTGAGTAGGATATTAACGATGGTCGTGTCTTAGAAATGTAGCAAGACCCACGTTGACAATTAAAACGTTATAAGTGGAAAAAGGTAAAATAGACAAAAATGTGTGTTATTAATGAAAGAAGAGAAAACATGATGAATGAACACAACACACATATACATATATATACATATACATATACATACATATACATATATATTTATATATATATACAGGGTGGGCCAAAATAAGGGTCCTATCTTTAAATTTGAATAACTTGAATTTGAATAACTTCCACAAAGTAAAAGTTAAACTCACCAAACTTTATGTGTGTGTAGACTGACCGTTCCGAGATTTTTTGAAATAAACAAAACAAATTTTAGCCGAAAAAC
Organism: Sepiola atlantica; assembly: GCA_963556195.1. NCBI lineage: Eukaryota > Metazoa > Mollusca > Cephalopoda > Sepiida > Sepiolidae > Sepiola > Sepiola atlantica. The sequence goes on along the minus strand of OY744521.1, from coordinate 34,631,506 downwards.
ACTTCTTAAAACTTACAAAAACTAAAGTATTGTTTTTTACACTGTTTTGAGTTTTTTAAGCAAAAATAATGTTTTCTAAATGAGGGTACGTTCCTTAGGGCTAATACGGCTCATGCTTGCTTCGGAAGGGGTCCTTTACTTATTCTAAAAAAGAAAAATTTAAAAAAATCAATAAATAAAAAAGTTATGAATTTTTAAAAATAGGACCCTTATTTTTGCCCACCCTGTATATACATATAAAATTATTATTAATAAATATTTTCATCCATAGACATGTTTTGCGTTTTTTATTTTACGCTCGTCAGTATGGAATCATGTAACCGCATCGCCGATCGAACGATTCAAACCCCTGGTCCATGTATTATGAACCCTAATTTCGTACCATTAGGCCAACATGGTGATTACGCTTTGAAATGCGAGAGAAATGCGTTTTGTATCTTTTTTTAATGTAAAGACAAGTAATTTGATTTTTAAGAGAGTTCTATCTCCCAAAGGGGAGAGAACCATGCAACGTGGCAATTTATGAATCATCAATTTATTATCTCTCGAAACGGCTCAACGTAATTGGAGCTTACTAATTACTATTAATAATGTATATATATATATTAAATTTAATTATCCACGGACACGTGTTTCGTCGTTTACGACTCATCAGCATGGCTGAACTTAGCGAGATTCAAAACCAGGACCCCAGAGTCTGAAGCCTGAAGCTCTACCACTGAGCTAACTCACGCTAGTGCTGGAATGTATCGCGTTTTTGTAGATGTCATTTATTTGTTTATTTTGTTTACAATACTTTTGAACAAATTCAATTACTTATACGAATGAGCATTTTTACCTTAATGCTAGTTGGAAATAATTTTCCCTTTAAAATATATATATATATATATATATATATATATATATAAATTTACAGATGATTGCAAGATATTTTGTGAGTACATTGTTGGTTAGAAAAGTTAAATGTTTTTGTGTGTGTAGAATGTTTGAAGTGTATATATTTGTCAGTGTGAATATGTCTGAACTTCTGTGTGAGTGAGCTGAGAAGTCGTTGGTTTCCTCTGCCTTGAAATGCAGAGTAGCTGAGCATAATGTTGTTAGTGGACTGTCTTGTTTTTGTCTCAACAATCTTGTCCGTCTGTCTCTGGGAATGTTGAGATTCTGATCTTTTTATGCTTCGCAACTGGATCAAAGATTGGATTTACTTTTTAGGCACCAAAAATGATTTCAAGCATGAAGAATGATTTTGGCATGCAGGCATGATCGTAAGCATATAACATTACCCTTCATAATCATCATCCTATTCGATTTAATGTCTATTTTACATGTTGACATGTGTTGGACGACTTTTAGAAATTGACTTACAAAACTAACCTATCTCTAGCCAGGTCTTTATGTATCCCTTTTTCTCAAGTACGTTCTTATCACTTTCTCCCATGTTTCCCTTGACCTTCACCTGTGAACTGAACCTACTACCTCAACTGTTCTACATCTACTAACCCAAGAACTGTCATCCATTCTTTCAATGTGCACACATTTCTCTATACAGTCCAGATTCAATATTCCTCAGAGTAAGTACTGTGCGGTTACAAAATCTATTATTATACTAAATGTGAATTAATCAACATTTATTCCCCTCAGATTTTTTCTTTATTTACTTTAATCACACCAAATACATGCTAAAAATATACATTAGCATATGTACATAATGTTAGCTATAATTTATGATTAATTGAACAAGTCACTCTTCTCTCTTTTAGCTATGCATTTCTCTAGCCCTCTCACTCTGTGTTTTGTTTTTAAATCTCCAGAACAGTTTTTCATGGTAAACAACTGATGATCTCTACAATAATATTAAGTCTAGTGTATATTCTTGGAAACTAACTAATACAGTGATTACAAGAGATTAATTGACTTACTAGAAAATTAATTTTCCAAGGAAATACTTGATACTAAATGTTTTTTAAAATTTTTTATATAGGTGTAAAACCTTCCAAGACTATATATATATATATATATATATATATATATATATATAAAATCAATGTTTGTGTGTTATAAAAATTGATATGTTAACAGAACATTCAAATAGGTTTAAATAAGGGTTACATTTTTCAAGGAATCTAGACACCATTGAAATTTTCCTCTGATTCCATCTGGGGTCACAAGGGGAAATTATTGGTTAGGTCCATAAAATAACTGAAATATATTAGAATGTAAAGAAACGAAATTAATTTTTTTTAAATAGATTTTCTTGGTTTCATAAAACAAAAATAAAATTAAATAAAGAATATCTCAGTAAAAAATGTATTTTAAAAATATTTAAAGATTTAAATAATTATTTTTATTGGTACTTATAAGATTCAAAATAAATGATAAATTTGTATAGATTTTCGTCGAAGTCATTTGCTGTTTTTTTTTTTTTGTTTTTGTTTTTTTTTAAAAGAAGTCTTCCTTTGGAATGGTATTCATCTTCGCCGCCGCATTCCACATTATCTCTTTTTTCACACCCTCTCAACAACAGCTCTCTACTATTTCTTCATGTCTCTGTGAGCATTTAGAGAACACGTTTAAATTAGATGGCAACATAAGTCTCTTTACTTCTCTATAAGAATAACAAAAAATAATAGCACTCCTATAATAATAATAATAATAATAATAATAATAATAATATTGATATAAAAACAAAGACTTATTTTTAGTTATGCAAAAGGAATGTCTTAAAAGATATGTCACAGTTTATGAACTTTCAAATGAAATCGAAGAAGAATAAATAATCGTAGTGTGTGTGACCCAACGGGTCACTGATACGTCTAGTAGCTTATATATACTCATGAGACAGCTTGTTGAATATTCAGCTATTGATTATATGTTCCTAGGCTACCGTATCGATAGCAATCTTGGGGATATGCAGTCAGTATTGTTAAAAGGTAGCTAACAATTCTATGAATTTAATGGATTGGTAATAAACAGTGCTGATATAATAAAAACCGATTCTATCAATGGTGGAAAATTGCTATGGATTGTCTTTCGAAATAGAATAACAGAATTATGCCAGGAAATCATCATGGTCAATATTTCTTTGCTTTCTAGCAATCTTTACACCACCGGTGTCGCCCGGACAAAACATTTATGAGGCTTTTTACTTCAGACATAAAAAAAGAAATCAAAATGAGACATCATAATCCGTTTTCTAATATCTACATCTATCTTATTGCATTTTACTTATATACCAATTCTGAAATATTAGTTCCAACCAACAATCGCAAATTGACAAAATAGCCTATTTATGAAGACAGTGTCTTTAAGCGAATATGAATGGGGCTGCATTGTAAATGTACTCAACAAAGCCAATAAAGGAGTCCATGGAAAGCTGACAGCTTCCTCGTATGCAGATACATTCGTATCTTTCTTTTTATTGTTTTTCTTTTTCATATGATCCCCCTCTTCTCCACTTTGTCATGCGTGACTGCATTTTGAGAAGGGTTCAGTTACTGGGTGCCGTGTCGCAGCTATCTCACCGCTACTCTCCCCCCCCCCCTTCCTCCATGATTTGTTCCTGCCACTTTTTAGACAGCACTTCTTCAGTGATTATTGGTCAACAGAAAAACTGTAAGAAAGATGGATTGAATAAAAGAAAGAAAAACGAAATAAAAGACTTCCTGTCAGATTTGATTCCGTTACCGAAAATGCTATGATAAATAAGACTGGGAAAAAAAAAAAAAAGAAAGTTTGAAGTGATCAACATTTTTTTTTTTTTTTTTTTTTTTGTCGAGTAAAAACAGGCCTGTGGAGTCTGAATCGAAGTCAGAGCAAGTTTATTGCTTTAGGAGTCTGAATCAGTGAAAATTGTCTGACTGCAACAAAAAAGTGTGAAGAAAAAAAAAATGATGAAAAATGACCCAAACAAAAAATTCAAAATCAACTACAACTTAATAAAACAAAGTTTTTTGGGTTTTTTTTTTATGTGTTCATTTAAAAGAAATTAAGTATATTTGAGTAATAAATTTGATATTTGGAGGTGGCTATGAAGTGGACACAGATGTGGACTGAAGATTGTGTGTGCCAAGTTTGACTCCTCTCAGTTCCATAGCATCACTGACATTATGGATGCTGGCAACTTTCACATGGTCTCTCCTAGCCTGTCAGTACCTGATTCTAGAAAGAATTGGAGAAACCAATGCCACTAACAGAATCGATCTGGTTAAAGAAAAGTCGTACCATGCCGATTCATACAAAAAGAAGAATTTGGTATTATTGTTATTATTAGATAAATCCTTTCAAATCAAAATGTTTTGTTTTTTTAAATGAAGATTAAAAATAAAAACAACTGCTGTGGTATCAGCCCTGGTGAGGCTCTACCGGCTTCGCCGAAGGAGGACGTTTACAAAGAATATCAAATTCAAAAGCGGTCCCGCAGCCGCATGTATATCCTGGTTACGGTAAGATGACATACAGCACCTAGCATTCTCAAATGGTCACCCATCTGGTACTGGTCAGGCTCCACGTAGCTTAACTTTGGTGGTCTAACGATTATGCCATATAATGGAGATGCTGTTTGTAAATGTTAGTTGAAAAAGATATTGTCCGATGTGAAACTGATGAAAATAATTTATTCGAATTTAATTAAGCATAAATGTTGTCGTGTGTGTGTGTGTCTATTTACTTGCCTCCCCACGAGGGTAGATAGACACAAAGTCAGTTTTAATGTTGTGACAATCCAGCTCCCCCTCCCCCCCCCAAAAAAAAAGGGGGGGGGCACTCTCGATTGGAACAAAAATAAAAATTGAATAAGAGACTACTTATCCTGATATGGTTACATGAAGGAAGAAGTTCGATTTTAAAACCCTTAAGCCTTTTTATGATCCCAGGAAAACGTTGCTGACAATGCTGCCCAATGCATTGTTTAAATGTATTTAGATAATCCTTTCCAAGGGAAACTAAATTATAATGTGAGGTAATGTCTGAAACCGAAAAACAAACTAATAGCTCTTAAAATAGCCCAAACAAACATATATAAATAATCCACAGAGATTCTGTCCATAATTAGTAATGGTTTTTGTAAGGGAAGTAATTATAGTTGAATTACTGGTCGAAATTGTGGACATGAAGACTCTGCCTTGTTTAATGGCTTCCATTCAATTTTATAACCAGAGCTTCATATAGTAAGCATCAATAAAGTTGAATTAAAATAAAAAAAAAAACAAGTTTTCTTTTGGGGGGTCATTCCTACTTCAACCTATAATCATTGTTCAAGTGTTATTTTTTTCTGTCTCTTTTAGATTTTCTCAAATTCTTCCCTTATCTTGTTTTCATTCTCTCCTTTCATTTACTGATATCTTATTTTTAATCTTTCTGATGATCATTGTTTTGTTTCTTATTTTCCTCTTCTCTTTCTCCCGCTCTCTATCTTTCTCTTTCTTCCGCTCTTTATCTCTCTCTTTCTCCCTCTCTTTCTTTCTTTCTTCCGCTTTCTCTCGCTCTCTCTTTCTCTCCCGCTCTCTTTTTCTCTCCCGCTCTCTCTTTCTCTCCCGCTCTCTCTTTCTCTCCCGCTCTTTCTTTCTCTCCCGCTCTTTCTTTCTCTCCCGCTCTTTCTTTCTCTCCCGCTCTCTCTTTCTCTCCCGCTCTCTCTTTCTCTCCCGCTCTCTCTTTCTCTCCCGCTCTCTCTTTCTCTCCCGCTCTCTCTTTCTCTCCCGCTCTCTCTTTCTCTCCCGCTCTCTCTTTCTCTCCCGCCCACACTCTCTCTCTCTTTCTCTCCCGCCCACACTCTCTCTCTCTTTCTCCCTCTCACACTCTCGCTCACACTCTCTTTCTTTCTCTCGCTCACACTCTCTTTCTTTCTCTCGCTCACACTCTCTTTCTTTCTCTCCCGCTTACACTCTCTCTCTCTCTTTTTCCTGCTCACACTCTCTCTCTCTCTCTTTTTCCCGCTCACACTCTCTCTCTCTTTCCCGCTCACACTCTCTCTCTCTTTCCCGCTCACACTCTCTCTCTCTTTCCCGCTCACACTCTCTCTCTCTTTCCCGCTCACACTCTCTCTCTTTTTCCCGCTCACACTCTCTCTCTTTTTCCCGCTCACACTCTCTCTCTTTTTCCCGCTCACACTCTCTCTCTCTTTTTCCCGCTCACACTCTCTCTCTCTTTTTCCCGCTCACACTCTCTCTCTCTTTTTCCCGCTCACACTCTCTCTCTCTCTTTTTCCCGCTCACACTCTCTCTCTCTCTTTTTCCCGCTCACACTCTCTCTCTCTTTTTCCCGCTCACACTCTCTCTCTCTTTTTCCCGCTCACACTCTCTCTCTCTCTCTTTTTCCCGCTCACACTCTCTCTCTCTCTCTCTCTCTCTTTTTCCCGCTCACACTCTCTCTCTCTCTCTCTCTTTTTCCCGCTCACACTCTCTCTCTCTCTTTTTCCCGCTCACACTCTCTCTCTCTCTCTTTTTCCCGCTCACACTCTCTCTTTTTTCCTTTATATAATTTGCATTCTCTTCTACCTATTGCTCCTTCAATTCAGTTATACTAGTGTGATTATTTAATTATGTCACGATTTCTTGCTCCCATATGTATGTAAATTGCTTGACCATTTCAAAGGCAATTATTTTGTATGAAATCATTCCTCCTCCTGTATCATTACTCGCCATAACTTCCCAATGATAATGAGACCATCGCTTCCTTCTCAAGTCGATGCTTCCTCTTCTCATGTTGCCCATCTTATTATACACAATCCATTTTTCATCACGACTATGCAAGAAACAGATTAATTTCACCCTGTTTAATATGATTAATGCAAATCTCGAGAGATGTGAAGTTTTTGTCTTTCAACTCAAATACAACTCATTCATCAAGCGCTTTTCTTGTTTACTTCTGTTTCTATCGTATTGTTTGCAATCAATGGTTCCAGTTGTTCAGTTTGCTAGGTGTTCTCAACACTTAGCTTTGCGAATCATTTTCTACTCGATAAATTGAAATCTTTGGCTCATTTATAAAAATTACAAGAACAACACTGCTTCCATTGTATGTTAATATGAATGTTTATATTGCTGTAAAAACATTACAGAATGTCGGGGAAATTCAAAAGAAGGTTGAAGAAGAAATTGATTGCCGAACAATTTGGGTAGATTTATAGTTTTCGTGAACGACACAGCTCGAGTATTTTAATGTAAATTCGGAGAAATTACAAAAAACAGCTGAGTTCTAGTCTAGTGCAAATCTGAAATCTTTTTTCATCTCACATATATTGTCAATCTATTCTTCCTAAAAGAAGTCGATCTATATGGAAACCTCAACCTCAAGATGAAATTGCTAATAATTATTAGTAATTTCATCTTGAGGTTGAGGATTATAATCAACCATAATTTGTGTGTCTGTTTATATATATATATTGTTTTTAAATTCCCGAAACAGTTTTTCATGGTAAACAACTGATGATCCCTTAAAATAGTGTTAGAAATAAACTAATATAATAACTGTAAAAAATAAATTGACTTACATGAGTGATTTTCCACTGGAAGACTTGGGACTATAAGTTGTTTTTTTTTTTTTGTTTTTTTTAATATAGTTTTAATGGTTGAGAAACTTCCGAGACTATATATATATATATATATATATATATATATATATATATATATATATAATCATGAGCGCTTAATAATAGGGAGTAACTCTATTATTAATAGGGAGTTACTTTCCAATTACCATATATATATATATATGGTAATTGGAAAGTAACTCCCTATTATTAAGCGCTCATGATTTATTACTTAACTATTTTTACAAGGAATGAATACAAGAGTTTATAGCATGTTGTTTAATTTAGAAGTCGGCATGGGTGCCAGCATTCGCCACCAGCTTCTCAAGCTGCCTCAGAATTGCATCAACTGATTTCACAAGGAACATTTTTTTTCTAATGAGCCACGATTTATCAAGGACGGAAAAACACTCAAGGATAAGGGTTAATGAGGTGGATAGATTGACAGTTAATTTGAAAACACTCAAAACGACAGCCGACCTAGAAAACAGCAGTTTTTCCTCCTTTGTCATAAATATCGCTCATTGAATGTGGGGTCTACAAGACTAAATAGGGACTATTACTTCAGATTATGTGAATTTTCCTTATCCACTCTGGTAGTTTCAGTATTCTTGGTTTCATGTAATGTTCCTTCTGTGTTTCTAGTTGTGTTTACGCAGTGTTATTCTATTTCAGTATATCTGTGATTGATCAGCATTATTTGATTATGTAAGTTGGTTTCTGCACTCAAGTATTTTTCTTAATATTTCAACCGTTTTCATCAGTGTCGTGCTTTGTATGGTGTCTATCCTCCATTTTTCTACTTTGATCTAGTCTTTTTAGAACTATTTGTAAGACTATGTGCCCATCCCTCGACAACTACCGACCCCAACGCTTTCTCCTTCATCTTCTGTTCTGGCCATTTAGTCTATCGCACTGATGATCGCCGAGGGCACAGGAACTGGTTTACAAGTGTAGAAAAACAAAAACAATGCAGACTCACAAAAGAAAACACAAATTCCGACACATTGTGCACAAATCAGTCGTGCTCTGAGTGTGTGTGTGTGTGTGTGATACCATTGCGGAAAAGAACTCTTCAAACGCTAACATCCACATCTTTAAGTTCACATATATTAGCTAAGAACTAATCGTAATTAGATTGTCTGTCAAGGCCGTCATTGTTGTGGCTCGTCAGCTCATCTCATCACCTGCTCATCTACGCCCGACTTTGACTCAAATCTGATCGTGTCTTTTCCGAGCTGCCAACTGCCACAAACTTGTCAATTCAAAACTATCGTAAACTCCTAAATATATTGACTCAGGACTGGAAATCCTAAGTTTGCCCTCTCTGCTGCTTCCAGCCGACTATTCATCCTACTGTGCGCCATTTCCTAACATTCTCTGTGTCTGGGAGACGGGCTACAGTCCACAGTATCACAATTTATAGTGCTCTACTATTATTAGTATTACAGTTCTTCATGTTCCATATTCCTTTCAGCTCTCTGGCAAGCTCCATGTATTTACTTAGTTTTTCTGCTTCCTTGTCTTCACCCTGTGAATTGCTGGGATGGCAAAATCTACTATTTGGCATGTGTTTTCTTTGTTCACTATTATTATGTCCAGTCTTCTTTCTTAGATAAGTTTGTATTTATTTCCATGTCCCATAAGACTTTATTTCTTTCATTTTCCACTACTAACTCTGGTTTGTGCTTGGACCATTTGTCTGAATGTTCAAAGTGCAAATGTCTGCATAGTTCCCAATGGACAACCTTCCTTATGCAGTTTTCTGTTTTTTTATTTTATTATTGCTTTTGGGCTAGTTTGCTGCATTCGCTTATGATGTGCTTTACAGTTTCACCCCCTTGCCAAATGTACTATTTTCCTGAGTCTTGTCGATCTTAGCTTTTATGGAATTCACATTATTGGATTTCTGGAATTATTTAGTTCCCATTATTGGATTTATTTATATTTTTTGTTCTATTTTTATTTAACTTGTGGCGTGTCAGTGTTACCTGGTTATGTGGTTGGTTTCCACACCCAAGAGTTTTCCTTATTAGTAGTAGTAGTATATTTAATCTTTGAATGCACAATGTATAAACTGTGCTCATTCATAATTTTAAGTGAACAGTGTATAAAGTATGCATTCTCTCTCTCTCTCACATACACACAGATGTTTGCCTTATATATATATATATATATATATATATATATATATAATGGTGTATCTAGTCATAGACACTTTAACAAAATAAGATGTAATAGCAATTTTTTAATTAAAAAATACAGTAATAAATTGTAGAAATCTTGACAAAAAGTCAAATGCCATAATTTATGCTATAAATTTCAAAATCCAAATCTTTTCAAAAATAAAAGAAAGAAAATTCAAAGATCTCAACCTGTTGTATCCCCAATACGCCTCCTAACCCTAAACCCCCATCGAATAGTTGCAGATATCTAAATCAATCATTTATTAGGTTTGCACGACTTATTTTGACATAAAGAATTAAAATATATGTGAAAATTGAAGCATTGTAAAAACATATCCAGCGAATCCTTCGAGTGTCCTTCAGAAAAAGAAAAAGATTTTTATTCTTGAAAACTTGAGATTCTCGAACACCGACCAAATGATCTGTTGAGCCTTAAATTTTGCTGAAATGTTACTAACAAAATTAACAGCTTGAAAGGGTAATGGATCAACCACACGTGATTGAGAAAGAGACTTTGTATGTATAGCCTCTGCCTCTCTCTCTCGCTCTCTTTCTCTCACTAAATGAAGTACCTATCTGTCTGCACAAGACTTGTGTGAACATCATAAATCTTATTGCACTATTTCCATTTTTATTTTTATTTTCGGAAAATTAACAAATTTTATTGAACTCTGAGGTCATTTTCCTCTACAATGACAAATTCAAATTCTAAAACAAAACATAACCATGACAATCAGGTTATAGCCGGACTTGAATTTTGAGAGAGAGAGAAAAAAAATTTAAGTAGATACGAAATCAGAGTTCACTTTAAACATTATACATACCTTGTAAATTTCTACCCCCTTCAAAAATCAGTTTTATCTCCTAAAAATAAAAATAAAAGTATTTAAAATAATGTTTGTTCAAAACACATAATTCACAATTTTTTTTTTTTTTTTTTTTCAGTATGGTTTTCTGTATTAAAATTATACTCGGTAAATAATACATTGTATTATTAGCTGCTTATAAACACTCATTAATGTTTAATTAAATGATAATAATTATTTTAATACAAATAATTTATTTTTATTAGTTGTTTTGTTTTTTTTTTTAGAAGGGAGGGGGGTATTTAAGTTTAAGGAGAGTGCAATGCTATTCAATCATGATGATACTTATACCAGGCCTGGCAAACATGCGACTGAAGTCCACGACTGGGGGCGGACATGTGAAGACCAAAATTATTACTAAATAATAATTACTGAGAAAAGTTTTAGTAAAGAATTTCTTAGTAATGTCCAGTAATTAGTTAATTAGCAACTATACATATTATAAGGAAGCAGCTTACAATTATTGATTTATTTCCATAAAATCGATATAAAAAGAAAGAAAAAAATATATAAAAGAACAAATGCACAAAAAATCACTTTATTCAACATGAATTAAGTCAATTTGTTTATATTGAGTAATTGATATAATGCAATCAGAAAGCAAGTTCAGCATTTTACAAAATCAAATACTTTTTGAACAAATAATGTTCAAAGAAACAAGTTTGATAATTTTTTACAAAAGTTTAGAGGTTGTACAATTTGTTTTGCAGAAGATAAAGAAAATACTTATATCTTTATGATACAAAAATACATATTGTCTTAATTTTCCAAATAGTCTATGGTATATTCACCAAACATAACAAAGTTAAACCTACTGCTTAGCAAACATCAGTTAAACCATCAGTTGCATGTATGTTCAATGGCTAAACTAGTATCCCTTGTTAATGATTTAATTCTTTTTCCTTATTAGCTTCCCATTTTTTGTGTCATTTTTTTTTCAAAGTTAGAAATAAATAAATGGTTTTCATCATTTAAATTTGATATCACCTTTTTCAGTAGATCATTTTTCTTAAGGTTGCCATAAATTTCAAAACCTTTTACATAAGCTGAATTCTTTCTGAAGTACCCTCTTCATTTAATAATGGGTGCGATTTAATTGCTGCTACGGTTTGATCAGAAAAAGCTTTTAAACAATCAAAAATGTTTGTCGCTCAACAGATTTTAGGTAAACTGTCACATCAGTTAGTTTTGATAATTTAACAAACTGAGCTTTTTCCTGTTCGTAAAATACCTTTTACAACTTCCCATTTTGCTAACATCAGGGTGTTAACACGTAATCACATTAAAAAAAGTAGAATCTCTTTCTGGATAGCAGAGGGTGTTAATCTACAATAATACCAAAAATGTCACGTTTCATTTATTGAACAAATAAAATGAAGGGGATAATTAATAATAATAGCTTATTTAATTAGTAATAATTTGAATTTATACCACATCGGCGATTATTAAGTATAATTTTCTTAACTAGCAATTTTGCTAAGTAAATGTATTTTCCATTTCATTCGCTGACTGCAAGAAGAAACTGTGTATAAAAAAAATGAGAATATTTTTTTAATTAACAAGAAACCTTGAAATTATTATTATCCCCTTTATTTTATTTGCTCAAACATCAAATTTTCTTTAAACAATATGTTTTAACTTATTCCTTTTTGCTTTTAAAATCGTTCAAACAATGTTCCAAGTTTATTTTCGTGTCAAAAGCTTTTTATTTTAGTCTAAAACTTTTCAAAGTATTTTTATATAAGAAAAGCACACAAAAAAGCAATGGCAACCAACGATTAAAACATTGATTAAAGTTCAATACTCAACACTTTAAAAAGTGAATTACAATTTTATTTCATCACAAGAAATAAATTTAAGAGCAACACAGTTTTGGCAAATACCAAGCTATATGAGCGAGAAAATCCAACGCTCTCTATGTTACAATTGGGCCCTCTTTAAAATTTTTGCAGTGTATTTTAAAAAACAGTTGTAAAATTATTAAATAAAGTTTAGTGAATTTAATACTGACATAAATTTGATAATAAATAACATTGTTAATAAATTACATTTTTCATTATTATTATTCTAGCGGTTAAAAAAAATTACATTCTGTTTTTTGCTTTTGTTTATTACAAAAGGACAGTCAACAAATAACTTTTTTTTTAAATTATAATTTACTTTTAACAGAATTTAATGAATTTAAAAGGAAAAATAAAGAAGTTAAAACATACGTTGATATTTCTTTAATAATAGGGGTGGGACGTAATGGGTGAAAATTTCAGATTCATGCGAGTAGTATTTTTTGTGTTCATTTATACATAAATAACACTAAACAATCAAACATTTTGAAAATTTTGCAAAATTCAGAAGGTGCAGGCCAATAGTTTTTGGCTATTTTACATTCATGAAAACCCTTTCACAGCCTGAAAATGGTCCTAAATTAAAGTACTATATCAGATTTAACCATCTATATCCATTCATAGCTTTTGAGGATGTTTTAGGACCTGCAATGATGCATGAAACCACTTTTTCACCGAAAAATGATGGATTTTGAGTCTCGTGGAGCCCTAATGGCTATTTTTGGCCTGCACCTTCTGAATTTTGAAAAATTTTCAAAATGTTTGATTGTTTAGTGTTATTTGTGTATAAATGAACACAAAAAAATACTACTCGCATGAATCTGAAATTTTCACCCATTACGTCACACCCCTATTAATAACAAATGGCACTATTTTCTTTTAGACGATGTGTCAGAATTTGCTATAAAAGTTCATTATAAAATAATATCCTGACAAAAAGTGTCGTTTAAACCAAGGATCCATTTTATCCAACACAATATCAAGTGAAATACAACAGTCCTTGTTCTACAATTGAACCAATATTTGCTATTACAAAGTACACTTTTTTAAAACACGCTTTTTTTTTTTACTTAGTTCACCCCAAACAAGACAAGTTGCCACTGTAGACGTAAGGGGCTACTGAGAATTAGGGTGAAAGTTTGGGGGGTTCATCCTAAATTGGGAACTGTGCAGCGAGATGCTTATTAACATTAGTTTTAAATTTCTGCATGTCGGTATAGTTGGGGAAACAGAGAGCAGGGATGGAGTTCCAAAGGCCGGCAGCTCAAAGAAAGAAGCTATTGGAGTAGAAAGCTCTCTGGCATCTGGGGACCTCCACAGTGAATGGATGGGATTTAGCTGATTGTCGGGTAGGTCGAGTGTATTTACGTCAAAGGGACACCAGAGCAGGAAGTTCATCGGAGCACGTTCCATTGAAGTACTTGTAAAACAAGCACAAGGATGCCACATTGTGGTGATGGGACAAGGGCTGGAGCTTGGTGGATAGTGAGGGACCTATTAGATTAGATACTCTTTTTTGGACCTTGTCTAAGAGGGAGAGACTAGTGGATGGTGCACCAGCCTAGATGTGACAACAATACTCCATGTATGGGCAGATGGTGGCTTTGTAGAGATACAGGATACTGTCAGGTGTGAAAAATTTTCTAGCTCGGTAGAGGGAGCCCACTTTCTTTGCAGCAGCTTTAGCAATGTATTCTATGTATTTGTTTCAATTCATGTTACCTGTAAATGTTAGGCCAGGGAGTTTGAACGTTGGACTCTCAGGTAGGGTGTTATTTGCAATGGCAATCAGTGGTGAAGAGGTTTCTTGTAGTTATTGAAGGAAAGGAGCTTTATCTTAGCAGCATTAAATGTTACTATCAATTTATGACCCCATTCCACTACAGACTGGAGGTGATTTTCTACGGATTCAGCCATTGTGTCTGATATGTACGCATCTGTTTTGCGAACATGACAGCTTTTGGCCTTAAGTAATGACTCGTGAGTAGAAAAATAAAAAAATAATCTATTTTGTAATGAAACGATTTCACGATATACATATTTGTTTATATGTTAATCAAATATATTTAATAATTTGAATGGCCAATGTACAAATATAAAAGGGTTTATTACTATAAGTGAACAATGCAATAGGTAGTTATAAGTTGGGTAACTGACTTGTAATATACAGGGGAAACAGCCAGGCTATACTCATACTGCCGCCATACTCCGAGTCGAAGCTAACATAGTCGTCGTTGAGATGCTACTCTGGATAGTTCATTGTATAAAGTGTCAGTACTTTCTCTACAAAAATATTAACTGAAGGAATAAATAATAACCATTTTTTATTTACATTATTATTCACATGTTTCAGACTGATTTTGGTTGATGTGTAGTGGTCATAAACATAGACCTATTTTCTCCCTCCGAAAAATGTCCCTATTGAGTGAGCTGGTCACACACTGACCAATCAGCCTGCAGCGCGCATGGATTCCTTCTGTCGGCTGAAGAACTACTTCAGCCCCTTTGGGAATCAGGAGCGGTCAGCAGAGAGACCCCGGTCAGCAACGAGGAAACACTTCTTCCTCTCTCTCCTGCCCCTGTCCACTGGACGTGCCAGCAACTACTGTCTTCGCCTGAAAATAGTTGCCCACAGACATCCAGCAGCTCTAAGAACTTTCTACTTTCCTCTTCCTCTCTCGGATGTAGGGAACATGAAGGGGGCTTACCTGCGAAACGTCCTCGTGTTTGTCTGTCCTGTGCGCTGCGGATGAAAGAAAGGAATCCAACATGGCGTCCATGAACCTTTATTACATACGGTTCACACAGAGTCTCGCAAAGTCTTGTTGCACGCATGCAAATTAGGTGTGCCTCAGTATAATAAAAGCGGCTCTCGTACCGTCTCATTCGACTCGGTGCGAAGCAAGTGCATGTGTAACGAACGGTGAGAGCTGCTTTGGAAGTTGACAGTGATTTGCGACCTTCGTTATTACTTTCTTCCACCTTTCTGAATAAACTCTTTTCGTTGTTGTTATAAAGAGGTTTTGTTATTTTATTTCGTGTCTTAAGCATAAGAAAGGGACAATGTTCCCATTCGTTACAGATGCACTGTCCAACTTTCTTCCACCTATACCAAATGGTATAGGTAACCTTTTTGAATAAAACCCTTTTCGTTGTTGTTATAAAGAGGTTTTTTTAATTTTATTTCGTGTCTTAAACACAAAGATAGGGACAATGTTCCCATTCTTTACAGATGCACTGTCCGGTTTTCTTCGGGCACGTTTTGTCATTTTTCGGTAATTTTCTGGGAATATCAAACTGAACCCTTCATTTAATTAACTAAAGTAAAAAAGTAAATGTTTATGAATCAGAATGGTACAACTTTGTTGACCGGTTTGATTTTGTTGTCGGAATTCTTGCAGGAATGACCACGTAATGGTTGCCAATATCCCTAAGTGAAAGTGGTATTATGGAATCAACTGGATTCAAACTTGGCACACCTAGATCGTCAGTCCATGCCGTTATCCACTTAACCACCGTCACCGCCCTAATTAACTGATACTAGAAATCTAAGGGGGCATGGGATGCAGTATTAAAGCAAACGGATTAAGTAAAGGGTTCAATTTGAAATTCTTGGCCGGTTAGACTACAATAAAAAAAAAAAATTTTTTTAAAATAAATAAAGAAATAAAAAAAAACTCTGGAGAAGGCCGGCGTGTATAACTGTCGAAACGTGAAAATGGCAGCTACCAAGAATAGTGTAAATAACAATACTCTATCTCAGAAATGGATTATTTATTTACTAGTATACCTACCCAGCATTGCACGGGATGCAGTAAATTTATTTTTTTATTTTTAAACTTAGACAACTCCTATTATATTCTTCAATTTAAAATCAGTTATCTCCCCTTGCTGATTTTTTATTTTTAGATGATTATTTTAAAAAATGTTTCATATTAGTAGTCGTCTATGCTGGGCTAAGAAATTTATTAAATAAATTGTAGCTAAGTACATTATTATATTACCAATAACACAATATAACAATAACAAATGAAAATTGGCTAGTCAGAAGCAAAGTTTGATTTGTCAGCTTAAATGCTATTTGAGTCTGAATTTAAAAATCCAACATGGTAACATTATATGTTAGGTTTTCTAACAGTGTGTTTTTTTGTTTTTTTTTCTGTACTGGAAAAAAAACACGAAACCCTATCTCATTTAAAACACTAAAAACACATTTGCAGATGACGGCTACATATAACGCATACGCAATTAATTAACATGACAACATTATAACAAGCTTTTCTTTCCCCTCCTTCCTTCTCCCTCTTCCCTTCTTCTTCTCATTTTTATGCGTATGTCACTTGTTGTTTAGTAGCCTCGAAGTTGGCCCTTTAGTTAGCGTCACAATTTGTCAAAAGCCGTTGCGCGATTAATTCCGCCCGCCTGTAATTGAGATGAAAATTAGACGAACATTGATCTATTTATGACCACCAATCAGCTGTTCGCCGAGAGATAGAACATCTCTACCAGCACCCATCTCTGCCTATACCCCGGTTTTACCACACCCAACCCCCCCCCCCCCGCCTTGCACCTCCAAACACACCCCTCTCTTTCTCTCAAGAGGGAAGGTGTATTCTGTCACTTCCCCCTTATCGCCTTGGGAATTTATCAGTTTGACAATTGCAAATATTGCAAATGTGTTTATGAGGTGAATGCGGAAATAAAGAAAAGAATTGTTAAAGAATCTTACCAAAATCTACAAACTTGAAAAACAAGGAAGCAATGATAAAAGACTCAAGATTCTTCTTCCTCTTTTAAGAAATAATAATGTTTACCGTTTTGTTTAGAATCATCTTTGGTTAGTATTTATTATTAGCATAATAATTTCTTTTCTTATTTTTAATACAACATTTGTAAAAAAAATAACAAGGAATATTAATTGAATGAAGATAAATGATGCTTTGTTCTTGGTCGGTTGGCCTCATCTCGCATGTAACTGCTTCTTCGTGGTCATCTGTCAGAGTCAACTAACACTAGAAGAGGAGTGAGGCTTTTTTAAGTCTTTTATTCAACCAGAATCAATCGTGAACATTGAGCATAGACTGAGATAACCAGTGTGGACTTTTATATGCATAACTCTTTCATAAATGGGCAAGTCAAACTGCATAGAGTGAGTGAGGGTGACAATAATAGACTGAAACGCGGTAAAAGATGGATAACTTGGTTAGTAAATTGCAAATTATGGCTAATTAGAACAATTATAATGGATTTTTTTTTTGTCCCCCGATTTATAAAATCGGGGGACTTATGAGGCATGTACGTCTGTCCGGATTTTTCTCCGCAACCATCCATTGAATTTCTCTGAAATTTTGCATGGTCGTAACTTTGGTCAGGTTAGAAAGTGACATTCTCCGATTTAAAAAAAAAAATCTGGTTAGCCCCCCAGGGGGTCAAAAGGCCCCGAAATGGCAAAAAATGAAACTTGGCCAAAATGTGGAGGCAATTGTTCCTAATAGAAAATAAGTATCGCTGACCTTGGAAAAAATCTGGTTCGCGCCCTCAGGGGGTCAAAAGCCCCCAAAATGGCAAAAAATGACCCTTTTCTCCCATAACGTTTGATCCATCCATTCACTCTTTCTGAAACTTGGCCAAAATGTAGAGGCAATTGTTCTGGATATAAAATGAGCATCCTTGACCTCAGAAAAATTCTGGTTCGAGCCCCCAGGGGGGGGGGGGGGGCCAAATTGCCCAAATTTATTGCATTTTACACTCGTCACATCGAGTCACATACAGAGGGGGACCACGCACGCGCGGCTTGTTCTCTTTAAACATAACTCAATCACAAAACTACCGAATATTTTGACATGTATTTTGTGTGATTAAAATATAGGGAAACAAACGTTGATTAACTCAGCTTTAAGAATGAAGAAGGGGATATTTTTCCATGAGTATGAACAGGAATGTTACATCACCTCCTTACACTTGGAGCATCCGGAATTATTGCATTTACATAATCACATTCAAATAAATTAAAAAAAAAAAAAAAGAAAAAAAAGAACTAAGTCACAGATTCTCTTCGTGATATAAAACCCTGTATAATATTAGGACATGTATGGAGAATTGTATCTTTAAGTATTATATAAAGAAATGGTATTTACAGGAACAATTAGGATGTTTCATTTATGTAATGATTTTGAAAAGCCTGTTTTTATAAAAAGCTGCCTATTATTGATTTTTAATTTTATTATTTTCATCCATATAAGCAACAGCTTTGTGTATAAATTTAGTGCGAAAGTCATAAAAAAATCAAAATAATGAATCTTTCTGTATCCCTTTTATTAATAACAAACTGTGCCTACTCACCATTGTCCTGGATTCATTAATGTTTCCTTTTTTTTCTTTTTGTGAATACACACGTGGTCATATAATGGTACGAGTGGTCTCATCAACAATAACAAGTGCAGGTTCTGCCACACAGACGTAGAGAGTGTGAGCCACCTGACATCAACTTGTAAGGTTCTCCTGGGGGATGGCTATTATACAATGCGACACAATGGAGTGTGTAAATATATTCACTGGACTATTTGTAAAAAGTTGAATATCCAGTGTAGCAGCAAGTCCTGGGAGCATATACCAGAACAGTTGGAAATAATTTATACACCATCCACTATGACTATGCAATCCCTACAGCTACATATCTAGAAAATGGAGCTGTTAAACCTGACATCGTAGTATGGGACAAATGGGAGAAAGTAGCAACCCTAGTTGAAGTCAGTGTCCCTAATGATGCAGGATTGAACAGAGCAGAAAGGGAAAAGATTACGAAATACCAAGGTCTTATGTACGACATGAAAAGAAACTGGAATCTTAGGAAAATCTCCATCATACCAGTAATTATAGGAGCAACAGGACTAATGAAAAAGAATTTTAAAATGCTATCTGACGAGTATATCTGGTGAACCGAATGCAAGAGAAATACAAACAACTGCACTTAAAGGGACGGTTAGAATCTTAAAAAGATCTCTAGGTTGGAGTGTCTGAAATAGCCGGTGAATGTCTGGCATCCGGTAGGATCCCTCATCTCCAGCAAAAACAGAAAGATAAGAAAAATAAAAAAAAGAGAGTATCAATATAGATGAAAAAAGAAATGATCATATGAGGGGAAATAACTTCTACTTGGACCTTCAAGTGAAAATAGGAATTATCTTACATTTTATGAAGCTATAAATGTTTTGTTCAAAGTCGGCTGGTTTTTTGTATAATAAAGACTTCATTCTCAATACTTTAGTGAAAGCAAAATAATGTTCAGCCTATTATAATATGCAAGAAATACATAATATAAGCAAATGTAATTAAGAAAGTTGTAAAAATGGAGCAATATCAATATTGATTTTTTTAATTTTTTTATTGAAGATTTAAACAACAGCAGCCATTTAACTTTTTATTAATGACATAAGCTTATTTTTGCTTTTTAGGTAATTATTTGAAAATGTATCCATTTTTACCAATCATCTGGGTCGGAATAAGTATATATATTTTTTTAAACTGAAGTAAAATGCATAATATTCACGCAAAGAACATGGCGCATTAATTAGCAATACACATGAAAAAATTTAAATTGCTTAAAATATTTCAATAATGGCATATATAGAAAGAGCTTGATGATCTAAGAAAGAATCTTTTTAAATTTTTTAAATCTGACTAAAAATAAGGAAGTTATGACTATTTTTGTGCCTCGCACAATTAGATATTTTCCCCTCTTTAAGACCATATGCGTTTCGTCACATTTTTTACACTAATTTTTCAGTAAAAATGTTATATCTTTGTTAAAACACAAGATTAAGCAATGAAATTTACCATATAAGTGTATTTTTGTACAAGGAATCAGAATGTGCCACTGAAAATCTCCAGAAATTAATGTTTTCCAAGTAATCTGCACTAAGTGCACATAAATATGCTGCAATACCTTAAAAATACCATGAATCCATTAAAAGAAAGAAGTTAGAAAACTCAAAGTTGAATTGTAATACATTTTATGTACAAGAAACAAAATTCTAAGACTGTTTAAAAGTGAATATATTGCAAGATTTCTTTGGCATTATTGTAGATTAACACCTTCCGCTAACTCACCCCCTTGCTACCCCAAAATATGAGATTCTACTTTTTTTATTTAGGCAATTACATGTTAACACCCTGAAAAACTTGGCAGAAAGAAAGAAACAAAAACAATTATTTTAGAATTTAGAGTGGGGATTAGTTTCACATGTATTTAATGTAGAATAATTCACCATTTCCGGGTCACTCTAGCGTCGTTTTAGAGCATTAATCAATTTTTTTCTATGGAAAATAAATCCTGTGCGTTTTTTTTTTATGGGCGTCTGCTTTTTTTTTTATTTTATTTTTTTTTTTTTTTTTTAGACGATTATGTGTGGTTTTAATGGGCTTTTTGTAGGATTAGGGCTTGCCACTCGGACTTAGTATTAGTGATAAAGTTAAGGAAGGGGTTTTGTTTTAGATGGAGGTTGCCATTCGCACTTAGTGTAGGGTTAAGGGAGTTTTTTTAGAGGGTGGCTTGCCACTCATATTTAAGGTTAATGGTACGATACGTTCAAGAAGGCATTTTTAGGAGGTGCGTTTGTTAGTCGTACCTAGAGTTATTGGTAGAGTAATTATTTATTTTATAATTTCACTAAAAAGCAAGAATTACCGGGAAATCAGAGATCATTTTACATTAAATTTATATGTGAAACTGATCCCCCACTCTAAATTCTAAATTTTTTTCACCAAGACTTTAAGGGTGTTCACACGTAATCGCCTAAAAAAGTAGAATCTTATTTTTTTTTTAAATTGGCGACTAGAAAGTCATTACTACTAGAAGTTCGAAAGTTGAGTGAAAACCAGTATTTCTGTAAGTATTTTTTATAAAAGAACCAAATAGGATGATTAACTTTTAACCACAAAAAGTATTTTTGTCTTACTTTTTACTAGCAGCCATTGTTGACTTTTGCTCAAAAAAAAGAACAATATTTTTTAGGATAAGGTAATTTAAAATTACTATTACTGAAAGACAAAACGACGTACAATTATAATTTTAATGCATAAAAAAAGATGAAAGATTAATTTATTTACTAGTTGGGTACGAAAAATGTAAGAACATTTTCTATATTCATATTTTCAAATTTTTCAAATTCGTTCTAGAATGAAAATAAACAAAAATCGCCTCGTGTTTATAGCTGCTATTACTGCTGCTACTACAATCAGTTTTTCAAACTATAAATAGAAAACGCTTTTTTTTTCCGGATAGGAAATTAAATATTATCACTATCAAAAGAGAACACATATATACAATTATAATTTTAATGCATAAAAAAGTAAAAAGATTGATTTACTTACTAATTAGGCGACGGAAATGTATTTTTCAAAAATGTTCAACCGACGCCGTGTTTAAGGATTATTTTTTAAATTTCAAAAAAATGAATGAGCCGAATTACTTTGTACACCGACAAACATTAAAAGTGATGTTTCCCCTGATTGGTTTCCAAATTTCAGGACGAAATTGCGCACATAGGCGTGGTACGAGACTTTTAAACAAAGGGGGGGGGTAAAAAAAAGTGACGTAAATTGCTGAAAATAGCGTTAACATTTTTTGGCCTTTATTTGCTCAAAACTCTTAAAAATATATAATGTATATTATTATTCATGAATGCACCTGAAAGGATATTCATTTCCTAACAAAATGATGGTATTTTGAGCACTTAAAGTGCTTTAGTTTTTAAGATATGACTATTTTAATAGAACTACCCTGAAAGCTGTGATTATCCAAACCGTTTTCTGGTCGATGTGTATTGCTACATTAATAAAAAGGAAGAAATCGCTTGTCGGAATCAAATATAGATCTGTCACATGCAATGCTACTTAGGTCTATAAAGAGGAAAATCCGTCTGGCTTAATTTTATATATTAGAAGAAGGCTAGAAATTTTTTTTAACATATTGTATGTTCAAAATTGAAAAAAGAATCTTCACGGTCGAACGTACTCAAACAATACATTTGTTCAAACCACATTAAGTCCTATTTACTGTGCTGAATAAAACATTGTTCTATTGTATGTTATTGGTTTATTATTTATTTGAATTTATAGAAATTGAAAGTTGTTTTTTGTTTGTATTTTGCTGTCTTTTTTAACTTTATAGTCTTACTCGTTTTCAAATTATTATTCTTTTTTTTTTTTTAATTTTTCCACAACGATGCAAGAAATATGACATGTCACGTGTTTTTTTAGAACAGATATAAATTTCAATGTTGTGAAGAACATTGCAGGATTTTATATTAGATTAGTTCAACTCTGAGCTCATCATTTTTTGCTAGTTTCTCTGAATGATGTATTAATAACAGTAAAAAGGAAATTAAATCATATTTTTGGATTATTCTGATATCTGTTCTCATCTTGATTTTTTTTTTTTTTTTTTTCATTATTTTATGGAAATCGCTCCAGACAAGACATAAAGCCACTTGATGTAAGGAGCTAAAAAAAAACTACTACTACTACAAGGTCGAAAACTAGCTAGCGATAAGTGTTAGATGGATAGATTCCGACCCAGAAAACAGCAATTATTCCCCCTTTGTCAGAAACATCACTAATAGAATGTGAGGACTAAAGGACAAAATAAGGGAAACGAGAATTACGAGACTGGCTAAGATCAAAGTGTAGTATCTGTTCCGATGGATACTGCACCCCATAAACTGGTATTGTCTTGGCCTTCGGGGCTTGATTTACGTCTGTCTATGGGTCTGTCCTGTGCAGTTCTAGGAGTTCCACCCTCCCAGGCTTCGCCCCCCCTCTTTGGGGAGGAGTAAGTTTATTGCTTACTGCCTGAGGCGCCCCTACCGGGGAATGCCGACGGGGCTGCCCAGGCAATTTTTAAACCCCACTTTCCCGACCCAACCTTGGGTCACATCTTACTTGTGGGAGTAAGATAAAAACTGGCCTTGTGCCTAACTCCTGGAGAGGAGTAAATCAATACTCTCCTTTTATTCACATATATTGTTATATTCACAATGTAATCTCTTCAGGTACATCTTTTTCAACTTGGGAACATTTGAGTCAAATTCAAGTCTGCACAGAAATTCAAACTGAACCCGTTAATTAATCTCTGAGGGTAGATTGTTCTCATTCCATCAGCCTTTAACTTTAATAATAACATAAGTTAACACTTCTATCCAGTCATGACTGATGAAATGGAAGCAATTTACTACTGTGGATTAAATAAAGGGTTCAGTTCGAAATTCCATACGAATTGAGATAAAAATTTCCCAAGTTCGACAAGATGTACCGAAGAAGGTTAGACATTACATCGGTTGAAACGTGAATATAACCACCAAGATGAGAATAGTAGTTTGAATAATCCAAATAAAAATTATTAATCTTCATCTCAAAAATTCTTAAAATAAAAAATCATTTTGTACTATTATTTTGAAAGTATTTTTTTTTTTTTGTCGAACCATATGAGAGTCCCTCGATGACCGTCAACCCCAACGTTCATGTGGTGGTTTTCTTCATCTTCTTGTTCTGACTGTCGTCACTCGTATTGGCATTGCTGAGGGCAGGCAGTCCATAGTAAAATCAGACATTGCATCAGTTGAAACGTGAATATAACAACCAAGATGAAAATAGTAGTCCGAATAATCCAAATAAAAATTATCAATCTTTATCTAAAAAATTCCAAAATGACAAATCATTTTATACTATTATTTTTAAAGTATTTGTTTGATTTTGTCCGTTTACGGCATATCAGCCCTTTTGAGGTCAAACGACAGCTACTATTTTACCCAAGTTGGGAAAGAGGTGTTCATTCCTTAATGATATTACAGTCTAAGTGAATCTAATAAATCCGACTGAATTTGAACTTGGCTTAATCCAATTCCTTATTTAGTGTGGGGATGTGCATGATTGGCTTAACATCACAGACTATGGAATTGATTATGCTGAGTTCAAATTCAATCCAATATTCTGGTTTATTTTCGCACTAATACCATTGGGAAATGAACCCATAGTCCCCCTCCCTCATCTCTGGATAAAATAGCAAATTGTGTTGAATAAATCTAACATATTGTGAAAAAAGAGGTGACGATACTCACGCGGACAGAAGGGGTCGACCGGAAGGTGAAACCTGATGACTTCGAACCTTTTATACGAGTAGAGAAAGCAGTCGATTGTTATAAAATCTTCCTCACTACTAGAGAGCGGCATTAACATTGGGCTTGCTCTCAGTCACACCTCTGTTAACCTGTTCCGATACTATATCTTTATTTTGTTACCAAGCTTACAGTTACCCCCCCCCCCCCAGGATTATTCGTCATTAGTTACAACTGTTAATTGACTCCCCGATTTCGGTGGGAAGTCGCAAATCGG
Source organism: Sepiola atlantica (assembly GCA_963556195.1). Classification (NCBI taxonomy): domain Eukaryota; kingdom Metazoa; phylum Mollusca; class Cephalopoda; order Sepiida; family Sepiolidae; genus Sepiola; species Sepiola atlantica. The sequence goes on along the minus strand of OY744521.1, from coordinate 34,606,698 downwards.
CAGACTACAACCTTGACTAATTATTACTGCACTTCTACTATTCATCCCTTTCTACCAGTCGAAAGATTTTTTTTTCAACAATATAAAGTACTCTTGTTGGATTTTGAATCAAACTTTGCTTTTGGCTAGCCAATGATAATTTCTTATTGCTGTACTATGTTATTGCAATATAATAATTTGCTACAATTTATTTTAAAAATTATTTAGTCTCCCTTAAGTTTTAAAATATGGAGACAAATAAAAAAAAATTAAAAAATTTTTTTAAATAATAATGCATCCGACTTAGAACAGCTAGTAATATATGATTCATTTATAATAGATATTATGATTCAATATTAAATAATTCAATGGTTTGATTTAATCAGCCAAACCAAATCATTCATAGTCTATTAGTATCCATTACACCATTTGTGCTGCTCGTTTTTAAGAGTAGCCATTTCATGTAGTTTGCAAGAAATAGACTTAAATCGCTATTTATATAGTTAGCTATGTATATGTTTATATATTTCTATGCTCACTCTTAAACTAATTATGAATTTTGGAACACAAATGCTATGGGCAATGTGGGCTATATTTAGTCTAGTCGTGCAAAGAGAGAGTGGAAGCCCTTCATTAAAATTCAGATGCCTCCGAATTTTGTGAAATTTTAACAATAAGTATTAGACATGAATTAATAAACATTCCCTAAATTTCAGTTTCTTTGGAATATTTTAACGGGTTTTTAGGGGACACAATATGGGCACAACTTACCATTTGAAAATTAAAATATATCAGATTTGCATTGAATTTGATCTTTAGTCATTAGACACTGATTATGCAAGATTCCTTGAATTTCAATTTCTTCTTAAGACTCCTCAAGCTTATTTTCTAGAATCAGAATCATGTAAGAATTCTAGACATAAGGTTTAGTATCATTATATCTTGATTTTAATCTCCGTAAGGGAACATAAGTGTGGCAAAACATTTCTGTTTGTGAGGAAATTCATTTTAACAATCCTGGGACAGGTATTTTTCTAGTCGATTATACAGGGTGAGCCAAAAGTAGGTGGACAGTAAAAAAAACATTTTTTTGTCGAAGCATAAGAGGCAGACTTCAAAGCTGTGTAAATCAAGAAGGAAAAAGTTTTTTTTTACTGTCCACCTACTTTTGGCTCACCCTATATAAAGGAAAGTCGTGTATGTGTCTCACTGAAAGTCAGATGCTACACTTACAAACCTTACATCACCAGATGCAGTGTGACCTCGATCTAGGTATGGCTCAAAAAAAAAATTGTAATATTTATACGCTTGGAGTCACCAAGAAAAAAAATTAGCATGAGAGAGGGGGGTTCATAGGCAGATGACAGTAAAGTGACTTCCGTTTTCTGGTTTGCTCTCTTTTCTTTAAGATTTTGTAAAAGTTTGACACGTTTGCCCACAGCTGGTATCTAGGCCACTGCTTCAAACAACCCAGATTCACCGCTTTCGATATTCTAGAGAACATTATTAAACAAGTGAACCGTACTAACATGGTCTTATGTCTTTAATAAGCAGTTTATGCTAGATTGACCCGTGCACTTCAAATCCAAGATGGCAGTCTGGGAGAAACAAAATTACTACTACCATCATTACCATTGCTGTCATTAGCACACCTGTCAGCATACCCGCACCAAGTCAATTTGAAATATAGGGCCAGCTTGCTTGGAGCTCTCCACCTATGTAACATCAGTACGTGAAAGGGGTCGGAAATTTTTAATGCAAGAAAAAATCACTTTGATTTATTGTTACTAAACGTTTGAAATAAAATGCTAGCAACGAAAATTTTATTTAGGTCAAATAGGAGAATTATCTTTCTTTTTATTGAAACTGTGGCAAAATGAGTTAGAGGGAGATAAAAGATGTGACTTTTAATATAATGTATATGCTAAATATATTTTAAATAATAATAATAATAATAATAGTAAATAATACTGAAAAATGTATCAATTGTTTGACATATTTGGATTACTATATTTCTCTTGGTTATTTTTACAACAATTCAGCCGATATAACCTCTGACTTTCTTTAGGGGCATCTTTTCAAACTTGGGAACTTGTACTGAATTTCAAACTGAACCCTTTATTTAATCCGCAGGAGTAGATTCTTTATTTAATCCATGAGAGTAGATAACTATGACCAGGTAGAAATGTTAAGTAATTTTTATTTCATTCTTAGTAAATTTGACACATTTCTCTTAACCTCTCTTCTAATATAAAAAGTTTAAAGCCTCAACAATCTGAACCGTTTTTTTTATTTTATTTTTTTTTTATCTATTTTAAAGGTATTTACCTAGATGAGCCCAATTGTTGGACTATAGCATAGCAACATTAATTATTTTTTCAGTTTATGTTTCAAAATAAAAACAGGAATTCACAAATGTATCTTTTTTTTTTCCTTTTTTTTTTGGTCATTCATTACTTCATGTTGGCAACAAAACAAATTTTTCTTTAAAAAAGAAATACTTAAAATCAAAATTCAATTATTGGTACTTTATAAATTTTATGAAAACATGAACAAATATTAGAGGAAATGTTTTTAGTTTGTTTTTTTTTCCTTAATAATTTGTTTAATTTTATTTCCTTTATATTTTTCTTTCGTTTTATTTTTCATATTTTTCTTTCGTTTCGTTTTTTATCGTTTTCTTTTCGTTTCTTATGAAAACCTGAACAAATAGAGAAAACATTTAAAAGTTGAGCAAATAAATTGTTTTCAATAGAAGAAAACGTATTTTAAAGTGTCTCAAATAAAAAATGGTCAGAAAATTTCAATAGATTATTTCTTTGAGAAATAAAGACCAGTGCCTTTTCTTATGTTTCTACTTTGTTTATTTTTGTTTTCTTGTTTTTCTTCCTATTTTGGTTTTTTTTTTTGGGGGGGGGGGTTCTAGGTTTCTTTTCTTAATCATTTCTTTTATTTCCTATATATTTTTCTTTTCTTTTTTTTCATCTTTTTTTAGTTTCATTTTTTGTTTTGTTTTTTATATATTTCTTTCGTTTTTTATCGTTTTCCTTTCGTTTCTGTTTTTTGTTTTTTTCATCTTTTCGGGTTCGTTTTTTTCTTTTTCATTTTTCTTTTATTCATCTCTTTCTGTATTTCGTTTTTTTTTTGCTTTGTTTCTTGTAGATGTATTTATTTTGGAATTTATTTTGTTAGTTTTTTTCTTTTTCTTTTTATTTCTGTGTTTTATTTTTTAGCAAAACCCCAAATTGGGAAATGACGCATAAGAACATATTAGCAGTACATAAAGAGTGATAGATATAAAGTGAACGCAGTGTTTTGACATTTTGAAAATACTATTTTATAAAAAAAGTGTCATTCAAATTATAGACTGTTTTTTGTGTGAGGAGTTTGGGATCAGACTCTCATGTTAGAGAATGGCCTCACTCTGGCATACACGATTTATTTGGTAAATTTTGCCGCCTGTCTTGAAAATCAACACGGCGGTTTGTGATGATATAAGAGGCTTAGGGGCAGGAAGGTCCTCCAATACCCAACAATACTATTAGCCAGTCAAAATCACACATTCTGCTCAAGTGCTCTTTTTCTCCATAATGCTTACAGAGCCTATTCTCTCTCTCTCTCTCTCTCTCTCTCTCTCTCTCTCTCTCTCTCTCTCTCATATTTTGTTTCTGATTTTTATAGGTTTCATCTATTTCAGAATTTGAGCTATTTCTCCATATTTAAAAAAAAGGCTTAATCTTTTTTCCTTTTTTTATTTGCTTTTTTTATTATTTTTCTATTATCACTCCAACTCTTTCTCTCTCCTTTAGATGTGTGCTTCAATTGTGCTTCAATTTGAAATAACATTTTTATTGCTAAACGCAGATTAAATGACCGCATCTTATTTTAGAAAAGTCCAAGCATCTCAGCTCTGTCAATCGGTCTGCCACACTTAAGTTTGAAATGGCATTTTCGTTGGTGTGTCACGCTTAAGATTAAAACAGCATTTTCGTTGGTCTGTCACGCTTCAGATTTAAACAGCATTTTCGTTGGTCTGTCACGCTTCAGATTTAAACAGCATTTTCGTTGGTGTGTCACGCTTCGGATTTAAACAGCATTTTCGTTGGTCTGTCACGCTTCGGATTTAAACAGCATTTTCGTTGGTCTGTCACGCTTCAGATTTAAACAGCATTTTCGTTGGTCTGTCACGCTTCAGATTTAAACAGCATTTTCGTTGGTGTGTCACGCTTCGGATTTAAACAGCATTTTCGTTGGTGTGTCACGCTTCGGATTTAAACAGCATTTTCGTTGGTGTGTCACGCTTCGGATTTAAACAGCATTTTCGTTGGTCTGTCACGCTTCAGATTTAAACAGCATTTTCATCACATAAATGCAAATAGAATAGGTTAGTTCTCCACCAATCGAATTGTCACACTTAAATTTGAAATAGTATTTTCGTTGGTCTATCACTCGTAAGTTTGAAATACATTTTTCTCACTAAACATGCACACAATCTAATTTTATATGCGTCCAAGCATCTCTTTAAGAGGCTCTGTCTGTCGATCTGTCACGCTTAACTTTGAAATTGCGTTGCTCAATGCACAGATTGAATAGACGTATCTTAAGAATATTCTTGTTTTTTTTTTTTATTCGTCTTTTCTTTCCGACATTTTATTTCTTCTTTTTAATATCTTTTTCTTTCTTTCATTTTCCTTCGTTTCTGTTTACCAATAATTGTTCGCACGGTTTCTTTTTATTTGTTAAAAACGGAAAAAATTCTCACAATTTATCGCATCTTCTCGCTATCCTCTTGTCATTTTTCTCTTTATTCTAATCTCTGTATTTGAAGGATATTTCTTTTCTCACTGATAGATCATAACAATAAAATGAACAAGGAATAGATATTTGTCTGCTTGAGACCAACAAGATGGAAGAGGGAACTGTTCACATCAACTTACTGACAACCACTTTTTTTTTTAATGCAGACTCTCTTCACATTACATAAAAAGAACTGTTCCTATCTGTTATATGGATTGGTAAATGTAAGAAGGTGTATGCCTATGTACAACGGGAAGTGGAAAGTTATGCAATATTTTGCACAATTGGGCAACTCCAGATGCTTTTGCGGAATCGATAAACCAAGCTGGACTACCAAACCCCAAGCTTGTTCGATACTCGCTCTTTGAGTTATACTCACCAAATTTGCGTCCATGGCTTTTTTTTTTAAGATCAACCAAATCTCAGAAATTTAGCTCAGTCAAAGAAACAAAATTCCTAGAGGTGCTAGAAAGTCTGCCAAGTTACTAAAATATAATCTTCAAAATTCCATAGAAGGTTTAAAATTCAATAAGCCCTGGGTACAGGGTATAATCCAGCAGTCAATTTATGTGTTAAAAGCGAAATCCTCCTTCTCTGTCCTGTTTTATCATTCTTCAGTTTTTTCACCCCCCCCCCCCCTCCCTCTTACAAATCTACAGTTATTGTATTCCTGGTCACGTGACCGGGGGGGGGGGGGGGATAATTTCAATAATCAGTTTTTACGTGATATTCAAAGAGAGCAGATGAATATTTAAGACACCCGGTTATCGAAAATCTCAACAAAATGTCGAGCTATTCATTATACCTGTAAGATTGCAAGTTTTATCCAATATGAAGTCATAGAAGATTTGGCCCAAAACACAGAAAAGAATGACGGTTGCACATGCGCTAAGGCAATATTTTTATCGTTACTCCTTGCTTCTCATACGTAGAGGATCATGCACACCAGAACAGTAGATCTTTGTTTGTAACCAATGAGAAATTATGTAAACTCTCAAAACGTTATGTGGTACAGATATCAATTGTAAGCTGTTTATCTCTCTACCCCCTTTCTCTCCCTCTCTCTCCCCTTTCTCTCCCTCTCTCTCCCCTTTCTCTCCCTCTCTCTCCCCTTTCTCTCTCTCCCCTTTCTCTCCCTCTCTTTCTCTCCCTCTCTCTCTCTCCCTCTCTCTCTCTCCCTCTCTCTCTCTCCCTCTCTCTCTCTCTCTCACCCTCTCTCTCTCCTCTCACCCTCTCTCTCTCCCCTCACCCTCTCTCTCTCTCCCCTCACCCTCTCTCTCTCTCCCCTCACCCTCTCTCTCCCCCCTCACCCTCTCTCTCTCTCCCCCCTCACCCTCTCTCTCTCTCCTCTCATCCTCTCACCCTCTCTCTCTCCTCTCACCTTCTCTCTCTCCTCTCACCCTCTCTCTCTCCTCTCACCCTCTCTCTCTCACCCTCTCTCTCTCCCCTCTCTCTCTCTCTCTCCCTCCTCTCCCCCTCTCTCTCCCTTCTCTCCCCCTCTCTCTCTCCCTCCTCTCTCCCTCTCTCTCCCTCCTCTCCCTCTCTCTCTCCTCTCTCTCTCCTTTCCTCTCTCTTTCCTCTTTTCTCTCTCTCTCTTCTATTTTCTCTTTTTCCTCTCTCTCTCTTTCCTCTCTTTTCTCTCTTTCCTCTCTCTCATCTTACCTGAGTTTCTGTCCTTGGTCCTCACAATAAACTCCAGTGTCCTTCAGACAGTCCTTGTAGTGCTTCTTTTTGCCTAGATCAACAGCCGTCAAGCACAGGCTTACCATAAAATAATTTGCTGAGGTACAGAATCACCTTTGACACACAAGATGTCCAGATCAATGGAAGCAGCTAAATATGATGACTGTTTGAATTACCTGATATGATGCTTCACAGCCATACAAGATATATACTAAAAGAATACCTGTCTCAGGGTGGGTAAAAATAATTCCCCTTATAAAGATTAAAATCGAGATATAAAAATACTAAACTTTATGTGTAGAATCCTCATTCCAATTCTTATGAAAATCTATTACGTGATTTTGATTCTAGAAAATGTTTAAGAAATTAAGGGATCTTAGATAAAATTCAGCAAATCTTGCTCAATTGATGTCTAATGACTATGAATCAAATTTAATGCAAATCTGAAATATTTTAATTTTCAAATGAGAGGTTAACCCATATCATGCCCCTAAAATCCTTTAAAATACTCCCTAAAAACTAATTTGGAGAGTATTTATTAATTGATGTCTAATACCTATTGTTAAAATGTCGCAAAAATCTGATATATTTTAATTTTTATAAAGGGCTTCCACCTACTTTTTACCCATTTGCATTCAACTAAATATAGCCCACGGTACCGTAGAGCAGGTTTCCAAAATTCACAATGATTGGTTAACTAGTTTAGAAGTGAATCCTGTACATAATAATATATATATATACACATACACATACCTAACTTTAGATAAAGAAAAATAGAGCACCTACAGTAATGTGTTCGGGTCGTCTTATGACCACTCAAAGTGTAGAGTCATGACCAGGGGTGCAATGACTAAGTCGTTGGATATCAAGTCAATGGTGACTGAGATCCGAGGTTTAAGTCATGCAGTCAGTTGTATACAGCCACACTGATGAGTCTTAATGAAAACGAAATAAGATAGTTAATATTAATTAAAGATAATAATTTTATATATATATATATATATATATATATATATATATATAAAATTATTATTTTTAATTAATATTTGAGCCGTCCGACCGACGATGTGGTTATGTAATTCCATACGGACGAGCATAAAATAAAAACACGAAACATATATATATATATATATATCCATGGATATAAAAATATTTATTTATTTATTTATTAATAATGATTATTAAGCTCCAATTACGTTTAGCGTTTTCGAGACTAAATAAATTGATGATTCATTGAAATTAGCCCTGTCGCATTTCTCTTGAGTTAAGTGTGATCGGGTCGGTGGCCTGATGGTTAGAATACCAGGGTCCATAATATGTGGATATATATATATATATATATATGTGTTTGATCAGAAAGGAAGGATGAGAGTAATCTGACGTAATGGGAAATGAAAAAGGAAGAAACCAAGAGATTTTTTTTTTATATATTCATCAACGTTTCGTCTTTATTGTAAGACTTCCTCAGGATGATAATTTTAAGAAAAATGTCATGCAAGTACATCGAAATACTGGGTTGATAAGGAAAAGTAGTAGCCGTGGCTACTATGAGCGCTGGAGGAGAGTCCAGGCTGCGATGAATCAGTATTCATTCTTCACCACTACTGACTTCTCGCAGCCTGGACTCTCCTCCAGCGCTCATAGTAGCCACGGCTACTACTTTCACTTATCAACCCATCATGTCAATTCAATATTTCGATGTACTTGCATGACATTTTTCTTAAAATTATCATCCTGAGGAAGTCTTACAATAAAGACGAAACGTTGATGAATATATAAAAAAAAGAATCTCTTGGTTTTTTTTTTTTTCATTTCCCATATATATGTCTATGGATATAAAAATATTTATTAATGTCATAAAGTACAAGATGTTCAATATTTTAATGTAAAATAGAGCTTATATATCTATAATTGATGAACATCAATGACAATCTTAAGAATCATAATACATTTAAGTACTGTTAGTGTATATAAAGGTTTTCTGAACAAGAATCCAAATATTAAGAAAGTCAAAACTATTTCACAGTTAACATCTACATTTTTTTCCTTTCATGTTAAAATTATCTTGTCTAATTGTATTATGTCTATTTATGTGTATATGTTCAGACATTTGTATGTACAGGATTCACTCCTAAACTAATTAACCGATCATTCAGCTGCTAAGTGTAAGAGGTCCAAATGTGGACTATATTTAGTTCAATTTAGTTTTATGCAAAAAGGAGGAAAACGAGGTGGAAGCCCTTTGTGAAAATTGAGATATCTCCATCTTGGGGGGAAATTTTCATAATGGTTATTAGACATGAATTAATAAATATTCCCCTAATTTCAGTTTCTTTAGTGTATTTTAAAGGATTTTTAGGGGGCACAATATGGACACTATGCCCGATTTGTAATTTTCAAATATGTCAGATTTTCATAGAATTTTATCCATTTGGTTTTAATCTTCATAAAAGTGGTGCAAAACTGTTCTCTTCATGGGAAAGGGTTTCTGGGACGGGTATTTTAGTTACTTATATAAATATATGTGGATTTTAGTTGTTTTTAACTTTTAAAATACAATGAATATGTTAACAGAACCGTATGTATCGTAAGGAATTGAATGATGGCTAACCGATTCTGACAACAAAAAGTATATTACCGCAGAATAAATTCTATTGCTTCTATTGCTCATAAAATATATTTATTATATTCTTATGACCCCGAACTGCATTTTACATATAATCGAAAGAATAATCAGTTTTATTTGTTTGTTTTTTTTTTGTTTGTTTTAGTATGTAACCTAATGCTAAATTGTTATTAGAAAGATGAGCGTGCAAACTGTGTTAGCATCCTCAAATTCTCATCAATATCAAATAATGCAATATAAATTCATTGTTCTGTTTTTTTTTTATGTATTTTTTTTTATTCAATTTCTTGTTCTCTTAAATTTTGAGCTCATCTGATTTATAATACTCTAATATTGGCTGTGAATCAAATTTATGGAAGCAGTTGTTGCCTTCTATAGGTTCTAGCTTTTTCTTTGTTTATTTCTTCCTTCTTTCTCCTGGAAATCTTCATGTGTAAATTAACATCTTAACACCTTTTCAATCGGTGGCGATGCAGTTGTTAGCGATGCAGACTGTGGGGCAATGCAATGTAAATATCCCCCTAATGTATTTTTTGTTATTTAATGTAAAATTTATTTTTACTACTTATTTCTAACAACTCCTTAAAGTAAATATATTTTAGTCCCCCTTCCCCATAGTGAGAGGAGGGGGAGGGCATATTCCACATGTTAACAAAAACATGGTGGAGGGTATGATTGAATTCACTTAGAAAAAACAGTTGTTGTTTTGTTTAAATTGCAAACAGTATTAATATTTGAGTCAGCTGATGCCTGCATTTGTTTGAATATTTCTCTACAAGATTTGGACTCATTTGACTAAGAAAAGAATGTAAATACTGACTACACGTAGTAGTAGTAGTAGTAGTAGTAGTAGTAGTAGTCTTACTGGCAACACTATTACTGGTAATTTATGACTAAACTAAGAACTATCCATTTTTTTTAATTATTTCTCATTATGTTTTCCTGTACAATAAACCCGTATTAAACCTTATTGTAAACCATTCTATATTTTAATGTTATTTTATAAACTCGGATACAAAAATATATACTGAATTACCTCCCTTGGGGTAACATGTAAATGAATAGCTGTATACATATAAATATTGAAACAGAAACACAACAAAACACATTATTATATTAAGAGACTAGCTGTACCTACCCAATGTTGCCCAAGATGCTGTGAAGTTTTTTTAGTTTGCAATTTTTATTTGTTTGCACACCTTTTAAACTTAAAGTAGACACCTATTATATTCTTCAATTTAAAATGAATTATCCCAGTTGCTGATTTTTATCTTTTGGTGATTATTTAAAAATGTTTCATATTTGCAGTCTTCTAGGCCGAATTATGTAATTTAAAAATGATATTTTTCAAGAATTTAATGAAAATAGAAAAATCATGAAAAAGTAAGCTTAGTTGATCCTGATTTGGCAATAGTTCCCAAATTTTCGACCTAAAATGTAGCCGTACCTACCCGGCATTGCCCGGGATGCAGAGAAGTAATTTTAGTTGTTAATTTTTATTTGTTTACACATTTTAAAACTTAAGGTAGACTGTTATATTCTTCCATTTTAAAATCCTTACTGATTTTTATTTTTAAATGATTATTTAAAAATGTTTCCTATTTAGCAATCGTCTGGGCTGAACTAAGTAATTTTTAAAATAAATTTTAGCTTTAGCTAAATGCATTATTATATTGCCAATAACGCAGTACAAATTGGTTAGTCATATGCAGAGTTTGATTTATCAGCTTAATAAATGCTATTTGGGTCTGACTTTAAAAATCGAACAAGATAACTTTATATGTTAGATTACTCACTTGGAGTTCTCAGACCAATTGTTACCAGTGATTTTCTGCTGATAAAAACCAGTGGCATTCCCTTTCTTATGTATATCTTTCACTAATAACCTTGAGAAAGGTAAGAAGTAATCTCTCCTCCTCCTCCAAGCTACAGGTGAAATAATAGCATAGACTAGACTCTAAAGCCGTGGCAAGGCAACCAGTCTAGAGAAAAGGAAAGTTCCAAAATAACACCCGTACCTTTATAATTTGCCCATGAACAATGGGAAACTGTTCTCCACAATCCACTTTAAACAAATTCATGTGTAGAAACTGTTTTATGATTAGAATTGTCACCAATTTCCTTTCAATTACAATAAAGTGTAGTATCTGTTCCGATGGATACTGCACCCCATAGACTGGTATTGTCTTGGCCTTCGGGGCTTGATTTACGCCTGTCTGTGGGTTTGTCCTGTGCAGTTCTAGGAGGTCCACCCTCCCAGGCTTTGCCTCCCCTCTTTGGGGAGGAGTAAGTTTATTGCTTACTGCCTGAGGCGCCCCTACCGGGGAATGCCGACGGGGCTGCCCAGGCAATTTTTAATGGCCAGAGTGCTCACCTTCTCGGGCGCTGGTTTTTCAAGCCCCACTTTCCTGACCCGACCTTGGGTCACATCTTACCTTGTGGGAGTAAGATGAAACTGGCCTTGTGCCTAACCTCCTGAAGAGGAGGTAAATAATACAATAATAGACAAACTTTTCAAGCTCTTTTTTTTTCTGTATACGAGTCTACTATCCATCTCATGGACAATGTTAGTGATTGTTTTTAAATTGAGTAATTTAATAATATTTAATTATATTTAATAAATTAAATTTTACATTTAATTAATTCAATAGTGTTCTTATTAGTTCAAATGAGTGTGACCTTAACCCGCATCAGATGGTGAGATCCCAATTTGAGAGATGAGGAGGGAGGGGCTTAGTTTCTATTACTCTCAGGTCCACTTTGACCCCTAAGTAGTAGTACCTGTCTGGGTTCTATTTATAGGTTAAATAGAATCTATCATTTACAAACTATGTATTTACAAAATATACATCTACAAATCATACATGCAATTTTGGCATTAAAAAATTAGCTAACAAGAGTTGACAGGTATTATTTAAATTATTCTGCAAGGGCCCGTGGTGAAACGGATAAAGTGCTAAGTAATAATCAGTTCTAAGTGACACTCTTCTAGAGGTTGAAGGTTCAATCCTCAGTGCGGACAATACAAAGAATACAATTACAAATTACCTAAGATTTCCACACAGTCATGGTTGACAGAACAAGAGCAAGCTACCCCCGTGGATTAAATAAAGGGTCCTGTTTGAAATTCCATATAGATTCCCGAGTTCGACAAGATGCACCTGAAGAAGGTTGGAAGTTACATCGGCCGAAATTTGTGAGAATAACATCCAAGATGAGAACAGTAGTCTGAATTATCCAAATAATACAAATTATCAATCCGTATCTAAAAAATTCGAAAACATAAGTTAGAATGTGATAAAATCTTACAACCAACTTGAAAAGTACCGATATGCTATAAAACTAAACAAACAACCCAAAAAAAACTATGTTCACCATGAATAAATATTTGAGGTATAACAACTTTTACCACAATGATTGAACTTATCATTAAATAACCTAAAAAGGGTTGATATGACATTAAACCCAACCGACAAAACCAAATGCCAGAAATATTTGAAGATATTAAGAACTTAAAGCACAATTGTACCAAAAAAAGAAAAACCTGGTATTAAATAACCAGAAAAAGGTTGATATGCCATAATACAAAATGATTAAACCAAATTTATGCAGATAATTTAGTAACGTTTAATAATAATTTAATTCAACATTTCATTTCTAATTATATAAAATAATTAATATTTTATATTTTTCCTTGTTTCCATAGATTCTGTTTTAATTTAGATTTGTTATGCCTCTGGCTATATCCTTTAACTATCTTCTCAATAAAACCCTTAAAAAATAAATAAAACATTGCACAGATTTACACCGTTAATACGCTATCAATATACAGATCAAATTATGTTAAATATTTCATCCAACAATTTCCCAAAATACCACCTTATTTCTTTTATATATCACTAGCTGTCCCTAGCCGGTGTTGCCCGGTAGTATTTTTATACTTATTTTTATTTTTATTTTTTTTTTTACCAAATTATATATTATTTTGAAATATTTCAATTGTCCTTCAATATGTTGTTTTTTATTTGTACTAAATTATAATTTTTCAAAGTTTCAGACGTTTACTCTTGCAAAGTCATATGGCTGGCTTGGCCTTTTGGCTAAAATCAAAGTGTAGTATCTGTTCCGATGGATACTGCACCCCATACTGGTATTGTCTTGGCCTTCAGGTCTTGATTTATGCCGGTCAATGGGTCTGTCCTGGTGCAGTTCTGGGAGGTCCACCTTCCCAGGCTTTGCCTCCCCTCTTTGGGGAGGAGTAAGTTTATTGCTTACTGTCTGAGGCGCCTCTACCGGGGAATGCCGACGGGGCTGCCCAGGCAATTTTTAAACCCCACTTTGCCGACCCGACCTTGGGTCACATCTTACTTGTGGGAGTAAGATAAAAACTGGCCTTGTGCCTAACTCCTGGAGAGGAGTAAGTCAATACTCTTGCAAATGTCTCCTAAATGTCTATGTGGAGATAAGTTTCATTGATTTTTTTTTCCTCAAGGGAAATAATTATGTATTTAAAGAGGGTAAGTTGCTCACGGAAAAGAAAATCCTAGCTGGATAAAGTACATTTTTTTAAGGAAATAAGGCAAATATTAATTTTCTTTTTTTAACAACATTCTGCACCAATCAGAATAAAATACAGATTTTTTAAAGCTTTAAGCTATTAATGACAAAAGTCAAGAAAACCGACAAGATAATTTTATATATTAGATTATTTCTGAATTTATCTAATTCCATCTTAAAATATTCTATGCTATTCTTGTTCTTTACCTGATCCGACAAACGTTTGTTAATGGTATTAGACTTAATCTTTCTTTTTTTTTAATCTATTGAAATTTATTTTCATTTATTCAATGCATACTTTTAAAATAATTAATATTTTTAGAAGTACAACTTAAGTTTAATTATTTTTCTTGAAATTTAAATGCATTCAAAAACTTTTTTTTTGTTTGGTTAAATTATGAATAAAGTATGATTGAATTTAGAGAATGCAGAATGAAATTCTTTCTGCAAATCACGGCTGTGGAATCTGCACACAAACCCTTTGACTGAGACTCCTCTATTTTTGGTACCTCGCACTCCTCTTTATCTTATGGGATCTTTTCTTCCTGTTAAATATCCTAGTCTTTTTCACTTGTTCCTTTTTGCACAGTTTTTCTCTTCATTCCTTCTGCTGCTGGCTTAACAAACACTTACTGTTTTAGGTTATTTTTTTTGTTTTTTTTGTTTTTGTTTTTTCAGTTTTCTTACCATCTACTGAGGGAGGGGCTCTGTTTTTTCTTTTTATCAAATCTATTAACAGACGCCCATCTTAGCATTTATGAAAATCTATATTTTATAAATTTGGGAAAGTTCATTTTTTTAAGCATCTTCAGAATTTTAAACATAAAGAAAAAGGCAAAATGCCTTCAAAGAACCATGTGTTAGATGCAGATATTTTTTTATTAAAATCAAAATAAAAAATAAAAACATTTTTTTTTTTTCTTTTTTATAAGCCTATATCCCCATCGCCACTCACCGTTTTGAATAAATTTTTATATGCTAACATGCAGATACTGAATTAATTTCAAATTGGCATCTTGAATTCTTAGACTGGGCTAGTGTTCAAGTGTCATGGAGAAAGTTATAAACTATTTGTTACTATAAAAGTCCAATTTTTATAAATAAATTCTTATTATGTACACTCAATTATCTGCATTGTTTTAATTTTTGAAATTTCCTTGTATTTTTTTTGTATTTGATGGGTAAGCTTCAAATATTTTTTAACGCATTTAGATTTAAAAGAAAATGAATTTGATTCTTTGAAAATTTGCTATTCTTTGATTTTCATGCATTCATCATAACAAGATTGCTTTGCAGAGACAATACCATAGTCCACAGCATTTTCCTTCCTTTTGGTTGAGGGACCAAAATGTAGTATCTGTTTGGTCTTGGGGGGGCGATCATACACATTAGCCCTAATTAGTCAACAGCTCAGCATCAAAATTGCATTATAAATTTGTAGTAGATCTGATACGAACAATCAATGAATTGTTCACTACCCTGGTCAGAGCGCACACTTGTGTGCTGTGTCTGCGGTGGAAAGGGAACAGTGACTGTTCCAAACAAGGGGGTTGTAGATAGACATCTGAGACAATGAAATGAGCCGTGTCTGGTTATGTAAATTATTCGTTTTGCTGACCAATCAATAACATTTTGGGCTCGATATAAGCAAGCGTATTTCGCCTATTCAATCAGTTCAGTGAGTTCTAATCGGTGTCCATCGTATGCTTGCTCCCCATTGTGATAACCAGTGTTTACTGAAGGCAGTGCTCATTGAAGACTTGTAGATTTTAGTCCATTTGTCTGTTAAAGGTTGGTCGACCTTTGTATTTCTGTAGATTCCGTTCATTATCCCGTGGGAGTCAAGGTACAAGTAACCTGATCCAGTTTGATTTACTACAAAATTAACCTATTTCACTGGTCTTGATCATTCATTAATGCAATTATTAAAAAAAACAAAAAACTCATATGAACTCTAATCTTAGTTAACCCTCACTGTCTGGAATAAATTTCTACATGCTAATATGCAGATACTGAATTAGTTTCAAATTGGCGTCTTGAATTATGCTTTTCCAGTCAAACCGTTCAATTTTGCCATCAGAATCAAAATTGCCAAAGTACAAATCAAAGAAATTACCTTCTGCCATTTTGACTTCTTGTTGAAATTAAAGTTTCAATATCGTTTCAAATTTGAAACAAGCCCCACAAATTAGTGATTAGCACCATAAGCATATGCAAATTATTTCTTTGATCCTCGTTTCTATTGGCTAATAAAGATAAAGTATGCATTCTATATCAAATGAAATGTGCAGAATTGTGCAAAATAACAAGAACGCGGTAACTCATGTCTCAAGTGCACATATGCATGAAACAGTTTGCTACTAAATTCCCACGCAGTAAGGGTTAATCTCTGGTTTTAATTAAAGGTTGGATAGAGTTATGACGAGTCAGCTAAAATCCACAACACAATGTCTTTGTCGGTGCAATCTATTTTGATCATTCACTCACTAAAATCATCCAATTATCAAAAAAGGCATTAACTCATTAATTATCATATTAGAATATTAATGAGAGATGCCACGCAAAAGTTCTCTAAGTAAACTGAACTCCCTTTTTTGTTATAGGAGATAAATGATTGTAGCAGTTGGTACCATCGTGGGCTATGCCGGGTTCAAATGCTAGTGGATCAATCTATCACAGTAATACATTAATTTGTTTATGAAACTTTCAAATGTCATACGTGGAGTTATATGTATATAGTTTATTCTTAAATCATATCTCCCTTACACACACAAACACAATTTATTTTTATATTTAAATTTTTTTTTTGTTTCTTTCTTTCTTTCTTTCTTCTAGATCCACATGGACAAACAACTTTGATTAAGCATTGTTTCTTGGTTGCTTTCCAAACACAAAACCATTCTCTCTCTCTCTCTCTCTCTCTCTCTCTCTCCACCTTCTCTCTTTCTCTCTCTCCCCTTCTCTCTCTCTCTTCCCTTCTCTCTCTCTCTCTTCCCTTCTCTCTCTCTCTCTTCCCTTCTCTCTCTCTCTCTTCCCTTCTCTCTCTCTCTCTTCCCTTCTCTCTCTCTCTCTTCCCTTCTCTCTCTCTCTCTTCCCCTCTCTCTCGGTTCTGGGTATGACCTTAAAAGACACCCAGTGGTGAGGCCTCCATTTGGGAGTTGTGGGGAATGTGGAGTTGCCCCTTAGTTGCCATTGCTTCCAGGTCCACTCTGGCCCGGAATAGTAGTACCTGTAAGTGCCCCATCTATGGGGCAAATAGAACCTACTGGCACTACCAAATCAGGCTGTCTGAAGTTATTGACTTCCTGACTCAAAATGCACCAAACATTGATGTTTTATTGTTTTTTTCCTTTGCAAAATTCAATCATATTCTGCAAAATCCAAAACAAAAAATAACAATTTCTCTCTCCCCTCTTTCTTCCCTCTCCCTTTCACTCAACCAAACACCATGAATAAATACTTAAATATATAAAGAACTTGAAGCATAAAAACCTTCACCAAAATGACCGGATTCAGCATTAAATGACCTGAAAAGGGTTGATATGCCGTGAAACAAAAACAACCAAACCAAAAATCATGATTAAACATTTGAACATATAAAGAATTTGAAGCATAAAAACCTTCACCAAAATGACAACAATTCAAAATACCAAAGCTCCT
The DNA here is from genome assembly GCA_963556195.1 of Sepiola atlantica. Taxonomy (NCBI): domain Eukaryota; kingdom Metazoa; phylum Mollusca; class Cephalopoda; order Sepiida; family Sepiolidae; genus Sepiola; species Sepiola atlantica. Next base: position 34,589,396 of record OY744521.1, on the reverse strand, counting down.
AACTAATGACTATAAATGACCCACTGACTTAGGACTCAAATGAAGGATATTTCCTTCTACATTCATGGCATGAAATGACCCTTAGGGTTGATGTGCCATTAAGCAATATCTTATCTTTCTCTCTCTCTCTAATATATATATATATATATATATATATATATATATATATATAAACTCTCTCTCTCTCTCTTTCTGTAATTAATTTAACTGTATTTTTATCCCATTTCTCTCTTAATCCTCTAAATTGAAAAACAAGTAGACTGATTAATCAATAGATTTAATTAATTGTTTAATCTATTTACCTTCTTTTTTTTTTTTTTTTCCTTTAATAAAATCTAATAATTCTATCCCAACCGGAAGCCAGTTAGTTGCTTGTCCAAAGCGAGACATTTTCAGCTTGGCTAATAAATTTCAATCTCATTCTTCTCATTCCAATGTACAAAGAATCGGAGGAGTTTTAGCTTGTTTTTTTGTTTTTGTTTATTATCTTCTCTACAAATCTATTAAAGGAATTTGCTTTTAATGACAATGCCAACGTTTTGCTAACGCACCATCAATCAATATGCCGAGAGATAATTATTTCAAGAGATCTTCAAATTCTAGTAAATCTATTTAAGTATATGCTAATACTGCTTGGAAACGCAAAAATGGTAATTTGTGTTCAATCAATCATACCTAATAAGTATTATTTTGGTAATATATAACCATAAAAAGAGTTGATATGCTGTAAATAAATGTTATCAAATAGTACTGTTATTAAATCGGGTGATATTAGATTTTACAAAACGTTAATGGCTGAATATGCTATCATATTCTTATCTCGATAATTATCAAACTTTTTCTTTTTCTATTGGAATTATTAGCATGAGAAGTTATTATTTACTGCCTGCTTCAGGTGATGTTTCTTGAACAAATTTTTTCTATCCATTCAATGCTTTCTGGAAAACCTTTAATTTTACATTCATTCTTTTTCAAGCTCTCTATCTATATATATATAAAGAAGAATACACGTCTCAGGACGGGTAAAATTAATTCTCCGAACAGAAAAGTTTTGCACTAATTCTGTCCCCTTACAATGATTAAAAGCAAGATATAGTGATACTAAACCGCATGTCTAGAATCCTTATACAGATTTTGATCAAAATCCATTAGATGATTTGGATTCTAGAAAATGTCTAAAATTAAGGCTTAAGGGGTTTCAGAAGAAATTGAAATTCAGGGAATCTTGCGTTATTGGTGTCTAATAACTATGGATACAATTCAATGCAAATCTGAATTTTCAAATAGGGGGGGGGGGCTATATTATGCCTCCTAAAAATCCTTTAGAATTCTCCGAAGAAAGTAAAATTTGGGGAAGTATTTATTAATTAATGTCCAATACTTATTGTTAAAATTTCACAAAACTAGGAGGTATCTGAATTTTCACGAAGGGCTTCCACTCCCTTTTGACCCCCTTTGCATGAAACTAAACTAAATGAAACTCAATATAGTCCACATTCGAACCCTTTATGTCTAGTAGCTGTGTTCCAAAATATTAATAATCGGCTAATTAGTTTAGGAATGAATCCTGTACATATAAACATACCTGGTGCTTCTCCAGATTAGGACCTGAGCTAACTTTGACCCCGTCGTTGGGGTTAAGGTCAAAGTTAGTTTGGGTCTTAATCTGAAGTACCACACACCTAGCTTTATAGTGTGTGTGTGTGTCATCACTCTTCAGGGCTTTTTTTGGGGGGGGGTGCATTTAGATATTTTTGTTGGTTATTTGTATATCTTGGTTTTTATCTGCTTAAATCTGATGAACTGATAAACTTAGCATTTATTTTTAAATTAATTTTAATTTATTTTTTTATCTTTTGATATCTTTTTACTGAATGTTTCCCATGTCAAATTAATAATTAAAAAAAAAAAAAATTTTTTCAGCTAAAATTATTTTAAATATTTGATAATGTAGGGAATTTACACTCAACCTTTTACTGTAACCAGCTCTATTTTCACAAAGTGAAAGAGCTATAATAATTATATTTGTAGTTTTAGAAAAAATATCAATTTTAACCAAATAACAAGTTCCAAAACATATTACTTTAGTATTTTAATTATGCTGGCTATGAACGTTTCCGAAATATAATTGCTCAGGTTATGTTTGAAGACAGGAGGAGGGGGGTTACTGCTGCTGGATTACCACAAATACTTTTTTATAACCGGCCTGAAGAAGTGGTCTGCAGCACCAGCAAAAAAGGCAATGCTCAAGTCACATGATCAACCGGTTTCAACCGTGAGCAAGATCACTTCTTCAGGCCGGTGCAGTAATCCAATAGGATCCAATCACTTGTAAACTATATGGATACAATTTCATGGTTTAACGTGATAAACATAAGAAAAATCTGTTTTAAATTGAGAGAAAACTGCAGTGCCAGAGACAGCTTGGTAGAAAATTAAAGATGGCGGACAGATTTTTGCTTTTCAGGCAGAGGTAATTCTGAATGTAGCGATCCATGGAAGGGAAGATAACTCCTCAATATAGATGTGCTTTTTATATAATAATGTTTCGTCCATAGAGGTTCAGTAATTAATGATTTAAAATGAATTCACATGAATTTAGAAAAATAAACTATGTAATAATAGAAATCAAAAGGAAGGATTATAATTTTAAAGGCTCAACTTTCTGTACTAATTCTAAAGTATATAGTGAGTCAAGATTATTAGAGCATTGGAATAGTGAATCAATAGATTTTTCGAACATGGTTAGAAACTCATTACTGCAGTTTAAATGCTAGGGCTATATCAAACATATGAAAACAAACATTTTCCTAAATTAAGTAATATTATGATGGTACATGATATATCAATTAAATCTTATATTATACCTATCAGGGCTATATAAAATTGATTGTGGTTACTGGACCAAGAGTAGCTGATTAATGGTAGGGTAAATGTACTTAATCAATTTAATGATCTGAAAATTTACTTAGTCTGACCCAGACAATATTATTATGAAAGATTTAGCTAATCACCAAACAAAATCAAAATGAGCAGGGACAATAACTCATTTTTAAGTGAGGAATTGTCTCAAAAAAAAAAAAAAGATGAAACACTAAAATGACTTCAGTGCATTCCGGGCAATGCCAAGTAGATATAGCTAGTCACAAATAAATATTTATTATGAACTTGAAGAATTAAAATACTTTTTACCAAAAGGGATCGGTATGCCGTAAAACTAAGCAAAGTCTAACAATAATCAGCATCTTGTGAACGATTGTAAGTATACTTATTAAGAGCTCCACGTTGTGCCGCCTTGTGTCATATTAAAGCTTCATCAATAAATATACAAAACAAAAGATGTTTGTTTTTTTGTTTGTTTATGTAAAAAATAAATAAAAGACAATGTTAGAATTCGATCCTAAGTGTTTTCATGGGGAAATTTTCAATCAAATTAATAGAAACTTTTGTGTGTTGTAGGCATTTTTTTCCTGTGTACTTCTATTCTATCCCAAAAATTTGTTTAAGAGACACTGAGAGAGGACGGGGGAGGCAACTCTTTTCATAATGATATCTGTATACTTTGATTCATTCGTTTTGATTTCAAATCGACTGTAATGATGCATTGATTAGAATATTAGTATTGTCAGTTATCTCTCCTTTTTTTATTTATTTTTTTTTTCTTGTTTTCCATGATCTTGGGCAATTTTGAACAAAAATAAAAACTAGTTTCCTCACAAGTTTGGTTTCAAATGAATTTCTATTCATTCTGATATTATTTGAAGATTAATAATTCTTCTATAAACGGTAGGAATTTTTTTTTTTTTAACCCTTTGTTGAGTAAGAGTGAATAGTCTTAGCATAAAAGATGCCCAAATTTTAATTTGATATAATTTTAGATAAAAAAAATGCCTGGGAATTAAATCAACCTTTTTCATGCCATTTAAATCTATCGGACGCTCCCCTGCCCCCTTGTGTCGCTCCCCGTTTGTCGCTGTGAGAAAACGCTTTTTTTCCTTGACAAAAAGAATTGAAGACAACAGCTTCATTCAAATTTTCATGCCATTTAACAAAAAAAGCCTAACAAAACGATTGGATTTCAAACTGCTATTGTCCAAAAATGTAAAATAAATAAATAAAGAAATAAAATGTTTGATTGAGATTTAGCTTGAATTCAATATTTTGAAGACTTATACGACATGCTTCTTCTAAAAAAAAATTGTTTTATTAACATCAATTATGCACCAAATTTTTAAATTAACAATTCAAAAAAATCTTCTGAAAATAATAATTCAATTTTTAACAACTGAACTTGAGTTTTTTATAGTTCAACATAAAATGATCGTTCCTTATTGATATTTCCACGGGTCTTTAGCCAAAAATCAAGAATTTTGAGCCAGGAATAATCTATTATTATATTAATGTGAGTTTATCAACGTTTGTTTCACCAAGGTCTTTTTCCTATATACTTTAATAACACAAAATACATATTAAAATATACCTCTTACATCTAGGATTGAATTATGCTTGAAAAAAAATCTTAATAAGCTTTAATTTGTAATTAACTGAACAAGTCACCTCTCTCGCTCTCTCATCTATGTATTTCTATCTGATACTCTCACTCTATGTTGATTCAACCACTCTAATATTTTTTAATGTCTCTGTGAATTCCGGGTTTTTGGAAAGAAATTTTTAAAAATTTAGATTTTAAGACGGGGAATCAGTTTTCAATGTAAATTCAACGGAGACTGATCTCCTTTTTGACCATCTCAAATTTTTAAAATTATTCTTCTGCTTATAATTACCTATCATGTCGCGAGAGAATTCCGGGGTTTTTGGAAATAAATTTTTTTAAATTGAGATTTTAAGACGTAAAAAGTTGTGAAAAACGGACTATGGTAAAAGACGAACAAGACTGATCACTCGTCTTAAAATCTCAATTTTTTAAAATTTATTTCCAAAAACCCCGGAATTCTCTCGCGACATGATAGGTAATAGTAAGCAAAAGAATAATTTTTTAAATTTGAGATGGTCAAAAAGTGGGGGGTCAGTCTACATTGAATTTATATTGAAAACTGATCCCCCGTCTTAAAATCTAAAATTTTTGAAATTTCTTTCCAAAAACCCCGAAATTCTCTGACATAATAGGTAATTGTACACCGAAAAAGATTTTTTTTTAAATTGAGATGGTCAAAAAGAGGGGTATCAGTCTATGTTGAATTAACATTGGAAACTGATCCCCCTTCCTAAAATGTAAAATATTTGAAAAAAATTTCCAAAACCCCTGGAATTCTTTAGCAGCCAGATAGGTAAGTGTACACCGAAAAAAGAAAAAAAAACTAGTCAGTAAAAAGTTGTGAAAAACGGACTGTGGGAAAAGATGTCGCCGAAAAGACGACGGGTAAAAATGTGGCATAAAAGTTCAATTTGATATATGCTAAAAAATAAATTAGAATTTTTTGTCAGGACAAAATGTACCATTTCACCCCAAAAATCGATTTTATCGAATATTTGGGTGAATACCGAGCGAAATAGGCGAGAAAATCCAACGGCCCCTATAGTATAATTGAACTTAAAATGCTTTATTTAAAAACACGAATTAAAAGAAAAATTGGCTTATTTATTCAATCAGCAATAAATATCGTAATTTTGCGGTCGTTAGCAAAATTCGACTTTAGGGTAGCAAAAAAGGGTTAGTAACATCAAATAAAGGAAAGTATGACAAGGGCAAAGTGAGCAAGTAAGAGGTTCGGTTGTGTGTAAATAGAGTTTTATTAACAAAAAGGGGGCTAACTGCTTTTTTTGTTCCAAAACTAGGTTAACTACGTTAACCTGGGTAACACCAATAAAAAAAACTTAAAACATAAAATGTCACAAAAGAATATAAATTCGTTGGGCACAACGATAAGGAAACGCAATTAAGTATTTTTCACAAAATAGGTAACAAAAATGGTCCAAGAGGTCTTTTTTACAAATCTGACAAAGGGGTAAAAAAGGGGACATGAAACAAAAATAAAACTCATATATACAAGACCTTAATAGCAGCAGGTTGGCGAAGTCTGGTCCACAAGGATCTTCAACTCTGTATGTCTCTTTAATCTTTTCTCAAATCTGTCCCGGCTTCTCTCGTTTTTCTTCAAACTCTTCCTTCCTCAGATTCTTAAATTTCCTTCTCAAAGGATAATTTCTTCGACCTGCCAAGGACGGATCCAACAAAATCTTCACAAACTTTAAGTTTACTGTCGACCCTTTTTAGAGACCCTTTCTCTGTACTTAAAAGGGGAAGATTAAAAAACGTTGATGTAATCCCCTTTTAGAGCCGTTTGCTCTTTACTTAAAGGGGGGGGTAGAAAAACCCACTAAAAGGGACGTGTAAGTGTTCTTTCTCCAAGAACGAGCTGGTACTGACTAGAAAAGGGGCGCCAATAACAGAGTTGGGCTGAATAAGGGACGACCCTGACCTCAGGTCTTTCGGTACATTTTTAGTACAGACCTTGCCAACCGACTGCCAACATTCCCACCCCATCATGGAAGAAAAAAAGGCAAAGGGTCATGACGGTCAACTGTGGCAATATGTTGACCTCCCCTCCCTCAACCCACACTGTCATAGCTAAGAAAATAAAATTTCCAAATAAACTTTTGTCATAAATATAAAAAAAGTTAAAATCTGTAAGAAAATAACTTCAAAGACATCTATAGACTCACTGCCTCATTTAAAGACATTTGGTGCCAAATTGTCTGTCTTCTGCCTTAAGAAAAGTGTCCCATCAAAAATTTAACACATAGATGTAAAAATCTGAGGACTTTAAATGTTCTCCTTCTTTATTTCTGTCTCTCCCTCCCTCTCCCTATCTCATATACATTTACCAGATATAATTTTTAAAAATAACTCGGAGTAAACTCTGAGACTTTCTTTTCATTTTTATTGCTGAATAAAAAAACTAATGTTTAAAAGAAAAAAAAATCAAATAATTTTGGAGCGCTGGAGCGATAAAATCACCGCTCTTTAGTCCCAAATGGAGTTGCTCCCGCTCCACTCCCGCTGAATATAAAATGAGCCCTCCTCTCTTTCGCTCCAGCAAAAAGGAGCGCACTCCTTTTTGGAGAGCTCTGTAACGCCCTGTATATATATATATATATATATATATATATATATAAAATCTTCTCCTCAGAGGACCATTACCGCAATGACATTACTGCAGGTAATGGTCCTGACGAGAAGATTTTCTTTGAAAACTCATGAGTTAAGGACTTTAAAGTACTTTGTCTGAACATTGAACTGTAATAAAATTTGATTCGCACCTTATTTTATTCTTTCACTTCATCTATTGCTATTAATGCTATATCCAGTATATTGAGCTTCATTTTTATCCGGATGTTCAATTAAAGATATTAGTTGCCTCTTATATCTTTTGTTATATAAACCTTATATATATATATATATATATATAAGTAAAGCCAGCAAAAGCATGTGTCTGTAGATGCTTGATACATTCTGTGAAGCACATTACCACAGGACTGCTTCCCTGCAGACTACAACATGCTCGTCTTCAAATCCAATGTCAACAAATACTTGCCATAAACCGTCCTCATAAAAATTCCAATTTTGTCCATTCCATTCATTATTTTAAATTCTCTCATAATATTCTTCATCATTCAATTGACAATAAATCAATCTCATTAACTCTTATCCTTGAGTGGCTTTTGACCTTAATAAGTACTGACTCCATATTAAAACAAAAAAGTGCACTTGAAGGTCAGAATTTACATCGGCTGAAGTGTTGTACTTATAGCGATCTAGATTGAATAGTAGTCCAAATAATCGTCATTCAAACTACTAGGGCTAACATTCACAGATAACATGTCTTGGAACAAGTACATAGAAAACCTTGTCAAGTCTGCTGCAAGGAAAGTAGGCTCCCTCTACTGTGCTAGAAAACTTCCCACACCTGCCAGTATCCTATATATCTACAAAGCCACTATTCGACATGCATGGAGTATTGTTGTCACATCTGGGCTGGTGCACCAAACACTAGTCTCTTCCTCTTGGACAGGGTCCAAAAAAGAGTCTCTAATCTAATAGTCCCCTAACTATCAAGCATGCTTCAGCCTCTGTCCCATTGCCGCAATATTGCCTCCCTGTGCTTGTTTTACAAATATTTTAATGGAATGTGCTCCAACGAATGTACTGCACTGATGCCCCCTCTATGTAAATATCCCTGATCAACCCGTCAGTCAACAAGATCCCACCCCTTCACTGTTGAGGTCCCCAAATGCCGGAGAGCTTTCTACTCTAATAGCTTCTTTCCTTTTACTGCTAGCCTTTGGAATTCCCTTCCTGCTTCCCTGGCCATACTAACATACAGACATTTAAATGTAATCTGAACAAGTGTCTCGCTGCAAAACAGCCCCTACGTCTCGGTGGCAGTGTGCCTTGTTTGGGGTGAACTAAAGTAAAATAAATAAAAAAAATAAATAAAAAAAGACCCATGCACAAGTCTAAGAGAAGTTTTTGAGAGACTTGTTGTCACTTACATTCTGGTAAATACCATCAGAATAACATCTGCTAACAATAAAAACTAAAAACCAGCAAAAACCAGGGGTTTTTACCCCGCCCAATAAACCAGTATTGTCCGGTCTATCGGTTGTCCGTCCTGTGCAGTTCTAGGAGGTGCACCCTCCCAAGTTTTGCCTTCTCACCCTTTGAGAAGGGGTTAGTTTATTGCTAATCGCCTGAGGCGCCCCTACCGGGGAATGCCGACAGAGCTGCCCAGGCAAGTTTTAAATGGCCAGAGTGCTCAAATTCTCGAGCGCTGATTTTTTCCCACTTTCCCGACCTTGTGTCACATCTTACCTTGTGGGAGGAAGATAAATAGAATCACTCTGATTTCCACAGATACATGCACCCAATTCTTTCTTTCTATGTTCTCTTTTTTGGTGTTCTCTTTTTTGTTGTTCTCTTTTTTGTTGTTCTCTTTTTTGTTGTTCTCTTTTTTGTTGTTCTCTTTTTTGTTGTTCTCTTTTTTGTTGTTCTCTTTTTTGTTGTTCTCTTTGTTTTACCCCTTTCTTCTCTCTCTCTCTCTCTCTCTCTCTCTCTCTCTCTCTCTCTCTCTCTCACACACTCTTTTTCCAAAGATGGTACACATCCCTTTCTAAAGTATATCTTAATCTCTTAATTCGTGCCATATTTTATGCTATCTTTTCAACTCCATTTCCTTCTTTTTCTTTCTCTCCCCCTCATTGCCATTCTTTCCTCCCACTGATCCCATTCTCCCTTCCTCCCCCTTCTGTTATAACTATATTTTTTTTTTTGCACCTTTTACTTTCCTTAGAATTTCATTTTTGTTTACCTTGCAATATGAATACCTCCCTGCCGCCTTCTCTTCCATCATGCAGATTTCAAGATTCTTATTCCATTTGGATGGAGGTGTTCAGTCTTGCCCACACAACCCTCAACCTTCACCATTAATCTGATAAAACTACAAGTTAAGGCCAAAAGGGCCCCATATTTAAAGGCCAGTTTCCTTCCAATATATATTTTTAACTACCCCTTTTCCTTCCTGCTCCAAAAACAACTGTGATTTTTCTATATCAGAACCACCTACCCCCCCCCCCCCCCCGAGCTGTTATCTCCCATGGCCGGTCGGCCGGCCGGCCACCCACAACCAAGTGTTCATACAAAATTCAATTCACTAACATAATTAGTTATCACTTACATTTTATGTTCTTCAATGAAACCAACACTTTTTTTTAAGCAGTTATTTTTTGTTGTTGTTGTTATCGTAACATTTATGTTTTCCTCCCCAAATTAGGAATAAAAAAAAAAGGTGGAGTTTGGATATATTTTAACCCATTTACTTTTAAAACCGTTTTTTTATTGCTTCATTATGAGATTTTCCAATAACTTTGTCTTTCCACTCTCTGTTGCTCAATCTCACCTCCACCCTCTCTCGGACACTCTTTCCCTCTCTCGCACACTCTCTCCCTCTCTCTCTCTCTCGCACACTCTCTCCCTCTCTCTCTCTCTCCCTCTCCCTCTCTCTCGCACACTCTCTCCCTCTCTCTCGCACACTCTCTCCCTTTCTCTGTCTCTCTCGCACACTCTCTCCCTCTCTCTCTCTCTCGCACACTCTCTCCCTCTCTCTCTCGCACACTCTCTCCCTCTCTCGCACACTCTCTCCCTCTCTCTCTCGCACACTCTCTCCCTCTCTCTCTCGCACACTCTCTCCCTCTCTCTCTTGCACACTCTCTCCCTCTTGCACACTCTCTCCCTCTCTCACACTCTCTCCCTCTCGCACACTCTCTCCCTCTCTCTCTCGCACACTCTCTCCCTCTCTCTCTCGCACACTCTCTCCCTCTCTCTCGCACACTCTCTCCCTCTCTCTCTCGCACACTCTCTCCCTCTCTCTCGCACACTCTCTCGCACACTCTCTCTCGCACACTCTCTCTCTCTCCCTCTCTCTCGCACACTCTCTCACTCACTCTCTCCCTCTCTCTCGCACACTCTCTCCCTCTCTCGCGCACACTTTCTCGCACCCTCTCCCTCACACTCTCTCGCTCTCTCTCGCGCACCCTCTCCCTCACACTCTCTCGCTCTCTCTCGCGCACCCTCTCCCTCACACTCTCTCGCTCTCTCTCGCGCACTCTGTCCCTCTCTTGAACACTCTCTATGCTCTTTTTCTTTCCCTTCCACATGCTCTCTTCTTTCTCGCTTTTCCTCTTTATCTCTCTACCACTTAAGCTCTGTTCCTTACTCTTTCTACGACATGTCTTTCCTCTTACTCTCTTTTCCTGCCGCTTATGCTTGATTTCCCTATCACATGCTCTCTTCCCCATTCTCTCTCTCTCGCTTTCTCAATCTCTCTCTCTCTCTCTCGCTTTCTCAATCTCTCTCTCTCTCTCTCTCATTACCTTTTTCAGTTTCTTTTTCCACTTTCTATACTTTTCTTTTTCAAACTCTCCTTTTCTTCTTTCCTTTCACATTTTCGTCACATTTTCTTGTTTTAATTGGTCTCTTCTTTATCTTTTTTCAAAAACTTATTCTATCATCATTTCCCTCATTCGTGACATTTTCTTTTTATAACTTTTTCATAGCCGATCTTCACCCTTCAACCTTATCCGCATCCCTACCGCCTCTGCCGACTCACCAATCACAAAGAAAATTACAAGCATATAAAAATAAATAAACTGTATGATTTTTTTTTTTTGGGGGGGGGGGGGGGGGATGGGGGGTTAAAATTGCATTTGGAAAAATGTAAGCGAATCTCTCTTTTTCCCTACATAATTCTGTTTGCCACGATTATACAGCCACTGGATGTGACAAGCTGAAATTGAATTTCACTTGATCGCCTCACCTCTGCTGTAAAGCGATGGACGACGAAGAAGAACTGGCCAGGGATGGAGAAGGAAGGTGGCCATATTAACATCACAACAAGCTTTAAAAGATAGAAAAAAAAATGGCAAGAACAAATATGAGAAGTATAAACTTGCTCTTTTTATTTTCCCTGATGCTGCCTTTTCCAGTAGACGCGGGACAGGACTTTTCTTTTATATCCTTCAATTGGGTGCATATAATTGTGCTTCAGAATTACTCGCCCTTATTTTTATTTTTCAGCTTTTCAGGTTTTGGTTCAGTTTCTTCGTGTGTGTGTTTTTTTTTCTTCAGGTTTTATTTATTTTATGATTAATAATAATAATAATAATAATAATAATAATAATGAAATGGAACAATGGAGATTGGCACATTAAATTTGTTTTCATTGACTGCGCATTGAACTGGAGATGAAATGACTTTGGGCAAAAGACATTTTCTCTTGCAATTATTGAATAAAGGTTGGACATTTAACTTGTTTTCAACATCCCCCCCCCGAACTGTTTTTTTTTTTGTTTTTTGTTTGTTTGTTTGCTTAATTTATTGACTTGTTCAACACTAAAAAAAAAATGGCTGGTCCTTGTGATTTCACCTCTAAACTCTTTCTTACATTGTCATTTCGATTCTTTTCGGGTTTTGTATTCATGTTAGTTTCATTGTCAAATCTGCTTATATTTACTTTGCTTATTTTTTAAAAAGTTTCCATTTCGCGATGATTGTTTTTAATAGAATTTAACTATTTTTTTTCCTTTCTTGACGATTTCTTTTTTGTTTCATTTCTTTCAACATCTAATTGATTTTATACATTCACCAAACTATATATTTTTCTCTTTCGCCATTTAAATACACATTTTGTCTTTTTCATACTATTACGTTTTTTTTTTAATCGCTCCTCCTCTCATTTAAATATATTCTATCATTTAAAAGTTCTCATGAGGATAAACTCACTCGCTTCCCTATTGAACCTTTTTACCGTTATTTCATTCTCTCTCTCTCTCTCTCTCTCTCTCTCTCTCTCTCTCTTTTCCATTCAAATAGGCATTCGCCTTCTCTCTCTCATTCTCTTTTCCATTCAAATAGCCATTCTCTTGCTTTCTCTCTCTCTCTTTTCCATTCAAATAGGCATTCGCCTTCTCTCTCTCATTCTCTTTTCCATTCAAATAGGACTTCGCCTTCTCTCTCTCATTCTTTTTTCCATTCAAATAGGCATTCTCCTCTCTCTCATTCTTTTTTCCATTCAAATAGACATTCTCCTCTCTCTCTCTCTCTCTCATTCTTTTTTCCATTCTAATAGACATTCTCCTCTCTCTCTTGCTCATTCTTTTTTCCATTCAAATAGCCATTCTCTTTCTCTCTCTTTCTCTTCCATTCAAATAGGTATTCTCCTCCTCTCTCTCATTCTTTTTTTCTATTAAAATAGGCATTCGCCTTCTCTCTCTCATTCTCTTTTCCATTCAAATAGGCATTCTCCTCTTCTCTCTCATTCTTTTTTCCATTCAAATAGATATTCTCCTTTCTCTCTCTCTCTCTCCCTCTCATTCTCTTTTTCATTCAAATAGATATTCTCCTCTATCCAATTCTCTCTTCTATTCACATAGACATTCCCCATTCTCTTTCATTCTTTTTTTTTTATTCAAATAGACATTCTCTCTCCCTTTTCCCTTCCCTTTACTATTTAAATAAACATTCCTTGTCTCTTCCTCTAATTTTATTATCTCTTTACTGTATTTTCTAGTTTCTGTGACTTTTTCCATGTCTGTTTCATTCATTTTGCATTTCACATTCTTTATTCATTAAGAACCAACAGATGGGGGAGAAAAAAGTCTTCTATGCTCAAAGTTTTCTTCTTTTTTTACCCAAATCAACTGCTATTTCACCACCACTGCCACACTTGGGTCCTTGTTGAACATTCTGTGTTCTGTAGAAACATTTTATGAAAACTGAATTACTGCAGAGGTTAAGTTTGAAAATGGGGAGGTGAAGGAAAAGTCAAAGTAATAAAACCAAATGTATGCATTGTTCATTCAAGCCTTTAGGAACCTCATTGATTTCCTTAACACAAAAGACACATGGTTGAGGCCTGAGGTGAGAGTACTTTTGTATACACATCTATGTTCATTTGAAATGAGTTACTTGAAACACTTTAGATCTTGGTTTCCTTAATATGTATAGTATTTCTCTGTGTGTGAATTTACAAAATTAATTACGTTACCAATATACACTAAAATTATAACTAAATGCTTTAGATTTCTCTGATTTGACAACTAACTTGCCAGATGGGCTCAAAATGTGATGCTTTCTTTTATGTTTGTGGTATCTTTTGCTAATATATTGTTGCATAGTGGGGATGCAGGTAGCTGAACAGTTACCCCGAGGTAGGCGATGAAATCAACAAAGATGGCTTAAGTTTGGTCTGATTTCATTCTTTCTCTTCCATTTAAAAACCTTTCATTTAAATACATACTCTCTCTCCCTCCCCTTCCTCCCACTAATTAAACTCTCTTTTTCTCTGATAAACCCATTCTCTCTCTTTTCATCCTAAACACATTCTCCTGATCTTTGTCATATACAAATTCTTTCTCGTTCAGTATGCGCCCCCGCCACCTTATCCTGGTCCAGAATCTGATTACTTTATTCATTAAAGTCTCCTTCATCTTCGATAATTGCTTTTATGTAAGGTATGAATGAATTGTCTACATCAAGGGCGGACAACCTCCGGCCCACAGGCCACATCCGGCCCGCGAAGGCTTAGCGTCCGGCCCGCCACCCTGCTAGGCTTTATCATTGCAATCCGACCCGCGGACCTCCCAGTAAAACTCATATCATTTTGTGACATAGATGTAAAAGTAGGTTTCAATTAAGATTTACAAAATATAGTAATTCTGAGATTTCGTTTTTCACTCCGGCCCGCGATCTCTTTCCAAAGGTCTCATCTGGCCCTCACTCTGAAAAGGTTGCCGCCCCTGGTCTACATGCTAGAATTAGGTGGTCCTTGTTCATATTTGATATTATTCTAACCATGGAAACTTTTAGGAATTATTTAATGTTATGAGGGTGTACTAATAAAAAGGTTGTTTTTTTTTGTTTTTTTTTCTAACTATGTTGCATGTATATTAATCCAAAAGATTGATGTCTGGGAAGCTAGGAAACCAAATGTTTGAGATCATGTTATTGTGAAAAATGTCTGCCATTCATTTCTGCATTCCGTGAGTCTTGTGTGATAGTTCCTTTACCTTTTCTGATGTAACATATCCGTTACTCATCTCCTGAGACTTCTATCTGATGTCTTTGTATACAATTTTCCAGATTGTTCTTTCTGGTGAGATCTTTTGCAATCAACTTCATGGATCTTCTAGAATTGTCACTAACGGTGGGTTGTTCTTGCCAAATAAATCCAGATATTCTCATGCTAGAATGTCTCTTATATTTTGATAATCGTGATATTTTCCATCTTAAGCCTTAATTAATTAATTAATAGATTAATTCTGGATTTTATTTTATTTTATTCATATTGAACTGACTTTACAAACTCAGTTTTTCCTGACTCTAACCTGAGCTCAATGGGTGACCCAAGCGATCACATTTCCTTATATATATATATATATATATATATATATATATATATATATATATATATACAGGGTGTCCCAAAATAATGTATACACCCTTTGAATTGTTATAACTCGTTCAAATTACTGATTTTTATTTGCAAGATTGATACACAAACAGAAGAGTAAGAATATACACGTAAAAATACTGACAGTAAAATTAACAAAAACATAGAAACTTAACTTTTAACAAAGATAAAGGCTATTTAGGATAATTTCTGAATGTTCATAAAATGAACCCTCACTCTAACCCCAACCCGTTCTGCTCAATACACTTTCCATATAGTGAAGACGTGAATAATTGTACCTACAAACGTCCTGCAACATTTACTCCTTGGGCACATTCTACTACAATTGCTACTCCCATTTGTTTGCAATTGCTTCAGGTTTCTTGCTTTAAACATTGTAGCCTTTACGTTTATTAAAAGTTAACTTTCTATGGTTTTGTTAATTTTAATGTCAGTATTTTTGAATGTGTATTCTTACTCTTCTACTGTTCTATCAACCTTGTTTGCAAGTCAAAATCAGTAAATTGAACGAATTATAACGATTCAAAGAGTGTATACATTATTTTGGGACACCCTGTATATATATATATATTTCTTGCTTATATATATGTATATAAGAGAGATTTTTTTCCTCTTTATCATTTCTACATCCCTTCTTGTCTTTGCAAACTTTTTCAACAAAAGGTTTCGTTTTCTAAATTGCTATATTCAACCTTTAACTTATAGTCACGATAATCGTGTGCCTCTTCATTTTTCGCGTTATATAGAGGCTGCCCTTGATAATTCTGAAATATAGAAAATATAAAGTCAAATAATATTCCTGCTAGAGTAAAAAATAATATATGTTCTCAAATACTGTATGCACCTTATATATAATTATTTATAAATAATACTTTCAAATTAACCCATACACGTGTTTCATGCCAAACCTGCAATCGTCAGTATAGGAGGAGACAATCCCTGCCGATCGAACGGTTCGAATCCCAATACGAAAGTCATATTTGACGCAGTCGTCGAAGCACATACCGATATGTCCACCACGCATTGCCGTAGAAATGGGAGAGTAAATTAACGTCTAAATGGCAAATTCAGTGGCCATATCAGCAAGCCGTCAAGAGAATTCGATAGGCGGGGCCTAGAGTATTACATTATGCTATATACAGAGTGGGCAAAAATAAGGGTCCTATTTTTTAAAATTCATAACTTTTTTATTTATTGATTTTTTTTATTTTATTTTTTTAGAATAAGTAAAGGACCCCTTCCGAAGCAAGCATGAGCCGTATTAGCCCTAAGGAATGTACCCTCATTTAGAAAACATTATTTTTGCTTAAAAAACTCAAAACAGTGTAAAAAACAATACTTTAGTTTTTGTAAGTTTTAAGAAGTGTTTTTCGGCTAAAATTTGTTTTGTTTATTTCAAAAAATCTCGGAAGGGTCAGTCTACACACACATAAAGTTTGGTGAGTTTAACTTTTATTTTGTGGAAGTTATTCAAATTCAAGTTATTCAAATTTAAAGATAGGACCCTTATTTTGGCCCACCCTGTATATATATATATATATATATATATATATATATATGTATATATATATAGTTTGCTTGAAGCCTTGTACATAGTGTGTAATAATTTGATATTTGAAAGCAATGACAACGCGATACTCAGCTGAAGATACTTATTTTATATTATTATTAGCACAATCAGCTACCGTGCATTAAAAAAGACAGATTATACTTGAAATGACATATTCTGTTGTCTAAGATAAACGTTTTCTATCCGTAGACTCACATTAATGTACTTAAATGTGTATATAATTCTGGTGCAACTCTAAAAATGTACTGGTGATACCAGATCAGGCTGCCCTGTGGCTCCCTGAGACGAAATTCACCTACATTGACGTTTTTTGTTTTTCTTCTTTTTTTTCTTTTTTTTTGTAAAACTTAATTATGTTCTACAAAACCAAAAACAAAAACAACAGCCCCTCTCCCTTTCTCCCTCCCCTTTTTTATTTTATTTTTAGAACTTGAAGCATAAATCTTTTACTATAATGACCAGATTCGGCATTAAATAACCCAAAAAGGGTTGATATGCCGTAAAACAAAACTACCAAACCAAAAACGATGATTAAACATTTGAAGATATAAAGAACTTGAAGCATAAAAACTTTTACTATAATGACCAGATTCGGCATTAAATAACCCAAAAAGGGTTGATATGCCGTAAAACAAAACTACCAAACCAAAAACGATGATTAAACATTTGAAGATATAAAGAACTTAAAGCATAAAAACTTTTACTATAATGACAAGATTCGGCATTAAATAACCCAAAAAGGGTTGATATGCCGTAAAACAAAACTACCAAACCAAACCTAAAAATGTAATCTATATACTACATTTTACTGTAAAGACTTGTTATATGAGTTAAATAAATAATAATGTGTCGGTATATAAAGCAAAATAAAAATATTTATAAAACTAAGCGCATAAACACATTTTTTTATTCAGTAAAATATTTTTTTAAATTACCAAAACAATGATTACACTTAAATTACAATTAAAAGAGGAATATTTCATAGGAGCCAGCAATAAGCAAAAATTAATTTAACTTTTTATCAATATAAATAATATGCATGAAATAATACATGCGTATCTGGAACACTGTATTCTATTAGAATAGCATTAATAAAACATTAACAATATTAAAAATAACTGCAATTGGCCATCTATAAAAGAAGAAAAAATTACTGCCTTGTTTATGAAGAAACAAATTAATTTTAGTGAGTTTAATTTCATAATGAAATTATTTTGATAAACATGTATATTTTAAGTTTGTTTTAGTACTTGACTTTAATTGATTAATAGTAAAGAACAAATATTAACGTAGAAACTTTCTTTTTAATATTTAAAACTATTAAATGTTTTAGATATTTATTTTTGTAGAAGTCAAGGGAAATAACTCATTACATGATTACTTCCCTTTAATGGTTAAGAATATTCAGTAGGTAAACGAAAATTTATCCACTCTCAAAGTTTTTAGTGTTTTTTGGTTTGTTTTTTCTGGAGAAAAAATAGTGGGAGAGGGGATAAAATTTATTCATACGAATAACATAGTGGTAGAAAAAACAAACAAACAAACAAGCTAGTCCAAATCAAGTAGCAATATGTCATATTAATTGCTATTTGGGTCTGACATTGCAATTCTAGCAATCTAACTTTGTTAGATTGCAACATTAAAGAGTCAATGGACCATATGCAAAAATGTGCAATGAATCTTGATGAGAGTAAATTAAATAGTCGAAACACGTAGATTTTGAATTATTAACAAACATACAAAATATTAATTATCTCTTCCGTGAATTCCTTCATTAATTTGTCAAAATTAATTATTCTAAACAAATGTCTGTGTGCACATATACATTAGATTAACAGGCACACCTGATGTTCCTCAGGAATAAATAAGAACTTCTGTGAACTCTTGCTCCTAGCCCTGAGCCCCATATTACCATTTTTATTCCTGTTTTTCTTATTAATTTCTATGATTTTCAAATTATAAATAAAATAAAGTAAGACGTCACCTTTACTGTTTATGGAATGCAGGCCGCACAATATTGTAGAATTCCTAAAACAAAATTAATACCAGCATTGAATTCCATGTAAAATCTTACTTTGAAAAAGTTACTTGATCTTGGTATAGAGCTTTGTTTTGAATTGTATCTTTGAACAGACATATGGATACTACATTTATAATATATTATTATTATTATTATACTAAAGGTGAGTTAATCAACGTTTGTTTCACCTAAGTTATTTTTCCTATATATTTTAATCAAACAAAATACATGATCAACAAGAACATAATTCAGTCATAAGACTGCATACCTCCACCTGACAATGTAAGAATATGCAAAAATCTTATCTGGGCCTTACTTCTCCATATTGTATGAAGTATCCCCAAAGTTATGCCATAGAAATGTTGATAACTCAAAAACTATTTATCTGATCAGGCTGAAATTTTGCTGGGTGTTTACTGTTATCAAATAGCATGATATCCATACATCAAATTTGAACAAATCGGAAGTTGAAATTCCATCAAAATTTCGACCGTGACCGAACTTTTCATGGTCCAGGTCACATAAGATGCAGGATTTCATTGGCTACAATATGGGTCAAGTAGTGAGTCTCTACGATTAACAGAACCAAAATTATCACCAAAAGTGTGATCTTTTCCTTTGAGTTAGATATCTCAAAATGAAATCAGTTTCTAAGTTGGACCATGACCGATATTTTGGTCAAGTTTGGTGACGAGTGTTCAAGTGATGTACACATAGAGAAACTCGACTGCAGAGGTAAATATGACGGTTTTTTGATCGAGTTATATTTGGGAAAAAACTTTCGCTTTAATTGTTCTGATTAACCACAATTTGTAATTAACTCAGCAAGTTACCCATCTCTTACTAACTTTTATCTATCATTCTCACTCGCTCACTGTATGTTGTTTGGCCCCAGCTCGTATATTATACTATCTGCCATCCTCTGTCCCCCCCACTCTGTGTTTATTAACAGTTGAAGGTAGTATGGAAAAGCAAAAAATAAAGATAAGAATAGTCCATTATAAATAAAAGGGAATATCACAAGTAGTAATACTATTCAACCCAAAGCTTTAGACGGAAAGAGATACGGGGAAGAAAAGGAGATATAGCAAGCAGAAATAGAGTAATTCTGGATTTTATTTTATTTTATTCATATTGAACTGGCTTTGCAAACTCAGTTTTTCCAGACTCTAATCTGAGCTCAATGGATGACCCAAAGGGTTACATTTCTTTTTATATATATATATATATATATTTCTTTTTTATATATATATTTTTTTCTTATATATATGTATATAAGAGAGATTTTTTTCTAATGTAAAGGCCTTTTCCTCTTTATCATTTCTACACCCCTTCTTGTATTCTTCACGCTCCTCCACAAATTCTCCCCACAAATCCGCTCTCTTCCTCTCTTCCCTCCAGTGAGCAAGTGTCATTTGCCCAGTTTCCATGCAAAGCCAGAAACGGCAAACCTAACGAGTTTATCGGATGTATATCAAACGGACAGCCTCCTCCCCGTGCAAATTTAATTCTTCAGAATCTCCAGTTGTTGCAATCAGCATTTCAGGCAACTCCAGCCCCGCCCGCCACTCCAGTACATGATTTTATCTCTACCGAACTCCCCCCCCTCCCCCCATCACCAATTCCTGCAGTTGTTGTTCTTGTTACCCTCAATTCTGTTGCTACTTTTCTCCATGCCATTTCCTTCTCTCGCAACACATTCTGTAGATTTGGCAAACTTTCAAGGAATATAATCAACTCTTTTCCATAATGTGTGGGGCGTGGGGCGTACAGAGATTTGCAGAGGGTGGGTGGGGCACCTTAGACTAGCCCTAGCCCATCTTGACTTTAATTGATTAATCTCACTCTACACCAATACACCTCGACCAATATCATCAGCATCATCATCTGAGTTTCCTTTTCTCTCTTTACTCATCTTCAACTCTTCCAATCGCGCTCGTCGTCGTCATCATCATCACCATCACCTTCAGCATCCATGTTTGCCTTCTTCCGTTGCAGCATCTGGCTCAACATGGTTAGCCATGCAAATAAGCCATCTTGTCGGCAATCAGTGGCTCGGTTGACGGAGGAACAAGCACCACTCAGGAATCACTGCATGTGCGTCCGTCTGTCCTTTCCTATGTTTGTCCATCTGTGTATATACACATCTGAGGAACCCGACATTGGGCGGCGGACTTATTTGGCTTCGGCAAACACCTTAGCATGATGAATGAGCTAGGGAGAGAAAAAACAAATAAGATAAAAGAAAAGATTGAACCCTCTGCCGTCCCTATTTTGGGTTTTGTTTCCCCTCTACTTTTTCTATACAGCTTTTTCTCTCTCTCTTCTATACGACTCTATCTTTCTCCTTCTCTTTCTCTCTCTATCTCTCTCTCACTTTTTCTCTTGCTTTCTCTCTCGCTCTCTTTATTAATTTCTTATATTCTTCATGTCTCTCTTCCTCTTTCCTTTCTCTTCCTCTTTCCTTTCTCTTCGTCTTTCCTTTCTCTTCCTCTCTTTCTTTCTCTTCCTCTCTTTCTTTCTATCTCCTTCTCTTACTCTCCCCTCTCGCTTACTCTCTCCCCTCTCGCTTACTCTCTCCCCTCTCGCTTACTCTCTCCCCTCTCGCTTACTCTCTCCCCTCTCGCTTACTCTCTCCCCTCTCGCTTACTCTCTCCCCTCTCGCTTACTCTCTCCCCTCTCGCTTACTCTCTCCCCTCTCGCTTACTCTCTCCCCTCTCGCTTACTCTCTCCCCTCTCGCTTTCTCTCTCGCTTTCTCTTTCCCCTCTCACTTTCTCTTTCCCCTCTCGCTTTCTCTCTCCCATCTCGCTTTCTCTCTCCCATCTCGCTTTCTCTCTTCCCTCTCGCTTTCTCTCTCCCCTCTCGCTTTCTCTCTCCCCTCTCGCTTTCTCTCTCCCTTCTCTCTCTCTCTCTCTCTACCTCTCTCTCTCTCTTTCTTCCTCTCTTCCCCTCTTTCTCTCTTCTTCCCTCTTCTCTTTCCTTTCTCGTTTGTCTGTATTCTCTCTCCCTCCGTTTTTTTAATCTCCATTTTTACACTCTCTCAGTTCTCCAATATTGTATATTCATAAGTGGAGGGGGGGGGGGGCTAATTAAACAAATACTTTACAAGAATCTAATTTATTTAAAAGGAAATTTTTTTTTTTTAAATAAGCTAACGTTCTAAAATAAAAATAAAATAAAATAACAAAGTACACACACACACACACACACACACATACGTACAAAAAAAAAGGAAGTTTCAGAATCCCTTGTAATGAATGTTTTTAACGTTATAAATGTTGATCCAAGCTTCTTCCAGTGCAATGATCATTATTTGCAGTTGATCAGTTTTTATAACTCAAAACCGGTTCGGTGAAGGAGAAGGAGAGGGGGGGTGGTCTCACTAGTCTTTACAGGGTTCCTTTATCCACTTTATTCAGTAAGAATTCGTTTTGGCCTTTTTTCTATTTTTTGTGGGTTTTTTTTTTCTGTTTCCTTTTAATTAGCTCTTTAAACAGATTCCTTTCCCAATCGGATGGATCAGTGAACAAAACAAATTGATAACAAAGAATTCTTTAAAAAATAAAAATTAGTGAAGAGTGTATCTATTACGGTAATAACTTTAGCATCAAGATTAAAGAAGTGGATCATTACCAAAGGAAAAACAACTTCTTCCAATCTAAAATATAAAAGAATACTAAAAAAAAAAAAGAGACCCGTTGGGTCACTCATTGAGCTTGGGTTAAATTGTTTGAATTAGGAAAAGTGAGTTTGCAAAGTGAGTTAAATATTTGAAAAAATGAAGACAAAATCCAAAATTAGCTTTTTCTCTTCAACTACGGTTAAATAATATTGCTGTTAGTAGTGATATTTCTTATTGTTTATAATAGACTATTTCAATCGTTTTATTCTGACCTTTTATTGTCTTTGGCCATTAACAAACAGAGAGAGAAGCAAAACTGGTCGATACAGTATAAATAAGAGCGTGTGGATACAATGGGAGGAAGAGAGTGATAGACAGTAAAAGATGAGTTACTTGGTGAGATAATTGCAAATTACAGTTAATTAGATTAAAAGGTCAACTTATAAGAGTTGTTCTTAATAGAAAGTGTTAAGACCAACTCCTATATATTATTAGTAAGTAACAAAAACTGTCACATGAAAGGAAAAAACAAATCCCTTTTTATAACAACAACGAAAGGGTTTATTCAATTACCTATACCGTTTGGTATTGATGGAAGAAAGTTGGGCAGTGTCCAAGTGAGGAAAGGAAAACTAGAAAGTTCTTTGGTCTGTCGAAAGTCTGTCAGCAGTTATCTTCAGGTGAAGATAGTCGATGCTTGGGCGTTCAGTGGAGAGGGATGGGAGAGAAAGGGGAGACGTCTTTTTTGTTGCTTTCAGGATTCTGTCTTAACCGACCGTAATTCGCAAAGGGCCTGAAGTAGTTCTTCAGGGGACAGATGAAATAAATGCACCCTGGAAGCTGATTGGTTAGTGTGTAACCAGATTGCTTAACAGGGACATTTCTCCGAGTAAGAAAATAAGTCATTATTTATGACTGTTACAAACATCATATTCACGGTAGAAGAAGAGTTTTCTAATATACTCAGTCATGTCTGTGATTGACAGCTGATAGTTAACTAATTTTTATATTGCTCATTAATTAACTATATTTTTATATTGCTCATTAATTAACTAATTTTTATATTGCTCATTAATTAACTATATTTTTATATTGCTCATTAATTAACTAATTTTTATATTGCTCATTAATTAACTAATTTTTATATTGCTCATTAATTAACTATATTTTTATATTGCTCATTAATTAACTATATTTTTATATTGCTCATTAATTAACTAATTTTTATATTGCTCATTAATTAACTAATTTTTATATTGCTCATTAATAAACTATATTTTTATATTGCTCATTAATTAACTAATTTTTATATTGCTCATTAATTAACTATATTTTTATATTGCTCATTAATTAACTATATTTTTATATTGCTCATTAATTAACTAATTTTTATATTGCTCATTAATTAACTATATTTTTATATTGCTCATTAATTAACTATATTTTTATATTGCTCATTAATTAACTAATTTTTATATTGCTCATTAATTAACTAATTTTTATATTGCTCATTAATTAACTAATTTTTATATTGCTCATTAATTAACTAATTTTTATATTGCTCATTAATTAACTATATTTTTATATTGCTCATTAATTAACTAATTTTTATATTGCTCATTAATTAACTATATTTTTATATTGCTCATTAATTAACTAATTTTTATATTGCTCATTAATTAACTAATTTTTATATTGCTCATTAATTAACTAATTTTTATATTGCTCATTAATTAACTAATTTTTATATTGCTCATTAATTAACTAATTTTTATATTGCTCATTAATTAACTAATTTTTATATTGCTCATTAATTAACTAATTTTTATATTGCTCATTAATTAACTAATTTTTATATTGCTCATTAATTAACTATATTTTTATATTGCTCATTAATTAACTAATTTTTATATTGCTCATTAATTAACTATATTTTTATATTGCTCATTAATTAACTAATTTTTATATTGCTCATTAATTAACTATATTTTTATATTGCTCATTAATTAACTATATTTTTATATTGCTCATTAATTAACTAATTTTTATATTGCTCATTAATTAACTAATTTTTATATTGCTCATTAACTAATTTTTATATTGCTCATTAATTAACTAATTTTTATATTGCTCATTAATTAACTATATTTTTATATTGCTCATTAATTAACTAATTTTCATATTGCTCATTAATTAACTATATTTTTATATCGCTCATTAATTAACTATATTTTTATATTGCTCATTAATTAACTAATTTTTATATTGCTCATTAATTAACTAATTTTTATATTGCTCATTAATTAACTAATTTTTATATTGCTCATTAATTAACTAATTTTTATATTGCTCATTAATTAACTAATTTTTATATTGCTCATTAATTAACTATATTTTTATATTGCTCATTAATTAACTAATTTTTATATTGCTCATTAATTAACTATATTTTTATATTGCTCATTAATTAACTAATTTTTATATTGCTCATTATATAACTATATTTTTATATTGCTCATTAATTAACTATATTTTTATATTGCTCATTAACTAATTTTTATATTGCTCATTAATTAACTAATTTTTATATTGCTCATTAATTAACTAATTTTTATATTGCTCATTAATTAACTAATTTTTATATTGCTCATTAATTAACTAATTTTTATATTGCTCATTAATTAACTAATTTTTATATTGCTCATTAATTAACTAATTTTTATATTGCTCATTAATTAACTAATTTTTATATTGCTCATTAATTAACTATTTGTTTCTATTTTCTTTTTCGATGATTGTTTTACTGTAAGTTATAACTCACAGTTTTATTTATGGATATTTTCTATATCATCGATAAATGCTTATCATTTTGGGTGAAAAGTGTTAATTTACTTCTAGTGGTTAAGATTCTTATTTTCCCTTTGGACAATTATCTTTTATCGAATAAATGATGTACTTTAACTGGTTTGGTTTATGTGCTTCACGGCATATCAACACTTTTTGGTTATTTAGTGCTCAAGTAAAATATTATTGAAAACGATTTATTGAAAACGATTTTTTTTTTGTATATACTGATGAGTCACTGCTCATCAAGGCTAATAACCACTCAAGGATAAGGGTTAATGACTTATGGAGACGGTTTATGATAAATGTTTATTGACATTAGATTTGAAGAGGACCATATTGTAGTTCTCAGGGAAGCAATCTTGTAGCAACATGTTTAAACAGATGAGATATTGATTTCCAAATCATAATTACAGTGTATTTAGATGATTTTCACGTTTTGAATTAGTGTTGTTGTATTGATTGTTTTTGGTATGTTTAGAACATCACGACCATCTCGAGCCGTCTTTTGTTGTAGGCGGTAACATTTCGGGAATTTAAAACGGAACTCTTCATTTATTCCATTTTGGTAGACTCCCTTCATGTTGCATTCCATGTCGTCTAGATATCTCGTATCAGTTAATTTTAACTTCATTCACCAGGGATCAAGCTCGCTACCCCGAGGTAAAATTCATTCTAGAATACCTCTTAGCCTAATAATTCACATGCTCAGTTTTCTTCTTTTTCTTTTTCTTTTTTTCTCACAGATTTAGGGTTACTGATGGGCATGTACTTTTATCTCCATTCGCATCAAATATTACCTTTTTTCTGATGACTTACTTTTTTTTTGGGGGGGGGGGGGGGGGGATTTTCTTTTTTCGTCTCCACATAAGTATTTTGCTGCAAGTATACTCTTTCATGTTTATGAACTAATACTAATGTTTACATGTAACTCATAAATGTATTAATTACAAAACACTTAAAACAAGTAAAACATTGGATGAAAAATATTTACACGGAGTTCAGAGGTGGGAGCATGCGTTTCTTAGGTCCTTTGCTTTTCCTGGGAATCACCTATGCATGGGTCCCGCTAGAAATAGATAAAGGTGGTGGTCATGTGTCCAGTCGTATGACAATGTAAATGCATGCAATAGAACGTTTTGGTTCTACCAGATCAGACTGTCTGAAGATAACGGCTTCCTGATTAAAAATGCACCAACTACGGTTAAATAATATTACTGCTTGTAGTGATATTTCTTATTGTTTATAATAGACTATTTCAATTGTTTTATTCTGACCTTTTATTGTCTTTGGCTGTTAATAAACAGAGAGAGAAGCAAGGCTGGTCGATACATTTATTATAGAGCAGACGATTTTCTTCCTGGCTAAAAATACACCAAACATTGATGTTATTGTTTTTTCCTTTACTTTTTGTAAAACTCAATCATGTTCTGCAAAGCTAAAAACAAAAACAACAATTTTCCGCTACAAAACAACCAAACCAAACAGTATGAATAAATATTTGAAGATATAAAGAATTTGAAGCATAAAAACTGTTACCAAAATGACTGAATTCGGCTTTACATAAATTGAAAAGGGTTGATATGCTGTAAAACAAAACAAACCAACCAACCAAGCAATAGAACGAATAGGATTTGTTGAACTCGCCTTAACAGATTCCAAAGTCTGCATCGTATCCATTATATCACTTGTGATCTACTTAAGAAAAGTACTCAGTCACAGTAATGTAAGCGATTTAAGTTTCTTGCCATGTTCAATAAATTGTGCTTTGCTTCTTGAATTAACTTTAACTTAAAGTCTAATTTTTATTTTATTTTAAGAATTTAACAACTTGACTTTTCTTACCTCCAAATACAAATCATGTTTAATTTCTTTTTTATCAGTAAAGCAACTTTTTTTTCTCTTTCTTATTTTTTCTACTTAATGGCACCGGCTTATCTCGTTTCGGACACCCCTTTTTATTTTCTTCCTTTTTTCCTCATCACTCAGCCACAGGTTTACGTAATCTATACTGGTTTATTATCTAAGTACTAGCTGAAGTACTTGTTCTATCAGGAGTTTCTCAAATTTTCCCCAAACTTTAAATCCAGGCTATGAAATCCTCTAGTTGTTAGAGGCAGATTTTGAAAAACCTCAAAATAACTTTTGTTCGGTGTAGTCCGATTGTGCAGTGTAGATCACTCAGGTTCGTATCCTGGTCACGACACCAAATGTGGTCCAACGGTCGCATGGATTCCGATTAGTTGCTCTGTCAATTGTTCTATGTTATTTGCTTTCTCCTGTCCCTAAACACTTAAAATAGTTTTATCCGGCAAGTTATTTACTCACATGACAGAAGGGAGAGAGAAGTATATTTGCTTACATGACTGGAAGGAAGTATATATATATATATATATATATATATATCTATATATATATATATATAGTAAGCAGTGAAAATATATATGGCAATAAAGCTACACAGAGGCTCCCGTGTTTCATCCCCGGGGGGAATCGTCAGGCTAAATTTAGCCTGACGATTCCCCCCGGGGATGAAACACTGGAGCCTCTGTGTAGCTTGATTGCCATATATATTTTCACTGCTTACTACCTAGCTCTATTTATGTATCGAGCACTGTTGAAGTAAATACTGAAAACTGATACATAAAAAATTATATCTCCTTATAATATTTTATGTGAATACATGAAGTACTAATATATATATATATATATATTGGTCTTTTATAGAGCAGAGGATTTTCATTCTTCTTTTTATATAGAGATAGACTTATTATTTTAGACACACATATGTAAATTAGATGACTATGCTGAAAAATTCATCTTTTCTCTAAATGCTATCAGAAATTAAGAAATATTATAGAGTGGTTGAATCAACATAGAGAGAGATATGAGAGAAATATATAGATAGCTCAAAGAGAGCTGGGTAATGTTCAGTAAATGCCATCTCTTTTTGATGTTATAAAGGATTCGCCCGGTTTCTTTTCCAACTTTGTTTAGTGACACACAGAGAGAAGCAAACAAGATAACAAGCAATATCCACAAAGTTTTAGTAGTATATAGATATATATATATAGATATATATATACATACTTTGTTCATCCATCGCTCAATTAAAAGAACAAACACTATCTGTACCTCTTCTTCTCTAAATAATGGGTTACAGCATAGAGATACATACAATTTGAGAGCAGAATCAGAAATCACATAATTTTACATTGGAATGCCAAGTTCCATCCAAATTGTTCCAAAACTAGAGAAACGGTGAAGAAATTATAAAATTTCTTGTTGTGAATTGGTTTGTGAATTCAAGTAATTTTTCCCCATAATGATGTCAATTTTGAACGCCAAATTCTAGAGCTTTAAATTCTTATAACTTTTCAACTAGTGGGGATATTAGCATAAGTCAAACAGTTTTGAACTCGATTTACTTAGCTCTTTAATAACTCATGTAATTAAATAACAATAACCTCGAATGTAAAAAAATAAACTGGAAATGCTAATAAGACCTTTATTGTGTTTTGGCATTAAATAATCCAAAAATGGATTGATATGTCATAAAGCATTGAATTGTATTAGCAATAAAGATGTTAAATTTCTAGAAAATAACCTCATTTTTATCATCAAAACAAATTATTTTCTACTATTATCAAATCTCTGATCAATATGTTTGTTTGATTTTTTTTTTTCATCGTTTTTGTTTTGATGAAAGTTTTATCTTGTTTTCATCTTTTTAAAAAATGTTCCTTCTTTTTCTAATTACAGGTCCAAGCGCCACTCACGAATTCCAGGCAGAAACTAAAAAACTTCTTGACATCGTTGCCAAATCTCTTTATTCCCAGAAAGAGGTAAGCAACAACATTACAATTTATTTACACAAAAAATGGCATACTTGTATTTGTAACGGTTATCACGGTGGTTAGATTGAGCCAGCTTCCTCCCGAGAAAGTACAGCATCTCTGACCATCACAGCTTGCTTTTGACGACTGTGACCCAAGTCACGAAAAATGTCATAACACTAATAAAGAATTGTTGATTGCACATTGTTCATCATTGTTCATACTATTTGGGATTTTCCAGAAACCGCAAGTTCCTAATTTCTGTGATGTGATGTCATCTCAGTATACTTACTCTTAGCTGTGCCTATTATACTCTTACAGTGGTTTCTTGATGCTACAAATTTTTGCTTATTTTCAGTGGTTTCTTGATGCTACAAATTTTTGCTTATTTTCAGTGGTTTCTTGATGCTACAAATTTTTGCTTATTTTCAGTGGTTTCTTGATGCTACAAATTTTTGCTTATTTTCAGTGGTTTCTTGATGCTACAAATTTTGGCTTATTTTCAGTGGTTTCTTGATGCTACAAATTTTTGCCTATTTTCAGCTGACTTGAAATGGAGAAATGTTTAGTGCCTATGCAGCTGCACAGGTCGGAGTGAACCATTGGGGAGAGTGAGGCTTGCTATGAAATTTCCGCGTAGGGACAAATGCCTCTATGCCTCATTTAGTTACCTCCTCTGCACTGTTCAGCAGGGAAATAAATTAAAAAATTTACTCCAATGTACATCTGAGATCTCGGAGATTTCCAATCACAACGTTGTAATATTTTGTTTTGTGTAATGGCATTTCTGTTTAGGGCTGATGGTTTGAGATTATATCAACCATTATTATGAGATGATAAGCATTCCCAAGTGGATCGTGGACATCTGTCACACAATCCTCAGGCAGTGTTGTCAGGAATAGGTTGAGAAGTGAGACTTGCTGGTTCTCACAATTTGAGAGGTGAATCGTGGAAGGTGATGGCTTGTGTAAGGGAATGAGCAATTGAGAAGCTATG
Source organism: Sepiola atlantica (assembly GCA_963556195.1). Taxonomy (NCBI): domain Eukaryota; kingdom Metazoa; phylum Mollusca; class Cephalopoda; order Sepiida; family Sepiolidae; genus Sepiola; species Sepiola atlantica. The sequence continues at coordinate 34,559,520 of OY744521.1, read as the reverse complement.
TGTGCTATTACCAGCTAGGTTTGTGGAGCTCAAGAAACTTAGCCAAACGCTGTGGTGGACATTAAACTCCTCAAATACATGGATTTTGACACTCTGATCTAAGGAAAGTGCTGTGTCGATACTATCAGAAATGTAGTCAATTAGGTGGCAGTCCTGAATCAATAGAAGAGCAGTAGAGGAAATATAGGTAACTAACGTTGTGTTGTAAGGTTAAACGAAAGCACTGATATTCGGATCTTCGACTATGTTCTCTAGTTAAGAGGAGGGTGTTACAGATATAGATTCTGAGCCCATGCATATGTTAATTAGAAGAAAAACAAACTGAATATCAAAAAGAAGCCAGCAAAAGAAAGAACAGAGAGGAAAACTGATAGAACAGAGAGAGTATATACATATGCAATTATCACCGTTTGGGTATTATAAATAGAGGTACTGTTCAGGAGAGCTGGAGAAATGTATAATTTTGGTCATTAGGGTAATCCATAATTAAAAAAGAAAGTTTTAAATAAATGCTTGTACATAAACGTGATGGATCTAATAGATACCAATACAGAATATAAAATCAGTAATCTAAGTTCAATTCCTGTCAGATTTACTGTGCTCGCTTAAATGCTAATAATATTGGGAAAAGTATGGACTAACAAGTTCCCTGCCTCCTGCTATGATTTTTTTTCTTCTCAATGAATCATTTTTAATAGGCAACGTGTTTCCGCAATAAATAACTCGAAAGATGCCATAAGACCACCATTAAGTCTTCATTAATGTTCCACTAAAAGAAAAAAATTGTTTCGTTCCTGTTGCTACGAATAATATATGCAGGGTGCATAACGTATTTGAGGACAGTTTTTATACATACACAAAAATGATTCTTAGAAACAGATGAATTCCTTTTAGTGAAAAACATTTTTTGAGGATAAGAATAAATATATTATTTTGTAATTTCATTAAAGCCTCCTTTAACTTTGATAACTGCTTTTAGGTATGAGTCACCTACACGCTAGGATCAGGTGGTCCTTGTTCATATTGAACATTACTCTAACTAAGGAGACTTTTAGGGAGTAGTTAGTGTCATTAACCCTTTTATCAACTATGTTCTATACATAGTAGTCCAAAACATTGAGACCTGGAGAGATAGGAGACAAAATATCAGAGGTACTGTGATTGTTTTTTTAATTCCTGAAAAGTTGTAAAATAAAATGACTTCTCCTATCACTAACCCTAAGTACAAGTTGCAACCCCCCCCCCTCCAAATCTAGGGTTAGTGATAGTCATAGTTTTTTTACAATTTTTTTAGGAATGAAGCCCCCAACAATTAAGCGACAAGCAACTATTTATTTCCTGTGTATCGTAAAGACAGTTTAAAAAAAATTAAATAAAATAAAAATTAAAAACAGTTTCAGCACTATAAAAGTATACAAGTCTGTAGATAATTAAATTCTACTGCGTTTGGTATAAGGCATTTGCTGCTGTTTTTTTGTTTATGATTTCTCGACTGTTAACTATTCTACACTTTTACCATTTACTCTGTTGTTCCTATTTACTTGCCTCCCCATGAGGGGAGAGTTAGACACAAGGTCGGTTTTTAACGTGGGGGAAATCGAGCTCCCAACAAAGGGCCACTCTGGATTGCAACAAAAATAAAAAGATGCCTCAGTCTAGAAGGACTTCTTCACTGACCAAGGACAGAATAGTCAAAATGTAGCATCAGAACAGATATTACAATTTGATCCTAACAAAAAGGCCAACATTCATGTTTTCATCTGTTTTTATTAATTTTTCCACATTTATTATTACATTTAATTGTCAGCGTGGATCTTGGCACCTTTTCTAAAATGCAACAAATGTCAACGTCTTAGTGAAGCTACAATTCATGCTGCTATAGAAGTTTTACTTAACTAAAACATTGGTATTTTATTTAAAAGGTTTTTTGAATTTATTTTTAAGCAAACTTTAAAAAAAAAAAGTAAAAGTTTTCCACATGTAAAAAACAAAAACAAAAACAAAAAAAAAACATTGTAATTTTTACTTGTGTTCCCACGAAGGTAGAGATAGACAAATGGTCGGTTTTTAATGTGAGTGAAAATCCAGCTCCCAAAAAAATTTGGACAAAAATTTAAATTGCCTCAGTCTAGAAGGATTTCTCTTTCACTGACCGAAGACAGAAAGATAAAGTATAGTATCAGAATTACACTTCAACGTTAATTCTATTTTGGAAAGTTCAAAAAATAAGAAATAAACCAAGAAGAAAAAACATATTCTAAAATCAGCAAATATTTTAATCATAAATATTTTTTTTTTTTTTTTTTTTTCATTTTTAAAATATTCAGAGCAGACGAAAAAACAAAACAAATCCTTGATTGTGATTGGTGGTGGGCATTAAAAGTGCTGCCCAATTTAATGATTCACAAATAAATAATTTAACATGGACAAAAATGTATCAAATTATAAATTATGAAATTACATTTAACTTTTTCAAATTGTGGCTATTTCCATTGTCAATTTTATTTTAGTAAAAAGCTTCTTTTGTTGTTGTTTTTGTTATTAAATAGTGCAGTAAATGAGTTTTAGTGCATTAATTTCAAATACTGTGTAATTTACACAGATCTAACTAATACATACTATCTATTACTAATGGAGATTTGGTATCTGTCTGAAGCTGAACCTATACTATTTTTCAATGCTCAATCCAGGTGATAGGAGTAGTAGTGTAGTATCTGTTCTGTTGTCTAGATACTATACCATCCTCTTAGACATTACCTCTTTCTCGAAGAGAAGGTAGTGTAGTATCTTTTTTGTTGTTATGAAACCACCCTCCCAGGCATTACTTCATCCTCTTTTTTTTTTTTGGGGGGGGGGGACAGCGTAGTATATGTTCGGTCATTATGATACCCTCCTCCCAGACTAGCAAAAATATGTGACAAAAAGGAGCAGATATTTGCGAGTTTATATAATCTATTCTAAATAATTATATGCCTGCTTGATTACACAATCAACTCCACCCCAATACCATATTCTGCATCAACTCGGTTGCTACTGCTAGCACTACCAGTTCATAAATCCAACATACTTTTATGCTTTCCATTCACTAAAGAGTTCCTAGCATTATTTAACATTCTTCTGTTGAAACCGTCTTCCTTTCCCCATACACCAGAAATCCAGGGCCTTAATTCCATAGAAAGTCTCTTATTTAACTATCTCTTATCTGCATCTACCATTTATTATCCATTTTTATCACTTCCACGGCTACTGTGTCCACCGGTATCAAAACCAAGCCATCTCGCCCCCACAGCCGCATCAAGACCCCAGGATCCCTATACTAACACGCCACTTGTGGGCATGGAGGGGAATGTGCATGCATCACTTGTAGGGTGGTGACCAATGTGGTCATTATGCTGGACCTTAATAGGCCCGGCACTGCCTGATTCAACTCTTTTGGGCTATCATCAAAGAGAGGTGCCAGCCGACTGGTCAGCCTTCGCTTGCAGTGTGAGCATACTCCGTGCCTGATGGGTATGGAGGGCAATTCCCAAGCGGCCATTTGCTGAACTCATTCCTGGCTAGAGCCTTATCAAGGCAAGCTCTAATTATCGTTTCAACTGTCAGATGTGAAGAAAGAAATCGTTCAAGTGAAACTCTTGCACTTTGATGTAAGCTAACCGGGCTATCCATGGGCATCAGCACCAGCTACTCAGATCGGTCAGTCAGTCGGTGGGTGGGTGTGTGCACATCCATTTCGGATAATATACTTTTAAGTCTATGAAAACATACTTGATATATTCACACATTTAAACAATATTACACACATACTCATTTAAAGACTTGCATACTCTTTTGCGTGTGTGTGTGCGCGTATATAATCTGTCATGGAATATAAAAATACAAAAGAAACGTTATTCAAAAGTTTATTTTGTATTTCGTCCATATTTTCTACCATTATAACTGTTGATAGATCTTTCTTTCTCTTTATATATATATTATTATTTGGTTATGTGTGTATGTTCACTCAAACAAAAACTGGCTTTATCTCAAGAACAAAACATCTAAGAGAAAAAGCAAGACCATATTTGGAATCAGCAAGAAAAATAGAAATAAGTGGGCATCCTTTTTTGTTCACTAAATCCCCACAAAATACTTTAAATCCGTAAAAAAATCAATTCTTCTGATCGTGTTTGCGACACATAAACCAAGACATTAAACGAAATACTTTTAATAAGATATACTTATGTATAGTTATATTTTTTATATATTTGTTCATTAAAATCGTATATTGAATCATTCAAAACGATACATTTTCTGATTCAGTTTAGCATGTGGAATATTTTGATACACAAATTATTGCAAGACTATGTACAAAATTTAAAATTCAATATTTACACTATCAACCTAAAAAGGAAAATTGTACCTTTTTTTTTTTATTTGAATTACAATACTACAACAATAGTAAACATTGATATTTTAAAACATTAGAATAAATCAGTTTTTTTGGAGGGGGGGGGGTCCTTAATCTTCGTCCTTTTTCTGTATTGATATTTTGTAATGTGAAAGTTTTTTTTATCATAAATTTTGTAAATAAAAATCTATCGATATCTTTTCAACTGTTTTCTTCCCTATTTGTTTTAGTTCAAGCAAATATTTTAAAATCTATGCGTTTAGTTTAATAAAACTAAACGTATGGATTTAAAAAAAATAATGCTTTTTAATGTTGGATAAATTGTATAATAAATATTAAGTTAAAGGAATTTTTAAGCAAAATAGTTATAATAATAAATAATAGCTAACTAAAATTTAAAATGTAAACCTGTTTGTCAACTGATTTAAGATTCATTAATAATAGTAAAAGTACAAACAAGCTATAAATTGTAAAACAAATCTTTTTTATTTAGAAATTTTAAATTTCAATATTAAAATTTATAAATAAACACAATAAAAGTACAATGTTGCATTCCTGACATACATGAAGAATAAAACAACAATCATCACCTTTTACAAATTCATTTAATTCAATTTTCAAACCTTTAATTGGATATGTCATTACGTTAATTATGATTTAAAGTTGTAACAAAAGTAAATTTGTATGAATTAGCATGTGGTGAATTAAAAATTGATGTGCTATACGAACAAGCAAAGGAAAGTTACTAACTGCTATAAGCTACTCCTTTTTTGGCCTTTTGGCTAAGATCAAAGTGTAGTATCTGTTCCGATGGATACTACATCCCATAAACTGGTATTGTCTTGGTCTTCGGGGCTTGATTTACGCAGGTCTATGGGTCGGTCCTGTGCAGTTCTAGGAGGTCCACCCATCCCAGGCTTTGCCTCCCCTCTTTGGGGAGGAGTAAGTTTATTGCTTACTGCTTGAGGCGCCCCTACCGGGGGATGCCGACGGAGCTGCTCAGGCAATTTTTAATGGCCAGAATGCTCACTTTCTCAGGCGCTGGCTTTTCAAACCCCACTTTCCCAACCCGACCTTGGATCACATCTTACCTTGTGGGAGTTAGATAAAACTGGCCTTGTGCCTAACCTCCTGGAGAGGAGGTAAATAAATACTCCTTTTCTTTGTGATATTCGGCTTACTCTTTCCTCTTCTTTCCTTTTCACTTTCTTTCTTTCTTCTGGAAGAGAGTCACTAATAAAGTCAGGTGCTCTAAACAGCAGTGGGACTTCAGATTTTACATAGAGTCCAACCAATGCTAAAATTCAAATGGGTGAATAGCCACCCTCTTTCTTTCTCCAGTTCGTTTGGACACATTCTCCTCTTTACTTCCCAAAACAAGTGAGTTTTCACAGGAACATGCAGACTTTTTCATATTTTTAAACCAGTGTTTTAAAGCCAAAATCTAATAAGCCTTTGTGAAATTAACAAAACTTATAAAAAGCAGCAAATGAGTAAACAAATTCAGAGTTGAATCTCGACCCCAAATTGAAATTCCTTAAGCATACTTTGTCTCTAGTGACAACTAAACCACCAAGAAGGTAAACCCTCACACACACACACTGGAATATTGAAACAAACTTTCTTATGTCCATTTCTTATCCAAATACTTTAACCACTTCTCAACGAACTTTAGTCTTTGAAAGTATATTTTACATCTCTGTAAAATTGTTTATATATAAATGTTTTTCTCTTTAACCAATGTTTCCTCGCTTTCATTCACAAAACTCCATTGTTAAAGTTAGCACTTGCTAGCTGGTGACTCATTAATAAACTTCATGTTTTTATTCGTCTTTTTCATTCTCCAGTTTTAGCCACATTTATATTAATTGTTAGCGTTGTTCTTGGCACTTTTCAAAGGCGCTACTGTCGTCTAAATACACAATCCAAAGCCGAAGGCAACGCCACAAGCATCGTACGACTTTTTGACCAGCTTGTTTCTGTTGTTGCCATTGGTTTCCCCGATTTTTTTTTTCCTCAAATCAGGTACTTAGAGGATGCACCACGTGACAGTTACTATCATTCATAAATAAGTGATGCTCTAGATTGGACTAGATTTGAACATGGCACATTCAGGCCGTCAGTCCATGTCGTTTCTCACTTCACCACTGGCATCTCTCAAACAATTTTGAGGATATACAATATATTAAAATGTTACTATTTAAGTAAAAGTTTTAAATAATGCTTAAATTAAAATTTCCATTTTGAATACGAATCTTCTTTACGTTAAAATATTTTTTTAAAGTTATTTTAAAAATAAGTTCTGTTTAGTTAAAGTTAAGGAAACTACAAACAAATTATGCACATTTAATTTGATTGCAAATTCTGTAGCATCGTAAAACTATGAAAATAAAATAACAAGTTCATTTCTCTTTTATCTTTGAAATAGTGCGGAATCTCAAATCGGAGATTCCAGTAGTTTTTACGAGTGTTATTCTTCGTAACACATTTTATGGAAACAATAGTATCATTCGGAATCCAACTGTACCAGCAAAACAACAAAACTACAAAAAGCAAACTTTACATAAAACTAAAATTGTGTACTATTTCAAAGAAAAAATATTAAGAAAATAATAGTTCTCTACATAATTTTAATTTTATCAAGAAAAAGTTCTATGCTCAACTGTTAGTCGAATTAAAGTTCTTTAAAAAAAATAAAAAGGGGGTACAAAAATGTAAAATAATTTAAATTTCCCTGTTGGAAAATGAACTTGTCATATTATTGATTTAAAAATAAAAAAAGTTTTTAAAAAGTAATAAACTTAAAAATTAATATTAAAAAAATAAATAGAAACTGAAGGCTTTTAAAATAATAAAATTTCTAAATATAAACGTTTTCTTATCAGTTCTCTTTGAAATCATTAGCTATTGACTTAATCATTTTATATTATACACAGACGTGACAGATGTAAATAGATACCCATATGAACTTAGATATTTATTTATTTAATGAACGTATTACAATAGAGAACTAATATTTAGTTGACAGCCCCATTGCATTTTTTTTTAATATAAATATAATATTCTGTCCTTGAGATGGTTTTAAGACTTGATTTTTAATGTAAAATTAATTTTATTCAATCCATTCAAGTAATTCATATTTCTCTTAGATTTAGCATTACATTTATTTAATCAAATTCATTAATTTAAAAATAATATCCTAGATACGTTTTTGTTTTGTTCTTTTAACTAGTCAGATAAGTAATCATTAATATTTTGTTTTGTTTTGAATTTTGTTTTACATATTTTTAAATTGATAAATTAAATTTTTATATTTTTAATTGATAAATTAAATTTTTACATATTTTTAAATTGATAAATTAATTTTTTTTACATTTTTAATTGATAAATTAAATTTTTACATATTTTTTAATTGATAAATTAAATTTTTATATACTTTTAATTAATAAATTAAATTTTTACATATTTTTAAATTGATAAATTTAAGTTAAGTTTGATCAGAATGACAGACATGACCAAAAATAGAGTAAACAAAGAGGCGGAAATAGTTACTTAGATAATATAATAATTTGATTACCAAATTTAGTTATACACTAGAAAAAAATGTGACCCATTGGGTCACCCATTGAGCTTGTGTTAAATTGTTTGAACAGGGGGAGGGAGGGAATTTGCAAATATAAAATAAATGACGACAAAATCCAAAATTAACCTCTTTCTGACATGACAATATATTAGAAAGCTGTTTTTCTTCTATCGTGAATATGAAGGTAGCTTTTTAATCTCACTGTCAGTGCAGCAAACGACTCGACTTGATAAATATACAGATTAACTGTTTCTGTTATGTTAAATTGAAACGCTGGCTCTTTATTCACTTCTGGTTCATTGTAATAGTTTACTTCATTTAACTAAAATAAAGAAGTAAATATAATTACATTTCCTTTTTTTAAATTTATTTCCATATTCACGAAATTATAAGTAGTTAATATTAACTTATTCATTAAAGTGAGTTTTTAAAAGTGTGTTAATAAGTCATACCATTCACTCTGTGAACCACAATTGTGTTGTATATATAAATTAGAAGAATACCCGTCCCAGGATGGGTAAAATTAATTTCCTGGAGAGAATAGTTTTGAACCCCTTTCATATCACGTTACGAAGATTAAAATCCAAGATATAATGCTACTAAACCATATTCCAATTTTGATCTAAATCCATTATATGATTTTGATTCTAGAAAATGTCTCCGGTATAAGGGATCTTAAGAAGAAATTAAAATTCAGGGAATTTTATTTAATTGGTGCCTAATGATTATGCATCAGATTCGAAGCAAATCTGAAATATTTGAATTTTCAAATGGAAGGTTATACCCATATTATGGCTCCTAAAAACCCTTTTAAATATTCCAAATAAACTGAAATTTGGAGAATTATCATTAATTAATGTCTAATACCTATTGTTAAAATTTCACAAATCTGAAGTATCTGTATTTTCACAAAAGGCTTTAACCCCCTTTTATCCCCTTTGCATAAAACTAAATTAAACTAAATATAATCCACATTACAACCCTACGCCTAGTATTGATTTACTCCTCTCCAGGAGTTAGGCGTAAATCAACCCCCGAAGGCCAAGACAATACCAGTCTATGGGGTGCAGTATCCATCGGAACAGATACTACACTTTGATCTTAGTCAAAAGGCCAAGAACGTTTGTGTTTCAAAATCCATAATAATCAGTTAATTAGTTTAGGAGTGAATCCTGTACATACAAATATATGAATATATACACATACCTAATAAATAGATTGAATAGGGTAAAGTAGATAGATCAACTCTGTAAGAAATTATTTTTTGGTGATAAAAAATAAATAAATCATGTGAAATAAAAGTCAACAAAATGGACTTTTGGTTACAGACAGACGAAAACATAATAACATGAATAGAATAAAGTTCCGTAGTTATATCTGGTTATGTATATTTATTTGAATCTTTTTTATTCACGGATAATTATTTTTAAAGATAACTTAGTGATGTTCTTAATCGTTCTTGTGTGGCCATGTGAAAATAAGGAAGCAACACTTGATGCCACACAAGTTTCTTATTTTATATATACGAATGATATATTTTAGTTTCCGCATAAGGTTTGAATCTATGGGTGAACCATAAAACCCAAATCCCGCTTTAATTATTCATTGATAACTTTTTTAACCTTAGCAAAAGTGCATAACGGATATCAGTTTCTCCATCATGGAAAAGTACAGGAAAGAAATGGGTCAAAACCTTTGAAACATGCGGCTCGTCAGAAAGAAAATTAGAATTACTTTATTTTTTCTCTCTTTAATTCTTATTATAATTAATTAATGAATTTTTATTCATTAAAATAAATACTTACAATTTTTTTTAATAAAACATTTAAGTCGAGACAGTTCAGATGAAAAAAGATTTAAGTTGAAAAAAAAAAAGAACAGTAAGTTTTTAGCTTTAAATATTTGAAAGCAATAAAATCAATGTTTGTTTATGTATGTTTTAAAACAAAACATACCTGGAAAATTGACTTATCTTGGAAAAATTAAACAAATAAGTTGAAAAAAAAAAGATAACAAAAATATTTTTGCTTATCGTGATTAAATCTGGAGAGTATAGGAAGATGTGTACAGAACAGAAGACTTTGGGTGTTTGGTCACATTGACAGAATGGATGAGAGTGCTCGAGTGAATAGATGTAGAACAGTTGAAATAGAAGGGTCAGTTGGTAGGAAAAAGACAATGAAAACCTGGGAGGAAGTTATAAGGATGAATTTGAGAGAGGGATAAATAAAGACTTGCGCTGAGATAGGTTAATTTGGAAGTCAGTTTCTGAAAGCTGTTCAGCATGTAAAATGGATGTTAAACTGAAAATGATGATGTTCAGCATCATCATCGTCATCATCATATAGGATGCCTAAAAAAGTTATGAAAGTTTATGTTATTATTTTTAACCTCCTGCTGTAAATTTGATAAACATTTAATGATTTTCTTTCAAATCGAATCTCTTTTTGCAAAGTTTACTCTTGGGGAAACTTTAGAATCACATTGTCTTCACACTTAATCTGATGTGATACACAAGCATGTACATGGTGACTCCCCTCGAAAATGCTATCTATGGAATCGTTAATAAAATGTGCATACCCTTTCTGCAATCCAACCATATGTGGTACAAATAAACTTCAGTCTACGTCTTACTTGTCCACCAAGTTTCAGTCATTAATGTCCAACAGTCTTTGTTCTATCGCTGTTAAATGATATATGACAAGGTGATAGTCTTATCAGTAAGAGGTTTTGATCCTGAATGGCCTTCACACTCACCTTCCCCCCCCCATATTTTTTTCTATGGGGTTATCTCTAAGATAATGTCTATCAAAACAATCCTAAGTATTACTGAATTGAAGAGCAATGCCAAGAGAAGAGTAATAAAATAAAGACTGCTGAACATTCACTACTGAAACCTGGTGAGCAAGTCGGACATAGAATGAAATTTATTTGTACCAAATATGGTTGGATTGCAGAATAGGTGAGTGGCATTTAATTTGGGTCATCCTGTGGATATTTATTTAAAAGAATAAAGATAAAAATTGTGACGCTTCGTGTGACTATTCTCATCTTGGTTGTTATTTTTCACGTTTCGGTCGCTGTGACATTTGACCTTCTTCGGGTGTATCTTTTTGAACCTGGGAATCTATACGGAATTTTAAACTGAACCCTTTATTTCACGACGGTAGATTATTCTCATTCCATCAGCCATGACCGGGTAGAAGTTTCTTTTTATGTTATTCTTAGTTAGTATCGCTTGTAGTAAAGATTGAACCTTCAACACTTAAAATTGATTGGTAATCAACGCCTTTAACCATTGTGCCATGGGTTAATTGGGAAACAGTGTGAAAATAACAAAGATGAGAATAGTGGTCCAAATAATGCAAATTATTGATCCTCATCTAAAGAAAATTCAAAATATAAATTTTGATAAATAGTGTTTAATCCTGAATTTGTATACTATTCGTGTTATTGTTTGTAAATAATACCTGAGCAATGCCGAGTAACCCGGTTCCTATTTTATAAAAATCTTTTGTTTTGTTTGTTTATTTATTTATTTATTTTTTTTGTTTTTGTTTTTATTAATTAGCATTTTTGTTTCTCATTTTATTCAGGTGTTTATACGAGAACTGATTTCCAATGCTAGTGATGCGCTGGAAAAGTTACGTTATCACCAAGTGTCGGCAGAATCAATCCGGGATCCAGAATTGCCTCTGGAGATCCATATTGGTTTGGATGAGGAGAAAAAGACGTTTACTATTCAGGTAAGCATCGCATTAAATAGTTTTGATGATTTTTCACAGTAGGTACCGTGCTTCTATTCAAGTTTAAAAACTGGATTTGACCTTAAATAATCCATTAATAGGTTGATATGTCGTCAAACTTAATCATGTGTCATATTTGCGTTAGGCAATCTGTCTCTGATTTTTATTAGCTATCGTTTGATATTTTTTCTTTTTGCTTTTTAAACAAAAGATGCAGAGACACGACAAAGAATAGACACAAAAATAATTTATACATGTTTACAGTTTGAAGCATTGTCATTTTCTCCTGTTTTTTTTTTCTTCCAAATCAAGGTTTATATTGGATTTTCCTTCTCTTAGTGTAGGGTATCCAACCACCCTTGTTTTGGCCATCGTCTCGACTTTTTCGCAATAGCCTCCATCCTGAATCTCATTTTCTTTGTTTGTGTGCATTACATGTCCACAGCAGCACAGACGATTTTCACTCATTTTGTCTGAGGTCAGTGTAATTTCCGACATGATTAAGTCTGATCAAACCAGAAGTCCAGCACAAAATCTCTGTCTCCATTACTGATAGTCTTATTTCTGCTTCCTTCGTCGACGGCCCGCACTCTGAGCCCTACAAAGCAGCAGTAAAAGTTTGAAACATCGATATTTTATACTGATTGACATTTTCTTTGTGTATTTCAGATATCAATATATATATCTTTCATATATCACCATTTAAGTGTGGCATGGGCCAAAGAAACATTAGAATTGTCAGAATTTCAGAGGAGCCATATTATAGGTCAATCTGAAGGTGGACTTAAGTGTCAAATCATTGCAAACCTCGGGATTCCACTTTCCACTGTTAACAGTGATTGTCTAATTCATTAAAGAGGGAAAATAATCAATATCATAGGTTGCTCAGTCTTTCATTATTAATGATAATAGGGGTGTCTATTTACTTCTGCCATGTCTGTGTACTTGTGGGCTACATATTCATATCTGATATAGTTTGTATTTATATTAGAGTGGAGGCGGTTATATAAAAGATTTTAAAAAAATGCACATTGTTACCTCTTGTTCTGTATTAAGAACCTTGTGGTTTTTGTTTTACTCCTATTTGAACAAAAACTGACTTGATCAAACTTGTAAAGAAGAGAAAATCTCTTAATAAAACTTTAAGACAAGATCATGTGTGTGTGTTTTTCTCGCCTAGATGTAACTTTGATAAATACACATTGAATTATTATTTTTATTATGTACTATAAATCAAATATTTGTTACAATCAAAATTGTAAACATGCTTTTTATGATCACGTAAAATTGAATGCACACTTTTTATTCAATAGGACTGTCATGTTGAATGTGACTTATAAAAAAAACGGTTCATTATTTATAAAATGACTTTTCCGATTACTTTTTCATTTAACGTGGATTCCATGTTAAGATTTAGTTTTTTCATTTGCCTTTTCCCAATCTTTGTTCTGTTTCAAATGTTTGTAATAATTAAATTTACTTAAAATGTTCAGGGTTTTTTTTTTTTAATTTCCCCCCCCCCACAACAAACTTTTCTGTTTAGACACATCTATTTTAAAATCCTCATGCTTTCCATTTTCATCTTTTTATTTATCAAAAATCCCTCTTCATTTTAGCACCAGAAGATAAAACCTTGAGCATTGTGTATCCAAGGGCTTTCATGTAATTTCAGTTTACCATATACCTTAGTTTTCCAGAAAATTCCAAAAAACCTTTAAAATGACCATTGTATTGAGGCATAGCCTTTACAAAAGTAGTGACATTCCATGATAAATGCCAGTATGCTGAAATCATATGCCCTTAATAGGGTTAAGATGAAAATTCATATACACTAAATGTACAAAAGCAAGGAAATTCTCAAATTTTTACACTTTTATTGTCATTAAGGGTATGTGAGCACAACAGGGCTATGTATTTTACTGGTAGGAATTTTTCTTCAGTGCACCTCACGCACTTCATCCACTCATGCATAGAGATTCATACTGTAGTGATGTGATAATGAAATGGTTTAGTTGATATGTAGTCATACCCTTAATTAATGACAATAAAAGTGTAAACATTTGGGAATTTCCTTGCTTTTGTACATTTAGTGTATATGAATTTTCATCTTAACCCTATTAAGGGCATATGATTTCAGTATACTGGCATTTTTCATGGAATACAATATGTACTTTAATAGTGAGTCCAAGATGAAAAGTGGTAATTAATGGTTTCTATTATATCTCCAGAAAACACGATTTGATCTGCCTAAACCAACAATGTTTATATCTCCCAAAATACAACCTCTGCTGTATGTCCTGGGAGGTGATAACAGGGTTAAAAAGTAAAAGGATTGTGCATTTTGAAATAAGATGTGACTTTTAATATATTTTCAATTATTTTTCTCTAAGTTCTTCACTTGGCAATATGTCTCCATCCAGGCAATGCAGAGTAAATACAGCTAGTCCCTAATAATTTGATTGTTTTTATCATCATCATCATCATCATCATCCTCATCATCGTTAACCTCTTCATCAGGGGTTAATACAATGAAACTAATAAGCATCTAACCTCAAAAGTTATCTTATCTGATTTTCAAAATTAGACCCAAATAGCATTTAAATTAACAAATCTAACTTTGCTTCTGACAAGCCAATTTTCATTTTTTATTATTGTACCATGTTATTGGCAATAAAATAATGCATTTAGCTAATATTTATTTTTAAAATTACTGAGTTCAGCCGAAACGATTACTAAATAGGAAACATTTTTAAATAATCAGCAAGAAGGATAACTCATTTTAAATTGAAGAATATAACAGTCTACCTTAAGTTTTAAAATGTGCAGACAAATAAAAATTAGCAATCAAAATTACTTCACTGCATCCCGGACAATGCCGGGTAGGTACAGCTAGTTTTTAAATAATGTCCTAATAATTACAAGTTTTTTTTCCCTTTTTTGTTTAGGACACTGGACTGGGTATGACCAAGGCAGAAATGATTGAAAATTTGGGAACTATTGCCAAATCAGGATCAACTGTAAGTTCACTTTTACATTTTGAAGATTTTTTCTATTTTCATTAAATTGTTGTAAAAAAAAATTTTTTTAATGATTATTATGGTTTGTTTTCATCAACATTTGCATTTATCTATTATATTAGACCTGAGTTAATCAACGTTTGTTTCTCTAAGACTTTTTTATATATATTTTAATCACACAAAATATTCTTTGTTTTTGAGATTGAACTAGAAAAAAAAATCTATTTTAATTATTCTTATAAGCCTTAATTTGCTATTAACTCATTCAGTGACTCATCTCTTACAAACCTTTTGTCTATCAATCTCTCTCACTCTCTCTCTCTCTCCATGTATGTATGTATGTATGTATGTATGTATGTATGTAATAACGAATAAAAATAAGAGATTAGTCTATCATAAACAAAAGAGAATAACACCAAGCAGTAAAACTATTTAACCCAGGAAATAGAGGATATAGTGAATAGAAAATGACTAATTTGAAATTTTGCCTTTTTATTTTTTATATTAAACTGGCATTGAAAACTCACTTTTTCCTGATTCAAATAATATAACCCGAGCTGAATGAGTGATCCAACAGGTCATATTTTTTCTATTGTACTTACATAAATATATATATATATATATATTTGGGGGGTGGGGGGGTGCAGCGTATTCAAGAGGTGTGAATACCTAGCTCATGATCCACCCCTTTAGGACAATATGCATAGTGATGGAATCTTTTTTACCCAATCTCACTTTTGTACAGCCAAAAACTAGTTTATGTGTACACGGATTTGTTGTAAATGTCTTTGTTGCTGGAATCCTCCACTCTATAAATAAAGACCAATGTGTATTTGTATATAAATAAATATATATATATATACGTCCTGTCACACAAAAATTAGTGAGTATAAGAACCTGCTGGACGAAACTATTTCAAGTGTTTAGGGGGAAGCAAATAGCAAGTCAGACAACACCCCTCCACCATCTTAAATGAATTCGTTGAAAAATCCTTCACTCTATTATTTCCATAAGTAGACGTTTTTCTTTTCCTTTCTTCTTTCTATATCGATTGATACGTTTTGTTTTTTTTTCTATTTTTCTTTAAACACTCCCGTTTGAGACGTTTTTTTTTTTTGTTTTTGTTTTTTTTTTAACTTCACTGGTTAATTTATATGAATATTAGTGCAAACACTGGTGAAACATTTATTTTTAAAAAAAAAACTATAAGACAGTCTCGCCTACAACGAAAGCTTGCAAAAAAGAAAATGAAATAAATGAATTTTTCATTGAAATTGCACGATTGTTGATTTTCAAAATATTTCACTTTAATACATTCTAATGCATGCTTCAAAGATGTTGTCAATTTCCTTACTTAAAAAAGCGCCAATCTGCGCATAACATCGCCAGGACTACACTTATCCTAACGTCTTAAAAACTTGACGTCTCTTTCTGCTCATAACGTGATTCGACCCCTCGGGGTTAATACCATCAAAATAAGGAGGAAGAAAAGAAGAAAAAAAAACTATAAGACAGTCTTGCCAGACAAAGTTGTTCTACAACGAAAGCTTGCAAAAAAAATAAATAAATGAATGAATTTTTCATTTAAATTGCACGATTGTTGATTTTCAAAATATTTCACTTTAATACATTCTAATCCGTGCTTCAAAGATGTTGTCAATTTCCTTGCTTATATTTATTTATGTTTTTTTTCCATGATTTTTGATGGAGACTGGTTAGGATTTTAGTTTATGTGTAGTGAAATTTTAATTTTTTTTTTTGTAGGTTTAGTGAGTTTCTTGGTTTAAATCTAATGTTGTATCTGCGTTGACAGAGTTCAAAATTGACTTTGCAATCTGGCGAGGGATGATCTCTTCTATTCTCTACAAGAGAGACGTTGCTAGTATTGCTGCACTCCATCATTATTACCATAGAAGGTGCTCGACTGAGCTTCAATCTCTGGTTTCTCCTTGGAAAATTTTCACAGCAAAAACTCGTCTTTTTACTACTACTGCAAAGAACTTTCCTTTCCACCTGCGTGTGCCTAACATCAAATGGAATTTCCATGAACAGAGTTTCTTTCCAAGAACTTCCCCTCTATGGAACAAGTTACCACGAGATTTCTTCCCTGGGGGCTACAACATGGGCATCCTCAAATCTGATGTTAATAAACCGTCCTCATAAGTAATCAAATTCGATTCATTATTTTCAATCCTCTCATAATATTCCTCAAGTGACAATCTATTCATCTCATTAGTAAATGGTGAGTCATTCGTAAATAATAAAAATTTGAAGAAATTTTCTTTTCTTACATTAGTTATGTCTAACTCTAGCTCATAGATTAGTTATGTCTAGCTCTAGCTCATAGATTAGTTATGTCTAGCTCTAGCTCATAGATTAGTTATGTCTAGCTCTAGCTCGTAAATTAGTTATGTCTAGCTCTAGCTTGTAGATTAGTTATGTCTAGCTCGTAGATTAGTTATGTCTAGCTCATAGATTAGTTATGTCTAGCTCATAGATTAGTTATGTCTAGCTCATAGATTAGTTATGTCTAGCTCATTGATTAGTTATGTCTAGCTCATAGATTAGTTATGTCTAGCTCATAGATTTGTTATGTCTAGCTCATAGATTTGTTATGTCTAGCTCATAGATTAGTTATGTCTAGCTCATAGATTAGTTATGTCTAGCTCATAGATTAGTTATGTCTAGCTCATAGATTAGTTATGTCTAGCTCATAGATTAGTTATGTCTAGCTCTAGCTCATAGATTAGTTATGTCTAGCTCTAGTCCATAGATTAGTTATGTCTAGCTCTAGTCCATAGATTAGTTATGTCTAGCTCTAGTCCATAGATTAGTTATGTCTAGCTCTAGTTCATAGTAAATTTTAATATTTTGTTTTTTTCTACATTGATCCATTTCTCTTCCTTTGTTTTTCATTATCAATATTCCATTGTCTCTATAAATTCCAGACATTGATTTGTCAAATGTGTGCATCATTTTCCATAACATAAAAATTTCTACCCTATGTGAATTTCAGCTCCTCAAAAAGATCCCATTATTACATCGAATGTCGCATTTGTTTGTTTCTTTTTTTTTTTTTTTTGTCCAGATACAGTCAATGTGAACCAGAACTAATTTTTGGCAATGCTCGATTATTTTTGTATCTTGATCATTAATTTGTACAAATTGCTCAGCTAAATGTAATGCATTGTCTCCAGCCTGTTTGGTTAAGTAGGCGTAAAAGTCCTCTATGTTGAACTGTACGAAGAAGCAGTTACTTTTTATTTTTATGCTATGAAAGCAATTAATCGTTGCTTTCATATTTTTTCATTGGTTTGCATTTACCTTGAACCTTAAGTTGGGTTAGGGTTAAGTCGGTGCATATTTCTATTCGTTTCATTTTAGTAATACAACCTATTCCAGTTTTTGTGGCATAATCCGCTTGCATTGAAGTTTGGTAACTGTGTGTGTGTGGGTGTGTGTGGATAGATGCACATATGTATGTGTATTTAAAAAAAATTTTTTTTTAACTTAGTTCACTCCAAACAAGGCAAGTTGCAACTGTAGACTTAAGGGGCTACTGAGAATTAGGGTTAAAGTTTAGGAGGTCATCTTAAATTGGGAGTTGTGCAGCAAGATGCTTGTTCACATTAGTTTTAAACTTCTGCATGTCGGTATAGTCGGGAGAGCAGGGAGGAAGTTCCAAAGGCTGGCAACTCGAGGAAAGAAGCCATTGGAGTAGAAGGCTCTCCGACATCTGGGTACCTCCACAGTGAATGGATGGGATTTAGCTGATTGTTGGGTTGGTCAAATGAATTTACATCGAGGGGGCACCAGAACAGCAAGTTCATCGGAGCACAATCCATTGAAGTACTTGTAAAACAAACACAAGGATGCAACATTATGGCGATGGTTCAGAGGCTGGAGCTTGGTGGATAGTGAGGGACTTATTAGATTAGCGACTCTTTTTGGACCTTGTCTAAAAGGGAGAGACTTGTGGATGATACACCAGCCTAGATGTGACAATAATACTCCATGCATGGACAGATGGTGGCTTTGTAGAGATATATAATACTGTCAGGTGTGAGAAGTTTTCTAGCATGGTAGAGGGAGCCCACTTTCTTTGCAGCAGCTTATGCAATGTCTATATATCTTTTTTCTTATATTCATAAAGTTGAGTAATTTTCACTGACAATGAGATTAAAAGACCACCCTTCTATTCACTATAAAAGAAAAACAACTTCCTAATACACTCAGTCATGTCTATGCGAGCCATATTCAGAAGGTTAACTAATTGCATATTTCTTTACAAAACGGATTTTCATTAATTTTTTTCTTATTCTATAATTGTTTTTATTTTACTATTACCTATTGTTTTATTTACGTATATTTTCTATAAATACTTGGATAAATACTTGGTATTTTTGGTGAAAAGTGTCTTTCACATCCTTTCCGATCAATGTACTTTTGGAGGTTGAGATTCTTGGTTTCTTGAATTTTCCCAGGCATCGCCGTGACACAAGTCTCATTAGTGTGGGTGTGTGTGCGTGTGCGCGCACGTGCATGTATAAAAGTATGAGTGTACCAATATTGGTTGTTATACCATACTCATGTAAATTTCCAATCTTTGTCAATAAATAATTTTACTCGATAACAATAAGGGAATAAAAGTACATTACGGTTTATTTAGTGATTGTCAATAATAAATTCTGAATTTAATATTTCCATGTCTGTCTTCCATCTTTTTAATTAATTTGATTAATTAACTAAAATCCTATTTTCTCACTGAAAACCTGCCCATTTGCCCAAATGATACATTAATCAAATTATGTCTTGGCTTCAATGTAATTAAGCTTTCAAATAATTATTTTAATTCATCCAAAATATTCTCGTACATTTACTTTTATTTTTCCTTTTAATTTTTTAATTTCTACCTCAAGTTTTTGTTTTGTGATTTTTTTTTTCGATTTACTTGGACTTTTTTTTATTGGTTTTTTTCTTTTTTTCCAATAAGAAAAATGGATTTTGTTTTATTCATTTCTTTTTTGGTACATATTACATTACAAAATTTAATAGCATTAATAATAATTGTTTTTGTTGTTGTTCTTCTTGTTGAAAAGAAATAAAATTTCCCAAACATTTGCAAATTTATAATTTGTGTCTAATATAACTTTAAAAAGAATTGTAAATCATTATTACAACTTAATTTACCCTTTTTTATAAGCAGCCATGTTCTCAGGTGCTTTTAATTTGTCCTATAATTTATTATTAAATTGAGATAGCTTTGTTTATTTGTGTCAGTGGGTGTCCTTATTTATACAGGGTGTTTGGAAAATAGATATAATAACTTTATGATTATGTTCTATATGTGTAAATAATCAAAAAAGTTCCAATAAACATATGTCCAGAAACACTTGGTTTCCGATTTATAGGCTATTGAAACAAATACTGAAAATACTGAAATTCTTTATTGTAAACATCTAACACGTACAATGTGTGTGATAATGCACTGTTATTTCTACATTGATAAACACTATCCCTGCGATAGGATCACAAGTAAAATAAGCCTGGGTCTGGTGTTGCCACATATGCCTACAAAACCATGAAAAAATGACACCAAACAAATATAAAAGCTGTGGTGTTCAGAAAAAAAGATCTGAATGATTGACAGGGGCTTTTTTGATAGCCAACACGGGGGACCCAGGCGGCATTCTGTAAATGTTGGTTGTTCTTATTTCAAGTAACAGAATACAATAGACCAAATCCAGTTAATTAAATATGATCAGCACAAACCAAAGACCACATAGAAGAAAGAGATAGATCAAAGAAATTAGACTCTAATGGAGTGCTGTTACAAAAGTAACGCACACACAAAGAGCCATCGTTACAAATATAGAACATAATCGCAACGTTATGTCATTGATTTTCCAAACAGCTTGTATATTATATTACAGCTATAATTTATTAAAATCCCGATTTTCAACAGATCACCAAAGTTAAGCCACATTAAGCATGATCAGTACTTAAATGGGTGATTATTTCAAACTATAGGGTGCTGTTAGCAAAACCCCTTACTCAGATGTATAGGTTTCACCCTTGCTGGGTTGTATAACTTGCAACGGACTGGTGTCCTGTCATTTTAAATTACAAAAAAAGAATGTGGATTAATCATATTCTCATCATGTAATATATATTATCATATATAAATTATATATATATATATATATAATTTTTATAAATAAATATTAAATTATTAATACCTACAGACGCTAGCATTTCAAGCTTATTGCTCTCATCAGTGCAGGAAAGTAACAATTTCAGACGGTCGGGAGGCGCGAACATGGTTCACAGTCAGCCTAGAATCTGCAAGCAGTCGCCATATCCACTCGACCAACAGAAACTGTCACGTAATTAAGGGAAATTAAGATCTATATGTACCTAGAATCGGGCACAGATAGAAGACTAGTCGAGAGTGTTCGATAAACGTATTCGGAACTTTGCATTTGAGCTTTTTGACAGTCTATTTTTAACATCCCCGAGAGTGCTCAACTTTAATCTCTTAAAGGGGCTTAGTATATATATATATATATATATATATATATATATATATATATATATATATATATATATTAGTATTTCATGTATCCACATAAAATTTTATAAGGAGATATAATTTTTTATGTATCAATTTTCAGTATTTGCTTCAACAGTGCTCGATACGTAAGTAGAGCTAGGTAGTAAGCTATGAAAATATATTTATGGCAATTAAGTTACACAGAGGCTCCCGCGTTTTATCTCCGGGGGAATCTTCAGGCTAAAATGCATGGAGTTATTTTTGCCGGGTGTTTTTATATACACGGCTAGCTAGTTAACCAATCAGATTCTTTGTTGTTCTCTCAGCCAATCATTGAGCTTCCCATGAACAAAGGTCTTGTTAGTGTTACTTCATATATCCTGTTCTATTGTTCTGTTTTCTATAGATTGGCATATATCCTGTTTCCTTTGTTGTGTCAATATAATGGGTGAATTTATTTTAACATGTGGTTCCTTGTATTTCTATTTTAGCCTGAAGATTTCCCCGGGGATGAAACGCGGGAGCCTCTGTGTAGCTTAATTGCCATAAATATATTTTCATAGCTTACTGTATATATATATATATATATATATATATATATATTAGTAGAATACCTGCTCCAGGATGGGTGTAAGCAATAAATATAGCATTAGTTTTAAATTTTAATGTTTTTTTATTTCTTTGGGTGGTATGGTATGGTTTCGGTAGCACCCCTCTTACATGATAGAGTTTGCAAAAAAATAATGTGCCCACGTTACTCACCCTATTGACTAGAATATACATTCCATAATTGATAATAAGTTCAATAGTTTAGGCGATTACCCTGTACATAGATATACATAAATATATACACATACCTAACTTAATAGATATATAACACACCACCTGACAGATAGATGGTGCCATTAAAAAAAATCCTTATAGTGTTTATAAAGTACTAACCTTCAAATGGTACGTGTCAAAATTTGAGTCCAATCGGATTATTAGTTTACAGAATACAGTTATTTAAGTTAAAGCTACTGTTGCAAATGTTCAAAATAATGGAAAAATCTGAATTTCGTGTGTTGATAAAACATTGCTTTCTGATGGGAAAAAATACTGTTCAAGCAAAGAAATAGCTTGATGAGTGTGATTTGGACTCTGCTCCATCAGAAACATTGGTTAAGAGATGGTGACTATAAATGTGGTTGTAAAGACACAAATTAGATCGTCCAAATTCGGCAGTTGGCCCTAAAACATAAAAAAGGTCTACAAATTCGTTTTGATCAATCGCAAATTGAAGTTACATGAGATAGCAGAGGAGTTCAGAAATCAGTGTATTCACCATTTTAGATGAACATTAATCACTGAGAAAGCCGTGTTCAACGTGGGTGCTGCATTTGCATACAATCTATCAAAAACAAGAACACGTCCACGGTTTAGAGCATTATTTGCAACTGTTTCAATGCAACAAAAAGGAGTTTTTATGACAATGGATGAAACATGGATAAGCCACTTATCTCTGGAGTCGAATTAGCAGTCAGCTGAGTTGACAACAGCAGGTGAAAGCTGTCCAAAGCAACCACAGATGCAAACATCAGCAGGATATGTTTTGGCCTCTGTATTTTCTGTGCAAAATATTTTGTTCATCGATTACCTTGAGAGAGGAAGAATCATCAATAGCGAATATTGTATCGAAAAATTGCTTTTTCACCTAGACAATGCACCATGTCATAATTCGATTGCAACAATAACAAAACAATGTTGAAACCCTAGAAGGAGACGATGTTGATAAACAAAGTTGAATTTTGCCTAAAAGTTGTTGTTTTATTAGTTAGGCCCGATTAGTTATTTAGTGATGTGTTATATACATGTGTGTATATATATATATATATATATATATATATATATATATATATTATATCACATCTTCTATATTAAAGAAAAAATATTTTTTACTTAGAGAATTCCATAATTTAAACAACAAACTTTGGTAAATTTGTAGATTAACACACTCAGTCGGGGGAGGAGGGGGGGGGGGGGGGGATAATCTACAATAATGTCCGAACTTTTAATATTTTTATTTATACCATAGTTAGATAATTTTAAAGTTATTTATTTAATTTTCACGAGAAAGGTAAACACAACTAAACTCAATTGCTTAAAATTAAAAAGGGACGTATAGTTTTAAAAAAATAAATAAATAAAATTTTTAAAAAATTAAATATGGGTAAATTTGCAGATTAACACCATCCGGTAATATCCCCTCTCCCCCCTGAAAAAAAATGACATTCTGCTTTTTTTAGGCGATTATGTGTTAACACCATGGAAAACTGAAAGAAAAACAAATAATGTAGAATTTAGAGTAGGGGATCATTTGTATATATATTCAATGTAAAATTTGCCCCAATTTACGGGCCATTCTATCTCTTTAGGTAACTTAACAAAACATTTTTACCACTAACCTTTAGTCCGAATGACAAGGTCATAAAACCACAATAATCGCCTAAAAGAAGTAGCCCCCCCCCCCTCACAATTAAAAAAAACGCAGTGGATTTAACTCCATAGCAAAAATGAATTTAGTTAACTGCCCTAAAACTGTCCCGAAAAATGGGGATCATTTTGCGTTGAATTTATATACAAAAATTTTCCCCCATTTAATTTAGCGGAGGATGTTAATCTACAATCATATCAAAATACAAATCTATATATTGTTTTTGTAATTTGGACAGATCACAGTGCTACTAAATTTTGTTTTCAGTTGTCAATGAGAATAATAAAAAGGTCTTTGTAAACATTAAACAATAAGTTTGTAGTTAAACATAACTAATAAAAAAAAAGTTATTTATTTTTCACAAAAAATGTAAAAACTGCAAAAAGAGGACGAGAGAAAGGGGGCAGAGAGAGAGAGAGAAATCAAGACCGAGCCAAACATTAATTAATTAAGAACGGTTTAAAAAATACTTATGCTAATTCAGCAGTCGACAAGTTCTCTCTTAATCGTTTATCTGCACTATATATAACGAATATCGAGACTTTATGTTGTAGTATTGATTTAAATAACAGTAAACCGTTTTGATTTTAATATAGGAGTGATAAATGAAAAAAAAACTTTTGCATTTATTCATTTATATTTATATATATATATACATACAGGGTGGGCAAAAATAAGGGTCCTATTTTTAAAAATTCATAACTTTTTTATTTATTGATTTTTTTTTTTTTTTTTTTTTTTTTTTAGAATAAGTAAAGGACCCCTTCCGAAGCAAGCATGAGCCGTATTAGCCCTAAGGAACGTACCTTCATTTAGAAAACATTATTTTTGCTTAAAAAACTCAAAACAGTGTAAAAAACAATACTTTAGTTTTTGTAAGTTTTAAGAAGTGTTTTTCGGCTAAAATTTGTTTTGTTTATTTCAAAAAATCTCGGAAGGATCAGTCTACACACACATAAAGTTTGGTGAGTTTAACTTTTATTTTGTGGAAGTTATTCAAATTCAAGTTATTCAAATTTAAAGATAGGACCCTTATTTTGGCCCACCCTGTATATATATATATATATATATATATGAGAGAGAAAGAGAGAGGAGTATTAGAAGGCTATCACAATGCAAGAAATGGAAATATGTCGGCGTTGAGAAGTAAGACAAAAACAAGTGATTTTAATTATATATTTTTCAAAAACTTTTTTATTAATTTTTTTTTATATATAGCAAATTTTACTTGATTAGGCAAAACTTCAACACTAATCAAGTAAGATTTGCTATATATAAAAAAATATATTAAAGTTTTTGAAAAAATATATAATTAAAATCACTTGTTTTTGTCTTACTTCTCAACACCGACATATTTCCATTTCTTGCATTGTGATAGCCTTCTAATACTCCTCTATATACGTATTACATGCAATGCTTCAAGCAAACTACCTCTCCTTATTATATATATATATATATATATATATATATATAACATAGATCAATGTAACCACTATTACATGATCAAATTGTGTTCTAGAATTCAACAGTTTGTGTATGATCGTTTCAAAGACCATATGTTTTTATTGATATTAGATCTATCGTCAGCACAGGGTATTGACACAAAGTTCAAAGCAAAATCATATAGACAGCATCAATGGAATATAAAAATGCAGCAAATAGATGAAGGGAGTTTCTGCTAGTAAATTTCAAATCAAAGTTGACCAGGTTGAAACATTAATTAGGGATGTACATAGAGGTTCAAAGTAGAAAGAAGCTTATGCAAAATTACATGTAGGAAGTCGCACCTCAAAAGGAAAAGGAAAACAAATATTATCTTATACAATATTTAAGAGTCATTAAAAAGAACATATACAATCAAGCCATGAGAAAAGGTTACAGTCAAAATCCACAGTAAGTGGTCTAATTAAAAACTATTTCTAATTGGTTGGAAGTAGTAGTAAAGAAACTTGAAAGATTAATTAAATGATAAAGCATATGGTCAAATTAGCTACAGAATTACTTAAAATTGTGATACAAAGTATAGAACTTGTAATTCAGAAATTAAGTCACATTTATAACGAGTTCAGGGAAATTTAAGATATCTACTATAGAATGCGTAACTAATATTGAATGCATAATTTTTGGAAACTTAGGTAGATTGACCCTCCCCCCAAGACAAGATCCCATACACTGATCTTCGACCTTCTATTAACAAGATAACCAAACAAAAATGGCAAGAATGTTGGGATGAGTGTCAAAATAACAAATTATATAAGATTTGGCCAACTGGAATATAGAAAAGTAAGGAGAGACGATATGGCCCCTGGAATATAGAAAAGTAAAGAGAGAAGAGGTTATAATAACCAGACTTCGTATAGGACACACGCATATCACTCATAAGCACTTATTGGAAGGAGAGGAGTCTCCAATGTGCATAGCATGTCAACAAGCTTACACAGTCAAACATATATTAATAGACTGTCAAGATCTGCAGCAAACCTGAAACAAGTATTAAGATTCCCCAAATTTAAAAGACTTGTTTGAAAATATAAATATAACGAAAATTTAAGACTTCATCAAGGAAGTTGGACTGTTCCAAAAAATCAGATTGCAAGTTCTTCATTTTACTTTTCATTGTCTCTCAAGATAATGAAAAAATTGAATTGTATTTGAAAACTTTATTCGGCATTACATAACCCATAGTTGGTTGCTATGCCGTAAAACAAACCAAACCAAACCCAAGACATTATTTAACAATAATAACGTTAAATTAAGTATTAATAAAATTAAAATAGTCACTAAGATAGTGGACATGCTGTATTTTCTGTTAGCAAGTTTAACTACAATTGATGATAAAAAAATTTAAAAACTCAGGGATAGTTATTCTATCCTAAAAAGGGAGGGTATACCAAAATCCAACCACCTTCCACCCCCGAGATGACTGACCTACAACAATAATCCAAGTTTAAAAACGAGTTATACAAGAGTTAATATTTAGGTGCTAACAAATTCTAATAATCTTAAAAAAAAAAATTTTAAGAAAAATTAGTTAAGTTAAATCAGTTTAAAGAAATTATAAGACGAAAGATTGTCCTCACAATTACTATCTAGTGTTTTAAATTTGAAAGGTACTTACAAAATTTAAGTGGCCAACACTAAAAGTAACACATATAGGCTTATAGGTATACAATGGAACACAAAAATATATGTAAGTTCAAACATAAATACATAAAAAATATTGACAAATATTATTATACACACATATGTATATACACACATATGTATATACACATAGACAAATTAATAAACAGATAAATATACATCTATACACATATAGATATTCGTACACAAAAAGGTACTTATACATTACATACAAGAATGGTTATATCTACAGCTTAATAGACAATCACTGACGTCAGAAATACATAATTAGTTGAATGTAAAAACTAATATTCATGCAACTATTTAGTTTTCAAACGTTTAATATTTAAGAATAAACTGGATTAATTCAGAAATAATGGTAAATGAATTTCTAGAAACCTTTCTGAGGTTTAATAAAATATTTAGAATAATATGAATATTCATATTATATACGAGTGCACACCTCTGTCAGAAATGACAGGGAAAAATATTGTGTTTGCACTTGCTATTTATCGAGATATATTGCTAAAATATTTATATAAAATTATAGAATTATGCCAGTAATTTAATTTTTCATATATAAACTATCATTTCTGATGACCTAAAGAAAAAGACATCCACCGTTAACTTTTTATTATAGAGTGAAGGACTTTGTTTCCAAAATTTATTTCAGGCAGCTGAGTAAGTCTGAGGTGGTTGTCTGACTTGCTATTTACTTTCTCGTGGAGGCTAGAAAAAGGCAAATGTTTTACTCGCTAATTTTTGCATGATGGGATGGAAATGCATACATATTTAGCTTGGTGAGCCAATTTTAGTTTAGGGTTTATCTCGAGAGAAAAAAATCAAAATGACGAACTTGGAAGAGTAATTTGTCTCGCCAAATCTGACTGAAATACAATAAGCAAACGGGGTCACCATCCCTCACAAAATAAACGATGGTTTCACAACTAAAGAGGTGTGCAGATTTATTTACTGGAAACACAGGAACAAAATGAGGGTTGTACAATGGGTTGAGTATTATAGACAAGATGAAATAACGTTATTCGGAAGTCCTTCGATTTCCCTACTGGGCGGATGATAGAGA
This sequence comes from Sepiola atlantica, assembly GCA_963556195.1. Classification (NCBI taxonomy): domain Eukaryota; kingdom Metazoa; phylum Mollusca; class Cephalopoda; order Sepiida; family Sepiolidae; genus Sepiola; species Sepiola atlantica. The sequence continues at coordinate 34,531,551 of OY744521.1, read as the reverse complement.
ATCCAGAATCTACATCTTGTCTGTTTGGGAGTCAGTCATAAACTTTAGTGTTTCGTGCCAAGATGATACATCGTGTATGAATCTCATTGAGCTTAGGTGAGTTGCTTCTTCGTTCGGTGAACAGGCGATAGTTACATAATCGCCGAGCGGAATCAAAACTCATTTTCAGTCACTTGATCGATACAAAATAGGTCACTCATGTAACTGCTACACATATATATATTTCTATACATGTAAATGGTGGGCAATGCGCAAGCTTACAGTGGAGGAGTGGCTTATAAGACTAGTACAATGCATGTACAGGAATGCCAGGAGCAAGGTATGGGTAGAAGACATTTACAGTGATGAGTTCAGTGTAAATGTTGGAGTACATCAAGGATCAATACTCAGTCCCTTGTTGTTCATTTTTGTCCTTGAGGTCCTCTCGAATGAGTTCCGAACAAGTGTCCATGGAGACTACTGTATGTCGATAACTTGGTCATGATGGCAGAGACAATGAACTAGCTGGAAGAAAGATTGAAAGTATAGAAGAAGGGCATGGAAGCAAAAGGTCTAAGAGTCAACACTGGAAAGACAAACGTGATGGTTAGTGGCCCAGAACTCCAGTCTTTGAAGGACCCTGATCAATACCCATGCACAGCATGTAGAAGGGAGTTTAGGAGTAATACGATACAATGCAACCACTGCACTATATGGATGCACAAAAAGTGCAGCGGAGTGCATGGTAAGCTCACACCAGATCCAGACTTCAGATCTAAGAGATGTCTAGAACTTTCACGCCCAATTGAAAGCCGCTCTTGTACAGAAGTTGTAATAGGCAAGGACACCCTGGAGGTGGTAGACTCCTTTTGCTACCTAGGAAATATGCTGAGTGCTAGAGGTAATTGCGAACTAAGTTTGACCATCAAAGTTAAGACAGCTTGGGGAAAGTTTAGATAACTTCTCCCAATCCTAACATTCCGAGGCATCCCAATTATTACCAGGGGTAAGGCTTATGATAGCTACGTAAAAAGCATGATGTTGTATGGCAATGAGTGTTGGGCCCTCACCAAGGCCTTACTTGCTCGACTCCAGAGAAATGACAGGGCAATGATTAGGTGGATATGCAATGTAAAGCCGGACCAGATCCAGAACATTAGGTCAGACATTCTACTTGAAAAATTGGCCATTCCAAAACTTGATGTCCTAATAAGGACAAATCGTCTTTGCTGGTTCGAGCATGTTGAAAGAAGCAAGGGGTATATCAGCGCATGCAGAGATCTAAGGCTGAACAGCAAGCTGGGCGCCCTAAGAAGGCATGGAAAGAAACCATCAGACAAGACCATAAACAGTGGCAAATGGACACGGTCAATCCCCACAATTTGCATGAGGATGGCCAGACAATGTCGAACCTCTTGTCAAAGGAAACATAAGATGATAAACCTGGATAATAAGTGAGTGTGGGTAAATCTACAAATGAAAATGCATGTTGGTCTTTATTATAGAGTGGAAGATTGTGAGATTTTTTTCTTCTATTTCACATGAGACTCGTTTAAAACATGAGATGCTCGAAGAGGTATAATAAATGAATAATTAACTTTGTTTTTATACTAACAATATTCTGTTTATTTTGTAAACAATCTTAAACCAAACTGATTAGGTGATATTTAAAAATACAACTGATTTTTCTTCCCCATTTTTTATTATCGAGTTTTTTTTATTAAATTTGAATAAACAAGTGAACACTAATGGATGTTGGTCGCTTCTTCCGATGTTTTCATGGAATATTGATCGTGTCAAAAGGACAAAAAATGGTGCCAATGATAGACATCAAAATTTTCTATGTTAACTTTCATCTTCAAAGTCTAAAGAGACCAATTATCTGTCAGCATCATGTCCACATTGTCCCACAAAAATTAGTTTCATTTTTTTTCTTTTCAATCTTTAACTGTTCAGTTGAACAGTCAAATCATTGGCCACTTATGTTGCGATTTGAACCAATTTGTGCTTCGATTTGGTTAGAAGTCTTATTGGAATTCAATAAAATTTTAAACTATTTTCTACTTGAAGAACAATCTTGTTTTTATATTTATATTATAAAAAAATTTCTGAAGATTTTACTTTCATTTAAATATTTTTTTTTGTAATTAAAAACAATTTTTTCTTACATTTTGATCAAATAACAAATAATTGTCGCATTTTTCTGGATACTTTATTTCATGGCTGATTATTGTTTGATTGTTGTCACATCAGGGGGGAAAGACATTTCATCAACTGATTGACATTTTCTTCTGCTTTCTCACGATAAATTATTTAATAATTAATATAACTTAGTTTTACAGATGATGTATAAATATGTAATTTTTTATTTTTTTTGCTCACACAAATATATTTTGCCTTGATTTAAAATCATTGAAGACTGACTTTCACTCCACTCCACATGTAAAAAGGAATACTTAATCCAATCTATTGCTAAGGTTGCTGCAAAAATGGTTAGATGTGGTGGAAGTGATGATCTTCATCCCCACAGTAAAAGGGTCCGCCTTTGCCTGGCTTACAGATGGAAAGGGAAGTAAGTTTTGGCTTCATAGTTTTCTAGTGAGGATTGAACTCGCGACCTCGAAGTAACAAATCCACTGGTTGCTGCACAATAAGTGGATTCACCTTGATGACAAATAGTGAGCCAGCGAATTATGTTTCTTTTTGATTGGTTAAACGGAATTAACTGAGAGGGGGAATCTGCTAATAAAAAGGGAAGAACAAAAGGGGAAAAGAAAGGGGAGAGAATCTGAAGAAAATAGAAGTGAGTATCAGTGAGATTTTGCTGTGAGCCGAATTATTTTCGTTTATTGGAGCTCAAAGTTTTACAGAGGTTTTTGGTGCTTCTACAGGATTTGAACCGAACTGCGTTTTTTTTCTTTTTTCTTTAGCGTTTGGAGTCTAGTAATAGACTTCCAAATTCCCGTTTTCATTAGATCATTCTACCACTCCAGAAAGTATCTCACTCCTGATGCAATCCTCTACCTGTATAACAGTTAGATACATCCTAAGATAGAGTTCTGCTGCCACATTTAGGGAGGTGCCGCTTGGAGCATTCTCTCTTGCCTTCACAGAGTACAAAATCGACTTCACAATCTAGTGGGGATAATCTCTTCGCTTCACCTTTATCACAGAAGAGACGTTGCTAGACTTTCTCTACTCTATCGTTACTTCCATTTAAGGTGCTCAGTTGAGCTCCAATTTCTGGTGTCTCCTTATAAGACATCGGCAGCAAGAACTCGTCTAAATATAGCCCACATTGCTCACTTTTACACCAAAAAGCTATAAAAAATTAATAATGATAGATCAATTAGTTTTGAGTTTATTTCACACAAACAGATTGATATAAAATTTTATTCCAGGACAAGAAATACAATTTCAAACCAACAATAAATAAACAATCATGGCTGCCATTGTGAAGACAAACCAAAACAAGTTCAATTATTTATAAAACAATAATGTGAGAGAAAGAGACAGATACAGACATAGGTAGATAGAGAGGGGGAGAGAAAGAAAGAAATGCAAAGAGACATATACAGACATAGGTAGATAGAGAGGGGGAGAGAAAGAAAGAAAAGCAAAGAGACATATACAGACATAGGTAGATAGAGAGGGGGGAGAGAAAGAAAGAAAAGCAAATAGACAGATACAGACATAGGTAGATAGAGAGGGGGAGAGAAAGAAAGAAAAGCAAATAGACAGATACAGACATAGGTAGATAGAGAGGGGGAGAGAAAGAAAGAAAAGCAAAGAGACAGATACAGACATAGGTAGATAGAGAGGGGGAAAGAAAGAAAGAGAAAGTCAACAAATGACGATTAGAACGGAAGTGACGCTGCCGTTACTGACATAGCGTTGCCACAAACGATAGCCAGGGAGATGCGTTGGAACAACCAGGCTGACTCACGGGGCTCGTGCCTAGACGTTGAAATCCTCCGTCCAATGTCCTGAAAAAATCTAACACAAACATGTACACATACTTAACTTTATATATGTAGAGATTAATGTAGTTACTGTAATCATCTCTATGAGCTCTTTCCATCTGTCAGACTTTTTAATGTCACTGTCATCAAATTCCTTAGTTACCTTTTTCAGTCAAAAAGTTAAGTAATTTTCGATTTATTTTTAAATAAGTTTTCATCCATTCAAATGAGTTTGCAAACTTCCAAAGAGATGTGAGGGCCAGATAATATGGTGGATGATGCATATGTTCAACATTAAAACATATAACATCTGGTGGGAAGAATAACATCTGGCTGTTTAGGCAAAGACACTTGTAAGCAAACCAGCAGACGCACTGGAGGAAATACATCCATTCGATAGATAAACAATACACAGCTGAAAGACGCATGTCGGAGGAAACATAGCTACATTGAGAGCATAGGCAACATCAGGGAATGGTCGTGGCAGTTGAGGACTAGTGGGTGTACAAAAATGTTATATTAACCGGCTCAAATTTCAATTGACAGAAAGTGGCTGGCTAGCAAATTCAAGATACCAACTCCCGTGCACCCTCCGCCCCTCAACAACTCTCATTGACTCTATTCGTTCACCGTAAATGAACAATAAAGATGTATTATATTATTCTATTTTTATACATAAGTGTCCGTTGTCCTTCTTTGAAGCACAGCAGCATATCCAACACATGCATATTTTTCTTCTAGATTTTTGGTCATGTGTGCAGTGTTTGGTTTAGCATTATCATGATGAAGGATAACTTTTCTTTTTGTTAATGATAAGGTGTTTCAGCTACAAATCTGCTTTCGAACATCTGAGCTGTTGGCTGTTATTGTTTGATTGTTGCTTTGGAAATCATAATAAATTATTTCATGCGTGTACTGCCATACACTCAGAAGAATCTACCTTGAATCACAAGCCACTTCTGGATTGCTGAATTAGCTCTTCATCACAACTGAGACACTGGTTGTTTAACATTATGGTAAAGTATCCATTTCTCATCTCCAGTAATGACTCAATTCTAAAGTGGCATTTGCAGCTCATGAGAACGCAGTGATGAACATCAGTCAACACATTGCTTGTGGATGTCTGCAGAGAGATTGTGCGGAACCCATTTTCTGACCTTTGACACTTTATCAAGCCTTTTAAATTCATGTTGAATGGTTGTATTGCTTTGTAGCAAACAGAAATGTTTTTTTGTGGCACAGTAAAATTGTCAACAACTGTCTAAAACATGAGAGGAACTTATCAAATATTTTGCACAAATCTCTTTCTCGTCTGTTCAGGTCCATTTCCCTGCTATCTCACTGCTCTAGCTCGCTTTTTGAAACTGGTTTGTGTCCAATTACTGACACCTACAAAGATTTTTTTTAAAAAAAAACATTGAGCATGCGCTTTTGACCTCTTTCAGATGGCTACTCGATAAGGCGTTTTGGATCCAGTAAGCATGAATATCTATCGACTCACATTAAAGTCCCTTTTTAGTTTATGAAGTGTAACAGTCACATTTGCATTAACAGCCGATTTCAATGCATCAGAATTCCGTCTTCTTGAGTGGACTTCTATTGATTCATCCTGCAGGCTGTAGTGGCATCTCTAAATAATGAAAATCATCTCCTATATGTTAGTTCAGTTTCTACGCCATCACCGTAAATGTTTTGGAATGCGTTTGCTACTACACTTGTACCGTCCGTTGTGAATAAAATTTTATTTCAGGACAAGAAATACAATTTCAAACCAACAACAAATAAACATAGCTGCCATTGTGAAGACAAACCAAAACAAGTCAAATTATTTATAAAACAATAATGTGAGAGAAAGAGAAGCAAAGAGACAGATACAGACATAGGTAGATAGAGAGGAGGAGAAAAAGAGAGAGAGAGTCAACAGATGACGATTAGAACGGAAGTGACGCCGCTGTTACTGACATAGTGTTGCCACGAACGATAGCCAGGGAGATGTGTTGGAACAACCAGGCTGACTCACGGGGCTCGTGCCTAGACGTTGAAATCCTCCGTCCAATGTCCTGAAAAAATTTAACAGTCTCGGGACCAAGCACATCCGACGTTTCCACTGAAATTGGTTGGAAGACGAAACGGTCAGTGAGCGAGCTGTATTTTCTGTGCTTCCTTGTTTCGGCGAGCAGAGCCGCCGTGCCGGGCTTCACCGCGGATTCCACAATCCTTGCTGGTGAAAAGGAATCAGAACAAGTGGGGTCCCAGATCAGCGGCTTTCCGGCTCGGAAAGCAAACGCAGTCATCCCCCTTTTTTTAAATTGATAAAATATATCTGGATGGTGAAGCTGATGAGGTTGTTCAAAAGTTTTGTTACCTTGATGATACTATTGGGGCACAGCGAGGAGTAGGTGCTGGTGTGATTGCAAGAGTTAAGAGTAGGTGGAGTAAGTTCAGGTAACTTCTGCCATTACTAACCAGGAGAATGTTACCATTGTCGACCAAGGGAAGAGTCTATCATGGCATCTGTATGCAGTGTGATGATGTATGGGATTGATGGTTGAGGACAGGCGTTGCATAGAGAAAAATGATATAAGAATTATACAATAGATGTGTAATGTGAGTCTTAAAGACAGATTTAGATCTGATGACCTCAGAAGAAATTTAAATGTGAACAGTATAAAGAGATGTGTACAGAAAAGGAGACTTTGGTGATATTGCCTTCTTTAAAGGATGGATAAAAGTTTTTGGGTTCGTAGATGCAGAACAATTGAGGTAACAGGTTTAGTTCACAGGGGAAGGCCAAGGAAAACATGGGAGGAAGTGATAAGAATGGACGAAAGAAAAATGTATGAAGACCTGGCTAGAGATGGGTTAGTTTGGAAGTCAATTTCTAAAAGCCATCCAACACATGCCAGCATGTTAAACAGACATCAAACTAAATATGATGATGATAATAAAGAATAACATGGCGAATGTCTTTTGCTCTGGGGCCATAGATAGAATTGGCAAAAATAGACAGAAACATAACTGATTCCGCTATATTTTAAATATGATTAACAAGTTAGACACTTTTATTAAATCCCGAGAGATTTCTTTTATTTTTTAGACAATGGAACATTTGTTATAAGCTGATAGTTTTGCAAAAAATGAATATGTAAATAATTTTCTCTCTAGGATTTGTCACAGAAATGATTTGCTGTATATGTCACATGCATTTTGGGTTGTTGTTTTTTTTTTTAATGAAATTTAAAGCATCTAAAGTCATTTGTCCATTTTTGTTTTGTTCACAGGAATTTTTAAACCAAATGAAGGATGGTGACCCGAAAGCTGAAGTGAATCAAAACATCATCGGACAATTCGGTGTCGGCTTTTACTCTGCTTTTATGGTTGGAGATAAAGTCGATGTCTTTAGCCAGTCTTATAAATCTGATGAGCTTTCTTACAAGTGGAGCTCCGATGGGTGAGTCTCTTCTCCATGTCCTACCATGCTTTACAATTATACATGCAGATTTGTATGTAATCTGTGTGCATGTATATGTCTACTCAAACGTTGCAGTGAGGGGTGTGGGGGTGCGTGATTGACCTGATACCCTATCAGCCTCTGGAATCGGCTCTGCTCACATATTGGCCTCTTCAATCATATGAAATAGCATTTATGTTAATAATTATACATAGGAATGAATATTATTTGGGGGGGGGGGGGGAATAGGGATTTCATAGTTTTGCGAAGTTGAAAGTGATTAAAACACTCAAAGTAATATTCATTCAGTTGCATGTTTGTTTCGCAAGTATATTATTTTCAGAGGAGACATTTCTTATGGTTTCACCGGTTCTACGAAATGTAGAAATGTCTTTGCAAATAGAATGAAGCACTGTTTAGTATTTGAATTTTTCAACTAATGTGTATTAATTTTGTACATGTGTGATTGAAAAGCAATTTTCTTCTTTTTTTTTGTTTTCCATGTATTATAAGTTGGTTGTTAAATATTTGTAAGTTTCTCTCGTGTGTTTTAATGTAATGAGGTTTGTTTAAAATTAGTAGGTAAAAAAGATTTATTGGTAAGCAAAACAGATTTATGAAGCACTTTGTAGTATTATAATTTTTAAATGATGTGTATTCGTTTGTATGCGTGTGATTGAAAAGTGTTTTGTTTTCTTATTTAGTTAATGTAAGTATACGTGTCTGGTTCTAGTGTTTCAAAGTTAACAAAATTTGTTTAAAATTTTTAAAGATAATTTTTATGAAGAGTTTCTAATTAGTTTACTTTTGCAAATAAATTCATTTGTACACATTACATGGAAAAACAGTTTTGTTAATTAGTTTTTTAATATTTGTATTGTGTCGTAATGTGTTTTAATGCAGTGAAGTTTGATTTTTTGACAAAAGAAATTTATCTTATAAATAAGTTTGTGTTTTAAAGGAAGAAACAATAAAAATCTAGTTGTAATAAATAAAGATAAAAAAGAAAGTAAGCTTACGATGAAGGAAAGGGTACATGTGACACCGAAGTAGACAACTGCCGTTTAGATAATTTCATTAAAACAATGTAATTAGTTGATTTAAAATAAGAATTTTCAAATACTATTATGATATACAACTAGTTCTAAAAAATAAATAGGCTCATTTTCTTTAAACAAATATAATTGTTTATCTGATAGCTAAAATCACAACATTTCGGACGCTGTAACCTCCAGCCTTCTTCAGATGTATCTCTTCGAACTCGGGAATATTTCTCTTGAACTCTGAAATCTGGACGGAATTTCGAACGGAACCCTTTATTTAATCCACAGGGGTAGCATGCTCTTGTTCCGTCAGCCATGACTGGGAGAAGTCTTCAGTAATTCACAATTCTTTGTATCGCCCACACTGAGGATTGAACCTTCAACCTTCAGATGACTATTACTTAGAACTAAATTTAACTTAGTACGATATCCACTGTGCCACGGGTCCTTGCGGATACACCTGAAGAAGGTCGGAGGTTACAGTGGCCGAAACGTTGTGATGATAACACTCAAGATGAGAAATGTAGTCCGAATAACCAAACTTATACAAATTATCAATCCTCATCTCAAAACTTCAGAAATATAATGAAGATTTGTTTTAATTTATGATTCAAGCTGATGTCTCCATTTTATAAATGTTCAGAGTCGAAAAAAGTGTTTTTAAGAGAAACTGAATGAAATATGTAATAAAAATGCACAGAACATGGTGCCAGGATAAAAAGGAAGAAATTGCTCATCAGAATTATATATCAATTTGTCAAATGAAATGCTATTTAGGTCTAACTTCAAGAATCCGGCTGACTTAATTGTATATATTAGATATATGATGAAGAAATGAAAATTTAGTTAGCTTGAACTAAAAATAAATTGTTTTTCCTATTTTTTTTATTGAGTTTAAAGTCTCATCTTAAAATGTTTTATTCACTGCAAAGAAATTGCAAATAATTAATTATTCAAATAAAGCAAAGTCCGCCTGGAAACGAATTTCATAAAAAAATTATGAATGTAAAAGAAATGGAAAATCCTAAAGAAAAATGTTTTTTAAGATATTTTGATAGACAAAAAAACAAAAACAAATTTAATTCATAGAATTAATTGCAGTAATTTAATCTTTCTTTTCATCAAAATGGATGAAAATAATGAAACGAATTTATTTGTAATTAAAAAAAAAACAGAAAATGGATTTGTTTTCAGCATTTATTCACACCATCTTGGAATCATTTTATATGGCTTTTTAATTTATTTTTTTATTTATTTAAAAAAAAAAATTTTATTTAAAATTTTTTTACATTTTTTTTTTTTTTTCATTTAGAATTTTACAATTACTGTATTTGGTAGTACAGGAAAGATTTTGTTTCGATTTATTTAATTTTAATTTAAACAGTACGGTGAAGTGAAGTTATGTGAACGTACTGGTTGTCTACTGCAGGGCTTCAACATCTTTTCATACCCATGAACCCAACAAATAAAAGCAAACCTTATGAAAATATTACTTCATCATCAACGTGCAAAACAGATGTTAAACCAATGATATGATGCTGATGATGACTGCCATAAATAAAACTGAAAATGAATGACTTGACATTGCATGATTAATGGTCATCTTCACAGACTATGGAATCAACTATGCCAAGTTCAAATCATATCAGAGTTTTTAGGTATGAAGTCAGCTAACCCTATTGAGTAAAAAAAAAAATTTTTTAATAAAAAAAAAAATTTTTAAATAAAAAATAACAATGTTTGTGATATTAAAAATTAGTACAATAAATATTGTTTTGGCATTGACTTTAAAAAGGGTTGATTCAGAGATTTGCAACCAAGCGCATAGCCTCCATCATACATTTACCATACTCTAAACACATTGCTTCTTCGGGCTTGGATTAATTGAAGCTCTAACATCTTCCTCAGAACACCTTTTTGATGTCCATGTGTCTAACACACGTGACATGCCTACAAGGTCAGAAAACAGCACAGCTCCCATGACTTTCAGAAACATTTTTTCACGCTCAAAATTGCTGAAGCATTGCAAAAAAATACTTGAATCAGTTGTTGGCTGCCGAGACACTGCATCCTTAAAAACCCTTATACTTCCCGAAATTTGCCAAAAGTGCACCTGATGTCCTCCCTCCATACACATGCACACGTGTACACGTTATGAGTTGTAGTGCCCCTGAGCATTATATGCAATAATTTCATTATTATTTAAAAATAGATATGGCAAGTCTTTTACTGTGTTTCAACATTAAACAACCAAAAAATAAAATTTGAACTATAGATCTTAATCTTAACTTTGTGGCTCATCAGAGAAATTGTTCATTCAGTTGCAATAGGAAAAAGAACACTTTGATCCAAAGAGATGAGAAAAGAGGATAGAAAAAGTTCAATTTCTCTAATGAGCAGCAAAGTTAAGATAAAGACTGTATTTATCTTGATTCTACTGTGAAACGCGCATAAGATTTGGAGAAAAAATTAATAGATTAAAAAAATACAATATAAACATTAAAAAAAGTTTCAGGAATTACATTAATAATTGATAATAAAAAAAAAATAAAGGAAATAATTTCTTTCACACAAAAAAATATTCCATTGTTCTTAATATTTTTGTGACTAAAATAGGAATTAGTCTAACAGCAAACAGATGCTTTATTTACTGATTCAGGAGAAAGAGAGCAGATTAGTTTGTTTTTTTAAGTAAAAGTTATTTCACGTTTTTTTTTGTTTTTTTTAACTTGCGTATTTATTCTTTAAGTAAGATGTAACTCAGCTATTTGTTTTTTTTTGTTTTCTTTTTTTTATTGTAAATTTTATGTCGATTAGCTGTTTGGTTTTTACAGTAAAATTTACCTGGCAATAGTAGGAAATCAATTGTTATCGATAAAAATTATTTTCTTACTACTCCCTCCTTTCAGGCAACGCAGGGTAGCCTTACTAGGTAAAAATAACATAATAATTAACACTTCTACCGTAGCATGGCTGATGGAACAAAAACAATCCACCCCTGTGGATTAAATAAAGAATTCAGTTCAAAATTCCGGATAGGTGTCAAAGTTCGACATAAAGATTTCAAAGTTCGACATAAAGATTTCAAAGTTTGAAAAGATGCACCTGAATAAGGTCAGAGGTTATGTCGACCGAAATGTTGTTAGAATAACAATGAAGATGAGAATGGTAGTCTGCATAATCTAAATAATACAAATTATGAATCCTCATCTCAAAAATTCCGAAACAATAGTAACATCCTTAAAACAATTGTTCAGAGCTTGTGGTGGGGGTGCTGGACTAACATCCTGGAGAAGTCTGTTCTATGAAGCAGCAATGTGGACAGAGTAAGTGGCCTTTCATCTGTTGAGCTGAAACAGTTAAAAGTACAGCTTATACATATGACCATAGGAAGTCTCGATATCGTGCCGGGGTGAAAAAACAAACATCAAGAGGTAAATGGACTTACCCGTTCATGCTGTTTTGTGTTAGGATTAGATTGCTCCGCAGTCTTTGCTTGCTCTAAGTGTTTAGTAGTAGTATAATAATTAAATCCCCCCCCCCATGGACACATCCGATAGGCAAACGGGCATTGCATACTAAATTTGGTGCAATTCGGCCAAGTAGTTTTTGAGCCTGTGTTTATTGCTTTAGTAGTTGTTGTAGTATTAACATATTACCCATAGCATTGAAAGTCAATGTTTACAAATAAAATGATAGAATGGACACACACACTTCAAGGATGCTTCATGTCCAGTTTGCTGCAATTCTATCGAGTAGTTTTAGGGGCTATAGGTGAAACCAGACAAAAAAACTATTATTGATTACTATTTTGAGTTCTGATCAAAGAACTCTTGAGTTTAACAGTTCAAAATATCCCGGAAAATAGATTTGCCATCATTTTCTTAAATGTTGATGAGATTAACATGAAAGAAATGTTAACGATGTTATTAGTAGACTACGCCCAGAGTCGGTTTCTTCCCACACATTCAGTGTACAAATATTTACACTAAGTTCTGTACCTAATGTATTACAGCTTTCTGGGTTAAACTCAAAGTGTAGTATCTGTTCTGCCATCGATTAATGAAGGAGAATTCTTCCAGACTAAGGCAATTTTTATTTTAGTCCAAACTGGATTTTCCCCACATTAAAAAACAATTTTGTGTCTAACTTTACCTTCAATGCGGCAAGTAAATAGGGACTTTGAAAAAAATTTTAATTCTATGTTTTAACAACCTTCCTTATCTATCGCGATTAAATATACAGGGTGATTCATAAGTCACTTCACTTAGCTATTTAAAATGATTACCATATGAAGCACAAACATACTATGAACTTTTGATAATTGTTATCTTACTCTCTAATTACTGCTATTTGTTATTTTAAATTTGTTTGTTTATATGTTTGTTTCTATATATATTTATTTCATAATCAATCAAATATGCTACGAAGAGTCGTAAATTCCTTGCAAAAAAGAATGGAGCTATGCATGCAGAACGAAGGTGGAAATTTTGAAAATTTGCTGTAATTTTAAACTCCCATAAACAAATTTGTTGAATAAACTTTCTGTTTTGTATTACCATATTTTTTAACTTTAGAATTTCAAAAATAAATAGCTAAGTGACTTATGAATCACCCTGTAATTACGTCTGGCACAAATTGTGTTCATCTTATTTTTACTCTGAGAAGATAAGAGTCTTTGAGTTGTCACATTTATTTAGTTACGAAAGAAAATTTTACGACCAACAATGACAACTATCCAAAAGATATTCATAAAATATTAAAATTTCAACGCACAAGAATCTTGAATACCAGTTCTCTACAGAGAGTAAAAGAATCCCTCAAAATCATAATTACAAAAAAAATAAACTGATTTCTTTTGTGTCCTTGAAGTCTATCTTTGCTAGTCCTTGCTTGAGCTGAAATTAATTTTGTGTGTGTTGATGATTTTGTGTTTGTATGCCTGCTACTGAGGTTTCTATTTGTATTTCCATCGGGACTCAGGTGGCAGAGGAGGTGTTTATTTAAATATCTACATTTTAGCTATGGATTTATGTTTTTATTGGGTAGTTTGGGCTTTCTTTGAGTTTATAATTTGTTATTTTTCTCCCAAGCCAACGTGCAATTTTTGCTGTTTATGTTGTAAGCAGTTGCTATGCTATATCTCCCATTGTATGCAAGTGTTGATATTTCTGGGTTTGTTTGTTTTTTATCCCATACACACTTCGACTTGAACTGTTTTTATATATTTCATTCCTCAGAATCATCATATGACAGGTGTACCTAGCTTTGAATGTGTTTATTTTTTTAGTAGTAGTTTTTGTATTAACATTTTCCCCATAGCATTGCAAGTCAATTTTTACAAATAAACGATAAAATGAACACAGGTGTACCTAGCTTTTAATGTGTTTTCAGTAGCACTAAAAATAAAATAGCTTTGCTAGTTAAGCCTAAATTAAGTAATAAATTAATTAAATAAACTAGCAAATATATGCTCCCTCCGGTCGCATGTTTTTGCTAGTTGTTTTAACTTACATATTACATACATTACATTTTAAACTAAGTAAAAGGTAACCGCAGGGAAAGTGTTTAGAAAACAAAATCTTTAAATTCTCTTCAATAAATAGAAAAAAGTTGTTAACTGGAAGTTATTTTATTGTTTCAGAAGATGGCGTAACAAAATTTATATTTGGTGGATCTATAGATGACCAACTCTCCAGTCTAAAATCTTGAATTTAATTGGACAAAAATAAATTAAAATAAATAATTAGATATTAAATCTGATCAACTATAATTTTTAATTTAATTTTCGCTAAAAAAAAAATATCTTTCTGGAATTTAAGTCACTTAAGTTCGCACGTAAGAATAATTCTGCGAGCCTATTGTTTACATTAGTTAACATTTTAAACTAAACGCATTTTCGTATTAAACTTTTACTTTTATATGAATTTGAAATTTTTCTAATTCATTATTTTTTAAATTTAACAATTTGATTCAATAAATTTGTGCTTTAAAACAATTTCTAAAAAGATTTAAAAAAACAAAAAACAAACCCAAAATATTTTAATCAAAAAAATCAAAGTAAATATATCATTTTTGAGTAACTCGTACGATAAATCTCAGAGAATATGTTGTTTACCTGTTATTTGTCAAATAACGCATCCCTGTCTTGTGTCCATTTCTCTCTCTCTCTCTCTCTCTCTCTCTTCTCTCTTTTTCTCTCTTCTCTTTTCTCTCTTTCTCTCTCTTCTCTTTCTCTCTCTCTCTCTCTCTCTCTCTTTTCTCTCTTTCTCTTTCTCTCTCTTTTCTCTCTCTCTCTTTTCTTTCTCTCTCTCTCTTTTCTTTCTCTCTCTCTCTTTTCTTTCTCTCTCTCTCTTTTCTTTCTCTCTCTCTCTTCTCTTTCTCTCTCTCTCTTCTCTTTCTCTCTCTCTCTCTTCTCTTTCTCTCTCTCTCTCTTCTCTTTCTCTCTCTCTCTCTTCTCTTTCTCTCTCTCTTTCTCTCTCTCTCTCTTTTCTCTCTCTCTTTTCTCTTTCTCTCTCTCTTTTCTGACGTCATGTTAACACCTGTGGATTTCTTGAAATAGAACTTTCTGTCTGTTCGAAATGTCTTTAATTAATTCTATTCATAATTTTTATTGAGATTATTATCGAGGAAAATATGTTAAATACATCTGGAAATCTGAAAAAAATCAAGAGTGAATATTAATTTATTAGAAGCTTTAAAACAAATTAATTATGTAAATTTGAAAGACACATGATGTTTGGGGAAGTTTTGGAATGGGTATATATAGGAGTTGATAAGTAGATATAAAAAGAGAACGATCAAAACTAATAATATAGTTTCAGCTTCAGGCAGACAGATACATAATCGCCATTATTAATAGATATGGAATAAAAATGAAACTGTCCAAATTATTAACAATAAGTGTTGCATATACAAAAAAAAAGAAAATAATTGCACATTAGTGAATAAACATTTAACAATTAATATATAAAACAATTATGTTTTTTTTTTTGTTTTTTTTGCTAGTAAATTGAGCTAGAGTTTACTAGGTGCATGATAGATGAGCCTATGGGAAAATACTTCTTTTTTTTTTAGTTTACTTTTCTCCAGATTTCTGTTCATTTGATTATTGTCACCTGAAGATGATTCGACAAAGAATCGAATGTGCTCGTGATAATTATGGAACATTCATTAATTTTTTGATTTTGACAAAAAGAAAAGATTATTAGAAAAATTTTCAAAATAGAAAAAGTATAATCAGGCAATAGAATTCTGTTATGTTTAACAATGTTTGCTTAAATGGAAAAATGGTGCCTAAATATGCACACATTATATATATATATATATATATATATATATATATATATATGTCTAAAGAAACTTTGAGTCATTTATAAACAAAGATTTTTTTAAATGCAGTTTAAATTCCTAGGGATATTTACTAAATCTTACATATTGTAGACTTAGCACTTGTATAAGCTAACTTACCCCTGGAAAATTCACAAATACAAAAAGGATATCAACTATATAACAAAGATAAACATGGGACCATTGACTTTAATCGTGAAATAGAAAAGGGTCATTAGCTGTTTACCATGTAACTGTTTCAGAGATTTGAAAACAGAACAGCCATTCATGGCTCTCCATTGCTACTGATTAAAATGGCACCTCCTCATAACCAAATGTAGACACATTTCAGTTATTATTTCACTGAAAAAAAAAAAATATATATATATATACAATGTTAACCACGGTCAAGGTTATGGTGGCCACCATTGACATGATGTGATTATCTCTAATATTATATTCTCCACCATCTTTTGAGTTGTTTGCAAACACACAGATAAACACACACAGATTTTATTTATATAGAAGATAATATATTTAATTATTTCCTGGTTTAATCAATGTGTTTGTATCTTTTTCTTTCAGCTCTGGTGTGTATGACATCTCCGAGGCTGATGGTGTGCAAAGAGGAACAAAAATTGTTGTTCATTTGAAAGGCGACAGCTACGATTTTGCAAAGGAAGAAGTCCTTAAAGGTGAGTCGTTAGGTTTTCTCATCTGCGGCCATGATTTCTGTTGAAATTATAATTATAGTCCTTTATTTTAAGTATTAACTATGAAAAAATGAAAGCATGTTGAATCTAAAAATTTTGCTTAAAATTAATGCTGCCTCAAAATTATCTGAGTGATCTCCCTTTACTGATAGCCGAGTTATCTCCCTTGGATCATTCTGGCTATGTTATAGAAACACACTCTCTTGACAAAAAGTAAGAAAACCTGTCCCCACACATGTGCAGAAGCTAGAACAAGATTTATCCTTTTTTTTTTTTCTGGCTTGTCTTCATGGCCGTTTGACATAGTCCGACGCGCTGCCATCTTTGTATAGCCTTTATAAATTCTGGTTGCATTCGTATTAGACTCCCTTTTCTGGTTGCAGTCGTCCAGACTCCCAGAACACCACGACCAACACAAATCTGAGTGACATTTACTTATACATTGTGCACACACATTCTCTATCTGCAACCCTGACAACACATGTCTTTATGGGTTGGATTGAGACAGTAATGTTTGATACTAATGTCTTGTTCTTTCCTTATATATCATTATGTACTTCTTTACATGTTTCTCGTCCCCATTTTACCTTTGTATTCAACAAATTGTTTGCGTGAGAATAAATTTGTAAATATGTAAATCTGTTTTTTTTATTATTCTCTTTTTTTTTATCCTTTTTATAACATGATCCATGATGACAGAACACACAAAATGGCAGTTATGTGTTCGGGAAAGATATACCAGAACACGCGGTTACTAAAAATGTAAAAGCAAGGATATAAAATATTCGTTAATTTTACATTAGAAACATTTTTTTTAAACATCTTTATCAATCTTGATTTAATCAAAATCAGAAATAATAATCATTCAAATAACTTGAAAGTAATATTACAAAATATATTAATATTAAATAATATTACAAAATATATTAATATATATTAATATATTAATATTAAATAATATTACAAAATATATTAATATTAAATAATATTACAAAATATATTAATATATATTAATATTACAAAATATATTAATATTAAGTAATATTACAAAATATATTATTATATATTAATATTACAAAATATATTAATATATATTAATATTACAAAATATATTAATATTAAATAATATTACAAAATATATTAATATTACAAAATATATTAATATTACAAAATATATTAATATATATTAATATTACAAAATATATTAATATTAAATAATGTTACAAAATATATTAAATAATGTTACAAAATACATTATTATTAATTTATTTTTATTATTAAAAACTGTGTTCTGCGGCTACGGTAGTCAAATGACATCCCGTAGCTGCAATCAGTCCTCCATGCTAGTCCCAGGCCATCTGGCCTTGTGATGTGCAAGTTG
Organism: Sepiola atlantica; assembly: GCA_963556195.1. Taxonomy (NCBI): domain Eukaryota; kingdom Metazoa; phylum Mollusca; class Cephalopoda; order Sepiida; family Sepiolidae; genus Sepiola; species Sepiola atlantica. The sequence continues at coordinate 34,513,693 of OY744521.1, read as the reverse complement.
TTGTAAGCAATTAAGTTGTTTCGCTGTACGTAGTGGTCGTAGTCCCGCCTGCTTGAGGTCAGCACATAGTGTGCCCAGCAGATTTGTGCAGTGCTATCCTAGTCGCGGTTATTATATTAATATATATTAACATTACAATATATATTAATATTACAAAATTTATTAATATTAAATAATATTACAAAATGTATTAATATTAAATAATATTACAAAATGTATTAATATTAAAATATAAACTTTGATTTCATTTTATGAATTTCTGGGCTGATTCCTATCTTTGTAATAACGTGTCGAAAGCTTAAAACAAGTCGCGAGTTGCATGTGTGTCTGTCAAAAATTATCTGAGAAACGTTGTGCGTGTGTGCTATCTTTCTGGTTCATCACTTTCGTACCATTTTATATTCATCCTCTACGATGGCTCTTTTTAGTGTTTGCTTTTTTGTTTGCTTCCTTGGTTCACCATCTCTTGATTAAAATACTCACTTACCTCCCTTGTTAATCGGTAGTCAAAAATGTATCTGAAAGATTTTTTTAAATAATTAAATTTAAAAAACAAAAAAGATTTGATTAGTTGTTCATTTAAAAACTGGTTAATTTCCCCTTAAATGTTATGAGAATCGGCATGGCACATATTTTGTGGGGGAACCGGCTCAATTCTGTTGTTGGCATTGTTTTGTTTTTTTCCAATTTTTTTCTGGAATCAGGTACTTAGAGGAGGGAGCATGTGAAGGTTGCCAACATCAATAGTGAAAGTGATGCTATGAAACCACTATTTACCTGCTTCCCACTGCAGCAAGGTTAGACGGAAAATCAATTTAATGTGGACGGAAAAACCAGCTCCACCGATGTGGCACTCTGGAAGGGTACAAAAATAGCCAAGATCAGACGTGTCAGCATTCTCCTATAAGGATGCCTCAGGCAACCTGCAATAACACCCCCCCTCTTCTGAAGGAGGGGGTAATGCCTGGGATGGTGTGTCTCCTAGGATAGAGCCGAACCATAACTCGTCTCAACATAAAGAAGAGTCTGATAGTTCGAGACTGCCACAAGGTTATCAGAATTATGCAAAGATCAACCTCGGCTAGTATGAATACTGGCCAGTAGTGCCATAGACTTGACTGGATTCAAACTGGGCACTCTAGGTATTCAGTCCACCTCACCACAGCTATTTCTCCCTAAATGTCATGTATCTTGCATTTAATTTTAATACAAACACTTTTTTATATTAATCTTGCCGACCAAAATCATTAACTTTGTGTACAGTTTCATTTGAAAGTGTAGAATCATCATCATCATGGTTTTTTATTAACGTGCAAACTGAGGGGCATTATTTACACTGATCCCCCCCTCCCCCCGCATCCAGGTAGCTGATTAGCTGAACGCAATAGAAGTCGATCGAAAAATGTATGTGTATCGTTTGTGCAGTTTTATTTTTTTACATTTTAATGATTTATGAATGATGTAGATTGCAGAAAATAGTCAATCAGATATTTCTCTCACCATGTCCATATTTCCTGCCTCCCCATAAGGGCTGGCCGTGACACAAGGTCGGTTTAATGTGGAGGATATCCAGCTCCTCCAAAAAGAACAACTTTGGATGAGGCAAAAATTTAAATTGCCCTAGTAGAAAAGGACTTTTCCTTTTTCTAACTAAGGGCAGAACAGGTACTACACTTTGAATTATTTATTGCCAAATAAAATTTAAAATATTCAATTTACTAATTAGGTACAAGGCCATCAAAAATGTAGGTGGATTATCCTTTGGCTATCCTACTCTTAACTTGACACATTTTGACTCATTCGTACAAGGATTTTGAATTGGGTGTTTGAATTACCTACTAAACACTATCCTCGAGTGTCTTCGGTCTCTCTGTACAAGGGTTTGTCAGGACAACATAACATGAGGATACTTCACCCTACAAGTAAACCCTGACCAAAAATTCAAAATAACATAGTATTTGCAGCACAAACTATACACTTGCTCATACGAGGAATAGTGCACCTTCTCCAAGTAATGTTACCTCAAGTAACAGCACTTAGTTGGATACTCCACCAGACTAGATGAATCCTTGTCCTGGAATATGGTAAGACCAAGAGACCACAAGAAAGATATACTATAAAATAGTTAACTGGTCAATTAGGGAGAGGAAAATTTATGTTCTTAACTTCTTTACTAACTCAACGTTTGAGAAATAAAGAACTTTAATAGAATATTCAAATATGTATGTATCTCATATAGAGATTAAGTGTTAGCCCCAGGAAGGGGTTCCTTGATTTCTGAGAACTTTGACTGAAAGACTGTTTCTTTAACTATTTGTCCATCACTTTCACTTAAACGATCACCATAATACCACATTTACTTTATGAACTACTCTTACACTTTGATCTTGATCCTGGGTATGACCTTAAAAGGTATCCAGTGGTGAGGCCTTCATTTGGGAGCTGTGGGAAATGTGGAGTTGCCCCTTAGTTGCCATTACTCCCAGGTCCACTCTGGCCCAAAGTGGTAGTACCTGTAAGGACCCCATCTATGGGTCAAATAGAACCTACTAGCGCTACCAAATCAGGCTGTATGAAGTTATTGACTTCCTGACTCAAAATGCACCAAACATTGATGTTTTATTGTCTTTTTTTCCTTTGCAAAACTCAATCATGTTCTGCAAAATCCAAAACAAAAAAACAGCAATTTCCCTCCCTCCCCTTATCTTCCCTCTCCCCTCTTTCTCCCGCCCCCCTCTTTCTCCCCCCCCCCCCTTTCACTCAACCAAAAACCATGAATAAATACTTAAACATATAAAGAACTTGAAGCATAAAAACCTTCACCAAAATGAAAGCATTACATAACCCGAAAAGGGTTGATATGTCGTAAAACAAAGCAACCAAACCAAAAACCATGATTAAACATTTGAAGATATAAAGAACTTGAAGCATAAAAACCTTCACCAAAATGACAACAATTCAAAATACCGAAGCTCTTAACTAATGACTATAAATGACCCACTGACTTAGGACTCAAATGAAGGATATTTCCTTCTACATTCATGGCATGAAATGACCCTTAGGGTTGATGTGCCATTAAGCAATATCTTACCTTGCCTTACCTACACTTTGATCGCAGCCAAAAAGCCGGGAAGTGCCTGCAAAGCCGAAGAACTTCATAAATAGATATTCTCTGAAATATATAAACGTATGTTGGTCTCAAGGGAAACAACTATACTAAGGGAGGTAACTTGCGTTATCAAATCAGCAGGAAGGGACACCCTCTGTAAAACCTTTGCATAAAATAATTAATTTTGCATATGTGTAACAAAAAAATATTGTAAAATTATTACTATTTTTATTCTGTAGGTCAAATTTAACTATAGATTTAGTAAATAAAGTTATACTAAATTTAGACATTTTCTGTATATTTTTTTTGTATAAAGTAGACATTGAAGAAAAAATAGTCATCTTTAATTTAGATTTCAGATTTCTTTGTTTGATAAAATATCTTTTGGAAATAACCAAAAAAGGGTTGATATGCTATAAAATAGACAAACCTGAAATCTAAATTAAAAAGTGACTATTTTCTCTTCAATTTCTATCCAAACCATCTGATTCATTGTATACAATTAATTGAACTCATGTTGCTGAAGAGAAATAGGATTTGTACCTCAATTCTTTATGTAAAACGCATATATACAGTATAAATATAAATTTTAATAAAAGTTATTCTATTTAATAGGCAGAATCTATATGTAAACATGAAAATCAACATTTTTTTTAGTTAGTTTGAATTTGTATTCAATTGTATGAAGACCGTACGTATTTCATTAATACATTTGTGACGATCGGATGTCCCATGAAACAGCAGTAAATGCCAATGTTTTACTTATTAACTTGCCTTCTTAAATAGTTTTTTTTTTTAATTTGTATTACTTGTGTATCACTTCCTAACAATTTGACTTAATTGTTCTTGTTTTACCTTTCAAGACTTGTGTTTTTCTTCTTTCCATCAGCAATCGTGAAAAAGTATAGCAACTTTGTTGGGGTCCCAATTTTCCTGAATGGTAAAAGGGCAAATGTTGTACAGGTAGGAATCCTTTCTGTCTTATTTTAGGAAAAGAAGAAATTTCTGACAAATATAGTGTGCTTTATAATACCAGGGTTGTGGAGTCGGTAGGATTTTAATTCTCGAGAGGATGGGTGTTTTTCAAGGCTATTTGAATCCGGCTGTTTTTTGTTTTGTTTTTCTTTGTGTGTATTCTTTTTTTTAGTTATTTTTATTTAATGAATGAAATCTAAAGAATTCAATTTTTAAAAACTCTACATAATGAAAAATGCTCCAAACAAAAAAAAAAGATTAAAATCTTTATTTAAAAAAACTAGAAGTATGGGCCCTACGGCCCAAAATTCTAGTATATATTAAATTGTTTTTAACGCCAATATTTAGTTAAAGCAAAATAAATTGTTTCAGACTATTCAAATAATTCACAACCCTATTGATAATAGTTACTCATTCATTTATTTTTTATTATATCTTATGTTTTAATTCATGTTTTGAAACATGACGTAAATCATAAATCTATGACGTCTCGCCAAAGCTATAATTATTTTGTTAAGGGAATGTTTTAAGCTATATTTATAAGAAAATCCAATTAGGTCAGTTGGTAGAACACCAAACTGAAGATCTCAAGGTTTTGGTTTCAATTTCTGTTCATGGCATCCGCTTTATTTGTTGGGAATTTATTATTTACTATTACTGCAATATTATCCATTTTTAAAAGTAGTTAAGATCTCTGATTTTTCAAAAATGAGACAAATTCCGCAATGTATTTATTACTTTTTAAAAAAATGTGATATATGGACGGACGGACAAAATTTCTATTTATATAAGAAGTATATGATGACCAAGATTTTGATTTGTTTCAGATTACGGCCATTTTTTTTAATTTCTTTTTTTCTTTATTTCCTTATCTTTTTATTTTTCGTCGTTTTTTTTTTCGTTTTTTTATAACGATCACCACCACTGAAAAAAGACAAAAAAATTATATATTTTGTTTAAGGTATTTTTTCTCATTTTAAAAGGTCCAATTCAGACTCCTGAAGCAATTAATTTATTTACTCCGACTCTACAACCCTGCATAATACCATGCAGAATCTTAATTTTTTAAAAAGTCGAATTTAAATCAAGGGAGGCACGAGAGCGCTCTATCCCTTAATAGACTGCACGAATGGCTTATGCTGGAAATCTCATTTCTTTGATCAATCATAACTCAAAAACCAATAAACCAAATTAGTTAAAACTTTGCACAGAATTTTTATTTGATAGGTTCTATAAGTGTGTAGAATTTCAGCATTAAGGCAACCCAGAGATCCAGAAAGTTCAATCATGAAATCATGTTATCTGTGTGTACGTACATACGTATGTGCCACCCTGTATCTCATCAACTATTTGATGGATTCAGCTGATTTTTGGCAGAGATAGAGGTTCTAGGGTCTAGTTGATGGCATCTTAATTTCAGTTTACCATATACCTTAGTTTTCCAGAAAATTCCAAAAAACCTTAAAAATGACCATTGTATTGAGGCATAGCCTTTACAAAAATAGTGACATTCCATGAAAAATGCCAGTATACTGAAATCATATGCCTTTAATAGGGTTAAGATGAAAATTCATATACACTAAATGTACAAAAGCAAGGAAATTCCCAAATTTTTACACTTTTATTGTCATTAAGGGTATGCGAGCACAACAGGTTTATGTATTTTACTGGTAGGAATTTTTCTTCAGCGCACCTCAAACACTTCATCCACTCATGCATAGAGATTTATACTGTAGTGATGTGATAATGAAATGGTTTGGTTGATATGTAGTCATACCCTTAATGACAATAAAAGTGTAAAAATTTGGGAATTTCCTTGCTTTTGTACATTTAGTGTATATGAATTTTCATCTTAACCCTATTGAGGGCATATGATTTCAGTATACTGGCATTTTTCATGGAATACTGTTTAAGTATTTATTTTATTTATTTAAATTTAAAAGCTGCCATCAACTTTTTAATATATTATTTTGTTTCTATTTAAATATCAGATAGCAGAAATGTAATTTCACAAGAAAGCAAACTATTTAATATGCTATCTAAAATATTACTTAAATCAAAATTTAACAATTTTCTAAGAAGAGTTCTGACCAACCCTGTTGTTCAGGAATTCAAAACGTAGCATTTTCAAATAGATCAAGTTAATACAGGGGGCCCACCCCCTGAAAAAAATGAATGTCACTCATGGAATGGTTAATAAAATTCACCATCCTTTCCGCAAGTCAACCATATTTGGTACAAATTAATTTTAACCTATGACTGACTTGTCCACCAAGTTTCAGTCATGAATGCCCAACATATTTGACAAAATTAAATGACTCGAAAAATTCATTAAAAAACAAATTTTCATATTATAAAAAAAATAAGTATTTGTTCAATTCTTAGCAAGGTGGTTCACTTTTCTATACAAATTTAATGTAAAATTATTTCTTTTGATGGATTTTGTGACCTGTGTCTTGCCAAAATAATCCTGTTTACAAACTCCATTTTGAACATTTTGCGTTAAACTTGCATAGTAACCTTTATCATTCTAAAAATTAAATAAGTTGTTTTTTTTAATTATATAATCCCAGAATTTGCTATTTAATGAATGTAGTAATTCAAAGATTTTATTTTCTTTCAAAAAAAAAAAATAGCAAAATCTGGTGCTTGTGCTGTTCAGTGACCGTATTAAAAAATTATTTTTTTATAAAACCAATATTATATACTTATTCAGCGTTATATTCTTACTGTACAAAAAAGTAGAAAAAATTATCCACTAGAACTTTTATTACAAGTATTTTTCCATTCTGCATATCATAACAGTGATTCGTTCACTAAGCCTCCATCTTCTTTCTTAAGAAGATTTCAAGGACAGATAATTCGAAATTTTCTTAAGAAAGAAGATGGAGGCTTAGTAAACGAATCGCTGTTATGATACGTAGAATGGAAAAATACTTGTAATTAAAGTTCTAGTGGATAATTTTTGTACAGTGAGTAATAATATAATGCTGAATAAGTATATAATATTGTTTTTATAAAAAAATAATTTTTTCATACGGCCGCTGAACAGCACAAGCACCCAAAATCTTTTACGGTGAGGCAACAAATCCTCAGACATATCAACTTTAGGGTAAATCATTTTGTTAAACTTAAATTGCAAATTCGAATTACCAGACAAAAGATTTTTTTAAATCAGTTTTTCAAAATGGCCATTTTATAATTTGAAAATGGGTTACTAAATCAATAGTTATATGAAGAGTTTGTTTATTTCTGTTTTTACGGTTCTCTCATTTGATATGCCACAAAACAAAACATTTAATACCACTGGAAAATTTTATTTTAACAAAATAAACAGACATAAAGAAGCCGATCCATTTTATAATACATATCTTTTTCTTTTTCTTTCAAATGAATGGCAGCCTGTGTATTCATTATTTGATAATTGTAGATTTAATGTAGAAATGGTATTTTTTTTCTTTGAGATGATGTACCGAATGCTTACGCTTTCTTTTTCACGCTTTCTTTTTCACGCTTTCTTTTTCACGCTTTCTTTTTCGCACTTTCTTTTTCACACTTTCTTTTTCACACTTTCTTTTTCGCACTTTCTTTTTCGCACTTTCTTTTTCACTTTCTTTTTCACACTTTCTTTTTCACACTTTCTTTTTCACACTTTCTTTCTCAATTTCTTTTCAGGCTCTTTGGTTAATGAATCCCCAAGAAGTTACATCAGAAATGCATGAAGAATTCTACAGATTCATCAGTGGAGTCTTTGATAAACCTCGCTTCCAGTTTCACTACAAAACCGATGCCCCTGTTAACATCCGAGCATTGTTCTATGTTCCAGAATACAAACCTAGTAAGTAAATACTCTTTTCTATAACATTTCAGCGATCTAAAAATTACTTTATTTATAATATACAGGTGGTATTTTCATCAGTAGCACTGGAGAGCCATGAATGTTATGGCTGTTCTGTTTTCAAATCTCTGAAACAGTTACATAGTAAACAACTAATGAGCCTCTTTTCTATTTCACGATTTAAGTTAATATTCTATGTTTATGTTTCACTGTTGTATAGTTGATATCCTTTTTGTATTTGTGAATTTTCCAGCGGTAAGTCAGCTTATACAAGTGCTAAGTCTACAAAATGTAAGATTTAGTAAATATTCCAAGGAATTTAAACTGCATTTTTTTTTCTTATTTCTTCATTTATAAATCACTCAAAGCTTCTTTAGACTATATCTATATATATATATATATTATATTGTTTATAGTATTAAGTTACTGTAGACTAAATAGCAGACACACACACACACATACTTATATATATGATGGACTCTCCCGTCGATTTCGACGTATGAGTGCCCCACCAGGGGCTGCCCGCGCGTGAATTTGTAATTGCAAGGGTTGCGCAATCTCCAACAACCGCTCTCCTGAGTCGGCATTGCTTGATTCCAATGGCAAGTAGTAATACAAGACGACTGGAAACAATGCCGAGATAAGCAGAGAGCACATACAGCACCTGGTATTCCCAAATGGTCACCCATTTAGTACTGGCCAGGCTCGACGCCGCTTAACTTCGGTGATCTAACAGGAAAGGAAATTGACAACATCTTTGAAGCACGGATTAGAATTATTAAAGTGAAATATTTTGAAAATCAACAATCGTGCAATTTAAATGAAAAATTCATTTAATTTTTTTTTTTTTTTTTGCAGACTTTTGTTGTAGAACAACTTTGTCAGGCGAGACTTTCTTATAGTTTTTTTTCTTTTCCTCCTTTTTTTTTGTTTTTGTTTTAGAATTTGTACCTCAAAATGATTGAATATCGTTCATATTTCATCCAATATTTTTTAACTTTTTCATTTCAGCTTTGTTTGACATGAGTCGTGAAACGGATGTCAGTTTAACTCTTTACAGTCGAAAAGTGATGATCATGCCGAAAGCCAATTATATTTTGCCCAAGTGGTTACGGTTTGTAAAAGGTAGGTTGTTTTATTATTATTATTTATTCACTATTCTCACACGAGTCATTATCAGTGAATGCTTACTGGTGTTTCTTGAAGTCTGAGTGACAAAATGTTTCCCTAGATTTCCGGCACTCTCTGCCTCTTTCAATAATCATTGCAAATTACTTTGTGTTATCAAACAGTGTTTGCCATTAATCTCTCGCTGATAATAACCGTTGGTTTTCTCTGAAATGTGAGTGGCAATAAGCCTCCCAAAGATTCTAGTATATTCTTCACCCTTCCAGTAAAAGTCTGGATGGTTCTCTCTGGTGCTTTCCATTCTCCTTTACCCTTCACAACCATTTTCTGTGCTGCCAGCCAAGACTGATATCACGATTTTTTTTTTCTTTTAGGAGAGAAGGGGTCAAATTATTGGTTTTCTGGCAGTTGATTATTATTTATTAAAGAGGATACATAATTTTAGAGTATAAATCTATTTATATATCTCTTGGAATTGCATTTTTAGCTGTTGTGTGTAACTTTCAACCATTCTTATACTTATGTTTCACAATTTTTTAGATGAGGGTTGATAATTTGTATCATTTGAACTACTGTTTTCATTTTTGGATGTTATTCTCATAACATTTTGACCAATGTAACATCTGATCTTCTTCAGGTGTGTCTTGTCAAACTCTGGGATCTTTATATCAAACTCAGGAATGTGTATGGAATTTTGAACCAAATGGCAGTATACACACACACATTTAAACATCAATAAACACAAACATCACATACAGACAAATATACGCACGTTACACACACACACACATAATATTATTCTCAAACTTATTTTTAAATTTTCATTCCAGTTTTTCAATCTTTTTTAACGGAAACAAAAATTTGAGGATAAATTAATTTTAATTGTTTTGCGAATCTGTACAACATTTTGTTTGAAAAGAAAAAATTCCTCCATTTTTAATTCGTTCAAAAAATGCAGTTTATTTTGCTCTTTGCCACAAAAAAACACAAAAATGACAGAAAATTAAAGAAATTCCCATTTCTTTGCGTTGAAAGTTCTTGTTCCATCAGCCATGACCAGGTAGAAAGCTTTAAGTAATTTTTATTTTATTCTTAGTATTGGCTGTAGTGAGGATTAATCTTTGAACATCCAGAAGACAGTCACTTAGAACTGATTATTATTTAGCACTTTATCTGTTGCGCCATGAGTCTAATAAAAATTACTTAAGATTTCTATCCGGTCATGGCTGACGGAATGAGAACAATCTACCCTTGTGAATTAAATAAAGGGTTTGGTTCATAATTGCATACAGATTCCTAAGTTTGACATAAAGATCCCCGTAGTTTGACAAGATGCACTTGAAAAAGATTGGAGGTTACATTGGCCAAAACGTTGTGAGAATAACGTTCAAAATGAGGAAGCATCGTCTGAATAATCCAAGTAATAGATATTCTTATACCTCGTCTTCACCGTTTGATTCTGTTAATCAGGGGTCATACCAAACTAACACACTCTTTCATCTTAAAACAGAAACTGCAACCATTATGAGATGTTTTCATAGAATGCAGAAAACGTGCTTATGACCAAAGAAAATTCTACAATTTGAAAATTAATCAATAATTTAAACTAATAAATTCTAATATAAATTTTTTAAAATGTATATAACGCAAGGAAAAGGACAAAATATCAGCAACTGGTCAAACAATGTCGAAACAATGGCTGCAAGATTCACTACGTCCCTATAGAAGTTGGTTGCATGGGTTTTGCGGGTTAGTCGCTATGCAAAGCGCTGACAAAAATATGTATAATGGGAGCAGCGAAAGCCTGTGCTTTAAAGGAAATAACAAAGAAAGTGCTAGTTGCGTCCAAATGGATTTGACTAAAAATATCACAGCCCTGGAAAAGAATTGAGTAGGAACTGGGGCGAAAAACGAACTCAAATGTAACTTTGAATTTTTTTTTTTATCCTTCACAGTGACATGTTTACTTAAGTATTTATTATTTATTTATTTTGAGCGGCACATCAGACTGTTCAGTTGGAGAGTACGTTTAACTGAATATATTGTATTAATGTATTTATTGCTTTTTAAATCGTCAAGAAATTTTAGTGAAAATTTGTTCTTATTCGACTGGATATATCCATGCAATATACAAATCCATAACATTGTTTTTTTTTCTTTTTAATCCATTTATTTTTTTGTTTTTATTTTCTTTTGTGTGGTATGTCAGACTGTTCAGTGGGAAAATTTGACAATTGTTGGCATGCGCGTTTAAGATAAGATTTGTGTTGTATTATTGTAATCATTTATTTAATTTGTGAAGAAAACTGCAAAACTCGCACTTAAAACATTTTTTGTAATGTAGACGTGCATAGCTGAAAGCTTTTAAGGAGGCGATCTGACGCATCCGGAGTCAGGTCGAGGTTGCTGTCTGAGCCAATATGATGTGAAATCCGAAATCGCCAATGAAGGTAGTGCATCACTGAAGACCAGCCTTGATGCATCTAAAAATGTATTTTACAATTAATATATAAATATTTATATGACCGTAGACCAAAATCTTAATCTCAAGTAACAATACACATGAATAAGACGATACGCTACAGACGTGCTGATCTCATGAACACTAAATGCATTCTTCAATTCTATTCAGTTAAACTACCAAAATTAAATATAAAAACAACAATTGAAGTAATATATGAATAAGAACTGGAAACATAGAAACTGCATACTAATATAAATAGCATCATGAATAATCGCAGGATTGGTATGTTGAAAAAGTCAACAAACCAATTCAGTCTCATTAATATTTTTGCTTTTGATATTTTATTGATGTCTAAATCTGATTTTGAACATTTAACGAAAGCTTTAAATTCTGAAAAGTAGAAAAACATTTTTTATAGCAATTCAGTTATTTTTTATTTTTTTTGTATTTTTCCATAACCGTGTTTAAAATTACAATTTCTATTTTACTTAGAAAAATTTTTTTTTATTTTAATCCGTTACCGAATGTAGTTAAGTATAAAATTATAATTTTATACTCAATTAGAGGGAGATGAAAAAAACTTGCTATAAAAAATTTTTCATGACAATATTTTAATATTTACAAACTTTTGAAATATGTCTTTCATGATCCTCATCAGACATTAAGGTGCAAGTCCATGACAAAAAAAGTCTTTATGATGTATGTAGCGTACATCATAAAGACTTTTCTTTCTTTTATCGTACACCAAAAATCGCGTAAATTGTTCGAGTGATTTTTTTTTTTTTATATAAAAAAAAAAATCAAATTTTATGGCTAAACCACGATCTATCAAAGCTATGTTGGAAATAGTTTGCAGGACAAGGGAGATAACTTCAAATAATTCAAACTTTTGCTATATTTTATTTCTTTTGAAAAATAATACGGTTGAACAAGAACTAAGGGAGATAACTCCAAAAATTAAAATTTTTGCGTACTCTTCAGAAATAGTTTAGATTCAGCCTGGTACATAATCGTAATGCCTATGAATTCTCATTAATCGCTTTAAAATAATTTTCTTTATAAAAAAAACTACTTGATCAATTTATTTTTGGTGTACACTATTTTCTTTCTGTCACGGGTACGTACATCGTAAAGATTTTTCTTTTTTTCGTGGGGTTGGGGGCGTATGGACTTGCACCGCGAATAATATGCCCAATAACCATTTAAAGTCAAAATATTTTTATTAGTTCGGAGGCCATGATGAAAAAGAAGAATATTTAAAGTGAATGTGTAAAGAGACATTGTTCATAAAATTTGAAACAAAAAGAATTAAAAAGAAACTTAACCGAAGAATGCCTGTCTCTAAAATCATATTTTATGAATTCACCGGAGTTATTCCCCTTTATTGAGTTATCCCCCTTAATATATATATAAAGTTCTCTTTTGAGAGTTACAAAGTTATTCCCCTTTGTTTAAATCTAAATTCATTTCTGAAATTTTTTTTTTATTCCAATGAGTAAACACCTTTTTTTTAATATTATTTGTTGCCAAAATAAGATAAAAAATAAAACCTTTTTATAAAATATATAATTAAATATATTTCCATAAATTTCAAGTGAAATCTCTGTATGCGTTTATTTATCGTTAAAATATTAAGTCGAAAACTTTTCCTTATTTACGTTATGCTGAATCAATAGTACAATTTTCTGACCACTCTTTAAAATCTGGTATCATTTGAATGACTTTTATTTTTTCCATGCACTTTATATTGATGAAGTGTCTCGTTTATCCGTGTTGAATGATCTGATTCAATCGTTCCCCGCGATTTTAACACATTTACCTTTAGGGTTAGGGTTTCCTATTTCCCCATAAAAGCACGTTTAAATTTCTCAGATCCAAATTCTATTTTGATCCATACAAAACTTTGACCAAAACACTGCCAATCATCTGTAAACTCACCCAACGCTATCTCACTACCAACCCTACTCTCTTCCGCCCGAACACTATATTTTACCACTGCTCCAACTTTAAGTATATCTACTTGACTCTGTTCAACAAAAATATTTTCAAAGCTAATGCTGATTAACTTTATAGGTAGAAAGAAATGTTAATTCTCTACTGAATAAATTTAATTAAAACTGAAATTATAATTTTATACTTAGTTAAGTGATGATAAAACATACCAAATGTCTAGTTAGATATTTAGTATTGTTGACTTTGTATACAATTTGCGAAAAATCATTCCTGCTTTTCTGGTGATACCAGATCAGGCTGCCCTGTGGCTCCCTGAGACGAAATTCACCTACATTGACGTTTTTTTTTTTTTTTTTTTTTTTTTGTAAAACTTAATTATGTTCTACAAAACCAAAAACAAAAACAACAGCCCCTCTCCCTTTCTCCCTCCCCTTTTTTATTTTATTTTTAGAACTTGAAGCATAAATCTTTTACTATAATGACCAGATTCGGCATTAAATAACCCAAAAAGGGTTGACATGCCGTAAAACAAAACTACCAAACCAAAAACGATGATTAAACATTTGAAGATATAAAGAACTTGAAGCATAAAAACTTTTACTATAATGACCAGATTCGGCATTAAATAACCCAAAAAGGGTTGATATGCCGTAAAACAAAACTACCAAACCAAACTACCATTCCTGCTTTTCTATGGTTAACTTAAAGAATATGAAATTCACCAGATAAAGTTTTATTCTATTGCAAATGTCATCATCTATGTTCAATCAGCCCTTCATCCAAAATCACTTAACGCTGTCTAACCACAGGTTAAGTTTATTGGATCTGTAACGACTAATAAAATAATACATGTGAAATTATATGAAAATTTATTACCCATTTCCTATTTCCCCATAAAAGCACATTTAAATTTCTCAGATTAAAATTCTATTTTGATCCATACAAAACTTTGACCAAAACACTGCCACCAACAAATCATCTGTAAACACACCCAACCCTACTCTCTTCTACCTGAACACTATATTTTACCATTGGGCCTTACTTTCTCCCATCACTGCCCCAACTTTAAGTATATCTACTTGACTCTGTTCAACAAAATTGTTTTCTTGATAAAGTTTAACAAATTAAACGAAATATGGAAATGAAATTAACTAATCTTTTTCCTTATATATAGTTTGTTTTTCGCTTATTATGCTTATACTTTTTATATTTATAAATTCTATCTAATATTTAGTCTTCAAACATATCTTTCACATGGTCCTGAGTATGACCTTAAAAGACATTCAGTGGTGAGGCCTCCATTTGAGAGCTGTGGGGAATGTGGAGTTGGCATTGCTCCCAGGTCCACTCTGGCCCAGAGTGGTAGTACCTGTAAGGGCCCCATCTATGGGTCAAATGGAACCTACTGGCGCTACTAAATTAGGCTGTTTGAAGTTATTGACTTTCTGATTCAAAATGCACCAAACATTGATGCTTTATTGCTTTTTTTTCTTCTTTGCAAAGCTCAATCATGTTTTGCAAAATCCAAGACAAAAAACAACAATTTCCCTCCCTCCCTCCCTCCCTCCCTCCCTTCTTCTTCCCTCTCCTCTCTTTACCCCCCCCCCCCTCCTTTCACTCAACCAAACACCATGAATAAATACTTAAACATATAAAGAACTTGAAGCATAAAAAACTTCATCAAAATGATCAGATTCGGCATTAAATAACCTGAAAAGGGTTGATATACCGTAAACCAAAACAGCCATATGTTTCACATACCAAACTCTCAGACAATTAGAAACAACCGCACTAAATCATCAAATTCATATTCGGTTCACTTATTTCCCTTTCCTTCCGGTCCATTTTTATCACTTCTTCCCATGTTTTCCCTGTGAACTGAACCTGCTACCTCAATTGTTCTACATCTACTAACCCAAGAACTCACATCCATTCTTTCAACGTGACCATACCATCGAAGTCTACTCTTCTGCACACATCTTCCTATACTGTCCAGATTTAATCTTCCTCTGAGGTCATCAGAACTAAGCCTGCTTTTAAAACTAACATTACACATCCATTGTATGTTCTTCACTTATTACACTTATCCTTTTTATACTTATATATTCTGTTGAATACTTCCACTTTAAACATAACTTTCACATACCAAACTCTCAGGTAAGTAGAAACAACTGCACTAAAAGATATCTGAATGTTTTGTAGTTATTTACAATCACACTGCCATGGGAAAATCGTCTTGTCATTTTTTTATTTTTTTTAAACAAAATTGACTTTTAACGGTTTCTAAAAATTTAACGATTCCAAAATAAAAGATTTTTTGTCAAGTTACGTTCCTGATCAAAATTTATTTAAAAAATGGAAATGTGGGACAGTGTACCACTCAAAAATGTGTAACAATATTGTTTGAGAATCAACAAAATTTTGACTGGTGTACATATAAGAAGGATTTACAGGAAGGTATGCAATGTGATTATAAGCCACATGTCACTGTGAATAGTAATGCCAGGGATAAATTATTGAATAATTTCACAAAAAAAAAAAAAAAAAAAAAACTTTTTCAAAGAAAAACATGCTCATCATCTTAAGTCAGTGTGGCCAAACAAAAAAAAATGAGAGAAATGGTTAAAAGGCAATTTATAGTTTATGGGGCCCATTAAAAGTCAATTTTGCCAAATAAGCCAATTTTGGTGGACAAATATTGCAATAATCAAAAACTCTTTGAATATCTGCATTTCTGATAGCAAACAAGATTTTGCTATTTGTTTTTTAATTAAAACTTTTACTTCTTACTTTACATGGTTATGTATGTATGTGGACGAGATTACAGCAAGCAGAAGGCATTCACTATTTTGACATTTTCGTGCATGAAGCATCGAAAAGTCAAGTTTACAAAAACCATCAAAAAAAGTGAGCATTTTGTGTTACTGCAGTTCAATACAGATGTAAGGGCAGAATTATCAGAGTTATCTCCCTTGGACTGATTTTCTGCCCAACGTAGAGAGAATGCTCTCGTCTGTCCGGAGCAAGAAAACTTGTTTCATGCCTGTGCAAAAATTGAGAAAAAAGATCTTTCTCTTTTGGTTGGTCTTTCAAGGCCGTCGAACAGTATCCAACTGGCTGCCATTTTTGCATGGTCTTCACAAGCCCTGGTAGCAGTTGTGTTAGACTCCCTTTTCTGATACCAGTTGCCCAGACTCCCAGAACACCACAACTAAGTTATATTTGGATTATTCGGACTACTGCTTTCACCGTGAATGTTATTCTCACAGCGTTTCAGCCAATGTAACCTCCGACCTTCTTCAGGTGTATCTTGTCGAACTCGGAAATCTTTCTGTCAAACTCGGGAAACATAAGTCATATTTACATATACATTATTCATGTATTATCTCTATTTACGATCCTGGCAACACATGCGTCTTATTGTATTGGGACATTAATGTATTCTTTCTTTGGTACTAATGTCTGTTCTCCTTTCATATATCATATATATTAAGTACCGCCTTACATGTTTCATATCCTCTTTTATGACAAACTTTGTGAGAATAAATGTAAATCCAACTGTTTCTCTGCTATCATCCTTTTCTCTATTCCAACCCGTGTGTGTAATCCAAGATAACACAACACACAAAATGGCGGTCTTGTGTTTGGGAAATATATACTCGAACACATGGTTACTAAAAACATAAAGGTAGGATGTAAAATATTCAGTAGCTTAACACAGAAATAGACATGTGACACGCATAATATTATGTAATAATAAATAAATAAAAATTTAATAGAAATTGGTAGTTTGCTTAAAAATTTATAAATACATAAAATTAAAAGTTGTTATCGAAATATATATTTTAAAAGTTTCTTACTAATGTACATCAAAAATTGTTTATCTAAAATATAATTTAAAATTGATGAAAGTGCGATTGTAAAGAGCACCAAATGTTTTTTGAAATTCATGCATTATCACCCGAATAAAAATGTCTAAAAATGTATTAAAGAAAGTTTGTTTTTTTATTCCTGAATTCACACCGTTCTGACTATGGCCATATACATTAATACGGTAACGGGTGTGACTCTTTGCCACATATGGACGGTTATTCACTATGAAAAAGCTAACTACAAACTGTAACTCTCCTAGTGGAAGTAATAATGACTCTCCCGTTTAAGGTATGAACAGCCAACAAAGTTATGAAAGATTTATTTCTCTGAAGATCTGTTAATATTTGTTATTGCTTTTATTTTCATGTTTATGTAGATATATCTAATATATAAAGTAGAGACGATTTTTCCCCTGTACCTTCTCGGAGTATAGGAAAATAACCACATGCATCACAGGCTACTAAACTTACCACTATACTACACTTATTCACTCGAGCGTGTTTTAGTAAATTTGTTATTATTTTTTTCTACCTAAAACTAAATATTACATTTGGCCCACCATCCACGTCTCTCCGAAAAATCAACTCCATATAGGTGGTAGCAAAAACTTTTCTCCCTAACAATTCTGTACTGTCACTCCACTCATCGACACCGGGAACTAATACACACAGTTTAATTTACACAAAACACCCGTTCTTATTTATTATTTGCCTGGTATTAATTTACTACATAATATAAAGCAATACGCAAAGATTTAATGACCGCTCCCGTTCACTCCGATGATTTTCTGCGAATATCAGATTACGTTATTTCTCATTCTACCTATGACTTCTACATTTATATTCATTCCGGAATTAAGCGAATGAAATTAACAGAGCACAGTTCCTGCAATATTTATTCATTCAAAATGGCGGCTACAATTTCTTGATCAAATCGACATCCTATTTAATTCAATAAGCGCCAAGATACTGGTAGACCCTGATACATTTACATTTTCAAAATCATACATCTTTAACATGCATATTATAGAAAACTTGCCCAAATCCAGTCATTTTCATCAACTAAAAATGACCTGAACCGTGTTATTGCTGAATCTTAACATAACACGCATGCCCATAATCAAGCTTAGCTTAATTGACCTATTTTCGCATGTATTTTTAACTCGAAACCATGGCGAAGTCGTTAGGAAGGCAGGTTTCATGATCGCCAGTTTCAGCGTTTGATCCCATTCTACTCTACCAAATTTTTTTTGTTTTTAATTTAAAACATTCTTCCAACACTGTAATGGGGTGTGTGGGGGAGGGGGGGAGAAAGAAAAATAGGCCGTTTCTTTTTTTTATTCGACGTCATGCAATAGGTAGTACTTTCTCCCGTGCAACGCCGAGCGACGGGTTCCGCTAGTTTAAAATAAAGTGGTTTTACTTTGTAAAAAAAAAAAAGATGTATTAATTGTTAGTAAAACGCATCTGGTATTTACAACAGAAGGTATTTTCACAAATAAATTATTAAATGTGTTTGTTTTTAACAGGTGTGGTTGACAGCGAAGATATTCCTTTAAATCTGAGTCGAGAACTTTTACAGGACAGTGCACTTATTAGGTAAGTTTTTCTGGAGTTGATGTTTTTCTGTTTTTGTCAAAATGCATAATCAGTTGAATGCATAATCGCTATTTATCTACCTCCCACAAAGTAAAATGTGACACAAGGTCGGAAAGTGGGATTAGATAAGCCAGAGCTCGAGGTGAGTATTCTGGCCATTTAAAAATTGCCTGGGCAGCCCTGTCGACATTCCCGGTAGGGCGCCTCAGGCAGTAAGCAATAAACTTACTCCTCCCCAAAGAGGGGAGGCAAAGCCTGGGAGGGTGGACCTCCTAGAACTGCACAGGACCGACAACCCCTAATAGACCGGCGTAAATCCAGACCCAAAGGCCAGGACAATACCAGTCTATTAGTTGAATGCATAATCAGTTGAATGCATAATCAGTTCATTTGGAAATGCTGTGGTTAAACTAATTTTGATTCGATATTGGTTTGAACAACTTAATCGCATAGTTATTTAGTTCTTTAAACATTCAATCAATTTAAAAACTTGACTGAGGTTTTCAGACTGTGCGTGTCTCTCCAATCTTGTTTCCTCTCTGCCTGAGCCTTTTTTGTTACATGTGCTTTTGGGCAACTGGTTTGTGAAGCTGAAACAAATACTTTCTTACAATAATTATGCAATTAATTACACAAAACACTTTAAGAATGGAGGATTTATTCGAGTCACCGCCGGTAATTAAGTTACAATTAAACATCATCGTTGCTCATCACATTAGCTACAATTATGATCTTTTGTGGCTGAAAAGAGAGAAAGTTATATTAAGTGCATTGCTTATTATGTTATAGTTTTCGCTAGACCCTATTTAACGAGTGTTCTTAGCTTGATCACTTCTCCAAGACTGAGAGATAGGCTTCGGCCACAACTCTCTCTGTCGCTCATTTGATGTCACATACACCTACATATCGACTTCCCTTTTTCCTGATCCTGGCTCCTACCGTCAGTCAACCTCTTGATTCCTTTCGACCTCTGTCAACAGCACTTCCTAAGCAGTAATATGTATTAGCTCATATATATACTAGCTAACTTATCCACTTTAATATTTAACAACTGTTCAATTATTCGCAGATTTTATGCTGAGAGGAAGAGTCATATGCTTTAAATGTGTATCCCAGATGCAGTGGACTAATGCTCCTTAATTAAGGGTATTTTATATATGGATTGGGAATCCTACCTAGAGTGTGTGTGTGTCTGCACTCTGCTGATGATCCACAGTATCAATGTGGAAATTTACCTTGGATCAGATTATGAAAAAATGATACACACACACTACAATTGAGCATTCTTTGCCTGTTAGTCACTTAGAGGCTTTTACTCTACTTGACAAAATTGTACCAAATTTAACAGGTGTTCGCGATTGGTCTAATTGATGGCATTCTAGGTTATAGAAATGGTTATATCAAATCTCTTGTGTACAATTGTGTTGCTACTAATACTACAAACAAACACTTAAAGGCTCTAAAACTATTTGTCAGAATTGCACCAAATTTAGTATGGAGAACTCTTAGTATGCCAGATGTGCCAAGAGTGTCAAAATACATTACTAATCATAATAAAAAAAAACACTTATAGGCTCTAAAACTATTAGGTCGAATTGCAATAGATTTGCCATAAAGAACCCTTGGTATATCAGATGTAATAACATTATTAATACTACCAACTGTATTTATCCGGCGTTGCCCAGGAAACTTGTTACTTTGAATTTTGTTTCACTTATTGCCCCTTGTCTTTTCATTCTTTATTTATATTTTTTAAAAATCAGAGAGTTGAAGAACACAACACCATATTTTGAATTGGAAAATAAATAACGTCTGCGTTGTTACACACAACCTGTTTCTGTAGAAACCGTGCTAACCTGTTGAACTTGCTAGCAAGACAACAAGCATTTAATAAGAAATGTATGTACACAATGACTACTACTACTACTACTACAGGGAGTTACTTTAATGTGTGAGGAAGACTAATGCCTTTTCTACATGCTAAGAAATAAATCAAAATTGTACACATATATTCTGTAATAAAAAAAATATGTGTGACTTTATTAACAAGTTTTGGGATTTGTTCTTTTCAAGAAAATCCCTTGTTAAAGTTATTTGTTTTGAAAGTAGTTATGAGTACAATCAACAATGAGACGGCTCAATAAGAAATTTAAAATATTTTTTTTAATTAAAATGTTACCTACTGCTACGATATGCAATTAATATGAACAAGTAAATCATGTGATATTTCTTTTGAACATATGTAAGTGCATATTCTAAAGCTGTGAACGTTGGAGAAATGTAGAATTTTATTTTATTCATTTTTATTAAGAACATAAGTAGTCAAAAATGTGATTAGTGAAAAATGGCTTTGTTAAGAAAACGTTCCAAAACAGACTAAGTTTTATTTGAAAGAAACTGAAGCGAAATACATTTTTTGTATTTTTAATAAAAAAAAACATGGTTCAAGAGAAAAATTGGTTAGTCAAAATCAAATAGTGATTTATCAGATTAATTGCTATCGATGACAAACTCTGAAAATCTGACAAGATAACTTAATGTATGAACCCCTAACCGCACTTTGCTGGACTAAAAATTGTCGTTTTTGGTGAATATGCATTAAAAAATAAAAAATCTCATTGCAACATTCACATAAGTTACCTCCCTTACACCACAGGTGAACCGTATTTTTTCATGATTTATTTGAAAGGGCCATATGTCAGTAATATGCATCTGTTTAGTAAATAATAGTGACTCACTTTAAAAATTGTCTGATGGTTTTCAACCTTTTTTTAATGATGACTTCTGTTTCTAACTTGATTATACTTTGTACGTCTCCACTTTAAAATGAGATCCTTAATCTTAGGATGTGATGGAATAGAAAATCGAATTATCAATCGAATGCAATATAATTGCAGTAACATTCTCATTGTGATGCTTGGCACTGTTTTTTCTAATATCAACTTCTTCATCCGCTGTTATATTTTGGTTCAATTTGCTTTTAACGCTTTTTTTTTTTGAGTAGCGATGAGAAGATCAGTTCACATATATTCAACAAAGGAAAAGGTTTGAGAAAGGGAAATAACCCACTTGTTTACTTTAATTTTAAGTGATGTTTTTACGCATTTCTGATTTAAATTTAATTTGATGATTATCTTCGTGGCATCACAACCCCCAAGAAAATAGCTTGCTGACCCAGGGTTCGGAATTCTAGTTTGCGCTAATGCACTCAGACACCTTTCTGAATGCCATGGTCAATCTAAATATCTTCATGAACAAAATTTAAATTCCAAATATCAGGACTTTATTGCCAAAAAAATGTATTCCTTAAAAATATAGTACAAATAAAGAAGTCTTTTTTTTCTTCTACCATAAACAACTATTTCTTTTTATTAACATTTAATTAATGACATCAGAGTTATTTCCCTTGCACTACGTATACACTTAATGTCCTAAAAGCCATACATACTAAAATTTTCTTATTTAAAAATATACAAATGAGTTGAACAGTTGCAATATATTTGTCTTTATACTTCGAAAGAAAAGAAATAAAAACTATTTCGTTTCTCACATCACATTTAGTTGTTTTAAATTATTAATAGTGTGAAATTTATATTTGACGAAGACGTTGTCATAATATTCAGAGTCCATTTGAATGCGAACTTTAAAAAACAAATGTAATTATTAATTTTTTAGCCACACATGTAATGAAATTTGTAATATTTTTTATCAAACAATGTATATGTCCACTGTATTCCTTTGTAATAACCAAGATGACATCATTTTGTTTTTTGGGTGAGGATTATATGAATGGCTTAATGGATACTGACATGGACTATGGAATCGGCAAACCTAGTTTTTATCCTGTTTAGATTGATTGCATTCATTTAAGTATTAATAACATTTGAAAAATTATTAATTCACAATTCTCTCTCTCTCTTCTATATGGGGACAAATAAATCTTGGGTCAAATCTTTTCAATTATACTTACATAACTTAATGCATTTGACAAAACTTAATGCATATATATATATATATATATATATATTTATGTATCCACATAGAATGTTATAAAGAGATATAATATTTTATGTATCGATTTTCAGTATTTACTATATCTTATTTAAAGACCACAAAAGTAATTTTAACAATAACCCTAGCACTCGCTTAATTGATCCAATCAGATCCAAAATACGAAGAATTAGTAAAACAATTCTTTCTAGAATTAACAAGCAAATAAAAAGAGACCTAGAATTAAACCAGTGGGTGAATACTGCCGAAGCAATCACTTCGTTTAATAATATAGAAAATAAAAATAAATGTATCTTCCTACAATTTGACATTGTGGATTTCTATCCATCCATATCCGAAGAACTCTTCAACATCGCCCTAGAGTTTGCCGAGATGTATACCGATATACCCAAGGATGAAATCCACATGATTACAAAATGTAAAAGATCAGTGTTAATCAATAATAATGACCAATGGCCAACTCCTTTGATTTGGTCATAGGTGCCCTGAACTCTGCAGAGGCATCAGATCTTGTGGGATTATTTATTTTATATACACTCACAAATATATTTGATAATACAGATATCGGCCTATATAAAGATGATGGATTAGCTATAATAAGGGATTCCAACAAGGTCAAGGTAGAAAACTTCAAGAAAATTATACATATTGAAATGAAAAAATTAAACCTAAAAGTAGAAGTACTGGCTAACATAAAAATGAATCACTTTTTAGATGTCACTTTAAACTTAAATGAAAATACTTACAAGCCATATTTAAAGGATAATGCTAATCCAATATACATAAACTTAACGTCCAATCACCCCCCCCTCCATCAAACATAAAACTGATTCCTAATTCTATCGAACGTAGGCTTAGTAATAACTCTAGCAACGAAAATTTGTTTAAGAAGTCAAGCAATATTTACAATACAGCTCTAAAAAATAGTGGGTACCATAATATCGAAATCAAATATAAGAAACAGGACACCAATAATTATAATAAAATTAAAAATAATTGAAAAAAATATATAATTTGGTATACACCGCCCTATAATCAGATGCTAAAAACTAAACTGGCCAAGAAATTCCTAAATATCATCGACAAATACTCCTCCATAAAATAACCTAAAACTGTCCTGCAGCTGCTGAAAAATTTTAGAAATGATAATTAAAACACACAATAACAAAATACTTAAGGAGAACAGTACAGAGAGAAATAACAAATTGCGTAAAAAGTGACAAATATAGCAAAAATAACACTAAGAAAAAAAAATATAACAACTACAAATAGTAATTACTTAAACCCTAATAGCAATCACCCAAATAGAAATGAAAATATTAGTACTGAAGAGAAAAGCTGTAACTGCATAACTCGTACACTTTGTTCACTACAAAATAAATGCCTAACCAAAAGTATTGTTTACCAAGCTACAATAGTTGCCAAAGAAAGACCGAATAACAAGATGTATTACGTGAGTATGACCTCCCTAGATTTTAAAACCAGATATTACGATCAAAACAGCACATTTAAAACAAAAAAACGCTGAATAAAAACAGCACTAGCGAACTATTACTGGGAGCTACAAAAAAAGCGGACGCTCACCAATAATCAAATGGAAAATAGTACGACAAGCCAGTACATGTAGAAATTTAGACGACCTTTATAGATTATGTTTGAATAAGAAATTTGAAATCCTAAACTTTAAAGACTCCCAAAACCTATTAAACTGTAGAAGTGAAATAGCAAACAACTGCTTACACAGAATAAAATTTCCTTTGGGATAAGAATAAATTAATAAATAGATTAAAAAAAAAACTAACACCTAAAAATAGAAATACAAGCATGCACATGTTAAAATAAGGTCACCTATTAATTCAACACAATAAAGAAGCAGGGATCAGTCACCTCTATACAAAACAGAATAAAAGAATAGGAAGTAAAATCAACCAAACCTTTATTTGTGAGATGCCCTACTATTGGCTAATGGAAACATTAACCCGTGGAAGGGAATAAAAAAGAATCTGATTTGTTAACTAGCTAGACTAAACACCACATGTGTATATAAAAACACCCGACAGCACAAATTCCATGCATTTTAGCTTACGATTCCCTTCATGGGTGAAATGCGGAAGCCTCTGTAGCTTAATTGCCATAAATACTATTATATATATATATATATATATATATATATATATATTAGGTATTTGTATGAATTTACATATTTATATGTAAATGATTCACTCCTAAACTAATTAACCGATCATTATAATTTTTTTAACACAGTTGCTAGGCATAAGGGTGAATGATGTGGGCTTTATTTAGTTTTATGCAAACAGGGAGTGGAATTCCTTTGTGAAAATTCAGTTACCTCCAATTTTTGTGAAATTTTAATACGTATTAGACATCAATTAACAAAAATTCCGAATTTAAGTTTATTTGGAGTATTTTAAAGAGTTTTTAGGGGACATAATATGGGTGCAACTACCAATTTGAAAATTCAGATATTTAAGAATTGCATTAAATTTGATCCATGGTCATTAGACACCAGTTAAGCAAGATTCCCTGAATTTGAATTTTCTTCTTAAGACTCCTTAAACGTTAAGTTTTAGATATTTTCTAGAATCAAAGTTATGTAATGGGTTTTTATCAAAATTTAAATAAAGATTCTAGACATAGGGTTTAGTAGCATTATATCTTGATTTTAATCTTTGTAGGAGGACATAAATGTGGTTCAGGGAATTAATTTTACCCTTCTTGGGTCAGGTATTTTTCTAGTGTGCATATATATATATATATATATATAATGTTGTTTGGCACAAGACAAATGAAATGGACCGTAAAAAATATATCTCACAGAAATGTTGTTTTTTGGAAATGTGAAAAAATAAAAATAATAAAATAAAACCATGGTTATTAGAATATGATATGAACTGACTATATATATATATATATATATATATATATTACTGTTAGAGTGAAATAAATTCCAGAAGGAAATCAGAGTATGAGAGATCAATATAATAAACAGAACAAGAATAAAATAAAGTAACACAGAATCACATAATCATCGGTGCAATAATTTATTTCGACCCTCCGGTCTTATTCAAGCATCCAAGCGAGACGATTACATTTTTGAAAGAAATAAATTATTGCCCCGGTGATTATGTGATTCTGTGTTACTTTACTTTATTTTCTCTCTCTCTCTATCTATCTATATATATATATATATATATAAATTTCTCTCCCCATCGATGGGGAAAATAGCTTCTGCTTAGTAAATTGCGTCTTAGCTTTTGGCATTAGATAACACTTAAAGGCATAGGTGAGGAATCAGTCAGCAATATTTGCAGGAGGTTGAGTCTGGATTTTTAAAACCCAGTTTGATTATTTGTTTCAACCGACTCCTCAACTTTCCTTAAAGTGCTGATATACAGTAAAACAAACAAACCAAACCATTTTTAATATCCATAAATTGCTTTCCTTTTTGTTGGCAGCTTTTATCTCAAGTTTACTATTGTTCAATTTCTTTACCTTTCATGAGAACTTGAACGCACACTTCCTCATTCACATACACGCCCACACATTTTCCCATGATGCATCAGTTACGGGTTATTATTTTACTAAGTACACTTATACTTTCATGTCTTGTCATTGTAATTTAGATTAATTATTAATATATTCAGTTTGTATTTTTTTGTTTTTAGAGCAGGTATTGCTTCCTTGATACAACAAGTGCGCGTGCCAAAAATGCCTGTTTTCCTTTGGTTTAACAGCATAAGTCAACCATAATACTTGACTGTTGCATTTAAACTTTTCAAAAATAAATTCGATGAAGAAAGTAGAAGAAAATCACTTTTGAATGTTTACAGTAGAATAAACACATCCTGACCATTTTTTTTTTTTTTTTACATATTGATAATGGATTAAAATAGTAGGCTTCATGATTGTTTGAAATTCAAAATAATTTTGAAGCCTTTAAATTGTCGATTATGTTATTGTCTATTCAAATTGGATCTCTTTCTGATTCAGACTACACAAATATTGCCAAATGTGAACAGAATGAGGACATAGCATAAAGTTAAAAATATCCCTTTGCACAGAGGCTGCCCATATCTCTTCTGGTTTTCAAACAAAAAAATTAGAAAATTTGGATTAACGAACTAATGATGGATATTGTCGCAAAAGAAGGAGATTGATAAAAACTGTTAAGTCATGATCTGATTTTTACCAACTAAAACGCAGTCTTTGCCAGCTTTTCCCTGAAGTCTGTAGACAGCTTCGAGACTTCTCCCTGCTCACATCAAGTGACAGTTATACATGCCCACCCACCTACCTCACTCTACCTACACAATGGACCAGTCTGAAACTTCCTTTTTACACGAGTATTTGTCCACTCCCCCTTCTCAGATTGACCATCGCTTCTCCAGTCGACAAGAGACACTGTATGTTGTATCTGTTTCAATACAATCTTACTTTTACTAACTAAATCTTGTCCCTCTTCCTTTCCCGCATCATCAAAGTGTTGATGTTTCCAGTCAAATGTGCTCCATAAAATAATGTGTACTTTGTGTTTTATCGAACATGTTAATGAATTCGGTAAGGAACATTTTTCACTTTTGTATGCAGAATCTTTGTATGTCAACAATTTATTTTTTTATTTAAAAAATGCATTTCTTCATCTCTCCCAGTATTTCTTCATCTCTCCCAGTATTTCTTCTTTCTTTATTATATAAATTTTAGTTTTGTAAACTGCAACCATTTCTGTTATGCAAATATGGTTAATGAATATAAACTTGTTACATTCCTTCAAGACCTTGATTAGTTCTTTATAAGGGGGGTAAAGCCTGCCTGTCAGTCTTGATTGAAGTCTTCCACTCCAGGCTCGGCAGTCGCAAGGATCTAAGTTTGTAATCCCCAGGGCTGCACGGTCATGTTTACACAGCTCATCCCAAGAAAGCTTCGGTCTTCAGCCTGCCGATTTGATGCGATGGACATGTTTCTGACCTGGGAGATCCAGCTGGAGCTTCGCTCGACATGGCCAAGCTATCTCATCCTGCCCAGCTTAAGGACATCAGTTATTTCCCGTATACCAAGCCTAGAGAGAAGAGTCCCAAAGAAAGTGTTGTCTTTTGGCCTAACATGACAGATCCATCTAATCATGGCTCTTTTGAAGTTTTTAAACTGTCAATTAGAAAATAATTTTTGTCTTAAATAAAAGTTAAGTTAATCTGTTCCTCTTAGACCAAAGGCAAACATGGCTTTGTACGTATCCCTGTCATATCAAAGAACACAAGTATTAATATTATACTAGAATATTTTTTAAGCCTATTAAATATCAGATAAAAAAAGAATATACAGATCTCGTTCTTACTCTCAAGATATTTCTATTTTGTTTTTATTATTCCAGAAAACTGCGGCAAGTAATAACAGGACGGATCCTCAAGTTCTTTATTGAGAAATCCAAGAAAGATGCTGAAAACTACATGAAATTCTATGAAGACTATGGCTTGTTTTTCAGAGAAGGAATTGTCACCACCACAGAACAAGATGAAAGAGTATGAAAACAATTCCCTCATTTATTATGCCTCTGTGGCCAACTCTTATTTTATATCTAGTCACTTTTTTTTATATGTCTTCTAATTTTAATATTATATTAGCTGTACCTATGCGATGTTGCCCGGGAATCTTTTCACTTTCATTTTTGCTTCATTTTTTTTATATAACTATGCCATTTCTTCTTTCGTTTGTTTTTGACCAATATTATTTTTAAAGTTAAATCGAATTATTACAGTATTGTTTGGTCATTAAATTATTTATTGAACCAAATTGCTATAAAACTGTAACAAATTTTTTTAATGTTATCTTTTAGTCTCTATTTATAAAAGCATTGGATGTAAAAATAGCTTCCAAAACTTAAAATCTTTTAATATATGAGAATTTGCTAAGAATTTTACGGTCAGAAATGACTTTTTATTCAACAGTTTAAATGTTTTAAAATTTATTTCAAATTTTGAAGAATCACAAAGAAATTCCTTTTTTTTTTTACGATTAATAAAAGTTTAAAATACATTGTTGTGCATTTAATCTTGTAATTATTTTTTTTTTTAATAGAATTTTTCAAAAGTTCATTTCAGTACTTTAGTCTATTGAAGTTTTGATTTCAGTAAATATTTGATAGTAATTAAAAAAACAGAATGTGTAATTCATGTAGAGGTGAGAAACACACACACACACACACACACACGAAAAGTGGTCACACAGTTTCATTAATGTAGAGATTAGTTCCTATATCTAACTATAAGTTCTTTTATTTTTTATTTAGCCTGTTTTTTTGTTTTTTTTAATAGAAACAAAATAAATAACAATATTGCCGAGATGTGTGTGTACATACGTCAGTCCGATCACTACTGAACATGATGTGACAATGAAGGACAAGTAGTGTCGGACGGAAGGGAATAAGAGGAGAGGGATGTATTAAACAAAAGTTACATAATTTGGAGTATTCGGACTACTGTTCTCATCTTGGATGTTATTTTCACAACGTTTCAGCCGATGTAATCTCCGACCTTCTTCAGGTGTATCTTGTTGAACTCTATGAATCTTTCTGTCAAACTCGGGAATTAATCCTATTCTCAAAAATTCAGAAACATAAAAGTTTCATAATCTGAAGGTTACGAGTTCAATCCCTCTACAGGGTAGTAACATTTTCATTTTTTCTTCAATCACACCCCAAAATAGCATTTCACTAAAACGTATCAGAAGAAACTGGTATAATATAAATGTGATAACTTTTTTTCGTACTCACTTGATATAAAGTAAAAAAAAACAACAATTGTGATGAAGTTAATTTTAATTAATATTTTGTAAATAGTTACTTGCTTGAAATATAAACAAATGTTATTGCGTTTAGGAATTTTTGAGATGAGGATTGATAATTATACGTACTATGATTCTCATCTTGGATCTATTCACAATGTTTCGGCCAGTGTAACTTTCAATCTTCTTCAGGTACATCTTTTTAAACTTTTTTTTTGTTCTTGGGAACCTGGACGAAATTTCTAATTGACCCTTTATTTAATCCACCGGAGGGGTAGATTGTTCTCATTCTGTCAGCTGTGACTGAATACAAGTGTTAATCTTTATGTTATTCTTGTAGTAAGGATTGAACCTTGAACTTCCAGAAGACTCTCACTTAGAACTGATTGTTCACCAATGCTTTTAACTGTTAAGGCATAAAGATTCTCAAGTTTGACTTAAAAGTTCTCAAGTTCAAAAAGATGTACTTGAAGAAGGTCAGAGGTTACATTGAACAAAATATTGTGTGTATGTATATACATATATATATTTATATTTCTTTCCAAATATGATCTAAGGTTAAGATCGGATTTTAACTATTCCTGATGAGATCTCAGTTTATAACAGCTGTTGATCGATAACATTGACATGCTAGTGTCGCAAATTTTGTACATGTAAATAAAAAAAATAATCATATATATATATATATTATACACATGTGCGCATACTTTGATCCCCCACCCCACCCAAACAAGGCACATTGCCACTGAGATGTAAGGAACTACTGTGAATTAGGGGCCAGATTTATAGGGGTATTCTAAGTTGAGAGTTGTGCAGCAAGATGTTTGTTCACATTATATTTAAATTTCTGCATGTTAGTACAGTTGAGGAAACGGGGAGCAGGGAGGGAATTCCAAAGGCAAGCCGTTCGAGGAAAGAAGCTATTGAAGTAGAAAATTTTCCAGCATCTGGGGACCTCCACAATGAAGGAATGGCATATTGCTGCTTGACGGGTTGGTCGGAGGTATTTATGTTGAGGGGACACAAGTGCAGACAGTTCGTTGGAGCACATTTCATTGAAGTGTTCGTAAAATATTAGCACAGGGATGTAAGATTGCAGTGATAGTACTGGAGCTTGGTAGACAGTGTGGGACCTATTAGTTAGAGGCTCTTTTTTGGACCCTGTTTAAGGGGGAGAGACTAGTGGATGGTGTACCAGTCCAGATGTAGCAATAATACTCCATGCATGGGCAAAGGGTAGCTTTGTAGAGATATAGGATACTGGCAAATGTGAGAAGTGTTCTAGCCCGGTAGAGTGAGCCTACCTTCTTTGCAGCAGCCTTGGCAGCATCTTCTATGTATTTGTTCCAATTCCTGTGAATGTTAGGCCAAATCAGCTATGGCAATTGGTGGTTGGAATGGTTTCTTATAATTGTTGTCTTAGTAGCATTAAATGTAACCATCCATTTTTGACCCCATTCTACTACAGATTGGGGGTAATTTTCTAAGGATTCAGGAATCCAAATAATACAGATTTTATTGCAATACAAATACAAATTTCGGCTGTTTTTGTTCAATGCTTGTTTTCAAAATGCATTATAAATAATTCCTGTTTTTTTTTTTTCTGCAGGAGGAAATTGCCAAACTTCTACGATTTGAGTCTTCGAAATGTCAGCCCGGAGAAAAGACAAGTCTAGCTGATTACTCCGCTCGGATGAAAGCTGGATCCAGGGTTATCTACTACTTGTCTGCTCCAAGGTATTTAGCAGTTTTGAATTCCTTATAATGAGATCTCAAGATTTTTACAACATCCCGTCGTACTGGGGACAATAGAACATGGATTTCAGGACGAAACCACGGATGTAGATAATTTTTTATTAAAATGTCACTTAGCAAAATGCAAAGAAATCGAAATGCAGCTAACTAAATAATATTCACTATAAAAGTTACATCAAGAGTATTTTGAAGACTTTTAAAAGGATAAACATTTATTATTATGATGACATATATAGATTTCGTACTTCTTGGATGAAACTTTGATACGAAAAAGCTTGAGTGTTCTTGTTGATCTTGTGTGCTATACTGTCTGGAGGTATGCACCCTTGGTAGGGCCGCTCAAAGCAGACAGATCACGCAAAAGAGTTGCAGACTAATACCATCCATACAAAAATCACTTGCGTGTATAATGATAGCCACCTATACGAGGATGGGGAACTCTGTGCGTCTTTTATCTTACAAAAATAAGGTGTCGTCATTGCACCACCACATTTAATTGGTGTGCTAACATCAGGAAGGGCATCCATTTGTAAAACTAAGCACCAAACAAAATCATGAATGAACATTAACAAAACGTATGAGACACAAAGATGGAAAAATTAAAAACAAACAAAAAGCAACTAAATTAAACACAGTAAATGTTTCGTTTTTATTAAAGATCTATTTTGTATTTAAAGGAAAAATGTAATCTATAATAATAATTTTTAAAAAATAGAACAGAGTAAAGGACAGTTTAATTCGGAATAGTTGAAACTGTTTTTTCGGCCTTTTCAGGAATCATGGTGAAAAAGAAACTTAATCTTGATTTTTACTTTATTTTTATTTATTTTATAGAATTTTAAAAAAAAATTTTTTTTTAAGGAAAATTTGCTTGCATTTTCTCATTCCCAAACTTTCATGCAAGAACATAAAAATAAAATTAATTTTATTTTTTTTCAAAAATAATACTTTTGACTTCTTCATCAATTAGCTCACATTGCTGAGGAAGATCTCATTTACCGAAATGTTGGTTATATGAGCTAATAAAGAACTTTTAACAATTTAAACATTTTATTTTTCTATTCAATAATGTTTATAAATTGTCAGGTGTTTCATCTAATTTATATATAACACTAGCTATACTTACCCGACGTTGCCCGGGATGCAGTGGAGTCATTTTAGTTTTTCAGTTTTTATTTGGTTGCACATTTCTAGACTCAAGGTAGACAACTCCTATTATATTTTTCAATTTAAAATTAGTTATCATCCTGGCTAATTTTTATTTTAGGTGATCATTTTAAAATGTTTCATATTAACAGTCGTCTGGGCCAGACTAAGTAGTAATTATTTTAAATAAATTATAGCAAAATATGTTATTATATTGCCAATAACACGGTACAACAATAACAAATGAAAATTGTCTAATCAGAAGCAAAATTTGATTTGTCAGCTTAAATGCTATTTGGGTCTGACTTTAAATATCCAACAAGATAACTTTATATATTAGATAAGCAAGAAATAATCCAAGTAGATTTTTTTTTTTTAATACATTTAAAAAATTTGTATAAGAAAATATAACGGCTTCAGTGAAATTTCTTGTTTGATTATGAATTTTGAAAGTCATTTCCAGACCGAACAAGTAGAAGTAATTGTTAAAATGAAATGTTCTAATAAACGAAATGTGCTTAATCTAATTTGTCTTTTTTTTTCTTTTTTTTTTTTTTTTTTTTTTTAGCCGTGACTTGGCGATGACATCTCCCTACTTTGAAGCTCTTATGAAGAAAGACACTGAAGTCTTATTCCTCTACGAACCTTATGATGAGTTGGTCCTCATGAATCTGGGACAGTTTGAACGAAAGAACTTGAAATCTGTTGAGAATGAAATCCAAGATGAAAAAGATGAGACAAACACAGTTGATGAGTCTGGTAGGGTTTTTATTTCCCATCTTTTTCTTTTCGATCAACATGCAGTAATTTAATGTTGCTTTGAAAATGGACAAAATTTGATTACAATCTATAATGGCCAAGTTACCAAAAGGATAAATTGGGGCGTCTAAAATGTAAAGGAATTCTTTCGATTGGGCAAATAAATATTCAATTCAAAATGCATTTAAAAATTAGTGGAATATTATCTATTATACTAAAGCTGAGTTAATCCGCATTTGTTTCCTCAAGACTTTCTTCCTATGTATTTGAATTACACAAAATACATGCTAAAATATTCTGTAAGTTCAAGATTGAGTTATCTTTGAAAAGAATTTCCATTTTAATTTAATTAGCCATATGTAATAAGTAATTGAGAGTAGCTTCCCTTATTTTGATTATCTCCCCTTTGGAGTACTCTTCTGTTTCTATTAATGTTATAAATACGGCACTAACAATGTATCAACACTGTGCTGAATAAAGCTTTCTCAAAACTACTACTGTTTCTGTTATACTATAATTTGCAATTAACTGATCAAGTGACCCGTTTCTTAGTATATTTATATCTATCACTTTCACTCTATCTCTCTCACTGTATATTTTTAACCTCCCCGCTCTTATTTTATATGCTGTCCTTCCCATCTCTTTCTCGCTTTATTAACACTTGAAGATAATAAAAATAAAAAAAAGAATTGGAATAATCTTTTATAAACAAAACGGAATATACTCAGAGTAGTAATATTATTTAACCCTTAGCTGTAGAGGGAGAGAAATAGACTAATTTTGTCTTTTTATTGTTTATGTTTAACTGGCTTTGCAAACCCTTTTTCCTAATTCAAACAATTTAACCCAGGCTCAATGGGTGATTCAACGGGTCATTTTTTTTTTCTAGCTATTTCTATATATGTATCAAAATGGTTGTGATATATAATGAAGAAGTAGATCATAAAAAACGAATCAGAACAAGGAGACACTAATTACTGTATTGTTATGTGCTTTTAAAGAAACAAATAAAACATTTTAAAAAGCTTCTCTTTTCAATATTTTATCCGAGTTTTTTTTCCAGGAAAGATCGCGTACGGCACAACACAAATCCGTCTTCTAGTTTGATAGAAATTTGGCAAATAAGTAAATTTGTTATTAAAAACACAATTTCCAACTTTAGAGCTTAAGTTAAAAATTCAAAAATGAACATTTTAACTCTGTTTTTTTTTTTTTATCTACAGCTCATTCTATTTACAGAAAT
Source organism: Sepiola atlantica (assembly GCA_963556195.1). Taxonomy (NCBI): domain Eukaryota; kingdom Metazoa; phylum Mollusca; class Cephalopoda; order Sepiida; family Sepiolidae; genus Sepiola; species Sepiola atlantica. Next base: position 34,479,043 of record OY744521.1, on the reverse strand, counting down.
GTAGATGTTTATAGTTATCAAACAATATCTTGTGCGTGTGTTTTTCTCGCCTATGTGTAACTTTGATAAATACACATTGAATTTCTTTATCAACTATTAATATTTATTGAAATAAAAATAAAATAAGAGAAAAGTAAAACGAATTTTAAAAAAATCTATGTATAAAATAAATTGTAAACATAACTAATTTTAATTATTTTTCTCTAAGCCCTCCACCCAGACACCGCCGGGTAAATACAGCTAGTATTTTGTATATCTATAATCAAAAGTGGGGGAGGTGGCATTTAAATTTGAAAGACGCGTGATGTTTGGGAATGGGTATATATAGGAGCTGATAAGTAGATATAAAAAGATAGCAATCAAAACTAATAATATAGTTTCGGCTTCAGACAGACAGATAGACAGATACATAATCTCCATTATTAATAGGTTATTATCCAGTGTTGTATTCTGTTTATTTTGTACATCACCATACACAAATAATCAACAAAAATCATAATTTAAAAAGGGGGAAAACTTTATTGTAAATGAACAAGACACCTTAACAAGTCTTGAGATACCAGCATTGATAAGGACAATACTCCGAACAGAAATAATGTAGCTAATGATAAGTCAAGTTTAAAGGAAATACTTACTGCTCAAATCTTCACTGATTCCTTCCAGTGCTTGAGGATGCTCAAACTGCATTCCAACCAGAGGCAGCTTAGCGTCTCTCTTTTTAGTAGAGAGTTCGTCTCTAGAAGACATAGGGTTATGGTTTTGTTTTTTTTGTTTTGTTTTTTGTATTTCTAATACTGTCTCTCTCACCCTGACTTACTAAATCCAAAAGATGATGTTGTTTCTCTCCCATTTCTATTTGAATAGATGAAAAAAGTCTTAAACAGGAACAAGCCAATGAACTGATGGACTGGATCAGAAGCACACTCACCAACAAAGTGAACAACGTTAAGGTAAGCAACTTTGTTTTACTGTTGGTCGCATTTTCTTTTCTGAAATAGGTTATAATGTTACATAGACATAGAGGCGTCATCGTGAAATCATTAATATTTTAATCAACTTAAAATAATATCTTCGTTGATGACCATTGGCATTGTAATGCATACATGTGTGTTGCTTTCCTCCAAGGACTGGGACCAATTCCGTTAGCTACAATCAAAAATCATCTGACACGTCTTCTTAATATGATTATTCAATTAATTCAAACAGCACTTTCTTTAAAGAATAAAGGATTTATTACCAAATGTTCGTCTCTCAGCTGAAAAGTCGGGGGGGGGGGGTAAGAATAATTATTAACCGTTTTATTAGACCATCTCATAAATGCACCTTGTCTCATGCTCTCTTTGCTGGTCATGTCCAGTTGATTCATTGATTTTCAGTTCTCACACACTGTCGGGTCGATTCCTTGATCCGTTTGTTACCCCTTGTCTGAGACGTTTCCTCTTTCCGAGCATCTCTTAAAAATGGGTAGCAGCTAATAGCTACTAGTACATGTATTTATATTTAACAGTAATTCTTTAAGAAAATTGCACTATTATCCTACATGCATTTATGATATATAAATATTAGGGATGTGAGACTTTTGCTTTTTTTTTTTTTAACTCAGAAAAAGCAGAATTCTGCTTTTTCTTTGAATTCAGGAAAAGGTGCTTTTCTTAAGCAAAGACTGATTTCTGCTTAACCACTAGAGGTTTATACATCCTACTTTTAGTCATTTGGCTCGATTTGGAGGGAAAGGGGGCTCTTCTTTCAAATCCCCCTATTGGAAAATTGGTGGGGGGATTGTGGCTTCCTAGATTGGGAATCCATCTCGATTTCAGCTGTTTTTGACATTGGCCACTCGCATATATATATATATATATAAGGCAAGGAATTTAGACATTTGTGACATGGGGGGGGGGGGGGGGGGTAATGAAATTGAAAAGTGTAAAAACGAGAGGAGGGGGAAAAAAAAAATCAATATATAAATCTACTAAGCCGGCTTTCGTCCACACTCATCAGAGTAAATATGTGGAAATAATTCATGCACTAGGATTAAAAATTTAAAATAGTGAAATAAAGACCAGTGACAAGTTTGTTTTTTTAAGGGGGGGGGGGGTCACAAGTGGATCACATTGAGCCTTAGAAGCCACTCCTTTTGTTTAGAAAGGGAGGGTTTTAATGATTTAATATATATTGCTTTCAAGACTTTAAGGTGGAATAACGAATGTCATCTACTTATGACAGAAAACCTGTCACTAGTGTAAGCCAACGCACATTCGGAGCTATTTATAAGATGGTCAGCAATAGCCGGATGTGTTGACTAAATTATTTTAAAATATTTTGTCGGCCCTGACGTATTGCAGGAGGGATGTATTGTTTTATTCTGGATTCAAACCTTTGCATTGTCCTTCCCATGTATACAGCATCGCACTGACATTTAAATTGATAAATAATATTACTAATATGTTGGGGTGGGAGAACATCCTTGTGTATGGATTTTAACAAAGGTCGAGCAAAAAAAAACGATTCTAGGGTTAGACGCCTGATAACAGCGACGCACAGCTACAGAAATTTGGTTAGCAAATTTTATGCTAATATTACCTAACGAAAGTAATCTGAGGTACGCCGGACATTTTGGAGGGCCAAAAAGTTTAGGCTTATGAAAGTGGGTGATCTAGTAGCAATATTAGAATTAACAATATCGAGAGGGTAACCATTTTCGATGAGGACCTCTTTGATAAATTGAATCTGCGAATCAATCAGGGATTCAAAGCAAATCTTTAAGGCACGATGAACCAAACATTTAATTAGATTTATTTTTCTTTGTATGGAACAAAAAGAGTTCCAGTGACAATATAAACCAATAAATGTAAGTTTGTGGTAAACAGATGTAAGAAACAATGAATCAGATTTATGCACTAGTACATCTAAGAAAGGAATGGTGGAATTGTGTTCCTTCTCACAGGTGAACTGTGAGGCTGAGTGTAATTGATTGAGTGCATTAAGGAATAATATGGAATCTGACTCGTTGTGAAACAAGCAAAAGAACTGCTGATGTCAAAAGAACACACAAACTTATTTTCAGCAGAAAAAGGGCAATTGTGTATATATTCAGCAAAAGTGAATGTATCTTTAATACAGTTGACCGAATATACTTCCAGAATAGGTTGAAGCAATTCAGCCAACCATTTAGCTAACTTGTGCTGAACTGAACCGACCATAGAGAGAATCGGTCTTGTGGGTATATTGTTCTTATGTGTTTTTGGTAACCCATAATATCTTATATTTCCCCAGGAAGAGCACCTTTCTTAACCAATTTGAGTAATGTCTTTTGAAAATTACTTTCAATGGAAAGGATCTTGTGTGTGTTTACAGGTCCAAGTCTTTTAAATTTATCAACGTCATCCAAGATCACCATCATTTTTGCCAGATAATCGGCATAATCTAGAATCACCGCTCCCGATCCTTATCTGGTTTGGTAATGATAAGGGACTGATTTGACCGAAGAGAATTGATGGCAAGAAAATGTTGATTTTGCCAATTAAAATTAGAGCGGTCAATGGAAGTGCCTGCATAAGTGTAGACAAGATCATTAAGTCTTGCCTTCAACGCTAAGAGCTGGTCGACTGCAGATGGGGACGATTTCGAAATTTGTAAGAATGAAACCTCAAATTCTGAAAATATTCCTCACGTTTGATGGATACGGGTGGAATATATTTTGTGTTGTTCCTTCTCCTTTTATGGAGCATATACTCACAGGTTTCACCTCCTCTATTTTGGAGAGGGTATTGTAGTATATGTTCTGTTGTAATGATACCATCCTACCAGGCATTACCTCCTCCTTTGAGGGTCAGTGCATGTAGATCGCTAATCATGACATCCTCTCAGCCTAGCAAAAATATGTGACCGGAGGGAGCATATATTTGCTAGTAATATATATATATATATATATATATATATATATATATATATATCTTATAATGTTCCTCCATCTCTCCTGAACACTAGCCCGGTCTAATAATACTAAACTAGCAGTGAGAATGGAGGTGTAAATATAGAATATAAAATATAGATTTAAGTACATGACGCTAACACAGTTGTCCAGAAATGTGTTAGATGGTCAGAAAAAAAAACGGTGAATTTTGAGAAGCAGCCAAAAGAAAAAGACACAAAAATAAGTGGAAAAGACTAAAATAGGAGATAAGACATTGTCATTGGTGACTTAGTATTATTAGACTGGCTAGTGTTAAGGAGAGTTGGAGAAACGTAAAATATTATAGATTACTAGAGAAATGTCACCAATTGAGTATGGGTTAGATTGTTTGAAAAAGTGAGTTCGAAAAGCCAGTTAAATATAAAAAGTAAAAAGACAAAATCAAAAATTAACTCCCCCTCCCTATCCATCCCTCTCTCTCTCTCCCTTCCCCTCTCTCTCTCCCTTCCCCTCTCTCTCTCCCTTCCCCTCTCTCTCTCTCCCTTCCCCTCTCTCTCTCTCCCTTCCCCTCTCTCTCTTCTCCCTTCCCCTCTCTCTCTTCTCCTCTCTCTCTCTTCCCCTCTCTCTCTCTTCCCCTCTCTCTCTCTTCCCCTCTCTCTCTCTCTCTTCAATTACGAGTTATAATAGAATTACTGCCTGCAGTGATATTCCCTTTTGTCGATAATGGACTATTTCAATATTTTTATTCTTTCCTTTCTTTATTAACTTTGACTGTTAATAAAGAGAGAGAGAGAGAGAGAGAGAGAGAGTTAGTTAGTGATAGAAGCATGAGTAATAGATCCAATATAAAATAAGAGCGGGGAAGGGGGTCAAACAAGATATGAGAGAGGGTGAAAGTGATGGATAGAAAGTCAGTAAGAGATGTGTCACTTGATGAGTTAATTGCAAATTACAGCTAATTAAAACAATTAAAATAGAAGATTTTTTAAATATAACTCAATCCCAAAACTGAGGAATAATTTACCATGTATTTTATGTAAGTAAAATATATAAAAAAAAAAGCCTTGGGAAAACAGATGTTGATTAACTCGGCTTTAGTATAATAATAGATCAGGGCCTTCCATAACTAAAGAGAAAAATTAGTTTTTCATAAATTAATGCTTATAGAATACGATTGCGATATTAAAAGTAGCATCTTTTGACTGTGCGTCTTTTTATTATCTCGGCGTTCAATAAAATTCATAAACAAGCTTCCGTTATGATGGTGGTTTTCTCGGATTTTGTTGTTGTTTTTTTTTATCTAGTACAGGTGCGACACCAATTTTCCAGCATCTGATGATCCGATACCTCTTTTAATCCGGACAAAATCATGAGTGGAAACTTGATAATCCCACTTCTGCCAAACTAGTTTACTAGACGGCGAACTGATGAATTAATGTGTGGAACCCCATCAATTTGTTTACACTGCACCTGCTGATGATAGTCTCCTTTTTTCTTTTTTTTTTTGAGATTATATTTTATTTTGCTTAAATTCAACCCTAGTTATTGCTTCACAGGCAAATCTAAATTCAACTGATGTCAAATGTAAAAACTGGTCTATTTTAATTTCTGGATTTTTCTTAATATTTCGACTGTTTCCATCTGTGCCCAGTTCGTCTAGTGTCGTTTTTTTAATCTAGTACAGATGCAACACCAATTTTCCAGCATCTTATGATCCGACATCTCTTAATCCAGACAAAATCATGAAAAGAAACTTGATAATCCCACTTCTGCCAGACTAGTTTACTAGACAGCCAACTGATGACTCTGTGTCTAGAATGCCGTAAATTTCGACTGTTTTCATCTGTGCCAAGTTCATCTAGTGTCAATCCTCCCTTTGATTCCAATTTCTTCTGATCTTTTACCAGGTTTTTCAGAACTGTTCCTTATTAAGAAACTAACGATAGACGCATATGGGAGATTCAAAGGGATGACACACTTGCAACGAAATGACTAAAATGACAATAAGTACTCTTAAACTTCCATATACAGACTATAAAACTAAGATGGAAATAAAATGGCAACCAATATAGGATGTGTTCTCAAACAACTTGTATGAACATAACCAACCATTAGACAAGAAAACAAGACATAGTATCATATGTAGTATGAATCGGACATACATATCTGACATACATATACTGAAAGCGGAAGCTTCACCACCGTGCACCTACTGCGACCAACTACTCTGTCAAACATATTCTAACCAACTGGAAAAAAAATCTAGGAATACCAGCAAGAAATCTTATGCTGTTTGAAAAATGTGCCTATCTCTAAAAATATTAGATCACCTGGAAAAGAAGAAATCACTTTAAGCTCCTTCAGCCAACATTGTTTACACTATGTGTCTTTTGAGGTTCCGAGTTCAATCTTGAGCAAAGGCAGTAAGAGAATTTAATAAGTTAATCCAAAGAATGTTACAAGGTTTGAAGAATGAAATGCGGGCAGTATATTCCCAGGGCTCCAATAAAGGGTTGTGTTCAAAATTCCGTGACGGTTCTCGACACAAGGCACCTGAAGAAGATCAGAGGGCAAAAGCGGTCTGAATGTTGATAACAAGCAAAATGAGAAAATAAATTTATAAAAATTTTAAATATTCTCGCAATATCTTGATATATATTACGTTAGGTCATTTATCGCACTAGCAGTGAGATTAAAACGCCAAATTCATATTCACAGTAAATACCAATAGTTTTGTAATATACTGATCATGTTTGCTTTGCCAAAGGACATCTCATAAATTAACTATTCGTTTTTATTGTTTTCGTTTTATAGTTTATCATATAGTTCTATTTACAAATATTTTTTATATCATGAAAAAAAGCCTAGCATTTTGGCTGAAAAATGGTCTTCAAGTCAATTTACTTGAGAGTTGTGATTCTTGGTTTCTTCAATTTTCCCAGTCAACACCGAAACACAGGTCCCACTAGTTTTTAATATTAAGTAAACTTGAAGATTTAACCTTCGAAATTAGTATTTTATATATTTATTTTTTATATATATATTTATATAAATTCATTTTCTTTATTATTGTATCAAATTCAAGTGGTTTAATGATTATGATACTAGTTTTATGCCTTGGCAGATGAATTTTGGACCTTGAGAGAATATACAGATTTTCTCTTATTTTAATTATAGGAATACAAATATAGGGTGGGCAAAAATAAGGGTCCTATTTTTAAAAATTCATAACTTTTTTATTTATTGATTTTTAAAAAAAATTTTTTTTAGAATAAGTAAAGGACCCCTTCCGAAGCAAGCATGAGCCGTATTAGCCCTAAGGAATGTACCCTCATTTAGAAAACATTATTTTTGCTTAAAAAACTCAAAACAGTGTAAAAAACAATACTTTAGTTTTTGTAAGTTTTAAGAAGTGTTTTTCGGCTAAAATTTGTTTTGTTTATTTCAAAAAATCTCGGAAGGGTCAGTCTACACACACATAAAGTTTGGTGAGTTTAACTTTTATTTTGTGGAAGTTATTCAAATTCAAGTTATTCAAATTTAAAGATAGGACCCTTATTTTGGCCCACCCTGTATATACACTTTAGGAATATTATTGTAAAAGATTAAGTTAAGAGAAATGAGTTTATTTTATGTAGAAATAAATGAATTTACAATAAAATATTAAAATATCTTGTTTGTTTGTTCAGGATCCAAAGTTTAATATTGTGTTTTCAGTTTAGGTGAGTAAGTTCAGTAATGTTTATGTTTAATACGTTTAGTGTCAATCTGATGTCTAATGAAATTTGAGATTTATTATGAAATGTTTATTTTTTTGTAGACCAAAGTTAGGAAACTTTTGCTACAATAGATGCCAGGCTGTTGAATTAACTTGTCTATACTGCTTTTAAATGTTGACAAATAACTTGTTTGTTTTTTGTTTTTATTTTTGTTTTTTTACCTTCACTTTAACAAATGTTCTGAATACTTTGAAAATGATTTCAATAGAAATTGAAAGTACTCGGGTTTTTAAGAATTCTGTTCTGGTTTTTTATGGGTTTTTTTTTATTATTCAGTCCTGATATAAAGACAGATTTGAAAAATTGAATAAAATGATGAATCGAGAAAAGTTGTCTATTTTGTTTAATCTTATTTACTTGTATGTGAAACGGCATTCACCCGAGTGGGGTTGAGCCAGCCACTACATCCCTCATGAAGGTTGACCAGGCCTGACGATTTGAAAACGATTGAATGATCGCTAGCCACTCGCTGTTCCAACGGCCAATTCCGTAGATTCGGGGGCCTAGGTTGGGTTCCACGTCGGCTTTGACCGTCATCAGCCAGGTTTTTCTTTGTCTGTCTCATCGCGTTTTCCAACCCTGTAGGGGAGCTAGGGCAATTGCTTCATAGATGAACTCTCCTGGTCGACGACGTAAGGCATTCAGCATAGAAGTCTCGTGAGGATTACTTGTCGTAAGGAGTCAATTTTGCAGCAGAAACATACTGTGTTGTTTAGAAGTTCTGCAATCGGACATGGAGGATGCGATGCCAGAAATTGTGATCGAAAGTTTCTAATTACCTAACGTCTTCCATTCACATTGGTCAGGACTCGCTGCCATAAAAGAGGATCGTTCGCATTTGTGTTTGGTAGATCCTTACTTTGATACTGCGCCTTATCTCAGATCTTAACCAGATCCGGGAATTGAGTTGGCAGAAGCCATGACATGCAAGGTCAATTGACGCTTTTATATCAGCTCCACCTTGACCTGTGGCTGTAATGATGGTGCCAAGATATTTTAAACTCTCAACCTCTTCAAGAACATCACCATTGAGGACAATGGGTATTTTCTCTGTTGGGGTGAAGCCGGCAGCAAGTATTTTTGTCTTTGAGACATTTATTTTCATCCCAATCTGTGATGCAACACGCTAAAGCTCTTTAATAGCAGACTGGACATGTTTCACCGAGTAACGCGATATCATCTGCATAATCTAAGTTCTTGACGGCAAAGTTGCTACGAAAAGTGACACCAGGAAACTCTTTAAGATATTCAAAGTGACCCAGTCAATGGTGTGATTGAAAAGTGTTGTGTAAGAACAAATTCTTGCTGAATGCCAGACCGTATTTCGAAGGGTTCCAAAACCTCACCATACATGCGTATATCAGATCGTGTTGAGCAGTAGTATGCTTTAAGAAGACTGAGAAGTTTTAGCAGAATACCATCCGCTTGCATAACCTTCCACTGTCGAGAGTCGAATGTAGCAGCGAAATCAATTAAACAGATGACTCTCCTTTGTTGAAGACACCAACAATGTTCAAGGATTCGTCTTAGGGTGAAGATTTGATTGGTGCAGCCACAGCCCGGTCGAAAACCACATTGATTTAGCGTTGTTTTTGAGTCGCTTCTGATTGGAATCGTCTCAGAATAATCGAAGCGAATATTTTAGCAGACACGTCGATCAGGCTGATACAAATTTTAACATATTTCACCCTAAACAAGGCAGGCGGCTACTGTATACGTAAGGGGTTGCTGAGAAATAAGGTGTAGGTTTTGGGGGTTATCTTTAGTTGGGAGAGAGTTCCAAAGGCCGGCAGCATGAAGAAAGAAGCTATTGGAGTAGAAGGCTCTTCGGCATCTGGGGACCTCCACAGTGAATGGATAAAATTTGACTGATTGTCGGGTTGGTCGAGTGTATTTACGTCGAGGGGGCATTAGTGCAGCAAGTTCATAACAGCACAATCAATTGAAGTACTTGTAAAACAGGCACAAGGATGCAACATAGGACAGGGGCTGGAGCTTGGTGAATAGTGAAAGACCTATCAAGTTGGCGACTCTTTTTTAGACCTTGTCTAAGAGGGAGAGACTAGTGGATGATGTACCAGCCAAGATGTGGCAACAATACTCCATGCATGAGCAGATGGTGGCTTTGTAGAGATATAGGATAATGTCAGGTGTGAGAAGTTTACTAGCACGGTAGAGGGAGCTCACCTTCTTTGCAGCAGCCTTGGCAATGTCTTCAATGTATTTATTCCAATTCATGTTAGCTGTGAATTATAGGCCGAGGAGTTTGAATGTTAAACTCTCAGGTAGGGTGTTATTTGCCATGGCAATCGGTATTTGAAGAGGTTTCTTGTAGTTATTCAAGGAAAGGAGCTTTGTCTTTGAGACATTAAAAGTTACCATCCATTTCTGACCCCAATCCACTACAGACTAAAGGTCATTTTATAAGGATTCAGCCATTGCCTTGTGTATGTGCGCATCCGTTTTGCCCACATGACGAGAGTAGAGCCATCAGTCTCAATGATATCAGAGAGGTCATTTATGAAAATCAGGAACAATAAAGGTCCAAGGATGGATCCCTGGGGTACACCTGCATTTATGTCATGTTGCTTAGATGAACGGCTATCGAGGACAACATGGATCTTTCTTTTGGTTAGGAAGGATCTAATTATATTGAATATTTCTCAAGTAATACTATATGAGTGAATTTTTATGAGACGCCCTTTATGCCAAACCTTGTTAAAAGCTTTAGATATATCAAGCGCTACCGTCCTAGCTTCACCTGCCTTGTCCAGTGTATGATATGTGTTCAGAGATGACCGTTAAGATATCCGCAGTAGATCGTACTTGTCTAAATCTGTATAGATGATCAAAAAGAAGTTTAGCATTAACGAGGTGACGGGCTATCGCTAGATTGATTAAGGATTCAAAGATTTTAACAAAGACTGGGAGTAGACTGATTAGGCGGTAGTTTTGAGGATCAGTTCTATCTCCAGAATTCTTGAAGACTGGTACCACAGAGGCAATTTTTCAGCTATCAGGGAAGCAAGATTCAGCAAGGCATTTGTTGTAAAGTTTGAAGAGGACAGGGGCCAGCTCAGCAGAGCATTTCTTTATTACTATTACAGGTATAAGATCATGTCCACAAGCTTCGGAAGTGTCAAAGGTTTTAATGATGTCCCTGACCTGAAATGGGTTGATGACCAGGTTTTCAAGTGTGACTTCAGTCCGCAATGGGAATTTAGGGAGGGGGTGGTTTGCTGAGTCCAAAGTGGAGTTTAAAGCGAAACGCTGGACAAATAGTTCAGCCTTATTAGTTGCTGTGCAAACGACATCATTGTGGTTTGATAGTCCATTGTTCACCACACTATTGTAGATTTTCCAGAAATTGCGAGTACCTAGTTTCTGTGAGTGAATGCGTTTTTTGGTTATCTCCGTATACCTTCTCTTTGCTTCACCTATCACTACTTTACAATCGTTTCTTGACTATAAATTTCTGTCTATTCGCAGTTGACTTATGGCAGTCAAATTGTCGGAATGCTTGCTACCTTTTAGCAATAGCAGCTACACATTTCGAGGGGAACCATCGAGAAGAGTGGGGTTTACTGAAGAATTTTTGCATGGGGACATAAGCTTCAATGCCTGCTTTGATCCATTCGGTTAACTCATTTGCACACTGATCAACAGAGAGTGAGAAGGTTTCAATCCATGGGGTGTCACTGATGTGATCTCTGAGGGATTCAAAATCAGCCTGCTCGTAGTTTCTCGTCATTTTGAACAACGACTCCTCAGCTTTTGGACGAGTTTTTAAGGTGATGTAAATAATTACTACAATGTGATCAGAGTTTCCGTGCGGGCTATGGGCATTCGTCACACAAGACTCGGGTAGTGAGGTCAAGAACAGGTCGAGAAGTGAGGCTTGCTGGTCTGCATGATCAGTGAGGCAGGTTGGGAAATGACAGTCTGTGAGAGGGAGTGAAATTAATTGTAGAGTTACCAGCTGCATCAGTAAAGCTGACGAATCCCAGCCAGTCACGGTCGTGTGCATTAAAATCCCCAAATACATGTATTGAGGCATTCAGGTCGAGTGAGAGTGCTCTCTCTATGCTTTCAGAGACAGGGTTTAGCAGGGTATAGTCCTGGGTCAAAAGTAAACGATATAAGAAATAAAAGTAACTAACGCTGTGATGTAAGGTCAATCTAAAGTGCATGTAGACTTGGTCATCTGATTCTAACCTATGTTCTCTAGTCAAGGGGAGGGTATTCCGAACATAAACTCCTAGCCCGTGCATATGTTTGTCAGAGTCTTTACGGTAGAGTGGGAGGTAATCAGTCATGTCAAAGTGGTGAGAGGATTGAAGTTTTGTTTCACTTAGTGCTAGGATATATATATATATATATATATATATATATATATATATATATATAAAGAGGTGTACTAATCTATATATATATATATATATATAAAGAGGTGTACTAATCTATATATATATATATATATATAAAGAGGTGTACTTAATCTCCTCTGACACCTGCCTGCATCATCGAATGTACCTCTTATTGGACTTTTTACCCTTTTTGGATTTTCTATTTTCGCCGTACCTGAAGCTGTGGCTTCTTGGAATTTAACTCTGAAACCTCTCTCATTACTTCTCGTGCCTCTAACGACCTACCTATCTACATCTTATTCTCTCCGCTGGACCCTTCGACACCGGACTTTTTGGCAATCGGACATTTGCTTGCACCCTGGCACAGTTTTGCCCTGCGTTTCTTTCCCTACAACTTTTATTTCATTTTTTCAAATTTTAAATCCTGGCCATTGCCAACTTATCTATCCCAGCGACTTCCTCTGATGATAAGATTTTGATCTTTGAAAAGCCTGGCTTAAGGAAAATTTAACTTGAATAAATTGCCTTTTTGCGGAATATACCTTGCTTTGAACTTTTGAATTGAATTTTGATTTGGCTTTTGTTTTCTCTAATTCCTTTCCATTCTCCTTCATATATATATATATATATATATATATATATATATATACTAGCTGTACTGACTCTGCATTGTTCAGAATCTATTGCATTCAAATCTTTTTGTAAATTTTCCTGTTTTATAACCGCGTCTTTTTCTGTTAGGTTTAGTTTAAAAAGAAAAAAGAAGAATGAATAGGTCAATAGTCCATCATCATTGGTTTTACATGCTGGCACATGTTAGACAGCTTTTAGAAATTGACTTCTAAACTAACTTATCTCTGGCCAGGACTTTATTTATCCCTCTTTCTCTCAAGTCCATCCTGATCACTTCTTCCCATGCTTTCATTGGCCTTCTAAATTACAAATAAATCCTTGCTTTTGTTTATAAAGAAAAGGATGAGAAAATGTAATTGTAAATAAGCTTAAAACAAAAAATAAAAGCAAATAAGAAATGCTAACTCTTATTAAAAGAATAATAGTTGTTCACCTTAGGTGAATTTTCTTTTAAGGTGATTATTTAAGAATGTCTACATATTACCAAACTGACGGACTAGATTATTTAATATTTTTTTTAAATAAATTGTACCGAAGTACATTAGTTTTTTTGTTGCAAATAACATGGTAGAACAAAAACAATTGAAAATTGGCTAGTTAGAAGTTGTATTTATAAGTTTAAATGATATTTAGATTCAACTTTTAAAAGCCAGCCAACATAATGATATATATTAGTCATTCATAGATAGCTGTTTCATTGTTTCACGGCTCATTAGTGTGGTTAGAAGACTACTAAGATTTGTTATTTGCAATCAGTTATGAAAAGCTCAAATTAGTGGTTATAATAATCAATCTACTAATACTCAGTGACACAATATATTTTACTTGTGTAATATTGATTAATTAATTTAAATCAATTATAGAATAATTAAAATAAATTAGGGGTCAACTCACTTTGGGGGACACCCTATTTGTTTTAACTGCATTTTTATTGTTCCTTTTCAACATAAAAAAAAATATAGTTACATCCATGGCAAGCAAATATATCTTATATATGAAGTAAAGTCAGTTTTCCCTCTACATGTGTGCTCAATAGTTTCGATAACAAAAGCCACATACATAAATCTTTTCGGTTAGTGATTTCTGCCACATATTCGTCTATTTTGTTTGGAAAAATATTTTAGTTTGGCTCGCTTTCTTTCACTTTAATATTTAGTCCTGATCAATTTTTTTTTTTTTTTTTAAATTTGTCAAGGAAGTCGGAGTTTTCACTCTCAGATTCAAATCTACTACCACTGCAACCCACGTACACCGGGAGGACTTGTTAGTTGATGATGAACAGAAAATAGACAACGTAGATACAGATAAAGGGAAATTTAATAATAATAATAATAATAATACTGTGTAATTTACACAGGTTCAAGTGGGTTTATAATAGCTCTTATGTTTTGGCATTAAATAACCCACACCCAAACACTAAAAGGGTTAATTTGGCATTGACCACTTCTCGGGAGGTGAATTATTTCTGGAAAAATGTTTCTGTTTGAATATAAATTTGTTAAATTAAACTGAATATTGGCAAAGGGAAATAAAAGTAAGAAAAAAACTAATCACCCTTTGCTACCAGAGCTATAAAATTCTTTGGGCAGCTCGTGTGCATGTGTGAATGATGCAGCAAGGTAGGAAACTCCAGAGATATCTCGTCATTCTGTAACATAAGACTATTTTGTCAAGATATTTCGTGCCCTCCGCCCCCCCCCCCCCACCAAAAAAATGAGATATCTTAGAGAAAATCCATGAACAAACAACCTAACATTTATGTACCTTAGTAATTTAAAAAGAAAACTGATTGCAATCTGAAAACCGAATGAAAAGCAAAAACCTTAGAAAATGTTTAACTTGTTCTTGATGATGTTTTCTACTAGCTGTACCGATCCGGTGTTGCCCAGGAATCTTTTTTAATTTCAGTTTTTGCTTTTTTTTTGCTTTTTTTTCTCCACTTTTCTTTTTTTATTATTATAACCCCTCTTCTTTTGAGGCGGGGGGGGGGGGTACAAATTTTTTTTTTAGATAGGATTTTGAAAGCTAAATATAATTATTGCATTATTTATTACATTATTAGATTAATCATTAAATTATTATAACATTGTTATAAAACTATGATTAATTTTATTAAAGTAACCTTGTTTTAATCTATATTTATTTATATAAAATAATTAGATGTAAATAGTTTCCAAAACCTTCAATATTTTAATACATGAGCATTTGATAAGAATTTTAAAGCCAGAAATAACTTTTTATTTGGCAGCATAAATACTTTCAAATTTCAAAGGGTCACAATAATTCATTTTTTTTATTTAACAATTAACGAAACACTAAAATGGCTTACTTGTTTAATGAAGAAATCTGGATTTTATTTCATAAATTATTTTTTTAAATATAGTTTTTTTTTAATTCTGTTTTATTTTTACACTATTGCATTTTTTATTTCAATAAATATTTGATTAATAATAAATAAAATAATAATTCAATGTGAAATAGTTTATTTTCTGAATCTATTTATTTAACTTAAAAATTAAAATCAGGCTGTTATATTTCCCCGGGCAACGCCGGGACACGGGTCCTGCTAGTAATAAATAAAATAATAATTCAATGTGTAATTATCAAAATTACGTTGATGCAAGAAACACACATGAAGTTGTCTCATAATTGTATTCATATAGTGATCATAAAAGCTGTTGCTATACATATTGAACTGGGTTTTTTTTTGGGGGGGGGGGGTCTCTATAACTTCTATATTGAACAATTACTCTTATTCTCCATATTTCATTGTAGCTTAGGAATTGTAAACTCCAAGTTCCTTCTTTTTTTTTTTCCCTATCTTATTTTTCATCCGCTTGACTTTTTGGTGTTGGATGCTGTCTGTTCTCTTCATTTATGTCTTCCTATTGATTATTGGCTTGTCTGGACGATTGCACATCTCTTGTATGGATGGCCACAACATGGTTGATAAGTAGAGTCAAAGTTACAGTGGCAGAGTTGAATACGAAATGGCGACCTCTTTATTGAGACTTTCTACAATGTTCTGCGGCTAGAAATTTTGACTTGTACATTTTTAAACTTAGATTTTACCTCAATTTTCTTAACATATGCATCCTTCTTTTAAAATATAACAATTATTTATATATATATATATATATATATAGGTATGTATGTATATATATATATATATAGTATAAATTTTTATTCATAGAAGCATCTTTGTTATATATGTGCATACATGTTTCAGTTGTGCCCTCTTTCGAAAGCCAACTTCTTCAGACCTTTAGAAAAGGTTTGATTTTTTCTAAAGGTCTGAGGAAGTTGGCTCTTGAATTAAGACGCAGCTGAAAAATGTATGCACATATGTAACCAAAGATGTTTGTATGAATAAAAATGTATGCTATATATATATATATATATATATACACACACACACACACACATACACACAATATTTGTATAAATAAAAATTTATACTAAAAAACAGCTCTACTTGTTATTGAGCACTTTTTATAAACACTAGAGTTTCATTGGATTAATATCTAGGAAACAAAAATAATGCATATATATATATATATATATATATATATATGTATATATAATTAGAAGAATACCCGTCTCAGGATGGGTAAAATTAACTTCCTGAACAGAACACTTTTTGAGTAATATTTATCAATTGATATATGATACTTATAGTTAAAATTTTACAAAATTGGAGTTATTTGAATTTTGAAAAAGGGCTTTCCCCCCCCCCCTTTTTACTATTTTTGCATAATATAACTCGGATTTGGCAGCTGTATTCCCAAATTCATAATGATTGGTTAATTAGTTTAGGAGTGAATCCTGTACATACAAATATATAAACATATCTTACTTTATAAAGATATATATATATATATATATATATATATATATAGTGTGTGTTAGAGTGAAATAAATTCCAGAAGGAAATCAGAGTATGAGAGCTCAATGTAATAAACAGAGCAAAAATAAAGTACATATATATATATATATATATATATATATATATATATATATCACAACATTAACCAAACCTAACTAAGCTTCCCAGAAATCTCTATTAGAAGTTTTTTTATTTTTTTATTTATTTATTTTTTTTTTTTATTCAAGAATTTCGTCAAATTTTTCCACTAGATAACTAGTGAATGCGAACACTGGTGAAGTATGTTATTTTTACATCATCTTTGACCGAGGATATACACTAGTATATATATATATATATATATATATATATAAGTAAGCAGAATATCAATTACAGGACGGGTGTTCTGAAAGTTAATAAATTAATTATTCCAACAGAATAGTTTTGTACCTCTTTATGAAGATATAATGATACTAAACCTAAATATTTAACAGTTTCGGCTTAAGTTGAAGCGGTCTTATCTTGTTTAATTGGTGTCTAATAACTATGGATCAAATTTCATCACAAATCGGAAATATTTGGATTTTCAAATGAGAAGTTGTACCCAAACTAAAATACTCTAAAGTAACAGACATTTGGGAAATATTTATTAATGGATGTCTAATAGCTATTGTTAAAATTCCATCAAAATAGGAGGCATCTGAATTTCACAAAAAGCTTTCAGCATTCTTTGCATGAAATTAAATGTAGCCCACATTACCTACCCTTATGCCTAGCAACTGTGTTCCAATATAAAGATTGGTTGATTAGTTTGTCTCGCACAAATATGCATACGCATATAGACATATGTAACTTTATATATGTCAAGATAAATGATTTTTTCAAATGTTGTTGATCTGTAGAATTTCATGGCCGTCCATTAATGAAAGCTGAAATCATTTGACTGCCTAAACTTTATCTTTAAAATATCTCATCGCAGGACGAATATCTTTATTAAATTATTTACTCCATTGTGTCAATCTGACCAACAGTTGTAGACTGCTTCTGTATACTTCATGTGCCTCTATCAAACATGCTCAGACATTTTCAGCTGTTAATTACAAATTGATAATATGGTAAAAAAAAAAAATTTAATCTGGTTCCATTAAACATACTTAATTTTATTATCTGCTGACTTTCGTGTTGTAATTTCTACAAAAGGTCAAAGTTTTTTCTTTTCTTATATCCTCTTTTTTCTATTCTGATTTTCTCTTTTCTGATTTTTTCTTTTCTTTTATCGTCTTTTCTTATTTTGTTCTTTTCTTTCATTTCTTTCTCTTTTCTTTCTCTCTTCTTTCTATCTTTCCTTTTTTTCTCTTTTCTTTTTTTCTCTTTTCTTTTTTTCTTTCTTTTTTTTCTCTTTTCTTTTTTTCTCTTTTCTTTTTTTCTCTTTTCTTTTTTTTCTCTTTTTTTTCTCTTTTCTTTTTTCTCTTTTCTTTTTCTCTTTCTCTTTTCTTTTTCTCTTGTTCTTTTTTCTCTTTTTTCTTTCTTTTTCTTTTTCTTTTTTATTACTCTTCACTTTATCTTTTTTTTTGTCCATTTTCTTTTCTTTCTTTTTTTCTTCTTACTATTTTTACTTATATAGTTATGTATTTATATTCATTCGTTCCAATTAGAATGGTTAACTTGTATCGTTTGGGTAAAGTTACTGTATTAAATACCCAGAAAATAATAAAGAAACAAACACAGTTTTACGAGAAATAAATTCTTTCTTAGCCGTTTTTGCGCTTTTTATGAAGTAAAGATCATTTGAATATCTTTAACGATTTTGTAACCAGACATCTTCAATTTAAGGCTGGCAGAAGAGCGCATGGAGATAGGTGATGTCATAGGTTGGATTGTGGGCCACACTAAATTTGTTCTGTTATTTTCCTTTAGTTCTAATGTTGTCAGGCTTGTGGGAACAAGGTATGCCCATGCCTAGTATGATTTGGAGACATCTCATGTTGTTCATCCTAGAATCAGCTGTTTGTTCCTCAACTTACCGGTTTTAAATTTTGAGTTTCTCTAAGATATCCCATATTTGGATCAACCTAATCTTGCATAAGGCCATTGGCTATTTTATGACTATTTTAGGCTTAATATTATTTTGTTAGTTTTCTGGCTTTTGTCACAGTTTATGAAATCTATATTATAAAGTTTGGTACTTTTAAGCTACAAAAGTACACAACAGAATTGCACAACATTTGGCATAAAGCATCCTTGGGGTGTAGAGGGAGGATTATAAATATTAATAGAGATTCAATCCAGATTTTCCAGCACCCTCGGTTATTCAGCATTACATAACTCACGGATGGTGGTATGCCGTAAAACAAACCAAACCATACCATTCCCAGTCATACTGCTAGTCTCTAATAAAATCACTAAATTGGACGACATATTATTCCTGTGTGTGTTTTTTTTGTTGTTTTTTTTTGTTTGTTTATTTTTTTTACTGTTTTTGCTTTGTTGTCATTTTTTTTGTTTAGGGGGTGGAGTGGGGTAAGTGGGGTATATATGTTATTTAGTTTTGTTTATTTTACTATCTCTGAAAATCCTGTGGTCAACTGACCCAAAATGGTTGTTTTTTGTTTGTTTGTTTTTTGTTTGTTTGTTTTTTGTTTGTTTGTTTTTTGTTTGTTTGTTTTTCTTTATCAAAGATCAACTAGTCTGTCTCCTGCAAAACAAATATCATGTGCTTCACTCAACAGTCCTTAACTTATCATTTTATCAACTACAGTCAATCATTCAACTATAATCAGCAGCAGCAACATTCACATAAAAAGCAATTATACTAAAGCTGAATGAATCAACGTTTGTTTCTAAAAAGCTGTTTTTCGTATATTCTTTATGATGACACAATATACATGCTAAAATATTCCTTAGTTCTGGGATTGAGTTATGTTTGGAAAAAAATTCTGAAGATTTAGAGAATAGATTTTTTTATTGTTACTTCTTAATTTCTTCATTTTACCATCTAATTTACATAGTGTGTTCGTACACACTGTAAACACATGTAACTTAGATAGCAAAATAATAAGTCTCTTTACATCTATGTTATTTTCATTGATAATATAGAAAATAAAGAGACATTATTTTAGTTATGCAAAAAGAATGTCTTTTTTTTTTTCTTTTTTTTCTTTTTTTTTTTTCATTTTACTTCAGTGTAAGTTTTCAGAAATTAAGGGGGCCCCCTTTCCTGGGTCTAACACTTGAATTCTATATGGGATACGTAGATATCCGAGTGTTAAATCAAGATTCTCCTCTACCTCTCAAATGTTGAGTTACTAAAGCAGTGAAGAACATCAATTTTCCTCTCCCCAATTGACCACTTAACTGTATTATAGTTTATCTTTCTTGTGGTCTTTTCTTGGTTTGGACAGATTCCAGAACAAGAATTCATCTGGTCTGGTGGAATACCCAGCTTAGTACTATTACTTGCGATAACATGACTAGAAGAA
Organism: Sepiola atlantica; assembly: GCA_963556195.1. Lineage (NCBI taxonomy): Eukaryota > Metazoa > Mollusca > Cephalopoda > Sepiida > Sepiolidae > Sepiola > Sepiola atlantica. The sequence continues at coordinate 34,459,007 of OY744521.1, read as the reverse complement.
GATGCACCATTCCTAGTATGAGCCAGTGAGTAGCCATGTCGGTGGGATCTTATTTGGGCTTCGAATACTATGTTATTTTGAATATTTGGTCAGGGTTTACTTGTAAGGTGATGTATCCTCATGTCAGGTTGTCCTGACAAACTCTTGTACAGAGAAACTGAAGACACTCGAGGATGGTGTCTATTAGGCATTCAAACTCTCTGTCTCACTTAACAGATATGTCACAGTTTATGAACTTTCAAATATAACCAAAATGGAATAAATGATTATGCTAGAGGACTTAATGCGCATTAAATAAATGAACAACGCAATTTGTATAAATTAAATTATCTGCATTTTATTTACAAACATCAGAAGTTTTAAAAGTTTGTACAATGATAGAGTTGAGTTCAGAATATTTCAGTTGAAATAAATTCGGCAAGTGTCAGGCTTCTGCTGATTGTGTGAGTATGAACGGTTCAGCTTGTTTTTTCTCACACAAGTTGTTTTAAGTAGTGAGTATATATCATGTGTGGAGTGCATTATTGTTTAAACAACTAACTAAATGATACTGACGTTATTGTGGTGATGAGTGATTGAATACTGAATTATAGAAAAACTGTGATTTTTTTTGATTTTTTTATTATACAGTGAGAATCGGCTCCCACCGGCTTGGCGTCCAATTTTTAATAGATTCCGTTTTATACTTTTGGTGGAAAAAAAAATCTTTTATTTCATTTGAATTTGGAGTCGATTTTGTACGAAATATGTAAATTTTTTTATTGTTGTTAATTTTTCTTAGTTATTGTACAATATTTGTGACCCAACGAACCATAAGCAATCTAGTATGATGGGGTTGGGGTAGTATATTTGAATGGCAAATCTATTGAGGTTTTCAAGAAGTTTTGTTTCCTACGTGATACCATTGGCGCACAGGGTGGAGTGATTTAAGAAAATATCTGTGAAAACAAATGCTCCAACTAACAAACAGTCTGTTTAAATATACAGTATTTATCGTCAAACTTACATACTCATACTTGGTCCTGATTATTGTAATGTTTGAATTGCTAGAAATTTCAAAGTGGGGCCTTTAAGTTATTTACCATTGATATTGATTTTGACAAACCTCTGAGAGAGGCACAGGTGTTAATGGATACGGGTACAGACTCAGGAATCAGCTAACATGAGTTTAAATTCACTCATATCCTTTGCATCCATTTATGGTTACACTATAACACCATTGGGAAAGATATGACCCCCCCCCCCTCCAATTATGGGTAAACTAACAAATTGTGTTTAATGTATCTTTTAGATTAGCATAAAATTTCAGTATTAAATAATCAAAAAAAAGGTTGATATGCCAACATAAACAAGACTATTGTTGCGGTATTAAAATGACCCAAAATAGGTTGATATGCCGTAAAACAGACACATTAAACCATGTTGATTACAGAAATAAACTTTGTCTGTATTGATACTCATAGTTTATCTGTCGTTGGTCTGTCGAGAAACCCAGAGGGTTAGAGAGGCGCATCGATTCCGTTTCACAATCGGAGAAAAAAAAGAGCGATCCTAATTTTTTTTTTTCTTTCTTCCTTTTCCTATTGGCGTTTAGTTTTGACATTTATCTCAATCTTTTGTTTTTTGTGCACTTCATGACCATCTTTGCACCCAGTTTAAAGGTCGGTCTCATGTTTGTTTGTTTGTTTGTTTGTTTGTTTGTTGCACTCAACATTTTTTTATTTATGGTAATCGCTCCAGACAAGGCATGAAGCCACTTGATGTAAGGAGCTAAAAAAAATACTATTTCATGGTCAAAAACTAGCCAACGATAAGTGTTAGATGGATAGATTCCGATCCAGAAAACAGCAATTCTTACCCCTTTGTTAGAAACAGCGCTCATGGAATGTGAGGGCTAAAGGACATAATTTACACTTGTCCTAGTTTCGCACAAGGCTGCACTCTTCTTGATGCATGGGTTGTATAATATTTAAGTTTCTGAAGATAATGTTTACACTGGTTGTTTGGATATGACAGTGATGTATGAGAATACTAATGAACCGTGATACTTGACTTTTGCTGTTATATTTGAATTTAAGCTAGAAATTATTTTCGATTCTGCAGTTTAAAGTCTTCAGAATTACTTTGGATTAGAAGTCACAATAATAATACATACCGCTATAATCACATCGATACACATGGTCCTGTTAGATCAGCAAAGTTAAGCAATGATGAGCCTGGTCAGTACTAGATGGGTGACCATTTGGAACTACCAGGTGTTGTTTGTGAGAGGATGACGACACCTTAGCCACAAAAACTAATGTTGTCAAGGTTTGCGAACTGACAACCACAAATGGAGGTTTTCCTTTACATAATGTCTTTCTCAATTACACTACGGCTGTAGAAAAGACTGAAGAATAAAAGTAAGTATGTCTTTTTTAATCTATTTTTAATAGATTAGAAAATGGTAAAAAAAAATAGATTAAAAAATGGAAAAAATAATAGATTAGAAAATGGTAAAAAAAAAAATAATAGATTACAAAATGGTAGACATGTGTTTACTATCGTGGTAATTCGTAAATAAATTTTGAGACCCTTAAACTGACGAATATAACGTCATTTTTTAATTTTTATTAAAGTTTAACCGCAAGAGTTAAGTATTATGGTTTATCTGTGCTCCTGAAACAAAAGGAAAACATTAATTCTGTCACTTTATTATGAAATATTTTAGAAACATTTGAGTAAAATAGTTTTAAAAAAATGTCTTTGTGGTGTCAACTCTAACATTTTCAAATCAACCTCATAAGAATGTAAATATCGATTCGTAGTCATGCATCCCAATCAGACACCTGTTGCTGTGGAATGCTTATTATCATTATCATTATCATTATTATTATTATTATTATTATTATTCGTTTTCTCACACAAGTTATTATCAGGAATTGCTCACTGGCAACAACAGGTGGTGTTCTCTGGCGTTTGAGTGACAACAAGTCTCCCCAGATTCCCAGCACTCTCCACTACTTTCGGTAACCATTGTAAATCAGTTCACGTTTTCACAACAGCTGTTTACCATTGATTTCTCTCTAATACTGCTGTTGGTATTTTCTTATAACCTAAGTTGCAATACATCTCCTCAGACTTACAATACTCGCTGTGTCCTTCCAGCGGAGCTTTGGATGGTGCCCTCCCTGATTTTCCATCCTAGTTGATCCTTCACGACCATTTTGTGTGATGCCAGCCGAGGCTGGTGCCACTACGGGTCAGATTATATTTGTTTTTTGGGGGGGTGGTTAGTTTCGGTTCTCGTGGGCTTATTATTATTATTGTTGTTGTTGTTATTATTATTATTATTATTATTATTATTATTATTATTCAGAAAAAAACTTAAATGATAATAATAAAAGAAAAAAATGGTTCCAGGTAATGTCTCTTGTTAAACTGTAAAATCATTTAAGAATTTTACCAAAATGTAATTTATGTACTAATACTGTTCGGAAAGGTATTGATCTACACTCCCCACTATGGTTAAAGATAGCAACTTGTGTTCAATTAATTGTATGCAATGAGTATTGTGCTGATCTGTCGCAAAACAAAATTTAAATAACAGATTGGCTTAACAAACAAATAAGAAATTTTAGTGAATTGTTTATGAACTGTTGTAAACTTCCATGAGATCTTTTATTGTTGTGGAGACGGGGGTGGGGGATAGAATCATGTTTTGAACAATGGCCAATAGAAAATGCCTGTAATATTTATTGACTCATTCTCCACCTGTTAGAGAAGATGGTATCAGCTTGTCAGAACATTATTTCTATTGAGATAGTTAAAGGGCATTAGGTCAAAATGTTAGCCTCACAATGACTAATCAGTCACAATCGTTGAACTTCTTTCGAATTTCTTTCATAATAAGAATTTAGAAGTTGAGTAGAACTTTTCTTGCTGTCCGATGTCCAACAAAAATATTGTGCTCGTACATTAAAACATTTTATAAAAAAAAATCCACAAAAATGAATTGCTAATCCTCATCCCCACGAGAGCTGGATATGACACAGTCAAGCATAATGGGGGAGAGTAGACATTATTGAATGCCAGAAAGGTGCTCATGGCCCTTCCTGTGGCATTCAATAATGGCCACTCATCAGAATGGGGAGTTCTCAATGAGGAGTCATCAGTCTGAGAAACGATTTTATTAAACAGATGTAGGTGTATATGTTTACATATTTCTATGTATAGGATTCACTCCTAAACTAATTAATTAATCAATAAGAATTATAGAACGCAGCTGCTAGGCATAATGGTGGGTAATATGAGCTATTCAGTTTAATTTAGTTTTATGCAAAGAAACTTCCGATTTCTGTGAAATTTTAACAATAGATATTAGACATCAATTAATAAATATTCCCCAAATTTCTCAGTTTCTTTGGGGTATTTTAAAGGGTTTTTCATGGGCTTAATATGGGCACATCCTCTAATTTGAAAATTCAAATATTTCAGATTTGTATTGAATTTAATCTATAGTCATTAGACACCAATTAAACAAGATTCTCCGAATTTCAATTTTTTAAACCCTCTTAAGACTAAGCCTTAATTTTTAGACATTTTCTAGAATTAAAATCATGTAATGGATGTTGATCAAAATTAGAATAAGGATTCTAGACATAAGGTTTAGTATCATATCTTGATTTTAAACTGTTCTGGGAATTAATTTTACTCGTCCTTCTAATCTCTCTATCTCTCTCTCTCTCTCTCTCTCTATATATATATATATATATATATATATTAATTATTTATTACCTACAGACATTGATGCAATCTTCAGTGCAGGAAGGTAATTCCCGACAGTCGATGGGCGCGAACTCCGACTACAAATCATCATTGATTCGCAGTCAGGAGAGTTACCAGTTGGCCACCAGAAATCAGCTCAGAATTTAGGAGGAATTTAACTTTGTAAATACCATATATATATATATATATATATATATATATAATCACTAGTTGTACTTACTTGGTATTGGTTGGTAATAATTAATTTTATTTTAATGCCTATATATAAAATTATTGGATGTAAAATGCTTCTAAAACTTCCAATCATTTAATACATAAGAATTTTGTAAGAATTTAAAAGCTATTTTAAATTCCTTTCTATCCTACAGTTCGTCACATTTCGAAGAGTCATACAGTAATTTATTTATTTCTATTTTTTTAAAATGCAATTGAATTAAAAAATTAAATTCATCAGACAAGTTTTCCTTATTTTAAAAAAAAAAAAATGCTACCATGGCAATCATATGTGAAAAGTAGCAAAAAGAAAGAAAAAAAAGAATGAGTTTGTGTCCCATTTACATGAGGAAGCATAAAAACAAAGACTGTTGGACATTCATGGTTGAAACTTGGTGGACAAGTCAGGCATAAACTGAAGTTTATTTGTACCAAATATGATTGGACTGTGGAAAGAATTGTGAATGTTATTAATGATTTAAATGTCCAAAAGTCATTTTACTTTATCGCCGTTCAATGATATGCAGGGACACTTTGGTGATAGTCTCATCAGTAGGAGGTGTGATCCTGAATGTGATTCACATTCACCGGACTTTAACCTCCCTCAGATGTTTATCTTAAAGATAATTTCTATCAAAACAATCCTCAGACTATTTTGAAACTGAAGAAGGTCATCAGCCAAAATCAGGACAGTGCCAAAAGAGGAGTGTGTCGGATTATTGACAATTTTGTACGCCATATGTACGTGTGTTTCTCATTGAACAGTGAATAAAACAAATATTGTTGGCGATTCATGAATGAAAGTTGGTGGACAAGTCAGAAGTAGACTGAAGATAATTTATACCAAATATGGTTGGACTGCAGAAAGTAGTGTATAGGTGGCATTTTCAAGGGGTCACACTGTATAAAATTAACTAATGTTTGCGCATTTTTTCTGCAAGTTGTTTGTTTAACATAATATATTCATTGGAATAAAAAAATTCTTTTCTTTCTTTAGAGATATACCGACCCAAATGTTTTCTATTCTAAAAAAACATTTAAAATGTTTAATATTATCAATATGAATAATGAGTGAAAACACTTTCAAACCTGTTTGGAAATCTTTTAAAGCGGCCTATAATTTAAGATCAAAAGTTGTTCTTTGCTATTTAAATTCATGAGACATATTTCAAATGTACAGTCAACATTTTAATGAAAAAGGGTTTCGTTTTTTTTTTGTTTTTTTTTGTTTTTTTTGTTTTTTGTGAATTAAACAGGTAAAATTTTCTGCCCAGCGTTTTTTACTTAAATCTTTCCTCAAATAATTTAGTCAACTTCTATAAAAACTCAAATAAATTTTCCTTAAATGCGTGTTTATTTTTCATAAACATTATTAATGCATTCACTATGATTATCATTCCAAAGTAAATAATATATTTTCTATTATATTTGAAAACAAAAAGAAAAATTTATTAGGAGTAAAAAAAGAATAAAAAAATTAACATTTATTGAAAGCATGAAACTATAGATGCAAGATTTCTTTTTGTTTTTAATGATTTTTAATAAAGATTTCAGAACTTAATTCTTATTCAAAGAAATAATTATTATTGAAAGAGGCCTCCTTTCTGACAATGTATACCCCCTGAAAGGGTATATAAATAAAATTATGTTACCTCTTTTTGTGTATGTGTGTTTCTCGCTTTTACATGACTTACACAATTTGTTTATGATTATGTACAGACTCCAGACAGTTTCACCACATGCTTGAGAACAAAATTCTGTCACAATCTTGGGCCAGCATACACGTTCTAATCCTTATTTGGTCAGCCCATTTTTTTGGTGGTTTTCCTCTTGATATTTCTTCCGTGAAATCTGTAGTTCACTTTTTTGGATATAGCGTGTAGCTTCTTTCTGATATCTGCATTTCTTCATCTATTTCTGTGTTACTCCGAGGATAGTCCTAAAACATTTAATTTAAAGATATTGATTTTGAACTCATACTCTGCCATTATAGTCCATTTTTCATTTACATATACAGCAATAGGAACTATCAATGTATTGTAAAGTCTTCCTTCTCCATACCTTTTCTCTTAGTCTTCCATATGCAGAAATTGCTGTTCTTACGCTTCTGTTAATGTCCGATGAGGATCCTGGAACCACTGTGCCAAGAAACACTAAATCTTTGTTTTTTGTTTGTTTGTTTTTTTTAATAGTAATTAATTAAATAATTACTAGTAAATTTTACTTGAGAAAAGTTGTTTGATCTTAGTATAAGGCTTTGTTTTCAATTGCATCCCTAGAGAGACCAAGACAAAAAGGGATCCTGGAATACAGTGAGGTTATTTTAGTTTTTTTAGTTTTTTGGTTTTTTTCTAAACTAATATAGAAAATGAAACAAAATTGTAGTTTGTAAGAGGGACAATTGTTTTTATGTTCTTAAATTTAAAATAAGAGTTATTCCCCTTGCTGTTGTTTTTTTTGTTTGTTTTTTTTTGTCATAAATGAAAAATTGTTGTTCTGGCAGGGCTACATAATTTTTTAAATAAACTGTAGCAAAGTACATTATTATAGTTCCAATATAACATTGTACAACAATAACAAATGAAAATTGTCTAGTCAAAATCTGGTTGATATGTCAACTTAACAGCTATTTAGGTCTAACTTTTAAAATCTCACAAAATAACTTTATTAGATTAATGAATAATTTTTAAATTAAAAAAAAAATGTTTCTTTGACCTGTTTTACAAGAAGGGCATTATATCCTGCCCAATGCAGAGAGATCTAAATGTTGCATGTCATAAACCAACACATCATTTTTATTTTATTTACTTAGATTATAAATAAGAACATAAAATCCCTGTGTATCTTATGACATATGCTAAGCATTGCCATGAGAAAAATATTTCCTTCCAAATAAAAAATATCTCCATTATTTATTTAATTAAATGGTGTAGCGTTTGTTTCGGAATTTCTTAGATGAGGATTAATAATTTGGATTATTCGGACTACTATTCTCAATTTGTTGTCATTTTCACAACGTTTTTGCCGATGTAACCTCCAACCTTTTTCAGATGTATCTGTTCCAATTCGGGAATGTTTATGTCGAACTCGAGAACCTATACGTCATTTAAAACAGAAAACCTGCACCTGAGGAAGATCGGAGATTACATTGGTCGAAATGTTGTGAAAATAACAACCAAGATGAGAATAGTAGTCCAAATAATACATTGTAGCAGTTTTGCTTATTTTGGGTCGGATCGTGGTGAATTTACACCTACTAATACATGTTTAGATTTTTGAAACTTGAGATCTGTCCCACGAATACACAATTTATTTTGGGTCGGATCGTGGTGAATTTACACCTACTAATACATGTTTAGATTTTTGAAACCTGAGGTCTGTCCCACGAATACGCAATTTATTTTGGGTCGGATCGTGGTGAATTTGCACCTACTAATACATGTTTAGATTTTTGAAACTTGAGATCTGTCCCACGAATACACAATTTATTTTGGGTCGGATCGTGGTGAATTTGCACCTACTAATACATGTTTAGATTTTTGAAACTTGAGATCTGTCCCACAAATACGCAATTTATTTTGGGTCGGATCGTGGTGAATTTACACCTACTAATACATGTTTAGATTTTTGAAACTTGAGATCTGTCCCACGAATACACAATTTATTTTGGGTCGGATCGTGGTGAATTTGCACCTACTAATACATGTTTAGATTTTTGAAACTTGAGATCTGCCCCACAAATACGCAATTTATTTTGGGTCGGATCGTGGTGAATTTACACCTACTAATACATGTTTAGATTTTTGAAACTTGAGATCTGCCCCACGAATACGCAATTTATTTTGGGTCGGATCGTGGTGAATTTACACCTACTAATACATGTTTAGATTTTTGAAACCTGAGGTCTGCCCCACAAATACGCAATTTAGGGTCGGATTGTGGTAAATTTACACCTACTAATACATGTTTAGATTTTTGAAACCTGAGATCTGCCCATGAATACGCAATTTATCATTTGCATATCTGCGTTGTCTTAATTTTTTTTCATTATGTAAATTAATATGCTGTGCTGTGCGTACGCATAGTAGAACTAGAGGTAAAGTTATCAGACAGAAATCTTCCTTTTTCTCTCCCCCCCCCCCCCCAATTTATAATAATCTAACATATGACATTGATTCTACTATTTTTAGGTTTTAAATCTAGTATGGCATCTTTGCCGATTATTTGAATTACTATGCTGAACCGGCAACAGTTATCTTGTCAGATTTTCAAAGTCAGACCCAATTAGCATTGAAGCTGACTAATTCATTTGTTATTGTTGTATCATGTTATTAGCAATATAATAACATGCTTAGCTACAATTTATTTTGAGAAATAGTTAGTCCGATCCAGACGATTGCTAAACTGAAATATTTTTAAATCACCTAAAAATAAAAATTGTCAGCCAGAAATTGAAAACTTACCCCCCCCCCAAAAAAAAAAAAATAAATAAATAATAATAAAATTGGGTACTGATATCAAATATGAACCAGTTTTCTGGAACTTTGCGTCGACAGCGTTCAGGCATGTTACGTGATGCCGAGGTGATTAGCCAATTAGCTGTCTGTTGGCAGACGACATGGAAGGAATTCGGCATTGGATCACCTGACATGCAGACTGATTGGAAGAATTTTTTTAGGGAGGTCTGCGAAGACCATTTGTTACTTATCAAATCAGAGGCCCAGTGCATACGATTAAGATAGACTAGTCTCTGTTTAACCCTAACCTGACCCTAATCCTAACCCGATTGATTAAAAAAGACAATGGCAAAAAAGCCCCTTGAAAACACACAAAAAAAATTATTTTTCTAATTTTAAGAAACACAAAAAAAAACTGCTTTTTTAACCAGTTTACTGAATACAAAAAGAAACGAAAGAAAAATAATAAAAATGTATTTATTAGCCATTTTAAAAAATTAGAAAATAAAATTATTTATTAACAGTGATTTCACTATGTTTTTCGTTTTTTTGTTATTTGCTATCTTTCTTGAAAATAAAACTGAAAAAATATGACGCAGCAACGTATCAAAGTTATCGTCTGTCAACATTCGCCTCGGCATCTCTCGGGTGTTTACGTAACATGCCCGAACGCTGCCGACGCAAAGTTCCCGGAAACTGGTTCATATTCGATATCAGTACCTAAAATTGCTTCTGCTTGATTAAATTGAAAAGAAAAATGGTTAATTTTCATGTTTCAACTTTATTAGGGATCTTACATTTCAGTTATTTATTTATTATTTCCAAACCTACCCAGTGTTGCCCGGGGTCATGGTTAACAAAATAGAAGAATTTTTTAAAAAAAGTGTGTGTAACATCTTTCTTTTGAAATTTTTCTCTATCTCTCAACTGGTTCAATATAAAAGAAAGGTGTCTGACTGCTTGACCTAGTTTTAATGTTGTTTTTGAAACGACTACAACTAAGAATGAAACGGTAATTTGTACCCACCCCTGTGCACTCATTTTCTCCCTGGTGAGCCCCCAAGAAAATGAATATTGGAATATTTTTATTTTACAATAACCAGGCAGTGTCACACGGAATCTGATGATGTAATGTTCATAAGTTTATCCTATGTAGTTTCTGACTTTTAGCCCCCCCCTCCCCCCCCCCCCCCCCACACACACATAATTAGAACTTAGCTTTATAAAGGGTCACCTCCAAAAAATACTATTGGATAAACTCCTCTCTTGGCACTGCGCTGATTTGTCTGTGATCATCCTCTTCACTTCAGGAATAGGGGAGTAAGATTTGGTGAGTGTGAAGTCCATTCAGAATCACAGCTCCTACAGATGGCACCTTGTATAATAGAAAAATTTTCCACAGTATACTACTACATCAAAATATTAATCTTTTGTAAAAACAGTTTTATATCTATATAATTTATTTTAATTGCATTACTATAATGATTAGGAGAGGAAGAGATTGATTAACAAGAGAAGAGCCCTTTTGGTGCTTCTTCACTTAAAGGGCAATATGAAAATATCACTATTATATAAAAAATATATACTTACTGTTATATACTTACTCAGCATAGTAAGAGAAATTATTGACTTGAACTTTAATTAAAAGCAAAATCCATTTTTCGGGAAAAAATCAATCGACGTGTGCATGTTAACATCCATTTTAAGATAAATTGTTAAGTGAAAGTAATTATGACAAACGTGATTACCTCCCATGATTTTGTCTTCCGGTAGATTTTAAGATGGCTACATTTGAACATGTTGATTCACTGTTCCCAAAAAATGGATTTTGCTTTTAATTAATGTTCTAGTATATAATTTTTCCTACTTTTTGGTGAGGATACTTATTTAACTTTGCTGGGTCAGTATATATTACTGTTTTGGGTGCTTCTTGATATGTTCATATTGCCCTTTAAGCAAAGAAGCACCGCCCTTTTTTTTTTTTCAAAAGATTTTAATGGTATTAAAAATTCTAATCTTATGTGAATTCATTCTTCCAAAAAAAAAATTTAAAAAGAATAGTGAATAGAGTATTATTACATTTATGATTAATTGGGGAGGAGCTCTCTAGCAAGAAGAGAGCACTTTTGGATGAAAGATTATATTTTTACTTCTTCTCTTTCGTTTAAAAAATCTTCTACTTTTCAATAAACATTGATTTCTTATAACTAAGAAGAATATCTAAAGACTTTAGATCAGTGGTTTCTAACCTTTTTCCAATGACTTTAGATCAGTGGTTTCTAACCTTTTTCCAATGACTTTAGATCAGTGGTTTCTAACCTTTTTCCAATGACTTTAGATCAGTGGTTTCTAACCTTTTTCCAATGACTTTAGATCAGTGGTTTCTAACCTTTTTCCAATGACTTTAGATCAGTGGTTTCTATCCTTTTTCCAATGACTTTAGATCAGTGGTTTCTAACCTTTTTCCAATGACTTTAGATCAGTGGTTTCTAACCTTTTTCCAATGACTTTAGATCAGTGGTTTCTAACCTTTTTCCAATGACTTTAGATCAGTGGTTTCTAACCTTTTTCCAATGACTTTAGATCAGTGGTTTCTAACCTTTTTCCAATGACTTTAGATCAGTGGTTTCTAACCTTTTTCCAATGACTTTAGATCAGTGGTTTCTAACCTTTTTCCAATGACTTTAGATCAGTGGTTTCTAACCTTTTTCCAATGACTTTAGGTCAGTGGTTTCTAACCTTTTTCCAATGACTTTAGGTCAGTGGTTTCTAACCTTTTTCCAATGACTTTAGGTCAGTAGTTTCTAACCTTTTTCCAATGACTTTAGGTCAGTAGTTTCTAACCTTTTTCCAATGACTTTAGATCAGTGGTTTCTAACCTTTTTCCAATGTCTTTATCAACTACTTTTTGTGACAACACCTGAAAACGAGACCAAATTCTTCATCTAAAACGGAATACCCCAAAAGAAAGAATGCAAGGATGTTATAAGTAACAAGAAAAATTAAAATAAAAAATTTCTTTTGAAAAAGATTAAACAACAACTTTCAAACTTGAGAGACCAAAGGCAGTTTTGGTTTCAATGAGTATTTATAAGCAGCTAACTGCTGGATGCAGCTAGCACAAAAACACATCCTGCCATTCTAGTTTTAGTTCAATGGAACAGGATAATGAGAAAGGGAGATAACCCATGTATTTACCCATTTTTGCTTTAGATGTCTACTTCCTCATGTAGGAATGAATGATTCTTAGACGATTATCATTATGGAGGTCACAGCAAAACAGTTGAAATAATCTTGTCTTGGTAGATGTTTATCATTGATTTTTTTTTATCAGCATCTTTCTCTCTTTATTAGAATTCATAGTCAATCTAAACCAATTTCTAAACTTCTTTTTATACTATCATTTTTTGTTTTAATTGAATGTCCTGCAAATCCAAAACAAGTTTTCCTCTACAAAACAAATAAACAAACACCATGAATAAATACTTGAAGATATAAAGAACTTGAAGCATAAAAACTTTTACCAAAATGACCTGATTCGGTATTAAATAACCCGAAAAGGTTTTATATGCCTTAAAATAAAACAACCAAACAAAACACCATGAATAAATACTTGAATATATAAAGAACTTGAAACGTAAAAACTTTTCACCATGCTACAACTAATGTTTCGGCATTAAATGACTCATGAGAGGTTGATATGCCACAAAACAAACCACACCAATCAATTGAATGTCTCTTCTACCTACAATTTTTTTCTGCTTTTAAAGAATTTTTTTCACATTCAAATATGCTAACCTGAAATTTCATATTTTATTTTTCAGGTCACCAAACGTCTAGTATCTCACCCTTGTATTGTGACTGTGGTCGAAATGGGATCAGCCAGGCACTTTCTTCGCACGACATTGGCTGACAAATCACAAGAAGAACGTTTCAGACTTTTACAACCAACTCTTGAGATAAACCCGAGGTGAGTGCAATTGATTACTTTTTTTGTCTTCCACTTTTGGGAAATGAAGATTCACATTTGACGACATCTCAAGTAGCCGATATCGTTATCATTTACTTTATTCACACGTTTCAGACTGTCCTCATGTTCATGTTTCGGTCATTGGGAGATTATCTCAGTGGATTAAATAAAGGGTTCAGTTTTAAATTTCCAGAAAGCTACTGACTATGATAAAATGTACTTGAAAAAGGCCAGAGAGTTCAATGGCCAAAATCTTATGAACATAACAACAAAGATGAGGACAACTGTGAATTTTCATATCTGTAGATTCTTCTATGAATTTTTCTTTCATCTTGATTCGACTATTTTTAGGTTTTAAATCTAGTATGGAATCTTTGCCGATTATTTGAATTACAATGTTACCTGCAACACTTTTTATTTTTTTTACACGTGTTTATTTTGTTGAAATATTATCTCTGCCAAGGAGGTTATGTATTCGATCGAATTCGTAAATATGTTAGTTTGTTTAGCCCAGGGGCGGGTAACCTCCGTCCCGCGAAGGCTTAGTGTCTGGCCCGCCACCCTGCTATGCTTTATTATTGCAATCCGGCCCGCGGACCTCCCAGTAAAACTCATTTTGTGACATAGATGTAAAAGTAGATTTCAATTAAGATTTACAGTGGGATGAAAATGTATAAATATCAGCGAGCGATGATGCATGTATATTTCATTTTTCTTTAACTATTAATTTCAAATCCTTGGCCTGAGATAAAAATAAAAAAAGAGAAAGAGAGAGGCAAAGAGGAGACGAGGAAAGGGCATGAAACATAGAACTTATGTGAGGTGTGTCAAAACGAATGATGGATCAACTTGCTACTTCCCCCGTCATTATTTTTTATGATTCCAAAATGGCTCTTCGTCGGCGCCTTTTATAACATTACATACAGAAGTCTCTTGAGAAAAAATATCAGATTTGTAGAGTGTTCAATGCAATCTTTCTGCAATTTATTCATGTAAACAAAATATAGTAATTCTGAGATTTCGTTTTTCACTCCGGCCCGCGATCTCCTTCCAAAAGTCTCATCTGGCCCTCACTCTGAAAAGGTTGGCCTAACATCCACTTCGCTGGACTAATCACCACCAAACTTGGTCAAAATCTCGGTCATAGGCTAACTTAATTTTTAAATATCTAAGTCAAAGGAAAAGGTAAAAGTCATGCTTGTGGAGACTCTCTACTTGGCTCATATTGTAGCCAATAAAGCTCTGCATCGTATATGACCTTGATCTGGACTTTGATAAGTTTGACATTCTGATGGAATTTCGACTTATGTTGTCAGACGGGGGTATGCAGTCTCACGACTAACTTATGCAGAATCTGTAAAATGTCTTGTCTTGACAGTATAGCATAGTGTGCGGTGTTCTTCATTCTCCGACCATAACAAAATATATCAGCCTGCCGTCTTGTCTGAACTCTTGTTCTGGTGACACGTCATAATTTGGTTACGTCTCTCAGCTTCTTTTTCTTCTTCCTTTTTTTTGTAGCTGGAATAATGAGAGGAATTTTTTTAAAAAAACAACAAATAACGCCATTATTTGCTTCTGGGGTTTAGTTTACTCTTTTCAGTTATTTACAACAATGTACCTCTAGACGAGTGTCAATTTCCTGACCTACCCCCGTGGTGGACCTTGAAAAAGACGTCTGGTCACTTTTATGTCGTACACCCAAAAAGGCAGAATCGATCTCACTTCTCTATCACATACTTCCTTCCATGACATTATATCCTGCAACGTAGTCATAATCCTAGTCTGTTAGCTTATAATACAATTTTTCACTGCTCTAAACTTGTACTTCAATATATTTTAATGAAATGTTGTGGACACTCTGTAGAGTCAGAGCACAAGCAGTTTTCACTATACATACTCTTTATTATACAAAATAAATTTTGAAAGCATTTCAGATTGAATTTTGTAACATTTTTTGTTCAGTATAACTAAGAAATATGTTGTGCTATTGTTGGATAATGGCCCTATGGGAATGGACGTATCTGTTGGGAATCGTTGATTTGACTTGCGCGAATTAACGCGGGGCAGTCGAATGCAGAACAGGGCTTGTTCTTACAGTCGGAGTTGGCAGACGTGACAAGGTTACCGTGTGACGAGACCCCAGATCAAGGGTCAGTCTGCAGCTGGAGAGGCTGTGACGTCACAGGCCCTTGCGTGGGAAACAGAGGCTCTGTGACGTCACTCGTTCTCGTGAGAAGCGAGTTTTAGTCAGTCTGATTCGGAAAGCGAACCGAGAGGACGTGCGATTCACAATGTAAAGATAAGGGATATTTCCCCTAGGGAAATGCAGGCGCGAGAAATCCTTCCCCCCCCCTCTCTATGAATAGTTAAGAAAACATTAATAACTAACTACGATAAAGTAGTGATTGCTCTCTCTCTCTCTCTCGACGTAACCCCAGTTGAAATAACAACGCTTGTAATAAATGAATTAAATTCAAAAGAAGAGTTTGTCTTGGGAGTGCACCACATGACTTTTATTGCAGACAACAGATGGCATGGTTCTAGAAGAAAGAATTCATCCACTGGACGACACGACCAACCCTCTACACGACGAGTATACAAAACGCGTACTGCCGCAGTCCAGGCAGGAGAGGGGCTATGCAATACTATATTGTGAGCAAGAGTTTACTTGTTCAATATAAAGCTCAGGAGTTCCACAAAACACTTACAACATAACCTTTATGTAACCCATAGCTGGCAAAATTTATTTAGATGTCTGTCTTCTGGTATGAAAATAATGTACGTTTTTAAGGATTCATTGTTGAAAACTGTTTGAAAGTTGAAAGCTATGAAAAGCCTGTGGATATTATGCCAAACAATTAATTTTTAGGAATTTACAAGATTTTAACATTATGTAGCATCACTGCTTGAAAGCACATTAAGAATTGTCTAAATTCCATAGCATTTATATCTGCATATATCTTTCAGGTTTACTGAGATCATTTTCAAGAATGAATCTGCTTATATTATTGAATTATCACTGGTTAGTGGCTTGTCTAGCCTTTTCCTTAGCCATTCTTAGTGAGATAATTAAATAGGCTTTCTTATGCTCATGCTAATTAGGCAAATTAATTTGCCAGTATCACTACAAGATAAATCAAGGTTGCACAGATTTGTGGAGGACCCGGATAATTTACCAGGCATGGACCTCTCTCGCCGGCAGTGGACATTGCTCAACTGCCTCAGGACAGGTGTCGGCCGTTTCGCCGCGACAATGAAAGGATGGGGACTCAGGGACTCGGCTGTCTGCGACTGTGGTCACTCTGAACAGACGGTAGACCACATCATCGAGTCATGCCTTAAATATCGACCACCCAACGGCGAAGCCGGCATAGCTGCGCTAGACAACAAAACATTAACATGGCTTTTCTCAACCGAGCTGGTGATCTAACAGTGAGATGCTGTGAAGCAAACAAAAGAAAAAGACTACAAGCGTCTAATTATTTTTTAAATAATTTTAATTTTGGTGTGGGTACTACAATAATCATGACATAAACTATTTGAATCTAGGTAAGGGTTAGGATTAGGGTTAGGTACATTTCAATAAGAAACAATTATTATTTTATTTTTTTATTTGATAGCATTTCCAGGTTTCTAGTCATTTTGTTTTGGTTGTTGATGATAAAACAATATCAAACGAAAATATGACAAAGTCTATCCATACCGAAAAAATATCAATTTTATTCACAACTTGTTAGGACAATCAAAAATAAAGAGTTAGTAGTAAATGAGAATTCAGAGTGTATAGCAACATTCGAGGTGAAGAAGGAGTTGTTTTGTCTGCAGGAAAAAGTTGAGCAGACATATATGAAGATATAAGATAAATCGTGTTAATATCCAGTTTGTTGCTAACAAAGAAACAATCATAACACAGCTTTATAAAAATAAAGGTTTTCCTTTAGTTGTTATATTCACACTCGTACATAATAAAATTCTGTTATATATATTAACGACTTTGTCAACAGATGTCTTCAAATTAAGGCTGGGTACAGAGGGTGATGAAGAAGTTAGCATCACCGGATGAATAGGTTGATTTGTGAATCCAGCTAAAGTTGAATATCCAATCTGTCTTCTGGTATTTTTTGGCCTGCATGCCTTTGTATCTTATTTATATGGACAAAGTATGCTCATGTCTAGCATGATTCGAGATGTCCCCTGATGTGCTACTTAGCCTAAAATTCTGTTCATTCCTCAACTCAGAATAGTGGTGGTGGTTGTTGTGAAGGGGTACAGTAGCAGTAATGATTATTTTGATTCCCTACTCACACAAGCAAGGGACATTCTTGCCAAATTTGGTGGATTCTGCTTATTAGTTTTGGAGCCTATATTTTTTACTATTATTACTACTACAGGTGCAACACCGATTTTCTGGCAACTAAGTGTTGAACAGATGTCTCTGTGTAGCGTGCCATAAAATTTTTAGATTGCACCTGCTGGTGGTAGTCTCCCTTAATTTTGAGAGTATATCTTACTTGATTAAATTTAACCCTTGTTATGGCTTCACAGACAAATTCAAGTGGCAGCTGTGGTGTTAAACATAAGCATCTATTTTACTCAATCACTCATTTCATTTCATCTTACATTTATTGTTTAAGTTTCTAGCCAGCCCTGGTGTTCTAGAGACATGGTAGGTGTAGAATTTGTGGGTTAGAGGTATGTAGATGAATTATTATTAAGGTGAAATTGAATAGTTCGACAAAACAGATAACTCGGCAAGGCTCTGGGACTGAGTGCTGAATAATCGGGGTTGCACCTATATAGGTTATGGTGCTGTGTCCAATGTAAGATGCTAGTTTTGAATTATTGTAATCAGAGAAGCATTCACCCAATGGGCATATACATATCACAAACTGATTGATAAGTATTGAACTGGTGTGACATGCAATGTGTGTCTGAAAAGTAACAGGATTGGTGTTGCAACAATTTACTTCAATTACAAACAATTACATGGTTTCCCCTTTAAAGGAACCTCCTCCCCCACACATTCGAATTTAATGGACCTTCCCATCCTTATCTACCACATCTTTATGCACAAATTCTATGAAAGGATTCTTCTCTGATGCTTCGTGAACTCTGTCATTATGTCTCTTTTCATACCTTCCACACCTTCAAAATGAGTTCCTTTAAGCTTAGGGGAAAAGAAATAAATCACTTGGGGCAATATCAAATGAATAGGGAGGTTGTTTCAGTACAGTGATATTTTTTTTATATATTGTTTGATGTGGGGTTCATCATTCCTTTCTCAGTGTGCTTGAAAAAAAGGTGTAAAATAATGCAATGGTTACAGAAAAGCAAGGATTATTATCCTATTAGATGATAATACAGTCAGCTTACCCCTCTTTGGCCCATAGCTCACGCAGCAGACCTAGTCTTATAACTTTACAGGCTAACTTTGTATATAATCGAATGTAAGTTAACACTATTTGGAGGTACTCAACATAGTGCAGTTTCATACATTGATTCGCAATCTTCAGACGTCTGAAGATAATAAGGCAATCCATGAAACTGCAGTTACATTGACTACCTTAAGGTTGTGTCAACTTACATTCGATTACATTCAGTTTTGCACGTATGCATGAGCACTTTTTTTAGCTGATTTTTAATTTTATGGTTTTATAATGTACCATTCGTATTACCATTGTTTATTCGGTGTATGATATAAAATAGGATTTGAGCATCACAAGTTGTGTGTGTACATTAAGGTATTTTTGGTTTATATTTCTGTCATCAATCACAAAAAAATTCTTTCTAGAATATAAAATATTAAAAAAATATTTCACTCATGTTATCGTCTGCATTTGAGGTGCATTCTTTTATCCAAGCTTTTATTACCTTATATAAAACTGTGGTGTTAAAATCCTTTATACATATTCAAACCATTCAAAAGGAGCCGAGACTACTTGTTGTAACATGAAACCTTATCTCAGACAATAAGGACCAGTGTTTAACCAACTGTAGGTTTTTACATCAGAAGTTAAATCTCTTATCCGTTATCTGTAACATCATATTATGTCCGACTTTTTAATTTTCTTTTCTTTTTTGCATGTCCTTTGGTTCATAGTCTACTTAATAATGTGTCCTTTGGCCTGTTCGAATGAGTTTATGCACTAAGATCTTATTTGATTTTTCTATTATTCTCTAACTAAAATGAAATAAAAACGATCAAAAGTCAAAAGTTGTTGATTTTGTTTGATCTGACTTGTTTGAATGAAACGATTCTGCCTGAATAAATTTGCATATTATGAGGAAAAAATGTGATGCGTTGGGTCACCCATTGAGCTTGAGTTAGATTGTTTGAATCCAGAAAAAGTGAGTTTGCCAAGCCAAATAAATATTTTTAAAAATAGACCAAATACAAAATTACTCTCTTTTTAATCTCTCTCTCTTTCTCTCTCTCTTTCACTCTCTTTCTCTCTCTCTCTTTCACTCTCTCTCTTTCACTCTCTCTCTTTCACTCTCTTTCACTCTCTTTCTCTCTCTCTCTTTCACTCTCTTTCTCTCTCTCACTCTCTCTTTCTCTCTCTCTCACTCTCTCTTTCTCTCTCTCTCACTCTCTCTTTCTCTCACTCTCTCTTTCTCTCTCTCTCTCTTTCTCTCTCTCACTCTCTTTCTCTCTCTCTCACTCTCTTTCTCTCTCTCTCACTCTCTTTCTCTCTCTCACTCTCTTTCTCTCTCTCTCACTCTCTTTCTCTCTCTCACTCTCTCTTTCTATCTTTAATTTTATTCTTTCTTTTCTTCATTGTCTTTGACTGTTCATAAACACAGTGAAAAAAACGAGAGTGAAAGATATTGTATAAAATTAGTGAAATGGGGCCAAACAATGTATAGTAAAGAGATGAGTTAATTGCAATTAACACACTCTGTTAAATCCACCCCTCCCATAAACAAAAAGAGATTCTGTTTTTTTTTTTTGGGGGGGGGGGGGTAGGAAATTATGTGTGAACATCCTGGAAAACTTGGCAGAAAGAAAGGTGGGGGGGGGGGCAATTATTTCAGCATTAGAATTAGGGATCCGTTTCATGTATGAATCTAACATAAAATGATCCTCCATGTCTAGGCCATTCTAACTTTTTAGGACAGTAACCAAATTTTTTTACCACTAATCCTAAGTCCAAGTGGCAAGGTCATAAAAGTACAAGTAATCACCTTTAAAACAAAAAAACAGCGGATTTAGCATCATAGTAAAAATAAAATTTGGTTACTAAAACGCTAAAATGGTTCGAAAATGGAGAATCATTTTACATTAAATTAAATACGAAACTGATCCTCCACACTAAATAAGATAATTGTTTTGTTTTTTGTTTTTTTCTTCTTTCCATCAAGTTTTTCAGGATGTTCACACATAATTGCCTCAAAAATCTCGTTTAATTAGCTAATTTTTAAAAGTTTGTTATTTTTAAAGGTAAAAACTACAAGAATTAAAGACTTAAAATTTAGAAAAAAAAAAGGTTTTTAAAACGAAGAGTGGGGGGACGTTTAGTTATAAAAATGTGTTCACTTTAGACTGTAAGTTAAAAATGTATTTATTATAAACTATTTAAAAAAATAATTATGCAAATTAGGTATACAAAGATCTGTGTTTATGTCTTCAATTGTTACTATCTATATATATATATATATATCGCAAGCATGAAGGGAAGACGAATTCTATCGTTCATGATTAAAAGTTAATCAAGAGAAAAAAAAAATGCCAGCCGACCGGTTTCTCCCTCTCTTAATAAAGGCTGCATCGAGGGATTTAAAAAAAAATACGAGGAATTTTTTTATTTTTTTATTAACTTTTAATCATGAACAATAGAATTCGTCTTCCCTTCATGCTTGCGATAATAAAATTTTGTACTCTTCAAAAAATCATGATATATATATATATATATATATATATATATACATACAGTATTTCAAAATACTACATTATATTATTGATTTAAAACACACTAGATCGTTTTGGTAGCAATATAGGTGTAATAAATGAACTTTATTTTCGCATTTATTCATTTGGATACTCGTTTTAAATGGATATTCTTTGATTCTTTGTGTGGGTCATTTTTGATTCAATTTTTTTTTTACGAGCTTAAAAGCCGACAGATGCACAGGTTAAAACTTTCTCCTGTGGCAAGCTAATTGGATTTTTTGTTCAAATAACTAAGCTCTTCTAAATGAATAAGTTCAAAAAAATTTTTCATTCATCATTCCTATATTACCATCAAAACAGCTTACTGTTATTTAAATCAATACTACAACATATATTTCGAAATACTGTATATATCGTAGAGACAAAATGCCCAAAGACGGATCTTAGCATGCCTAATTTGCATAACTATTTTTAAGCAGTTCATAATAAATTAATGTTTGATGTTATTCATTTGTAATTTTAGTGTCCTATTTTTCCAGTAATTAAAGTGATTTAATATTAAAAAGGGATAAATCATTAAACCTTTCTAGGGTTCCCTCTACAGTGCTAGAAAACTTCTCACACCTGACAGTATCCTATATCTCTACAAAGGCACCATCCGTCCATGCATGGAGTATTGTTGTCACATCTGGGCTGGTACATCATCCATTAGTCTCTTCCTCTTAGACAAGGTCCAAAAAAATATCTCTAATCTAATAGGTCCCTCACTATGCACCAAGTTCCAGCGCTTGTCACATCGCCACAATGTTGCATCCTTGTGCTTGTTTTACAAGTGCTTCAATGGAATGTGCTCCGATGAACTTGCTGCTCTGATGCCCGCTCGACATAAATACACTCGACCAACCTGACAATCAACTAAATCCCATCCATTTACTGTGGAGGTCCCCAGATGCTGGAGAGAACCTTCTACTCTAATAACTTCTTTCCTCTCGTGACAAAGTATCCCGGCCCCATGGAGATTAGGTACCCTGGTGACGTGCTAGCGTGCATCTTGGTGGTGATGCTATGCCCTGCATCAAGACGAGGTGAGATATAAAAGTAGTATATATTGACGTAGAAACAAACTTATTCAGGCGACGGGACGAGGCGCCAGTTTGTCTCGTTTGGTCGTGTTTGTTGGTCAGAATCCATTGCTTCTGAAGGCAAGGAAACAGTTGCCAGATGATAATTAGAGATTATGAAATTCCATAATCTTAGATTTAATTCTGAAGTGTCAATAATCCGATATTATTGTTTGGGGTAAATGGCATGTATTGGATTCACGATTCTGTGAGAGCTGTTTTGACTTGGCAAGGATTTAATTGGGCCTATCATCGTTAATCACGAGCCCGGTCACAGATCATTTCCAGCCGTGTGACAGAATGAGAAAGCGTTTGTTTTGGCGATAACAATGGGATAGAAAGAAAATTCTGTTTATTTTTAGGGAAGGGGGAGTGAGGAGCCCGTTCCCACCCTCCTTGAGAGAGGAAGACACGCAGGAAGAAAGATGGTGGAGAAGGGGTGTACGATGATAGACATCTTCAATAAAAGAATGTACGTTTTTCATGCACAGAAGTACAGAGCCAATCAGAGTTGAATCATCGGGAGATGGAGTCAGACGGGCTCCGGCGCACGCCGATGATGGTGTGCGTCGAAGAAAAGAAAACCGGACGAAATCCCCGCTGTCGCCTTTGCCAGTTAATTGTGACTAAACAACTACTTGTGTAAAGAATTCACGTACACACAGAACTAACAGAATAACTTAGAGAAAACACAACTTTTACGAGTACAGTAGACATTAATCCAATGTAAAATCAATTCTTTTATTGTATTAATAATTACTCTTCTATACAAAAATCCCTGACCGAGTTGTTGAACATTGTCCTTTTGTTCTTTTTGAATGATCTTTCGGCCTCACAGAGCCAACTGGTTGCCGTTCGCCCAGTGATCGCTCGCTGATATAAACAGTTTCAACGTGGGAGTGTGTTTGTAATTGGACGAGACGACAAGATCGGCGACGTCATCATCATCATCGGCATGAGTGGGAGTCACAATCTGGCACCGCGACCAGGGTGTCACACATGTGCGGTTGCCCACTACACTGTGCACACGAGCGGGGTTCATATCTAGCTGCTGACCTTTGGAATTCCTTCCCTGCTCTCCCGACTGTACCGACATGCAGGAATTTAAAACTAATTTGAACAAGCATCTCACTGCACAGCTTTCAATTTAGGATGACCCCCTAAACTTTCACCCTGATTCTCAGTATCCCCTTACATCTACAGTGGCGACTTGCCTTGTTTGTGGGGAACTAAGTTAAAAAAAAAAAATGTTTTTAAATAAAAAAAAAAGTAGTTGCTGATTAATTTTCAGGGGAGGTAATTTAAACTAACTAGAAAGAAAGATATACAAGGAATAAGCAAGAGTTCAGAAACGGAAGAGGGTTACTGACCTCTCTCTCTCTCTCACTCTCACTCACTCACTCAAAGATGCCACATGAAGAAAATTGAAAAGAGTGACTGACTTTTCCCCTCCTCTTAGTGATCAATGAAACCTTTTTTCATTGTTTTTACATTCACTGAAAATATTGTAACTTAAAATAAATCACACGCATACCATCGCTTGATATCCTCTTTCTTTTCATTTCTTGTTGGTCTTATTTAAAAGATAAATAAATCTGTATCAAAATTACCAAAATGCTAATATTTATTTATATAAATAAATATTAATGTTTATTTATATAAATAAATATTAATGTTTATTTATATGAATAAATATTAATGTTTATTTATATAAATAAATATTAATGTTTATTTATATGAATAAATATTAATGTTTATTTATATAAATAATATTAATGTTTATTTATATGAATAAATACAAACGTTTTTGTATCGTGTTTACAACAAAGTTATGAATGAAATGTTTAAAATTTAACATTTTGGTTTCAAGTATTTTAAGTAGTGAGCTGGCAAATTCAGTTAGTACAATAATAAAAACAGTTTATTCGAGCAAAGGAAAAAGCATAAAATATAAATATCACATAAATTTTCATGTGGTGCTATAA